>OU015747.1:37380044-37391905 GCA_907169655.1 Acomys percivali | reverse complement strand
TCTATCTATCTATCTATCTATCTATCTATCTATCTATCTATCTATCTCTATCTATCACCTATTTATTTATTTATTTATTTATTTATTTATTTATTTATTTATTTTTGTTTTTTTGAGTTAGGGTTTTCCCTGTGTAGCCTTGGGTGTCCTGGCTTCACTTTGTAGACAAGGTTGACCTTGAACTCACAGAGATCTGCCTGCCTCTGCCTCCCAGAGTGCTGAGACTACAGGCATGTGCTACTGAGCCTGACAAGTGTATCTTTATTATTCCCTGAGTGCCTTTTGTAATCTTTCCTTTCTTATATCTATTTTTCTAACTTCAGCTCTTTTTCTTTCAAGTACATTGGTTCTAAGAGGTGACTCTTACTCATTGTTTTGTTTTTTCTTGTATTTTTTCATTTTTACTTTATTAAATTTGCCCTGATTTTGACTATCTCTATCTACTGCTTTTGAGTATTATTTGTTCTTATTTTTCCAAAGCCTCCAGTTGCATCATTAATTTGTTATTTTGAGAGAGCTCATCTCTTTCTCTAGGCTTGCAAATTTTTTTAATGATTTTATTGAAAATATTCTCTATGCCTTTGTTATAGCATTATTCTTTCTACTTTACCCATAAACCAAAGGTTGGGTCTCTTTATGGTGTATCAAAGCTCATCCATGCTTTGCTCATATATACTTTAAATATCTATCATCATTATTAAATTATTATCATTAAATTATCAATATATTAAATAAATGATTCAATTCTTCTGCCTCATCTTTCATCCATGATTTGGTTTTCTACTTGGTCCATTACATTGGTGAGGTTTTTATTTGTCCTAATGAGTCTTTTTCCTTTCCAGCATCATTCCAATTTGGAAGCTCAGCTCAAGAGTTTGCACTGTCATCATTTTTTTTTCCTGAGTGTTCTTGCCTTCCAAGTTTTCATAAAAATGGCTCACTGAGTTCCGAGTGTAGCATGCTAGGGCTTTTCTATCCCTAAGTCAAGAATCAGACAGTGAAGAACGCATGTGCTCTACTTGTGTATTGCCTGTATTGCTCTTTTTGGTATTGTTCTGGAGTTCATCCCAGGGAATAGTGCTACCCACAACGAGCTGGTCTTCCAAATTTAATTAACCAATTAAGATCATTCCCCACAGGTAATTGCAGAGGCCTGTCTCCCAGGTGACTCTAGATCTCAACAGGTTGACAGTTAAGAGTAACCATCGCATAGCTGTTATTTGATTATAATATGCAAATCTTTCCACTTAGGATTTTGCCTTTAATGCAGTGGAATTCCTCTCTGTGGTTGAGTTTGACTTTCACATGTTGATAGATAATTCCTTATGCCGTTCCCACTCTTAAATGTGGACTGAGCTCTCCTTACGCTTAAGGCTCAGTGTTAGTGCTGTGTGAAATACAGACATAGCACAAATATTTCTATTTTTAAAATCATGTAATTTATCTCAAGTCCGCACACAAAAAGAATTAAATAATAGATTAAGAAGACTCAAACTCAGTATCTACTGAATTTCCTCATGGAAGGAGAAGATAGAGGAAGGGAGGAGTCAGCCAGATAATGTGCTTGTACTTGTCAATGAATGGATAAGGCTTTGCTTTTCACACTCCACTTTCTCCTGAAATCTTCAGACAGCTGGGGATTCTGTTCTCCAACACACAAGAGGTGCTGTAACTCTTTTTTTTTTTTTTTTTGCCACCGCCTCACCTGTGCTGGGTGCCTTAGTTACGTGGTTTCTATTGGTACAATAAAACACCACGACCCAAAAGCAAGTTGATGAGCAAAGGGTTTATTTGGCTTACACTTCCACGTCACTGCTGCTCTTAAAGGAGAGGAACTCAAATATGACAGGAACTTAAAAGCAGAGGTTGATGCAGAGGCCGTGGAGGAGTGCTGCTTACTGATTTTCTCCCCATGGCTTGCTCAGCCTGACTTCTTATAGAACCCAGGACCACCGGCCCAGGAATGGCAGCACCCACAATGGGCTGGGCCCTCCACTATTAATCAGTAATTAAGAAAGTACCCTATAGTACTGCCCACAACCAATCTTAAAGAGGCACTGTCTTAATTGAGATTCCAGCCTCTTGGAGGACTTTAACGTGTGTCAAATTGATGGGAAACGACCCAGCACTTTGGAAATGCTGCTTGTTTTGTTATGGTATTTTACTTGGTTAAGAGGGGACTCGCACTTAAACAAAGATACCTGGGCTCTTGTCTGGGCGGAGCCTACATCTTTTTACATGCTTAGAAGCAGAAAATCTGGCATGTCCTGCCATGCTTGGCCTGGGAACTGGGGAGGCTGAACTGGAAGCTTATGATGACTACACTGCTCACTCAGCTTCTGAATTTAATTGGCACCCTGATGGACAGCCAATTTCTGGGTGATTAACCTAGTTTGGTTTGAGTAATGACAATGACATCATTGAGGAGAAAAGAGAGAGGGATGGTTGAGGGTGAATCGTAATGTGAAGGGGCCTCTATGAATAGACTTTGCCAATTGTGTTGGGGGGACTCACTCTTTCAAAGAGACTCACAGCAAACAGTGCATAGGCGATGCTGGGTGACCAATGCCCTCTTTACCCTGGAGTCAGAGAAAATAACTCTGACCTCCAACCCTATACAACAATTAGCCTAGAAAAGCCAATGATAAACTGAAAATCTAGTATGCACAGACCCAATGCAGAGGGACAGTGGGGTACATAGAGAATATTGTTTTCTCTTTTCTAGTCTAGAGCTTTGAGCCTTTCATATCATTGTTCTAACACGACTGTCAAATTCTCACTGACATGATGTCATGCAATTAAAAAATATTATCTTACATTTAAGAGCTAGATTATTTCATGTAAAAACTTGGGGTTCCTGGAGTCTCCAAAAAATTCTCAAATATGGCAACAATGAATCTGTGTTGTTGCACAGTCCACCAGTCCCAAACTCATTCTCTCCTTATCAACAGGACAAGCATTCCCTTGTGTCTATTTGTCTCCCTGGCCTCCCTGGCCTCCCTGGCCTCCCTGTTATCTATTTCAGTTATCTGTTTGGTTCCTGTTGCTATTTCAGCCTGTGACCTACACCCTAACAAAGAAATACAAAGTCTCTGATAGAGAAAATAAAATGGATAGTTCAGGGATAACTCAGTGGGTCCTGATGGGGAAATTGCCTTTACCCTAAAACATAAATGTTCTACTACCCATGTTGCATGAGAGATAAATATCTGGTTTTGTTTGATATTTTGGCCCAGTCTTTGGCTGGACAATGAACGGTCCCACTCTCCCAGCCTGGGGCTATGCCTTTCTTAGAGAAGTTTTTAAACACCTTATGTTTAGCTTTTGGCTAGTAGAATAGAAATAGATACACAGGAGCTTTTGCTGTTGTCTTCCCTCTGCAGTTCTTAGCGCTGAATAATTTCTTCAATTCTCAATGTATCTAGTACGCCTTCTGTATTTCAACACTGTTTTATTTCCATAGTTGTGTGGTTAGAGGGAGTGGTTAGAACAAAGCCCTTATTTTAGGACTCAGCTGCGGCACTTCATATGGATTTGATTAATTTTCCTCTTTATTTTTATTCAAAATGTCTTCTTATTCCCATCTAACTTTTCTTCTTGCTTAAACTTTGACTTTGAAATAACAAAGGGCTGACTATTGCCCTTTAAAGTTTTTTCTTTTTCTTTTTCTATGTGACCAGGCTTTACAAAAGGCTATTTTATTCTAAGAAATTAGGTTTCTGGTTATCGGGAGCCCTAAATAGACATGAATTACAAGAACGTCCTTTGAAAAACCCCATGCAGCACTTGTTTCATTAAATTCCATGGAGCAACCTTAATTTAGTGGAACACTGGATAGGCTGTTCTTTTAACCTATTATCACTTTGGCCAGGCCCATAAACCATATTCATGGATGATTCCATCAAGAAGGACAACAGTGGGATTAATATTATTTCAGGACACAGTAAATGCCACAATGATGAAGCTGTGTAAGATCTGGTGCTCACGGTGTCACACTGAATGCATTGACATTTACTCTGCTATCACTTCATTTCCAATATTCCTTCCAAATCAGCCGATGCTAATGCTTCAGTATGTGTGCAGAATACAATGTGTGTGGGGGTTGGGAGGCTGGAGAGAGACTGTACAAGTCCTTTGCTTTCCTTTTGGTATTCAGCACAGGCAACTATACTTGGATAGTATTTTATGTGCACCAGGACCTCAGATGTTGGTTATTAGGACCAGAGGCTCCCAGAAGCTGAGGTTTTTCTAGAGCTGGCTCAGAATTGGTCACTGAATCCATCTTAATTGCAACTGAATGTTTGTTTCTGTTGTGGTTGTTCTGGTATGAACTCAAAACTCATTGTTCGGTGTTCTTGGCATGATGGACCTGGGCTCATAGGAAATGGAAATGAGCGTAATGGCAGATAACTTAGGAAGCCTTATGTGTGGTCCTCCCTGGATCTTCTTATCCGTAAGTATGTGCCTTTCACAACAGTAGAGCCACAAAGATGAGAAGTATCCAGAAGCCTATGGGCGGATTTTGGAAATATCTTTTAAAAAGCTAGTGAAGACATTATCTCTCCACGATGCCATTGCTAATTGTTCTGTCATTTCTCCCTCCTTCCCTCCCTTATTCTTCCCTCCTTCCCTCTCATCTCCTTTCTTTCCAATCTCCTTTCATCTCTCTTTCTGTGTGAGGAGTGCTGGGAATTAAAGGACTTTTCACATGCTAGGCACATTTCCCTTTTGATTTTTGAAGGAGACTCTTCGAGTTGGAAGAAAGTTGGCAGCTGCCTGGTTCACGGCTCTCAACATTCAGTGTGATTGCAAATCTCCCAAAGGGTTAGTCAGCCCCAGAAACTATAGTCTTAAAGTTTCCAGGCCTGTAATCTGGCCAAAGATCTGCAGAGCACCTCACTCTCAAGAGATACAGCCACTGGCTGAGACTCAACGAGAACCAGCCAGTACGTGCTTCTTATTAGATGAGCTTTCTGTTCATGTCTAAATTTCTATTCTACGGGGACATGACATACTTCCTTAAGGTGGTCAATAGACTCTGGATATGAGTTCTTCACTTTGCAGCCAAAGTTGCACTCATAGACCTACATGTTTTTTCCTCTGCTCCTACCTAATGCAGCAAGCAAGCAAATGTCCCCTTTATTGAAGGGAAGCTTGGCCCTTCTGCATGTTGAACCTAGAAGAAAGGCTTCAAGTGGAAAGGGACAGCTGATGTACACGTAACCTGTCTCCCTGAGGTTCATCCTTCCTGATAACCTCACTCTACTTTGCTGACGGACAGAAACTCTTGTTCTCAGTTTGGTTCCACGCTGCCTAAAGCGAGTGAGAGGCTCACTCTTTTGAACTCATATCTTTTAAAATATATGTGCATATTTTTGAAGACTATGACATACTTTAAAATTCCTACTAGATTATACATCTGTGGATGCAGAGAGAAGGTCCTAACTATCTCTAAATCCTCATCATGTCTTCTATACATTTTAAGAGCTCAAAGTATGTTTGTTAAATTGAGTATCATGTAGAAACTACAACAGGAAATCTATAGCACCAATGAAATATGAAAGCTATGGGGCAGTAAATTGTCACACCAGGTGGGAGAACAGTGGACTTAGTATTACATGTGGAGTTCGGAAAAAAACGAAATTTTCAGCAGAGACAGGAACAATTGAAAGAGACTTTATGAGAAAATTGGGTGTTAATCAAAAAGCCAGGTCTGGAGAAGTTGAAGGGGCCATGGGGAAGTCAACTACAGCTGGACGTATCAATCAGTAGATCACAAGCATTTTGGGCAAATGTTTGGGGAAGAAGCAGAATGTGATGCTTTGGGCAGCACAAATCGCAATGTTGATTATTACAAAAACCATAAACAACACAAAACAATAAAAGAAACTATTGTTCACTCTCAAGTCCCAAAGGTTCTCTGAGGCTGTGTGTGAGACGATCTGGCTCAGCGAGCATTCCACATTTCAGTCTGTCCAACCTGTGCTGCAGTTTGAAAAGCTTTACAGGCTTTTAAATGGACAAAGCCGACAAGACGCCAGGCCACAGGATATGTCTTCCATGTCTTCCTGAGCTTCTCAGCTGATCTTGGTTAGAACCCATGGTGTGGTGTGGTGTGGTGTGGTGTGGTGTGGTGTGTGTGTGTGTGTGTGTGTGTGTGTGTGTGTGTGTGTGTGTAGGGGCAGCAGCTGGTCCTGGGAGGCACCCCTCTGCAGGTGTCACCATCTCCGGAGCTCCATGTGCCAATCAGTAAGCGAGAGAGGAGCAGCTCCTGGTTGAATTGAACTGTGAATCGACGCTGGCTCATGTGCCATGCATCCTACTCCAGTGCAGCTCTATTATATTATATTATATTAACTGAGTTGAAGAACTGAATGAATAATAATTGCTGGTGTGATATGTATGGTAAGTAATATATGTGTGTGTTGTATGTATGATAAAACTGATCACTTTTAAAGTTAATTTAGAGGCTTAATTCCACTCATTATTCCATCCCACAATCATTAACATCTTCCAAGGTCAGATGATCTTCATCTGGCCCAGACAGAAGCACTGTACTCGTGAGCATGTACTTCTTCTGCCTCACTTTGGCTCCTGGTAATGCCCACACTTCTTAGTGTGGCTCTCTCTAGGACTCTGTCAACTCTCCCCATCTCCTATCAGGGGGATTATACAATATTTATTTATTTTTATTCTTGACTTACTAAGATGTCTTTAAGTTTAATTTATAGTATTTGATAAGATTTACTTTTGTATCAGAAAAATACTTTGTTGTATGCACACATACATTGTGGATCCACTCATTTGTCCATGGATGTGTGGGTTGTTTTCTTTTTCTGGCTCTCACCAATGCTGTTATGAGTGCTGGTGTATAGGGCTAATGTTCTGTTGATGTTCTCCTTTCAATGACTGAGGTATGCACCTTGGAGTAACTGGGGTGGCTGGGTCATATAGTAATTGTGTCTGGAACTTTTTGTGGAATTTCCAAACTCTTCATACTTTATTATTATCACAATCATCATCATCATCATCATCATCATCATCATCATCATCATCATCATAATATTTGTTAATTATTATTTAGCACTTTGAATGTTAGAGATGCAGGGGTATTGAAAGAAAAATCCACGAAAGAGTGTTTTAAGAATGCTGCAGGGCAATGGGCACAAACTATAAACACCCATGGCAATGCCATACTAATTCTACAGGAGTCAGGAAAAGTTTATCTTATTGGAGATAAACTTGAAGAAATAGATACAATTAGTGAATGGCTAGGAAGTCACCAAGTTTCAGAATGATGATTCCAATCCATGTGGCAGCATGTGGGCAGGAACACACTTGCACATTTGGACTGCACAGAAACATGCACAGACTGGCACACAGGCCACAGGTAGGCATACAGGCCTACACACAGACACACAGACACACAGACACACAGACACACACACACACACACACACACACACACACACATGTGCGCATGTGCTCGCAACTGGAAGAGGTGAAGGCTTTAGACCCAAAGGTCTTATTTATGAAAAGCCCACACAAAAGTGGCATTCTGATTAAGTCACTACTCACTTTCGAGTTTCCTGGACTTCCAGTATCAGCTATTTTGTTTGGACCCATAGCTACACAGCCGTACAGCATCAGTCACCTTGGCCAGATACTAAATCAGAACCATGTTGTCTAAACAGATTTGGTACTTAGAATCCTGTGTTCCCTATAGCCCTTTAGGCTGCTGTGTGCTAAAAACGCATCACCCAGATTCAATGCTACTGCATATGGGAACTTGGAAATAGTCTGGCCCATACGGTGGAAGTCTTAGTTTCAATCTCTGTTTCTCTGTCTGACTCTCCTTCTGTTCTTTATTCCGAGACAGGATTGGTTGTATGTAGCCCAGCTTCCAGCTTGGCCTTGGATTCATGATCCTCCTGCCTTACTCAGATTCTCAAATGCTGGGATTATAGATGCACGCCAGCATGACCAGAAATCTCTTAAAATATTTTATATGTGTGTGTGTGTGTGTATTTATTTGTATGTGAAAAAAGAATACCGTTAACTACCCTCTTTTATGTGAGTGCTTTATGAACATTGACATCATAAGTACTTGAAAATGTATATATGTGTATAAGGCATACACTAACAATCCATCATCGTGCGGCTTGTTAAGTATGAGGGAGAGCCCGTTTTCTAAAAACAGAGGCTACTGTATTTCTGACACCACATGGCATTTCCTAACAAGAGGAGAAGTTGGAAGTCAATTTTCCTTTTTCAATTTGCTAGGCAGCCACAGTAACTGGAGAGGTTATGTGAATGCATGATTTGTATGTGTGTGTGTGTTTGTGTGTGTATGTGTGTGTGTACATATATAAAAAATATATACACAATTCTGTGCACACCCTAGTGTGGACCAAGTCACAATAAGAATAGCATGACTAGGAAATGGAATTTCTTGCGGGAGACAATTTGTGAGGGTGGAAATTTGGAGTTGGCCTCGGCTTGAGGCTGCTGGGGTAGTAGAGTGGGAGCTGATGGGGGGGGGAGGGGGAGAGGTCTGGGAGTGCAGGAAGGATGCCTGTCTTTCCCACTCAGAGTCTCCACCTGTCTGTTGTGGGTAAGCAGCAGAAGTCAAGCTCCTCGCTATCTCCCTGGGCTGCAAAAGAAGCTGAGTCCTACTTGGCTGCCTCCTTTGTTCCTGCTCAGCGAGGCCTGGCTCTTGCAGGCCTAGAGCCATGGGTAGCACCTTTTCTGCTTCTTAGGAGGGATACAGTAAGGGGTACAGTCATGGATTTCTCTTCCTTGGCTCATTGATCTCCCACACCTCTTCCTCCTCACCCCACAAAGTGAGGTACACACTTACTTAGACAGGCTTGTGGGTCTTGGGAACAACACATTTGCTTTCTTGTGTCTTTACTCCGGGGACCACCTAGGATCTTCCCTTGCTTTTTAAACAAGATGCCTGACCAGGGCACCCTGGGCCTTACCCCTGGCTGGCAATGCAGCCAAATGTAAACAAAGAAGGGCTGCACCTGGACTCAGACGCTGTGTTTACTAAACAAAACCGACAAGTTCCCAGGGTTGTGTGAGGGAGGGCTACAGCTTTCAATCCCCCAGAGCTGGCGAGGATCCATTTTATTGAGCTTGGTAATGATGGTCCTGTTGGAGCAGCTGGGTAGTTCCTATTAGCCCTAAGAGACTCAGGAGGGCAGTTTTTCTTTAGAAAAATTCTGTTTTTCATTTAGACCAACAACAGCCTGGTGGGCTCAGCGTAGTTTCCTATAAATTTAAAAAGAGTAGGAAGAGTGGCCCAGACTGTTCTTCAAATATTAGGGTGGCTGGAGTTGGCAAATACAATCATAAGACTAAGTTAAATTATTAGATAAATTATTTTGGAACTTACATATGTATTAGGGGACATCACTGCTCTAAGAAGGTATTAGTGGGTTATTTAAAATGTACATATAGCCCAGCATGGTGGCACACACCTGTGATTCCAGCACTCAGGGAGGCAGAGGCAGGAGGATCTTTGTGAGCTTGAGGCCAGTCTCTACAAAGCAAATCCAGGACAGGCAAGGCTACACAGAGAAGCCCTATGTTGAAACAACAAAACCCAAAACCAACCAATCAACCAAATAAAACAAAAATACAAATGTAACTGAGTAGCCTGTACTTTATTTGGAGATGTTTAGTCCTTTTCCTAAATCAATTGCTTATATGCCACTTGGGGTAAGAAACTGATGAGATTAGGAGGTAGGTATTGCTCAGACGGTAGGACCCCAACAGTGAGTGCTTGTGCCTCTTGCCCTAGGTCAGAAGGTAGATAGAAAGATGTCTTTGCTTTGTCCTGTAGGAAGCTCTGTTCTTGCTGGATGGCAGACATGCCGGAAGAGAAGTCCAGCTTGCTCTTTCTCCCTGTAAATGAGCACCTCTGTCTGGGACTTATATAAGGATGTGACTAAAACCACGGCCACATGTACACTTCATGGGTGGGATAGTTAGATGGACTAACCCATTAATCCCCGACCCCCACCCGCCACAGGCCTCACCCCAATGTCTGCCAAAAGTCCCACTGAAAGCCTCGGGACCGATGCCTCGGTGGTACCCTGTTTCAAGGAAGCCATCCTGCTGTATAGAGCATCTACCATCTTTCTTTACGGTCCCACCTCCAGTCCAATACTAAAACTTCCTTTGAGATTCACCTTTCTGTAGTCCACGGGTTTCACCTTCTAGTTTGTGAGAAGGGAACCTGGAGGTCACAGGATATTTGTCCCTTCAAGGACACCCCATTTTCCCGAATCACAATGGTGCATGGGCTAGGAAATTGCAGGACATGGGTCAGTGCCCTACTTTATTTTGTGTGTGTGTGTGTGTGTGTGTGTGTGTGTGTGTGTGTGTGTGTGAGAGAGAGAGAGAGAGAGAGAGAGAGAGAGAGAGAGAGAGAGAGAGAGAACTTGTGGAAGTGAGAGGATAGTTGTACCGTGTGGGGTCCACTGTATGTGAGTGGTTTGGCACCGGATATAAGCGAAGGGAGGTGTAGTAAGAAAACTGCTGACATGTCTACTCCATTGTTTGGTTAGGTTTTTATTGTAGATAAAGGAGAGGAAGCAATTCAGGGGAGTATTAAAGAGTACAGAGCAGAAAAAGAGAGAGACAGAAGTAGAGTGCATGAGGACAATGCTATCTGTGAGAACAGAGAGAACAGCCAGAAGAGAGTGGAGAAAGCAGGGTTAGAGTAGCCACAGTGGAGACTATTAAGAAGTGCCACAGTATAAGGAGGAGGCGTGCCTGAGGGCGGGTAAGCCCACGAGCTGGAGGGAGTTTAGGGTAGAGGAAGATGCTGGTATGGACTTTGAAAAGCATAGCAAGTACTTTTGAGTAGGGACGGAGGGAGCATGGAGGCTAGCATGGCCTTGAGAAGCTGGTAGGTGCCACAGGTAAATGTTAATTTTGAGAGCTATGTGTCCCTTTGCCAGAGGTAAGGGCAATGGCTCCTTTTGGTCGAGGGGAACCAGCTTCACAAGTTTCTGAGGAATGCTGGCATTTTTCTAACTGCCGGAAATCCTCCTATGGTCCAGGTTAAGTTCCTTTCTGGATATTTGGAAAGCCTTTTGGAGCTTGGAGAATTGGAGTTTCTTTTAGACCTGTCACCCACATGGTCTATTTTTCATGCTTTAGTTTAGCCTTATTTACGCTTAACCTTCCTGTCTTCACCTATAGGGAGGAGGTGTGATCTGGTCTCGTCTCCATTTCTGTCTTCTCTATATTCCCTTTGACTAGGAGATGGCATGGTTAAATTTGTTTCTTCTTGGCCCCTATGTGGCCAGGAGCCAAGAGTAAGAATGTATTTGGACATTCCGCCCCCCCCCCCATGCCTGCATAAGAAAGCACACAGATTCAGTGTGAGAGAACTAACACTTTGAGATAGTTGAACCCAGAAGGTTACACAGATTAACAGAGGCTGACACCAAGGCTGGGAGATGCCCAGTGTATGCTGGTGATCCCAGATGAGCCTGTGGCAGCACAGCACACACATAGCACAGCAGCCATGCTAGCTTGGTGAACTGGGCAACTGGAATGTTCTAAACATTCATACTGAGGATGCTGGATCTACAGGGTCTTGGTGTCCGTCCTCTTTGTCTCATGGCTCTTTCTATTTCCCCCAAGCTTTATATTTCTAGCTTGTCTCTGGTCTACAAGCCCCTTGCTTTGGCACTCTGCCATGCTGGGGGAAGGAAAATGTCTCTGCTTTCTTTCTCTGCATAATTTCTCCTCGAGGAGAAGGGTAAGAACACCATAGCTTGGATGGACATGGAGACACACACACACACACACACACACACACACACACACACACACACACA
>OU015747.1:37369284-37374284 GCA_907169655.1 Acomys percivali | reverse complement strand
GATAACTTAAGCCACAGCCACTAGAACATGTTGTTTCTGGTAAGGAAACAATTTTCTATGTGAACCATGATATGAATTAAGATTGAATGGTTCTTTCCTCCTCTTCCTCCTCCTCCTCTTCCTCCTCCTCCACTCCTCTTCCTCCTCTTTCTCTCCTCCCTCTTTCTCTTTTGCTCCCTCCCTTTTCAAATTATTTTTAGTGCCACATACAAAGTAATGGATTTTAACATTGCATCTTCATACACACACACACACACACACACACACACACACACACACACACACATATATATATATATATATATATATATACATATGTGTCATCATTCTTGGTTCCTTCCTCCCACTTTCTCTCTTGTGCTTTATTTCCCACTCTGGCTGGCTGCCTTCTTTTCCTAATGCATGTATTCTACAACCTCTCCTATGTTTACACCCTCCCCTTGTCCCAGCTCCCTTCTCACTATCCCTCCATTTTGTCTTGGCTTTCCTTGCTCTATCTTGTCTTTTTCAAATAGTGAAAAACATGTGGAGAGAAGCTTGGACTGAACAGTGCCCCAATTATAGTTGCCAAATGAACCGAGCTAACCCTGTGGCTTAAATTGGAATTCTGCTACCAAGTAAAAATGGCAAAAGGCCTTTTTTTTTCTCACTCTCTCTCTCAAGTCTGCTTTTCTTTCAAAGTTAAATATCTGCTTGGCATAATCCAAATAGACATGTCCTTAAAAGCCAAGAACTAAAACAGAAAACATGAGTCATTTACACCTTGCCTTCCCGAGTCCTCTCCAAGTTCCTCAAGAGGAGTCATGTCTGAATTAGAGCTTTCATGCTTCCAGACACCGGAAAGCAGCCCAGGAGGAGAGATACCAGGCTGCACTGAGCATCATGGGGAGGTGGGATGAAAGTCTAAGCGCAGAGCACTGGGATAATGGACCACTCCAAGCCCCACCTCCCTCCATCCAGCATAGCCAGGAAGCTCTCATCCCCTCCACTCAGTTGTTCTCCTACCACCTTCATATTCACCCACTCCACACAGTCCAGAAAAATAATCTCTGTGAATAATTGACCTGAGAGACTCTGTACCCTGGAATGCTGGCCTCCGAGACGTGACGAGCAGAGTCTAAAACCTGGACGTTTCTTGAATATCTGACTATCTAACTGTGTTGTGGCAATTCCTTCTGATTATGCTCAGGAGTACCAGAAGGTGCATCCCATCCTTGGGAGGAGGCTTTGCTCTGGGAAATACAGCCATCTCAAGAGGAATCCATCTAAGCAAGCCCTCTGCTGACCTCTGGAGTCCTCTAATGATTATTCTACTTTGACCTTCAACTGTCCCCAAACCTGTCTCCCCAACCCCCAAGCAGCTTTTAATTAGCTTCCTAGTGTGTAACCCTTAAAGATAAAAGACAGAGTTCAAAATACATTTGGTTCTACCACCATGGAAGATAGCTGTTGTGGACAGATCATTTTAATATGCTAACTAATATCTTTTCTTCATGCCCTTTGGCCTGTAATGCCTCAGATTTCTCCCACTCTGATTCTGGCTTGCCCCACATGACTTGAATCAGCCAATGGGATAGTAGTTAACTGCATGTAAGTAGAGGCTTGGAACAGGGCATCTTCCCTGCCAATCACATGAATGTTAGAGTCTAGCCGTTCACAGGTATTGATAGACACCTACTGAGACATTGTCTGAGTCACTAGTTAAGAGGCTTGCTAGTGCCAGGACATGGCATTTCATCTGGAGGTAAGTTTTCAATCAAAGGGTGCTATATCCAAGTCACCATGCCTTTCCCTGCCTTCTGCCTGGGAATGAACCAGAGAGCCAGGCTGCAAAATCATGCTGTGAACTAACCCCATCCTCAGTGTATTAGTTTGCTTCTGTGCTGCTGTGGCAAACACTGACAAAAAGCGACTTGGGGAAGAGTTTATTTGGAGGCAGGACCCAAAGCAGATGCCTTGGAGGAATTCCTGTATAAAAATGGATGATAGTGAAAGTGTAAACACCAGTCTGAAGCTCCCCAGGTTCAAAATGAATATTTTATCTACATAGAAGTTCACAGAGCTATATAGACTTTAGTCTTGGTAATTTTGGTGTATCATGTTTTTAAAATTTTATTTGAAAGTTCTTTATAAATGAAGTCACCTTTGTTTCTGCCACTTGGGCTCAGATTCTCTTCAGAAACCCTTACATGCTGCCTATCTTTGGTTCTAGGGCCTGAATTTTCTTTGGAGCGCCTGTCATGTTCTTGTCTCTCTGTCTGTCTGTCCATCCTATTAGTAACTCTACTAATAAACACCACAGTCCCCAGAGATCTGTTTCAGGGTCCTCCTGAACCACCCACCCCTTCTAACTCCTAACATAAAGAACGTTTGTGGCTGGCCAAAACCACCAGCTGAACAGATTTATGGCTGAGCCCAGTTGACTCATAGACAAAGCGCTGCTTTCTCTGAGGAAAGACAAAGCTATGATATCAAAGCTGTAGTGTAGCGTGGACGAACTGCCCCATCCCTCTTGCAGTTCTGGTCCACTCTGCCTGAGGCATGGAGAACACCTGCTTAGCCTTGCAATCCAGTGGACTACAGGAATGACACCTTGAATCATGCCCTGATATAACTAGACACCATGGCTAGAGTCAGGAGAAGCAGAGTGCTAGATAGGCTCTTTTGGATGCTGGCTTCCCCCTCAGATTCCTGGTCCTGCTGCATAGCTCTCTCTTTATGCTTATGGCTTGGTGGTTATGTCTTCTGTGGCATGAGGGGAAAGTCCTGGAATGTCAAAGCAGCTAAGTTATCTGCGTTCTAAGTCTTTGTTTGCCCAGGGCTGCTGGAGGTAGAAGACTTGGAGATGACGTAAGATCACCTACCGCGCCCCACCCATATGGTCCTCTGTATGGGTGCTTCTTTCTGTATGTTTTAGCCACACATAGCACTTTCCATCCCCAATCTCATTTCAGGCAACAAGACTCCAGGGAACACTTAATTGTCATCTCTCTCAGAGATTCTCATGACTCTAGTCTTACATTCCAGTTTGGATAGGATGTATTTTCCCTGTTGGAAAAGAATCATCTCTGGAAGATTCAAGGTCCATAGTCTGTTTTTCACTGATTCTGCAATGGGCTCCTGTGAGTAGAGTCTTGATTGATGCCTGTACTGGCCATTTGCCTTCCCCAAAGACATTCTAGAGATGCTACTAGACTAGTGGGCACCTCAGGAGAGAAAGGAAATAAGAAGGTCTTTTAGGTATGTTTTGTAGGTTGTAGTTCATACATTTCTTCTGATATTCAAACACACACACAGTCAGGTACTGTGACCTAATGAATAATCCAAGAGCTGACATTTTAGCATCTAAGTGGGCTCAGAGAAAGGATTTCCTTCATTAGTAAGTTGTAGTTCACATTTTAAGGGATGTTTTCCTCTTTTTGATGCTAATAGAACTTAAGGTCTCTGGGGATGATGAAGTCTAAGAAATAAGTAATTATTGCTCTAGGCTTCACCTCTAGAGCAAACAGACCCGAGGCAATTGTCTGAATAATTTGAGTGAAATAGCATTATTTTCAATGAATCACAATTGTTTGAGTTATCTGAGTAATAGAGCAGTACATAGACACTACTTGCCACGTTTAGTTTCTGGGCAAAGCAAGCCCTGCTTTGGGGAGATACTGACTGTCTCGGAATTCAAAAGATTGGTGCTTTTGAGTTTGTGATGGTGCAAATGTTGGGAGACTCAGTAGACATGGTACAGGACAAGGCCAAGCGCAGTTAGTCTGGCCAGTGCATCCTGTTCTCAGACATAAAGGTGCTGGGTGAGATTCTACTGTGAGGACACTACAGCTTAGAAAAGTTGTGATAAGGTCAAATTCCCTAGGAGAAGAGGTGAGATCATGAAACTTATCACTGTTTTTAATAATTAAATGATTTAGGGCAAAAATATCTCCACTTTGGGCCTCAGATTTTACAGGAATAAGCAAAAGAATTGGTGTGGATAATTTGTAGGGTCCCTTTCAAGTCTCAAACAAAACTTTCCTCCGCTGGGGATTCCCCAGGATTTATTTCCTGAGTTCTGAGTGGAGCTAAGTCTAGCACTGTTTGACCTTTTATGTGTCAGTAGGAAGGAAGGCTGGTGTTTTCCAGATGGTTGCAAGTAGCCTTCATATCTCAGTGTCTTTGAAGAAAATTATAGTTGTGTTTACAAGGCCATTTCAGTGTGTGTGTGTGTGTATGTGTATCTGTCTGTCTGTGTGTGTGTATGTGCGCACACACGCACAAATACTTGTGCGTGTGTGCACACGTATGTAGCAGAGGGGGCTGATTAGGCCTCTAGAGCTGAGAGTGACAGAGCTATTCTTTTTAGTGTGTTGGGTCACTCTGCCAGAGAGAAAGAGGATTCTAAGTTAGTAAACTGGAGATTAAATGCTTTGTCTAGAATGTGGTGTCACAATCTATTTTAACCCATGTAGAAGTAGTTCCCGAACCCCATCCAACATCAGGGTTTTGTATATATGATCCAATCATGTGCTCCGAAGGTAGAAAATTTAGTTTTTTTTTTGTTTTTTTTTTTTAATTAAGAAAAGAGTGGGCTGGAGAGATGGCTCAGCCGTTAAAGGCTAGGCTCACAACCATAAATATAAGAAAAGAGCATCAGTGGCCTCCGAAAATATGAAGGCCACATGTGCCTTTAGCATCTTACACTACTAGATGCTACCTGAGGTACTACTACCCATACTGCAGTGTGTGCAGATGGGGTGGCTGGCTGGATATGAGAATGCTTCCTTTTCCACAATAAAATTGAGTGCCGGGTTCAGGGATTAAGGGAGTAAAGAGAAATCAGGTAAAGCCAGATTACTCCAGGATTTATCTTGACCACAGTGTCTTCTTTATAGTTTCTTATAACTCTGTAATGAAGCAAGCTAAAAATGTTACCCTGAACTAAGCAAGGTCAACATCAATTAAAAATCTCTCTCTCTCTCTCTCTCTCTCTCTCTCTCTCTCTCTCTCTCTCT
>OU015747.1:37324065-37361493 GCA_907169655.1 Acomys percivali | reverse complement strand
GACAGAGACAGAAACAGAGACAGACACAGAGAGAGAGACAGAGACAGGCAGAGAGAGAGAGAGAGACAGAGAGACAGAAACACACAGAGAGAGACAGAGACAGAGTGAAACAGAGAAAGAGACAGAGAGAGACAGACAGACACAGACACAGAGACAGAGACAGAAACAGAGACAGACACACAGAAAGAGACAGAGACAGGCAGAGAGAGAGAGAGAGAGAAAGAGACAGACAGAGAGAGAGAGAGAGAGAGAGAGAGAGAGAGAGAGAGAGAGAGAGAACAGAATTTGAATTATCACATGTGTTTCATAGAGAGACATGAAGGCTAGGATAAATGACATGTGGTCACAGCATGAAGACTAGAGCAGTAGTAAGAAAGGGCAATTGTAAGTTTTAGTCTGTGTCTATTGTTGCATTGTATTAGTCCTTGAACCTTCAGTAAAATCCCTAACCTATGTTTCTGCAGGCTAGCCTGCAGAGAGACCAAGAGGAAGGGTCTGTGTGCCTCCCTTTGGGGAAGAACAGAGAACAGAAATACATCATAGGGACCTTAGAGGTGAGTAGGGAGGAGAGGGATTTCCAGCCTGAGCTTAGGCAGCATGGCACCAGCCTTCTCTTCAAGAGAGAGAGTGTGTGTGTGCGTGTGCTTCTTCTGTATGACTGTGTGTATGTTAGGGCATGAGTGTGCGTGTGTGCGTGTGTGTGCGCACGCACGCACTTCTATGTGTGTGCGTGTGTTTGACCCTGAATGTTGGGGGAAGGGAAGTGGTTCTAGATTTCCTGTGTTGTGTAGGATGGTTGCGTTTGAGATCTGCAGGACAACAGACCCAGATTTTGCTACAGCCTCAGAAATAGAATCTTAGGCCCTTCCATTCATGCATTGCCTGTTCATGTGTGTGAGGCGGTGCTGGGGTGGCAGGGGTAGGGGATTGGGACTTCTCTCAGTGGGGACATGCCTTTCCTCTGGATTTGGAGTTGTAAATATGAATTGGAATTAGGGCTGAGTTATATGTTTTGTCTTATTACATTGTGTCTAGTTTACACTTTCAATAATAATAATTACTGAGAGTTTGCAGCACTGAGCCCAACATTGTGCGTTAGTCATCTTGGAACGCACGGGAAGCCAGACAACTCCTTTCCATGTGGGGTTCCTTATGTGTTGTGGAAGTTTTGGGGCTGTATGTAAACATGCTTTTGTTTTAATCCCAGGGGTGGGATGTGGGAGCTGTTCCAGTTTGTCCACAGCTGGTAACTGTGCCCTTCTGAGAGCGCACATGATCTTCGTCAGCTGTGAACTACCCTGTGCGGGGAGGGGGGGGGAGGGATGGTCTTTGTCAGTAGGAATAAAAGTCAGACCCAAAGAAAGACTGGGGGGCTCCAAGAAAGAAGAAGGCTGCTGGGGCTTCCCCGCTGCTGTTCCTGCTCCTCCTTGCTGTTGATGCAGTTGGATGAGAAGAACTTGGAGATATCCTGAAGTGAGCATTGGACTTGCCCTAAGGAATCCGATGACTCTAAACAGCAGGAAGCAGCCAAGGAAAACTGTACCCCTCTACCCATTAACCTTCTTTTTCTCCTACCTGGTGTTGGAAGGGACTGGAGTAGAGTATGGAGAAAGAGATTTAAGGAACCCAAAATAAAAATAGTGGTTGAAACTATGCCAACACTTATGTGCAGCCCTTTTGAGCAACCTATTTTGGGACTGCTCTCTGCAGGCACATGCAGGTAGGGCCCAGGATCAGGGGTCGGGCACGGCAGGAACAGTAGGCAGACTACCATGCCCCTGAGGCTGACCCTGGGACAGGCTCATCTCTGTATCTGCTGGACAGCCCTGCCTGCTGGCACAGACAACTCAGGCCTGCCCCAGGGAAGCAGGTGCCAGAGTTTTATAGAAGGTCCTGCGTTTGTATAGATATTTTCGCATTCTAGATCTCCTATTACTGTTATTACCTTTAAAGAATTACTCCATCCTCTGTGCATGGTGGCCCACATGTTTAATCCCAGCACTTGGTAGGCAGAGTCAGGCGGATCTCTGTGAGTTGGAGGCCAACCTGGTCTATGAAGCAAGTTCCACAGAGAAACTTTGCCTCCAAAAAACCAAAAACCAAAAACCAACCCCCCCTCAAAAACAAAAACACCCCAAACCCCAAAAACAAAAACAAAACCAAGAGAAACAAACAAAAACAACCTCCCAAAACAAAATACAACAACAAAAAGTTACTTCCTGAGCGTCTCATTGCTCATCATACCAACTGATACAGTGTTTACAAAGCACTGACACTGATAATGATACTAGTAAGCACCAGCTAACCCTGGGAAGTACGTAGCACACAAGTTACTTCATGTATATTATTTCATTGAATGCTGACAGTTAGCTACTATTGTCATCACCCCATCTTGTAGATAAAGAATCTGCGGTTCACAGACATAAGATCTTTATTTGCTCATGTCACATTTCCAGCAAATGATGAAACCAGGTTATAATGGAACCTCCAGAGCACCCTTTTTAAAAAATGCTTTGTTTTATTGTTGACTCATGTGCATATACATGTGAGTGCCCATGGGAGCCAAAAGAGGGCGCCAGAACCCTCGGAGTTGTAGTTAAAGGGGGCTGTGAGCTACTTAGCATGGGCACTGGCAATCAAACTCTAGTCCTCTGTAAGAGCAGTTGAAGGCCAAGTCACCTCTCCCGCCATAAAGCACTCTTAATTAGGACAGTATCCTTGCCATGAAATAGATTGTCATAACTGTTACTGTAAATTGATTTTGTAAATATTACATATATGGAAAGTGAGTCCAGGCAGGTGAATAATTTGCTCAAAGTAAGACGCCATTGGAAAAGCTGAGCGTGAAAGGCACTGGCTTCCTGTGTGGCTGGGATTGGGTGGCTGCAGTGGCCCCAGCCTGACTTGGCTGACAGTACCAATAGCCGTGCCTTCTGTATGATGAATGTGAACGGGAAAGGGTTTATGACCTCTGCAGTCCCCTGTAGGGGCCAAGCTCCCTGCAGTGAGCCGGAGCTCTGAGGTTAGACAGCAGACTTGCTGGAGCCCAGAACCCATCCACACCCAGTCATGATTTACATGGGAAGATTTCCACACTGTTGGCATTCAAAAGGGAAATAGCAAATTTTGGGTGTTTGCTTATTTCCATCAGTAGTCAGTCATTTCAGCTGGGAGGGGTGGAGGCTGACTAATTAGACGGCAGGTCATTAAAATGGAAATATCCCTTTGAAGCCCAAAGTAGCAAGTGGGAAAACATTTTTGCAATATTGGTGGGACACTGGGTGGGCTCCAGCTCCTTCCTTTGATGCAGCTGGACTATTCCTACCAAGAGTTACTTACACCTTTCAGCACAGTTGAGGCAAACTTGCTGTTGGAGCTGTGGGGTTGTGGTAGAATGGAAACTGTGGGAATACATTGTTTATTAAAGAATATCACAGGGGCGAAGAAGCCCTGGCTAACACTGGACTAAGTCCATATCCTATCCACACAGATAGAGGATGGGGCACCCGCTGGACAGTTGACACCTTCAATGCTGTGAGCCAAAACAATCTAGAGAGGCTGGCAGCTGCAGCTGGCTGAGACCCTTATAGCTATCAGTATGTCCACCTCAGAAAGATACTGTAGGCCAAGGAAAATGCTTGTTAAACTCAGTCTGTGTAGCACTCAGCAAGTAACTCATGTAGTATTTAATATTTCTTCTTAAACAGAGCATAGAGGCTTAGGAAGCAAGTTCAGCTGCTGCCAAGAAGTTACGCTAACCCTATGCCATATTCATTTTAGCTTTTGGCATCTAAAAGGTACTCAGTAATCGCCTGTTTAATTTCAGTCATCTTTTGTGGTTTTGAAAAGTTTGGACATACCCCAGTCATCATCTGCTACATGGTTTAGCATTTGGCAGAGGCAAAGTGTTGAAATAGTGGGTTATTAAAGACTATTTCTAATTAAACAATTAATAAACATGTATTGGTCAGACTTTGAACAAAGGTAGAAAGATGCTCAGCTGAGCTAGTAGAAGGCAGAGTAGAAGCCACCCTAGGGGGAAGACATCAGGGCCTGAGAGAGAGAGAGGCAGAACACAGTGAGGAGAACACAGTGGAGGGTGGCAGAGTGTTCCCTGGAACCTGGCAGACGGGTCTGGGCAGACCAGTGGAGCCTTTGATAGACGTGGGCATGATGGAGAGTTTTGGTTTGAACAATGACAGGAGAAAAAGTCTTCAACTCATCCATCTCTACAGGCAAATACGCAGTGTGCTAGCATTTCTAATATAAATTGCCGCATTGCATTTTTCTCGTCTTTTGTTTTATTTTTTTGTGTGTGTGTGCTTGTGTTAAAACCACAAGCTTACACATGCTAGCCAGCCACACTACTACTTAGTTATATTCCTAGCCCCCCCAAAAATTAGTTTTGCTAAAAACTCCCAAATAAATAAGCAAATGAATTATATATGCTGGGTGTAGGTCAAAGATTAATAAAAATAAAAAAAAAAAACTCATGGAATTTTAAAGACAAAAAAGTCAAAAGCTGGTTCAAAAAGAATGTGAGAGTTCAAAATAAATGTAATTAATAAACAGAGGGAAGCTGAAAAAGATGATTACACAGCATTTGCTAATGTTCTAAAGCAATAAAGCACTAAATCTCTGGGGCTAATCTCTAATTTCTTTTTTATTTTTAGAACATTTTAAAATTTATTCTTTGACAATTTTATACTTATGTACAATGTATTTTGTTCATACTCACCCAGCCCTGAGCTCATCATTCCCACTGTTGTGAGGTATTCACCAGAGAGGACTGCTCAGACATGGGTTGAAGTCAGTAGAAGGTCTTTATTAGCCAACTGACAACTGAAGTGGGTGTTTGTGCCTCCACCCCCCGCCCCTGCCATTCTGTCCTGAGTTTTTCTCATGGTGAGCTTTTAAGCACAAAACCACATCCTTGGTTGACACACTTCAGCTAGCAAGAACAGTTGTTACCCAGAAGCAAAACTACAGACGCCAAAAAAGCAAGGTTAGTACATTTATGGACTTTCCCAGAACTATGGACTTTGATGGATTAGGCCTTTGTTCTCATTTTGGCAGGTGGTGCTGCCTCCGTGCTGGGTTCCAAGGCTTAAGTGGTACTTGTATCATGGTGTCAGTTGTGCTTAGGTCTGGAAACCTAATAAGGTCTTGGGGTTTGTTATACCATTCTGCCCGGACCTTCGTGAAACATCTTCCTCCCATGTTCATGTCATTGTCTTCTCTTCATCTTCCTCCTCCTCCTTCTTCTTCCCCTGCTTCTCTTCCTGCGGCTGTTGCTTTTTCCTTCTCCTTCATTTGGAGCCATTTACTGAAATATGGGAGCCTACCAGTGGCCACACTTCCAAAAGAACCTCTTTGCCTGACTTTCTCAGGAGCTAACAACAGACAAAATAGCTCATTGTTTAAGAGTGGGGCCTCATGACCCCTTTCCCTATTGACACTGGAATGCTGACCAGCTTCAGTGCATGCAGGTACCCACAGCTTCTATCAATTCTTAATGCCGTGGCCAGAAGACTACATTTCCCAGCATTCTTTCTCATGCTGTCATTCTTTCCTGTTTTCTATTCCCTCTTCCATTATGTTCCTGGAGCTTTATAAAGATCGATATCAATGTCTCATTTAGGGCTGAACATTCAACAACCACTTATTTTCAACACTTTGTGTTGCAAGAAAAAGCTTCCCTGAAAAGGATTAAAAGCAGCACTAATAATGTATAGGCAATAAACATGAATACTTAGAAAATAGTTTGTCACCATTGTCATTTAGCAAGACAACAGTAAGTAGGTTCCCTGCTTGGTCATATGGCCACCACAGCTATGGGTTTCACCAAGTTTCCATACTAGGCATGACTTTTCTTTCCTACAATAAACCTCAAGTTAGACAGTTCTTCAGCAGTGGCCTGAGTAGCACCTGCTGGGAGTATAGAAGATAACCAACAGGGAGAAAGTATCCAGGCCAGTTATAGCTTGTTTTCCTATGTCCTGTAAGGTATATTGTATCTACAGCAACAGAGTCTCACTGTCTGATTATGGTAGGTATCCAAGAGCCATGGCAACAGCCTTTGTTGTATGGTGGTGCCTCAGGCCTCCTGATGTATCCAACATTACTAAGGAGGTATCTCATGCACAGCACTAGGATTTTTTTTCTTAAAAACTCCTATCTTTTGGGGGAAGTATTACATCTCCCTATGAGGTAATTCTATTTAAACTCCATCTCCTTCTCCTTCTTTCTTAAAAAAAAAAAGTATTTTAATTAGCTTACAAATTACTGGATAGAGTTGCATTTTCTACCAGACAGAGAACATTTGTAATTCTATTGGAGAAAAAACATTATTTGCAGCTGGCTAATTTAATATGTTAGGATGAAATTTTAATGAATCTGGCTTCGAATTCATGGTGATTTGAAGATTTTACACACACACACATACACACACACACACACACACAAGTACACACACATACGCATAAATAACAAGGCAAGCTTTTAGGCTACAATGCTGGATTTGATTATGTTCAAGCTTTGGCAGAAGTGATATGATCTGTACCAGGGTTAGAAAGATGAGGAGGAGGACTGAATTGACAAAAGAGAGAAAGAAAGCCAAGTTGGGAGGGTTTAGAACTGGTTCAGATAGAGACGATGAAGACAGCAGACATATAAAGGCAGTGGGCTACAGGGGACAAGGTGACTATGAGACCACAGAGAGATACATGCATTTCCTGTGGGGTGAGAGGGATTTTATCAGTGTTTATGGAGCATCAACTCTATGTCATATCCTGTGATGGCTCTAGCAGGGAAAAGCAGAGTAAAACACCAATATTTTCCTCTAGGATCATAACAGAGACAATTTTTGTTTATTCCTCTAGAAAATGTCAGTGATAAAAATATGCAAAAGATAGAAGGCTCAAGGTTGCATCAGGGAAGAGTCTAGAGACATTTTCAAGGCCAAGAAAGAGGCTGGAAAGAGGCGCTGCAGTGTTGGCTGCACACTGGAACATTTGGCTAATATCCCAAAGTCCCAGAGCTTGCTTCCTTCATTCAGAGATTCGCATTTACCAGGCCTGTGTGTGAGTTGATCATGGTGAGGTTTTAAGTCTCTCCAAGTGATTCCAATGTGCAACACGGTACATTCATGGGGTAGCAGAAACAACAGACCATTGGCAAAGAAGTGTAACATGGCCTGGGAGATAGTGGGGAAAGAAAGCTCTCCTTAGGTGCTATGTTTATGATGTGGAGAAAGCTGTGGAGAGTGGCTGGCTGGCCACAGCTGGTGGACTCCTGAGTGAGCTTAGTCTTGGAGCACATGTCATACCATGCATTTTTCTCCATTGGGAAGTTTGGAGAGTATATATCGTTAAGGACAAGAACAGAGAACTTTAAAGACCTGGTCCCAGTCTTGAATTCGTAATGTGATCTCAATTTCTGTATATGTAGCATGAAAGACTGAACTGAGCATTTGCTCTTGTCAGGATGTTTGGTCCTTGAAAATTCATGCATTGATGTCAATGTATTGGCGTCATGGAAAGACTTTGGGAGGTGATTAGGCCATGAAATTTCAGATGGTACTTGAAACACATTATATATAGTGTTTTATATAAATTTATATGTAAAATTATTGTAAATATATTAATTAGTATATTAATATAAATGTACATATATTTAAATTTCTACATAAAGGAGGTAGAGTTTAAACAGAGGAAATATATATAAATATCTGAGCCTAACCAAGAAAGCATCTCACCTTAACCACATAGTACATACTTTAGCTTATCTACCCTCATGACTTCATACTTACCAGCTCTGTGGGGGTGTCCAGAATCATGAAAGAGTGCACATGGTCTAAGAAAAGGCCAAACTCAAGTTTCCAAGAATTATTTGTACGGTGCTTTGATTCATAATCAAATGAAAAGAAATCATTATGTTGAATTATTTTAACTTGGGGACTATCTGTTGTAAACTCATAAAAGAGGGCTGTAGAAGCTCCTTGAACCATATAAGGCCATACAGAAGTCACTATGAGAGGAAGGACTCATGAAACACCAAGCCTATTTCTGCTTTGATGTTGGGCTCCAAAACCATAAATAGTAGACACATATTTTCCATAATGTATTTTGCTACAGAAGCTATGTAGACCAAGATGCCACATATCTTTCTTTGAGATTAATAATTACCAAATTCTGGTCAAGGTGAGGTGCTGTCCAACTGCAATCACAGCACTCAAGAGGCTGAGACAAGCTGATCGTGACCTTGAGGCCATACAATACTATGGGTATACAATGAGTACAATACAAGGCTATACAATGAAACCCTGTTTTTAGAAAGGTAGAGGGAGGGAGGAAGATCCGTCTGTGGTCTTGGTCCAAAGCAACCATGCATGTCCTTTGTCTCCAGGGTATTTTCCCATTATTTAAAATATCCTTTTTGTCACAAGTGACATTTCCATGTATATTTAGGTTTGCTTCTAGACCTTTTGTTCTGTATAAGTCATTTATGTGCTCATCCCAATGTTAATATTATACTGCTTTTCTATAGATATGCAGTATAATTTAAGATATTCTGACTAAATAATTTTCAATCACATTTCCAATTTGAGATTTTCTTATATTAATTTTTCCAAAGTGACTATAATGAAAATTTCTATTAGATTTTTTTTTTAATAATTGGAATTAGGTTATTAGGTAAATCAGGTCTGGCATTCTATGAGTGAGTCTGTTGTCCAAAAAAAAATTAACAAAATTTACTCATTTTTTGTAATCCAATACATTGAACAATTTCTATCATATAGGCTTTGTACACACTAAAGGTTTGTTAAAGTTTTGTTTTGCTTTAGAAAGAGATTTTTTTTCTTTCATACTATTTTAACTATACAGAAACTTGATTTTTTTTTTTTGGTATTCCAGAAGATTATGATAAAGAGCATTCAGAAAAAGCAGTTAAGACATTGAGGAAAGAATAGGGAAGCTGCAGTAAGTCTAAAGGAGGGTGGTTTTCATCAAGGATGCTGGCATTGCCAAAGGTCAAATGGAGTTATGGCGGGAGATGGAGCCTGTGTGTTTAAAGCTGACGGGAAAGTACACAGTTGAGCAAAGAACAAAAGTACCCATCTCAGAATTCAGGGGCTCAAGTGGAGCTCAATCTCCATGGCTTCATTTCTAGTTAGTCTGCTAAGACCTGTGAGTTGGCATGCAAGGTAAATAAGATTTTGCAAGCTTTCTCTAAGATTATAGCGTAGAGGGGAAGAAGAGGATGGATTTGCTTTTCCAGGAAGTGAAAACTAAACTAACCAATGGACAGGAAATTAGTTTGTAAAAATCACTTCAATTGAAACTTTGTTGAGATGGTAGAGAGTTGCCCAAAGGTCTATATGTCCACAATATGGCTACTGTCTTGTCTTCTATTTTCTGCTCATGTCTCGAGTTTGTTTGCAGCTGTAAAGGCTGTTTAGGCAGCAGCGCCAGGGAACAGTAAGAAGAACCACATATTGGGCTTATGTTATTGCTCTTTCTCCCTAGCTTTCTGTTCGTCTATCTTCCTGCTATAGTGACTTGACATGATTGTGATGTTGGAACAAATATCATTTTATCTATGAAAACAATCTTCCTTATAATAGGTTCTGAGGAAAAGTCAGTGAACTGCTGAGAAAGGCAAGTGCTTCTGCTATTGGGTCTAAGTTTTTCCTGCTTTGAATAAGGAAGGAATGTGGATTTGGAAGCTTCTGCTCAGCTCTTGGTCCTTTAAGATTGGAGAATAGACAGATTTACATGTTTGGTATAAAGGCGTTTGAAACAATGGAATTGGATTTTAAATTCTAGAGGATTTTTAAAAACTCAGATTTCCCAGTGAAGTGAAGGACACTTGGTGAAATTCAGATTTCAGCTAGGCAGTGGGTAAATTTTATTAATATTTTCAATTTGCTAATCCTGGTAACATTCTACTCTAAGATAGTTAACACATGTGTAATATTCAACTAGATTCTATTGGTTATCCTGGGGAGTGAAATGTCTGAGGAAATTGTTTCTGGGAATACGCATGCTCTCGAGTTCTCACACACAAGCTAGATACTATTTCTTTTGCAGTTTCTGACAACTAGGCTCCTCCCTGACACCTACCTTCTATATTCAGTCACTGCCAGGATAAGTTAACAGTATTAACCCAAGGTGTTTATGTGTTCATTGTTTAGTTTGGGAGCATCTTTCTCTTTGCAGGATCGTCTATTGGTTTTTCTGTGTCAACATGACCCTTAGCCCTACCTATCACCCAATCTACTCTGGGCGTAGCCATTTGAAAATGACCCCAAATTCCATTTCATCACATACTTTATTCATTCCATATTTTTCGGACTATAAGATGTACCTGATCATAAGACGCACCCAGTTTTTAGAGCAGTAAAACAAGTAAAACAGTAAAAACAGTAATCAGAGCATAATGCACACCCTAATCCCCACCTCTTTTGGGGGGAAGTATGTCTTATAGTCTGAAAAATACGGTACTTCCCTACATGGAGAACTTGGTCAGCATTTCTAGGGCATGGGATTTGCCACTGTGTGAGCTTCCCTAAGTCAATCAGCATTCCCTATGAATCTTGATCCTTGAATTATCCTTGCTCAAGAACCATTATCTGGGCAGTGATAGCTGCAGAGAGGCATCATAATTGGTAAAATTCAAGACTAGGTGGACTGGAAATAGGCATAGATACAACAGCTATATCACTTAGCCCATGGCTAAGGAACCCAGGGGCAGACAAAACAGAAAGAATGTAGAAGTCAGAGGCTGGCAAACACTGTCTTCTAAGTGTAACAAGGCTGTTGCACTGTTGAACTTGATGTCTGTGATTACCTGCACAAGGTCTGCACAGGATCGGACCTATCAACATCTTCAGAAGTGCTGGGAAGACACCAGCGCTCCCCAAGGACTTCTAAGTAATTATGGTTAATGGTAGAGAGGAAGAGACATTTTTTTTCAGTGATGGAGTCATTGGTAACATGTTTTTTTTTTTCTTTTGTGAACAATTTCTTGCCTATGTACCCGTAACATTGCTAATGAAATTCACTGGGTCACAAAATAAAACATAACACAATATGAAACAAAATATACAAGAAAGCAGAAGGGACTCTAATTAGGGAGAGGAAAGGGGTTTGTAGGAGAGAGCGAGGAGGAGACTTATAATAGAGTGAATAAGACTGATGTATGCTACGTCCAGCATGGCTACAGAGACAGACTTGACTTGGGCAGCAAGGAAAGGAAGAAAGTACAAACACATATACTGACACATGGGCACCCAGAAAATCTGGGCTTGGGTGGACTCAGCTGTCTGACAGAGAAACCACAGCACTCTGGAAGTGGGGCATGTTTATTCTATACAGTTTAATGGGGATGTGGGGTTACAGCATGTCCCTGATGGAGGCAGGGATTATGATGTGCCTCTGAGCAAAGAGGCAGGCTTAACTGATCTTGGTATAAACTGTCTCTGTAGGGGAGCAGTCTTCAGGCTGTGAGGATCCTGGGGGTGGGGTGGGGAGGGAACCTATGGCAGACATCTGCGCGCACTATCAACATCTGCACACAGACCCCGATAATTGTTTCTTCATCCCACTGAGTCTTAACCTGGGGTGGGGCTGGGGGAGGAGGCTTTGCTGTTTTCCCATGGATCTAAGGCTATAGTCCTTGACATGGTTGCCTATTGTCAGCAGCACACATTCACTCAGGTCTTGACACACTCAGGGCTTCTTCTGTTCCCCTAAAAAGATACGTCATGTACATGTATAAAAATGTCATAATGAGTAGTAATACTCATAATTAACATATGCTAATAAAAATATTTTAAAAAGAGGCACTTATTAGCTGATTGGTTCCAGTGACTAATACTAGAGTTGTCTGGATTAAAGTAGAACAGGAGTTGCTTTAGGCCTGAGGTGTCTGCTATGGGAAGTTCCCAAAAGACACAGGAAACTGCTCCTATCTATTGGTCTCTCCTTCCTGGTTCAGAGAATTTTTGCATTTGAACTCAGGGGAGTTTGGTTGGAGGGTGCCTCTCAAAGCTTCTACAGTAGCTGTAGTAGGGCGGGGCCTAATACATGCCTGTGATGGAACTGAATTGAGGCTTATATTCTTCAGGAAATCAAATTCTAGATTTCTACTTTCAAATTTATGTATTTTTCTTCGGAAGTTGCCATTTGTGCACACAAGACTTGTTCAACATAATAATCTTGATTGCTCTATTTGAGAATATTTACATGTGATAACCCTGGCAGGAGTGAGTAAAAAAATGTGAAACCAGGAATAGTAACATTAATTAAAATAGCTGGAAGTTATAACCACAGTAGTAATAACAACAGTATAAGGTGTCTGCTGTGTTTCAGATGATGTATGCACATTTTCTTTAATTCATACAATATTGTTAACAGATGTTTTGTTACCATTTTACAATGAGGAAATGGAGCCAAGAGTGATTTGTCCGTGGATTAAAAACTAGTTAAGTGGGCCTAGGGAGATGGCTCAGTCGTTAAGAACACTGGCTGCTCTTCCAGAGGACTGGGATTTGATTTCTAGTACCCATATGGTGGCACACAACTGTCAGTAACTCCAGTTCCAGGAAACCTAACACCATCTTCTGGCCTCCAAGGGCACCAGGGGTGCACCTAGTGCACACATAGGATGCATGCAAAGAAAAAGTCCACGCACATAGAATAATAAACGAGTTAAGCACTGTTCTAGTTTACTCACTAAAGTAAACTAGGGGGCACTATTTGCTTTGTCCTTAAGGATCTGACTGAGAGGCAATATGAAGGCTAAATGGCAGCCTAGTGTCTGTAGCCAAATAGCACACAACTGAAAGGATCAACTGATCGCCACAGTCAGTAGTAAAAAGGCAACATGGGTACCTGTGTCCTGGGGTCTGTAATGTGATATGGCTTCCCAGCCAGGCTCTTCTGAAATCAGACTCTGCCTTGACCTGAGTTAATTAGTCTGTAGTTACTCACACAACTGCATTCCTGCTGTCAGAGTTGCTAGGATGCATGTCAAGGTTGCCAGTGAACACGGAGCAGAACTGATTCTGGTGAGCTCACCCGGGCCTGGGCAGGACATCCTGTCAAAAAAATACTCAAGTGATGAGGCTTCAGGGCTCCCTGGCATATCTTGGCTTTTCAGCTTCGGTCTTAACAAGCTCTCTTTCTGGGACATCCTGGAGCTAAACATCTCTCACACAGATATCATACACACACACACACACACACACACACACACACACACACACAAGCTGGCACCCTGCTGTAGGCTCTCCCACCCCCACCCCCCTAACTCTGGCTTGATAGCAATCTAGCCATCTCAGTTGGAGCTCATTACCTGGGAGCTGTCCAGAGAAAATGATGAAAACTCACTAGGGTGTAGCTATTATGGTCAATTAGCAGCAGTCCTTTAAATGAGGGTTGGCAAACCTGGGAGCCAAGCAGTATCATTTCCGATGCACTTTGGGTTTATTGTTTTCCACCTCTCTTCACTTAATCTGCCTTGGCTCCTTCCTTTGTTTTTCTGTTGGAATTCATAGGAGTCTGAAAGGATGTGGAACCCATGGGTTTCTGGTTGCCACTATTCTGACTCATAGTGCAAGTGTGTGTGTGTGTGTGGGGGAGGGGGATCCTGGGGTTAGGGGTGTACTTTGTAATTAGAAAGTGAGTGGGCTGCTTTAACTTTCAATGTCAGGAGGCTCCAGACTTTGAGAGCCAGCGAATGTAATCATGGGAGAAGTTAGCATTTGACTAGTTCCTCTAGGCCTTCTCTGGGAAAAGCTGTCTTCCTCTGGGCAGGCTCCGAGCACCTCATACACACAGATGGGAGCCTTCCTTTTAGAATATGGCTCCATTGAGGCCTTTCCAGGGAGTTCTTAGAACCCCTCAGAATCGGAACATTATAGGACTACCAGCCCAGGAAAGGGACCGCTCACAGTGGGTAGGGCCGCCCCCATCAATCAGTAATTAAGAAAATGCCCTATAGCCCAATCTTTTTCAATTAATTTTCCCTACTTTCAGATGACCTTATCTTGTGTCAAGTTGACATAAAACTAGCCAGTACAACCCCTCAATGTCTTGTGTGTCCACTTGGGATAGGCTTTATTCTAGGTTGTTTTCTGTGGAACTCCAGCATGGAAATTCCTCTAGTGCTCTGGGCAGTACCCACTTTTTTCCCCAAAAGGCTGGTGCCTTCCACATTAATACTTTAGGCCAGTGGCTTGAAATATGTGGTCCATGTGCTGCTGCTGCTACTACTACTACTAACAACAGCAGCAGCAGCAGAAGCAGTAGGAGAAGCAGCAGCAGCAGCAGCAGCAGGAGAAGCAGCAGCAGCAGCAGCAGGAGAAGCAGCAGCAGCAGAAGCAGCAGCAGAAGCAGCAGTAGCAGCAGGAGAAGCAGCAGCGGCAGAAGCAGAAGCAGCAGCAGAAGCAGCAGGAGAAGCAGCAGCAGCAGAAGCAGAAGCAGCAGCAGAAGCAGCAGGAGAAGCAGCAGTAGCAGGAGAAGCAATAGCAGCAGCAGCAGGAGAAGCAGCAGCAGCAGGAGAAGCAGCAGCTGCCACCTATGGAACCACATGAGAAAAACAACTTCTATGGCCCCCTTACTGGGAGGCAGAAGCCCGAGAGTCAGGGCTAGTAGTGGTTCTAGCAATATCTTAGAGAACAGCAGGCATCCTCAGATATGTCGCTCAATTAGTGCTTCATGAGCATCTCCTGAGATGTTAAACTCTGCTCCAGTTCTGAGATCTGCTAATGGGGTGCATTTTCACAGGTGGCTTGACAGCATGGCCGAAGCTTGGAAGTGTTTCTCAGAGTCAATCGAGATCGCAGCTCAGACTTACCTAGTGCTAGGCTCCATCCCAGAACCATTCAAACCTGAATTCCTGGGTTGACGCCCAGGCACCGGTGTTTACAGATATTTTCTCAGTGGTTCTAATGTATAGCTACAGCTGAAAGATCCCTGCGAACCATCATAGGTTCTAGAATCACAGGGCGCTGAATGGTGATCTGGGCAGTGCCTTATTCAGGGAGTCTAACCTTTGGATGTGGTGATGCACATTGTCATCCACAAAAGCCATACTTGAAAATTATACATTCGAGGCAGCTCCCTCCCCCCCCCCTCACACACACACACACACACACAGAATCACAAAAGTATCAATAATGGTTTAAGCTAAACTATGATTCTATTCATTCCTGCCATTGGTTACAAATGAGCTATAGGTGAGAGAAATGGAAATTTCTGATTCTAAACAGTCCTTTGAGGTAGGAGGAAGGCGTTCAGGCTGATGTAAACAACTGTGCCCCTTGGGAAGATACACTGACATTTTCTCTGTGTGTTGAGACAGCAAAAATGTGACGTAAGATGAGAACTTGAGGAAGGCTACTCATACTGCATCAATAAGGTACCTACGGTGATGGGATGAGGTGTGCAGGGAAGGAATACTTAAGAAGCTCAAACTCTGGGGCTGATAGAGGGAGAATGTTCAATATCCGATGACCTCAATATTCAAATCCCCAATCTAGGATACTCTTCTTATATTTATTTAGTAGAGGCTGGTATCTGATGATGACTTTATTGCAAGTAATTGGACATTAAGTTAAGTGTCATCTCTCTGGTGATAAATTGAGGCTCAAAAAGGTTGGGATTTCCTTAAAACCATCTAAGAGAATGGAGTGATCAGTTCTTCATATGATTGGAAAAGTATAGATTTCTTGTTTTCCACTTCATTCACTTATTGTGTGTGTTGAGGGGAGAGTGGGCAGAACCCATGCCACGGTGTGCAGGTGGAGGTCAGTGGACGACTTGTAGAATTTGGTTTTTTTTTTCTACCATGTCTATGCTAGAAATCCAAGTCAGGTGGTCAGACTTGACCATAAGCACCTTCATCAGGGGAGCCATCTCTCTGGTCCCTTTTCTCATTCATGATGACAGATGCTGTCTTGTGAATCGGTGGCACACAGCTTGAGAGGGCATCTGGGTGTTTCTCCCTCTAGAGTGGCTTCCCTGGGTCCTGAAGCCTGGAACATGGGCTTCCTGGGAATATCCCTGGAAGACTTTAAGAGAGGAACTGCTCCGCTAATTACAAAGCCCAACTGTGGTGTAGCTGGCCTGGGTGACAGCACTCCCTCTCACACAAGTGTTCCTCCTGATGCTACACGAGCATATTGTAATCATGTTAATTATGCTATCTGGGCAGTGTCAGGCTTAGAGGGAGGCACACCCTCTCCCTGACTGTTTCCCTTTCCTGAAACAGTTCTTAGTCTGATCCCCCACATGGTTAGCAAGAAGATCCTGGGGCAGAGAAGCCTGTGCAGGAGTTTCTATCCACAGGGCTGCCAGAGCCACTTGGTTTACAGGGGAAGAAGTGACAGAGATAGTGACTAAGGCTGGTCAAAGGGATTTCTTTCTGGATTCATCACTGATGTTTGACAGATTGTGGAAGAAGCAAATTAATATTTGATGTCCTTTTTCATCCTTCTCCTCTCTCTGCTGCCTTAACTGAATCTTTAGTGCGCAAGATTCTCCTCATGGTTTGGACATTGCAGTCATGATAATCATATAGAAAATTATGAATAGTGACACAGTTATATATAGACAATGACACAACATTCTACTATGTAGGCAACATAATGGACATTTTGTGACTAAAGGCAATGTGTCATAAAAGAGCATTCTTGATGAACCTGAATTCATGCATAAGCAGGAATTTTTGGTCAGAGTCTACCTAATATTCTTTATAAGGTATGGGCTATATATACAAAAACTACTGTCAGTTAGCACTAAGATGAATCTCTTTAGAGAAAAACTGGTTTCTGTTTTGTGAGATAATGCAATAGGTCATCAAAAAGGCAAACAGTGGATCACAAGGAAATTTCTAGAACTGGATAGCAGTGACAATGAAAGTGATTAGGAAATGGGAAAATTTGTTACTGTTTTGGGGGTAGGAAAGATGGGCATGGGAAAAAGAAGAAAAACTGTGGACTGGAATCTGATGGAATTTTAGTGATATTGAGAATGTGTACTAAACTGATTAGATTATTTTTGCTGGTTATAACACTATCCTCCCTCATGACGTCTTTAGTAAAGTGTGCTTTCATGAGCTTCACCAGTGAGCAAGGCTCTATGCAGGCAAGGATCCATCTGTAGAAAGAAGCTGAGTCCCATACCTGAGCTAGTGCAACCTGAAGAGGAATAATCTGGTTAAATATATTGTGTCACAGCTCGGAACACATTGATGCTTTTAGGATCCCTCAGATGATGGGCCATTTGAGTGCTATAGAACAAGAACATTCTGCTTCACCCATGGGTGAGTATTTGGGAGTCAATCTTGGGGGGATGGATGCCTTTGGTATCTATCTAATTGTTTTCGTCCCTTAGACAAAACATATATAATCAGATGATTAAAAAATAAACAAAGCCATCAAAGTAAAAGATAAAAGGTAGATGTGCCTGATTATAGAAACATAGAAAAAAAGACATGTGTGTACATAGAAACAGAAGACAGAGAAGTAAGAGAAGAAAACCCCCAGGAAATAGGAGGGAAAGAAAAAGACAGAGAGATACTAAAAAGATTAAAAGGTGAATGTTTTCCAAAAAATTGCTGTGGTCAGGGCACTGTACATTCCTTGTTTTGAGCTGGTTCTTGATTGATAGATAATAGAAAGAGAACTAATAATATGTACTATAGACTTGATAGATTTCTCAGGCCATAAGGCAATCTAGTTGAGAGTTGGAAGTTCTGTCCTGGATCTTCAGTTTCATGGTTGATAGTAAACAAAGAACCCAAAGAATGCCTGTGACAAGAGAAGCTCTTTGTCCAGGAGGAAACATTTCCCAGGAGGGTTTTTTTTTTTTTTTCATCTCTAAAGAACTTCATGATACTTAGGAGACGAAAAGAAGCAAGCACTCCTTCCATGCACTTCCTGGTAGCTGAATGTGGGACCACCAGCAGCTATCCCAGACTGGACCACGCAGCTTTAACTCACCAGTGACAGACAAGCATAAGCAAGACTTACCTTGTGAGCTGTTAACTCCCGTGTGATGGAGACTAGAGGCTGTGCCATGCTTCCTTGTGGTTACAATGCCTTGGATCATACAGGGCAGGAAAACTGCTCATATGGAGACCCAAAGGCAATATATGTTTTTCTCATGACCTCATATGGAAGAATTAATTTCTATCCTAGATCAGAACTCCTCTGTATTCTGGGCTTGTTAAACCAAATTGCTAATACTCAGTTACCTCATTAGAATACATTTTGAGGCACAAACTTTTTTTTTTTTACTGTCCCTCCCTTTTTAAAAAGGCTAGTTAAAAGAAAAAACAACAAACAAACAAACAAACAAACAAACCAAACCAAAACAAAAAACCCCATTCCTTTAGAATACAAAAAGAAATCAATATGATTCTGGAACTGAAGGTTTAAATATGATTGACATGTTATTTAAAGTCATAGCATTGACTTGCACATGTTGCTGAAGTATTAGGTAACTGTCCCACTTGTTTTACTTCTAAGGATTAATTTGAAGAGAGAAAACTTACAATGAGTCATGGATGCCAAGAAAAGAGAAGCCTGCCACTTTTGAGCTCAATTTTCATGCAGCAAAAAGGAAAGGCTTAAGGCTGGAGAGATGGCTCAGTGCTTAAGAGCATTGGCTGCTCTTCTAGAGGACCTGAGTTCAATTCCCAGCTATCATGGTGACTTACAACCATCTATAGTGAGATTCTTGTGCCCTCTTCTGCCCTGCAGGTGTACATGCAGACAGAGCACTGTATGCATGATAAATAAATAAATCTTTTTAAAAAAGGAGAGGCTTAAGCAAGGATTCTCTGCAACAGGACAGTCTCTCTGGACTAGAAAGCAACCATCCCCAGCAGTATGGTAGCTGATTTGTTAACATGACTGCCACTGACTACACTGATATGTATACTACAGTTACTGAGCATTTCCAATAGATTATAGTCTTCCCAACTTCAAGGTTGGGAGCTAGTTAAGTGAAGGCAGCAGTACCCAGAACATCTTACAATAGGACAAATCTCATTCTATTTTTGAATTGTTATTTAAAGGAAAAAAAATGAAATGAGTGCATTTATGATAAAACTTGAAGGAAAATCCTTAGCATGTTGAAGCATTTCTTGTTTTTCTTTAGGCCACAATAAGCTTAAAGGCCTGACGTAAAAGTTCTACATGAAAGAAAAAAAAGATATTTCAAAAGATGTATGAGTAGAGACAGGCTGGGCTATGTTGTGTCTCCAAGGAGCCCCAAGAAATCTAGTTTAATTTATAAAGTATTTCTTGTGTGTGTAGATTCTGCTAGCATGACTTTTCTGGAAAGCTTCTTTCTAAGGTCTCTAGCTAGGCTGCCTAGATCTTGTAGCTATTCCTTCAGGAGCATGTTTCTTCCTTTTCGTTCACTGAAGGTGAGCTGAGAAATAAAGGAGGATGTGTTGAGTGACTCCAAAACCATCATCTCTACCACAAACATTTGAAAAAAGGTCTCTTTTGCTGACTACCAATGTTTATGGAGTAAATACTTTATAGATGCTTGCAGAGCGTGGACTGCTTAGAGGGAGTGGGGAAGGCCCTATCAAGGTCAGAAATGTTTGCATTAGGAATAGTTTTGCTTGGACTGATGAGCTTCGAAAAGGCATCAGGCATCCCCATAGGGTACAGGTAGGTGACCTGGAGACATCTGTCACATGCTTCTTGCCACTTGCATTCTGCAGGGTTCTTAGGGCTCCTTTGTAGATGGCTCAGCACACTCCAATATTGTTTGCAGTCCCCTCAGATGCTGGAACCCCAGGCAGTGGCAGCCATATCTCACTGGATAGAGCTTCTGTGGTAACATGTAACATGATGACTGAAAATACCGACTGACAAACAGGCAAGTAACCTGGGAGGCCATGCTAATAACATTGCTTTTGCAAGGAGTATAAGCCAGAGCCTTCTATGTTTGTAGATAGCCCAGAGATCTGCTAGAAACACTGATTCAGATTCAGTAAGCCTGGATGTGGCCTGATAGTCTATATTTTGCCCTCTGCTGAGGATACTAGTAGAATGTTAACTCAAATCAGGATCATTGCCTGAATATGACGGTAAGTTGTAGAAGCTTCCACTACAGAAATAATCCCTATCTGGTAGTGCTACTGTCTTGATGTGCTAGTGAGAACTGCAAATGGGCCTTAGGAAGAAGAGGACTTGCAAGGCTGTTTGTGAATATATAATTCTTTTCCCACCTAGTTTTGTCTTCTTTACTCATGGACTTTGACAGGCAGTTAATAGCACATGAAAAATCAAGCCTCAGGGCTGGAGAGATGGCTCAGAGGTTAAGAGCACTGATTGCTCTTCCAGAGGTCCTGAGTTCAATTCCCAGGAACCACATGGTGCCTCACAACCATCTATAATGTGATCTGATGCTCTCTTATGGCCTGCAGGTGTATGTGCAGACAAAGCACTGTATACAAAATAATAAATGAATAAATAAATCTATAAACACTTTCTTTAAAAAAAAATCAAGCCTCATCAAACTGTCCTTTGACAGAATTGAAAACCACTGGTTCATAAGGACTTCTTTCCAATTGCAACTCCCAAATCTGGCCCAGTAAGAGTCATCAAGTGGACACCACATGGTTCTTCAGGTATTCCAATGAATAAAGTAATGCTAGAAGCAGTCAAACACCCATACACGGTCCTTCTCTGAGTGCTCACTAGAGACAAGAGCTTTAGCTTCAAAAGAGCCATGCAAACCAGAATACCTAAATGTTCTATTTTATTCAATTCTTAGCCAAAAGGAGGGACTATATTAAAGGGGATAAAAGGTGGAGAGGTTTTAGCTTGTCTTCTGTGACACCGATACGCAGTAATTTTTGCAGAGAGAGTAAAAGAGTAATCCAGTGCAATAAAACCATTTTCATAATACCATGGCGTGAGTTATCGCTCCACATGAGCCATATGGCTCCTAATGGCTGCCTAGCCTTCCAGTTCCATCTTTCATGGGTCAGCCCGACATTTTTATAGTGCTGACACAAGAGAGAACATTTATGTGGTTTCCCTTCTCCATCTGTCAACTGTTAGGAGGGTGCCACAACCTCAGATTCCCTTTTGATCTGGTTTACATGGCACCACGGCAGGGGATTCTTGGCTATGCTGTGAGAGTGTGTGGTGGCTCTGGGGACCAGTTCCACCAGGTTTTTTTTTGGACTGTTAATGGTTAGAAGGATGGAGAGTAAGTGATTTTTGCGTGAATCAGAGGAAAACGTGGCTTCTTCTCCTTTATGGCCAATCAGAACCTTGGCTGTGCTGCTGTGTTGGGCTGGCTTTGCCTGGGCCTTTCAGTCTTTAGCCAAGTTTTGTTTCCAGAAAGTAGGACTCTCTCTCTCTCTCACTGGACTTGGTGTTTGTCCGTCCCTGAAACTGTAACTCAGGAAGCTGGTTACGTGCAATAAATGAGAAAGAAATGCTTATTTTATGTTGGGTCAACCTGCTTCTTCAGTAGTGTCTTTGTGACTTGAGGTAGAATACTCTCACTTTTTCTTCTGAAATGTTCAACCATTTCTTGCCATTCTTTTTTTTAAAAAGTATTTTATTTAATATTTAAAAAAATTATGTTCATTGTGTGAGGGTGTCAGATCTTGGAGTTACAGACAATTGTGGGCTGCCATGTGGGTGCTGGGAATTGAACCCAGGTCCTTTGGAAGAGCAGGCAGTGCTCTTAACCCCTGAGCCATCTCTCCAGCCCCTTCTTGCCATTCTTTAGACCACAATACATGCCTAATGTAAAGTTTATATATGAGAGAGAAAAAAAGAAAAGGTGTACAAGAATCAAAGATGTTCCGGTGAAGATTGGCTGGGCTATGCTGTGCCAACGAGGAATCCCAAGAGTACCATGATGTAAGTAATGAAAGAAATCTGGCTCCACCCACTCTTCTGAAGAATTATGGGACTCACTGATTTATTGTATGTGGGTGCCTGTCACAGTGGCAACGACAATATAGAAACTCAGAAAGTTAACTTCTATTCCCCATTGAGTCACTTTTAACGAGGCTGCATGGATACAATAGGCTGCAGGTGGCTGGGTCTGACCCAGTTGGCCTGGAGCTCTCCAGGCAGCATGGGTTTACAGGGCATTTGCCGTGGAGTTCTAATTCACTAGGTTTTGCCTGTTATCCTAAGACTTGCATTTTGTCTTTCTACTTGTAAGAGTGCAACATGACATAGAGGAAAGGAGAGTTTTGAGCTTCGCTTGCTGTTGTGGGGTCTCCTGAGCTCAATGCTCTGTTGAGCGAGCACTAGCGGCTCACAGCTGAACTTCATCTGTCATGAAGAGAGGTAGCAAGGGCAGAGCTGCTGTGTTTGTTTAATAGGGTCATAGTAGTGTACGGAACTTACTTTTCATCGTTTTGCACCACTGTTAGCCCTACTTGCATTACATCTTATCCTGACAAAGTCTTGAAGGAAAGATGGTGGACTTACCCCCCTTTCAGATGTGACAGGAGGTAGTAAAGGTGGGACTCTCATCCTCAACTGTGTGACTCCACAACTCTAAACCTAATATACCTCTACCATAGTAAATGATGGATCACATTTGTTTGTGTGAATGCAACCATCTGCTTGAAGTGGAGCGCGGGTGGTTCTGCAAAAATAATGGAAATTCAAAGCATGTTAACAATATATGGGTCAGAAGTTATTTGTTATTTATCTGGTACCTAGCTCCTGTGAGGTCTGCCCATGATTTTGTTAGAGGGATGGGGGTGGGTGGGGATTAGCTCACACATTTTTGAGGAGAGGGTCTATGAATGTGGGAGATGGTTCTCCTTTTCAACAGTTTCTTGGCACCCCGACTTAAGTATTCTCTTTATTATCCACAGAGCTGTGTTAAAAGTCACATTAAGTCTTTAAGATCAGAGATTTTATATGTATATATGTGTGTATATATATTTTTTCTTCTGTGATAAAATTCCTGACCATGAATAGAGCTTGTATTTGATGTATGTTTAATTGATCTAGTGATTGACATGATTGATCTATAGATTGACATAATGTCTGCTTGGACCTGTTTATACTTGAAACCTAGGATGCTTTGAAGGTGAGACAGGATGGTTACAAATGCTGTTATAGACCATCCAAAGAGCTACAAAAACCTGATTCAAAAACTAGGCAGTTAGAGTTTGAGAGAAAGAAGTCTGTGCACAAATGCAAATTGCCCAAATGGCAGGTTGGAATCTGACTGTAGAACAGCCACGTCTCTAAGGGAGCTGAGTGGCTCTTGGTGCTGCTTGCTCCTGGAGAGCTCATTCAGTGTTGGTTTAAGGTGGTAATAACACAGACTCCAATGCTGGGATGGCCATTGATCAAAGAAATGAGCTGGCACTTTCCAGACTGAATCACAAAATGAAATACCTCAGATCGACCAGCTTGAGGACATTTTTCACATTCTATCCATCCCCTCTGAGCTATTCGGAGAGCAAAGTAAAAGAAATTAGAAACATGAAATTGCGGCTTGTTCATAGCAACCTCTCTGGGACACCGATGGACTGCAGTTTGTGTAGTTTTCCCTCTTAGGGAATTAGCACCAAGCACACAACTGTAGACATATCTGGTGCAGTTTATTTATTTATTTTTTTCCACTTAAGAGGTTTAATAAGGAGATACAGAAACCGTCTCTGGAGACACACGTGGGGAGGGGGAGAGAGAGAGAGAGAGAGAGAGAGAGAGAGAGAGAGAGGAGAGGGAGAGAGCGCTAGAGAAGTAGAGGTCTGGTGCAGTTTTAATACTCTTATCTCATTTAATTTGCACAGCAAGACAGGCAGGGACCACATGTTATTCTTATCTTAAAGATGAGGAAACCAAGGCTCAGAGACAGAAATGACCTATTTGAAGTCACACAGCTAGAAGCCAAAAATCCATGCTCTTAGCTGCTGTATGTAATACCCTTTCATTTTCCAAATCTCTCTCCTTAAAAGAGAGAAATGCTCTTTTTCAAAGTGCAATTTAAAGATGATGTATTAATACACACTGACCCATTATGTGGCCTTTTCTTCTGTTTTTGGGACAGAAAACATACAAATAACTTTATGTTTTTCAGATAAGGAAGGTACAAACTAGCAGATGGAAGTGTTTTGTAGGCAAATGACTTTTCCTTATGAAGTCTGTTGCAACAATATCTTGGTACAATTATGAATCCTTTGGAAGCTGGGCTGCCAGAATCCTGGGTGGCAAAAAAAAAAAAAAAAAAAAGGCAATAAAGCAGGTGGCCTGTAGAGAAGTGATGAGAAGGAGAGATGGAGGTGGGTTTGGTTCCACCAGTTTCACCCACCTCAGGAGCATCCCAGTATGGGGTGAAAACATATGAGTGATGCACTGAGGTTAAGTCAGCCTGAGGCTAAACAATGATAAGAAGAATCAATTATGTAAGAGTGAGTGAGGCTATTGAGAGGCAGGAGTAGAGATATGGGGCCAAATTGAAGGAAGGAACCAACCTGTTGTTGTTTTTTTAAAATCCCAAATATTCCATTTTACTCATAGTCTCAGGAGCCAGATGCTGTGGTGAAAGCCTACTAGCTCAGAGAGGCAGAGAAAGAATCCAGCTGACTTTCCTACAGGACCAATATCCTAGAAGGAAAAATCTCCTTCTCTTTCTCCACAATGTCTTAAAAGCCCTTCACACTGAATGACCCTCCTTTCTACTTCTTGTGTGTCTCTCTCTATCCTCTGGACTTCTTCTCACTCTATGTGTTTTTTTCCTATGTTTACACCCTGTCAACTGACTGCTTGCTCTGTCTTTCAACCTATAGTTCACTTTATTTAATCCTGTTTACAGAAAGTTCTTGGATTAAAGGTGTGTGCTAGGGCTAAGCCACACCACAAGTAGAAACAGGGTTTTCCAGTGTACATTCTTGGGGATCACCATGTGATCAAACATCTTGGAACATCAACCAAAGTAAGAATCTTAAAGGAAGAAGAGTATAAGAAAAAAGTGGTTCAACCTGGGACAGGAGGAAATTGTGCAGGATAAAAATTAAAAAAGACTCCCTCATTGTTAGATTGTTAAATGCAAAGTTTACCTACTTTGGGGGAAACACACTTATCCTCAGTATAGAAGTGGTGACTTATAGGATCCATCAGAAAGATATGAGTAGTCATGGTAATTTTATTCATAAAATGTTAGCATAATGATCATAATATAAGCACTCACACAAGTATACTGGTACATATCAACTAGAAATGAGCAGCACAGGGGCTGCAGAGTGTCTCAGAGGTTGAGTGCACACTGTTCTTGCAGGAGGTCTGAGTTCTATTCCCTGTATCCATGTTGGATGGCTCACAGACCTCTGTAACACCAGCTCCAGGGACCCAGTGCTTCTGGCCTCTGTCTGCACCTGTATTCAAGTGTATGTGTCTCCCGCTGCCACATTCATAATTAAAAATAAAATTAAAAAATTAAAAAATGACAAGTTCATATTTAACAACACACTTTAATCTAAAAGACATAATGTTGAATGAAAGATTTGAAGAAGGGAAAAATGACATCACAGACACAGCAAAAGATGACAATGATTTCATTCCTCTCTTTCAGAGACTATTGGGGTTTTAGTCTTCCCTTACAGTCTCTCAAGAAAGATCTACACTGCCAGCTAATTTTGTAGGTTTGTTTTCATTTTGATCCCTTTCTAGTATAGGGTCACTCCCCCCCATTTTGCAGTTTCCTTTGCTCCCTGACACAGTGACTGAGCACAAATATTGATGTTGCTAGGGTGTAAGATGGTCAGACTTTCAGACTTCATTCTGGCTCTTTGGATCCAGCTGGCTCTTGTTCTCCCAGTATTAGCCAGCTTGCTTGGTTACAGGATGAGGCATATTCTTGGTATTTGTTATTTGGATTCATATGTGGGGCAAATCAGTCTTTGATGGTAGCAGATTTCATATAAAGTGGAGAAATGAAAACAGACAGAAAAAACCCAAAACAAGCGAGCAAGCAAGCAAACCAACCAACCAACCAACCAGCCAACCAACCAACCAACCAACGATCCAACCATTTTCCTAGGGAAAGGCTTTCTTGGTGTCTTTGAGTGTGAATTTCATGAATGTTTGCCTTAGATACACAAAAGGAGTAAGAAATTGTAACTTACGAATCCTATTTGCTGTGGCTCGAGGACGAGCCATGTTCATGGAGACCAGCATAGTGTTCCCTTCTCTCACAAGGAGACACCAGGACCACTGGTCTATTCTTGGTTCTTATAGGACAAAGATCCCACAGGGTTAATGAAGGCCAGCTACCATGTGACAAAGACTGAGCCAGCTGTGTGTCCACGATGAGCAAGTTAGACAGTGGAGAGGTGAAAATGAAAGAAGGACTTCCTTCTGCAGGCGAGTGAGATGCCCAATAGTCAGGGAAGCCAGAGGCTGAGCATCTGAACAGGAGCAGCTGTCAAAGTCCATAAACAGGGGTGGAGAGACTGGGCAGGGTGTTGTTGATGAGCTGCTAAGAGAGAGTTGAGGAATAAGAACAGCAAAGCCCATGGAAGTTTGGTGGAGAAGAGTCTGAGACTAGAGGTGAACTTTTAGGCATCCCCCTCCTTCCATCAGGACCTGGGAGCGGAGTGGAGTATCAGAAAGCATGTGCCACCTACAACTAGAAGCAACTGAGTATTCCCAACCTGCCTTGAGTTTGAATTGAGATAGGTGTAAGCATCCTGGGAGTTATGTCCTTTATTTTTCAACCATTCATGGTAATAGGATCAATTCTGTAGTGGTACTGTGGGGGAGGGGGAAGAAGAAAGGGGGAAGAGAGGAAGAGAAAGGAAAGGACAGAAAGAGAAGGAGAGAGAAGAAAGGAGAGAAGAGAGAGGGAGGGAGAGGAAGTGAGGGGAAGGGAAAGAGGGAAGAAAGGAGGGAACGAGGAGAGAGAGGATGAGAGGGAAAGAGAGAGGGAGGGAGAAGAAGGGAGGGGAAGAGGAGAGGGAGAGGAACGGAAAAAGAGGGAGAGAGGAAAGGAGGGAAACAGGAGGAGAGAGGTCAACAGTGTGTGGTCTCCTCTATCACTCTTTCTCTATTTTTTTTTTCTTTTGAGGCAAGGTCATTTACTGAACCTGCCATTCACTGATTAGCTAGGCGCTTGGGATCCTCCTGTGTTCACCTTCTACTTCTGGAGTTAGCTGGGCATGTGGCCATGCTTGGTTTTTCATATGAGTGCTGGAGACCTCGACATGAACCCTAATGCTTGCACAACAAGCGGGTTATTCACTGAGCCATCTCACTGGTCATAGATATCCTCCTTCATAAGTGATTATTATTTTACTGTCTGTTGGGAAATTTTTATAAAATGTAAGAAACTGGAGAGAACATTGCCAAGTCTCAAGTTTATTTTTCAGTTCTAATAATAAAAAATAGTTTATTATTTTTTATACACACAGGCACATATATCACACTCACACCCATATACAAGTATTATATATTTGTGTAATATGAATATAGATTTATTATATCTTATGATATATGTTAATATATTATAATATTAAATATAATTATATAGAGTTCTGAGGACAACTCATAGGAGTAATTTCCTTCTTTTTCTCAGGCAGGCCCTTGGCATTGAACTCAAATTGTTATGCTTGGTGGCAACTTCTTTTACTTGAGGCATCTAATCCTGGCTTATCATTCTTGATTGGTAGTTACTTTATGAAGGCCATCTCCTGTAACTTTGTACATTTGGATATTGATTTTCCTTTTGGTTAGGATAAGCTGTCACAATTATGGGAGCAGGCAGTCAAATTTGATGGGTTTGGCATTTGTTACCTGTTCTAGATAAGGTATCAATATCAGAGAGTGGGTGGGTAGGGTGAATAGCAAGCTATCCTGGCATCTGCTGGTGCCTCAAGCTCTTTCCTTCACTAGCTGGGCCCTGCTCAGGGCATTCTGGGCATTCTTCAGTAGGAAGTGCAAGATTCCTTTACCTGTATCATTGACATAGCACTTCTGTAAAACACGTCACAATTCTTCTTCCAAATGACAGTCCATGCCTGGGAATTATTCACGTCTATTTGCTGGAGGAATCTTTACTTTAACTGAGAACAAGAAAGAGGATGAAATGAACATCCCTCTAAAATTGGCCAGTTTCAGCTGACAAGTGAGGAACTTATATCTTTGGAACACAGGGCCTAGACCCTCCAAAGCACTTAATGTACACTGTCACCTATGTCTATGAGCAAAGCTGCTCTAGCATGCCTGTGTGGTCCCTGACAAAGCAAGATAGCTCTCTAGGTATAGTCCCTTCCCATGGGCAGTGATCAGCCTTCTGCTGATGCCTTTAAGAGTCCTTTTCATGGTCAAGGTCGATAGCTTGCTGCTGTAATCCTTCCTAGGGTACAAGGAAGGACTATGCAGCTGGTTGCTTTGGGTTGCTTTCCCCTCCCCCCAGCTTCCCTTGGAAGGGTGCTCCTCCTCCACTGCATTTTGAAATGATTTATCAATGGAACGCTCTTCCTTTCTTTCGGAAATACTATTTTCTTCTCTTAGTTCCTGATCATTTAGTGCTACCAGGCTCTTTTTCATATTCTCTGCCCAATGGTCTGTCTTTTTTTTTTCTTTCCCTACTCAAGACTACTTTGTCTGTTCTTATCTTGTGTGCTCTCTCACTCTTTCTCTTTTTGGAGCCTTTGAAGTTGGGAGCAATTGAACACATACTTTTCAAGTCTTACTAGCTTAATCAACCATGTGAGTAAATAAGACATGATTTTTAATAAGGCCGTAGCAACAATGACACTGACCCCCTAAAACCCAAAGACAACATAAGAATACCCGATCTTTATTACCCACTGGCCACTTCTTTTAAAACAATCTGATCCTCATGATCATTAGGAGGTTCCTCTTGAGTTCATCATCTCTTTGTCCACCCTATGTATCCAGCCACCCAACCCACGCATTCACTTGATGCTTATTTTTAGCAAAGCACCATGTGAATGTTGGTTCTACAAGAAGAGTAAAGTCCCCACCCCTAAGAGGTCACAGCTCAGTAGGAGAGAACATATGCTAATAATTGCAGCCAACGTCTCCTGAGCACCAGCTGTAAGCAAGCCCATGAAAACAACAGTCTAATCATCAAAGAAAGCCTTGAAGTATGCTAAAGTTGAAGAATACGATGGCATGGGTGGGACTATTGGAAACAATGGCGAGTTTGACTCTGGGAAGTGCTTAGCTCCAGCCCATAACCCCTAAAACCTGGTGTGTTCAGCATCACAAAATTCTAAGTGTGTTTGTGTCTAATTCCTAGAGCCTTTTGTTCATCCCGGGAGAAGGGGCGGGAGATGCTTTGAGAGCTACCATTGGAAGTTCAGGCTGAGAAAGCCCTCCCTGTGGAGATGCCTTCTGAAGCAGAGGATTAGCTGGCTAAGCTGTCACTCAGTTGTACAGGGCTGAAGTTCAAACCTCCGGGTAGCATGGGTCCTTGAGAAGGGCTTTGTCTTGACCAATGTGCTGGCATTTTGATGATGTGGATGCTCTTCTCCTCTTTCTCCTTCCCTCGCTTCTCCTACCATTACATCCTAGCTGGAGGCTTTACCTTGATTATCTGTGAGTGTTAGGTTGTGGCTATAATGTAGCAGCAACGGTAGCACATGGAAGGTAGGTCATTCCCCCAAAGTTCTAGCCCTAATGTCAGAATTATGCTTAAGCTAGGTCACTTGCCCGTCATGCTTCTGTTCTTCAGATGACATCATGCCAATTGAATGTGAGATTTAGTACAAACAGTAAATGCTTGGAGCCATTTGCTCTGTACATGCTACCATGCTTTCTATCCCTGACCAAAGTCTCACTTGGGCCGCATTAAGCTTCTGCAGCCTCAGCATCATCATTAGCAGCAGAAGGTTGCTATATAGGTTGTCATGAAGGGAAAAAGGAGGTAAGAGGTGGGGAACACTGGTGTTGTTCCTGACACACAGAAGAACTCTCATGATGGCCTGCTGACTCTACTCTCTCCCCTTCACTGAATTGTGGCTTCTCAAAGCAGAGGTATAACACAGCTTAAAAAGCTTAGGAACTAGCTGACACATTAAAGAAGAATTGAAGCCCAGGGAACCCAACTTTTGTCAGCCCCCAGTTCATCAATTTACTAACTGTTTTCTCCCTAAGTTGAGTAGTCACATCGACATACTATAGAACACTGTTGTGGCTCCTCCCCCCGATGACTGACTCATCTTCAAAGCCTCCAGTCAGCCAATACATTCTCTGGTCTCAGTCTTCTGGAGGGGGACTCTGGCAATCTGTCCCACTTCCTCAGGATTCATGTGAGTCATGAGTTTTCAGGAGGCCCATACCCCCAGAGCACTTCACTGTTCTCCAATGGTTGAGTACCTTATATGGGCTTGCTGGACAGAATACATGGTGTTCGGTTTAATATGAATTTTAGATGAACTATAGGTACATTTTGACATAAGTATATCTCTAATGCCATACATAATGTAAGGATGGGATGCTGAGGAGTATTCATTGTTTATCTGAACAGGAAAATGGATGGCCTGAATCCTTATTTGTTAGATATGGCAACCCCAGTCTCGTAATGGTGGGAGTTATATAAAGAAAAGAGGCCATCTTTATACACATACTTCCTGTTATCCTTTGAGAGACCTAATAAAAAATATCCACAAATTTCTAACAGACATTGGCTGATACCCCTGGGGTTAATTTCACTCCCGCAGATGCTATTCTGGAGAGTTCACTGGTGAAGACAGATATAAAAGTGTTGCAGCTGGAAAGATCCTTCAACAATTTCTAGGGTTTTAAGCATCTAGGTGGCCACCTTCCTGTCATTATATGGGGAAATAGCCTGAAGCAAAAACCACCACCTGTGACTCCTCCCCATCACACGCTTCCACCCGCCATTCCCTCCGGTCGGAGTTCTCAGACATCTCTCATCAGATTTCTTATAATCGGCACAAGGCTGAAAAGATAAAAAAAAAAAAAAAAATGTTCTGGGCTTAATCTGAAGTGTATTGAATAGTAATGAGTCCTGCGGCAGCAGGCTGGTGGAGAAGGCAGATCAGAGCCACTTAACCATAATGGTCCTACAGAGTAATGAAGACTCACGTGGCCCTTATTAGGTATCAAGCCGTGAACCAGAACTCATCTCCCATTCTGATTGCCGAAGGAAATAGGTAATTGATGTGACAGAGTGGCCATTATTATTATTATTACCTATTTTTTTAAAACCCAGACACAGCAGTTAGGGGGCCGTCCTTCCCGTCCTCGGAGAATACCAGGTGTGCAGTGCGAGGGTCGTCCTTCCATTAAGTCTTCAAATGGGAGCACTAATAACTTTTGCATTGAAATAAGTAATGGCCACATTTAACGACCAGTTTGTTTGAGTGTTAACAGCTTGTGAGGCAACAAATGAGTCATTAACAGGTGTTAACTTCTACTTTCTGGTTTGAACAACCCATTCTATCCCTGCCCCATTTGGATTGAGGGCTTTTGCAAATTAAGAGCTAGATTTCCATTTTTCTCGAGGTGGGCATCTCTTATTAATCAGTTAGACAGCTCTGTCTAATGGCTTCTCCTTTCCAGGATTATTTCTTACCTAGTCCATTGAAACATAATTTTTCTTTGCATTAATTCCCCCCTCCCCGAAATATGAAGAAAGCCTAGGAGAATTTGATTCTGGAAGAAATTAGGTTAAAAAGTCCAGTAGAAAAATCTACCCTGAATCATAAAAGTATTTACTGTGGAGAAGGAATACAAATAGGTTGAAAACATCATAGATTTGAGATAGCATTTGTATACACTGAGGGGACAGGAAAAAGATTATTATCTCAGGCCTAGAAATGAAGCACATGAGATCGGCCCAGCACCAGTCCAGCAGGTGCCTGTAATACACATGCAATGAGACTCAGCCTTCTTGAGAAACTCCCTATTTGCCACCCCTCTTGTGGTCCCCCCATCCCTTTGATTTTGGAAGTCATGGGAGGCAGGATAAAGGATATACTTTCTTCTCAACTTATATCTTGGAGAAAACTTTCTGTAGAACAAAGAAAGTTATAAAACCAGAAATCCAAATTCTGTCCAAGGGGAAGCCTAAGCACCATACATGCATACATGTATACCGAGTATCCCTATGTTACACACACACACACACACACACACACACACACACACACACACACACACTTTTCTGTCTTCTGTCAGTATAATACTTTCCAAGCTATGTCTCATAAAAATTCCAATGGTTTGTAAAATACAAATGATGCATTTAAATGCCCCGCCAGTGCCAAACTGCTGAATAGTTTCTATGTTTGTGTTCTGATAGAATGTGTTTGTTTTATGGAAAAAATGGTGCATGACCCAGTATAAATCCATATTTGGGGACTGATGAACTCCCCTGATTTTGGGTCCAGCCTTTGCATATCTGGGAGTGCTTGTAGAAGAAAACTAGCTGGACCACTCCCTAACATGTCTGCTTTTCCGCGATGCCTTCAGAACAAGATGGCCAGAGGCCTTGTCTTAGTTAAGCATGGGTGCAAGTTGAAGGGAGCAGTATGGCCAAGGCATTGCTATTTGGGAAGATGGTAAGAAAAAGCTGAGTCTTCACACATGGGAATGACTCAGAAAACTACGTCATGGCTTTATGCACTTTACCAATATGGGTTTTTAACACTTAGCAATGCAGCTGGTAGGGATGAAGGGAACAATCTGTAAATGGCATTTAAGGGCACACTGAAGCTTTTCTAAGATGCTCTGACATTTGCTTAATGCTAAACAAGAAGGTTCCATTCACCTTTTACTTCAGCAGGTCTCAACCTGTGGGTCGTAACCCCAATAGGATCATCTAACGACCCTTTCTCAGGGGACACATATCAAATATCCTGCATATCAGAGAGTTACATTATGGTTCATAACAGTAGCAAAATTAGAGTTATGGAGTAGCACAAAAATAATTATATGGTTGAGGGTCACTACAACATGAGGAGCTGTATTAAACTGTCCCTGCATTCAGAAGGTTAAGAACTATTGTTCTAGTTATTTGTTATTTTTAGTTTGTCATAGGGTATGGGATTTTTTTTAAAAAAGGTACTGTTCAACACTGTGGATAGGTTGTGTAGTTTAAATACTTTTTATAGGATACTTATGGTGATGGTTTGAGTGAGAGATGTGCCCAATGGGCTCATATATTTGAATACTTGGTCCCCTGTTGATAGCATCGTTTGGGGAGGTTGTAGAACTTTTAGGATGTGGAGGAAGTACATCTCTGGGAGCAGATCCTGAGGGCTTGTAGCCTCATCCCACTTCCTGTTCCCTCCCTCTGCTCCCTGTGTGCCATGTCACACCTTCCCTGTTGTTACAGACTCTAACTCTCTGGACCTGAAAACCAAAAGAAACTCTTTTGCCTCTAAGTCGTGATATTTCATAGCAGAAATAAAAATCAACGAATGCACTTATCTATTATTTTGAAAAAAAATCATGCAAGTTAAAGCAGTGATCATATATTATAAAGATTTAGTGTCTGTGTTTTAATGACTCTTAGAAGTTTTCTTGTCCGTTCTTCTCTTGATGTGTTTGAAGCCTCAAGAAGTCAGTTTCTCCCATCAACTGACACCTGTGGCACACTTACTGTTATGATGCCAAGTACTGAACACAGTGAATTGTGTTAGGGTTAGGGTTTGGTATTTTTCATGATGACCCTGGTGGTGAGGCATTCTGGAGAGACACAGCTCTGGGGTGCTGACGAAAAGAATCTCCCCTGAGCAGTAAGCTGAGGGCCTCATTGAGGGCTGGTGTCACTGTCTGAATATGAAATGTGCTTCACAGGGTCATGGGACGAACAGTGGGTCCCCAGATGGGGTTACTACTTGGGGAGGTGGTAGAACTGTAGGAAGTAAGGGCTAGCTTGAAGATGTTGGTCATTTGGGGCTATGACTGGGAAGGTCATCCCTGCTGCTGAGTTTCTCCTCTGTTTCTACCTTCTCATGAGGTATGCCATATGCTTCAAACTATGATGTCCTGTACCACCATGATCCTAGAATTAATGCAACTAAGAATTGTGAACCAGGGCACTGGTGAGATGGCTCAGCAGGTAATAGCATTGCTGATCTTCCAGGGGACCCAGGTTCAGTCCCCAACACCCATAGGATAACTCTAGTTCTAGGGGAATCCAACAACCTATTCTGGACTCCATGGGCACTGCATACACATGATACACAGGCAGATACACAAGCAAATGGCCAATACACATAAAAAGAACAAAACAAAAGCAAAATTCTGTGGGCTAAAACCTCTACAACTGTGTGTGTAAACAATGCCTCCCTCCTTTAAATTGTTTCTGTTAAATATTTTGGCATATTGACATCAGTCTGAGTGTCCCAATTGTGGAGGGCAGATGACTCTCTAGACAGTAGTCAGGTTTTTAGGAGAGGTCAGGTGGTAAGATCTTAGGCTTGGAAAGCCGACAGTCTCATCCATCGACCCTCAGCTTAGCGACTGTAGTGTTGATGTGCACCCATGAAATGTTTTATTTACAAAGACAGGGGGTAGGGCAGATTTTTACCTGTGGGACAGAAGTAAAAGTGTGCCAATCTTGATATGGACCTTGAAAGGATGGTAGATACTGATCAAGTCATGTGGTTTGGGGTGAAACTCTACATGCAGGGAGTGTGGAGGCTTGTATAGGTGACCAAGCTAATGTGAGCAATCATCAAGGACCAACGGAGAATGTATGATATGGTAGAAGGCATTTTAGGAACAAAAAGAAGAAAAAAAAAAAACACAGAAAAAACATTCTGAAGAATGTTAAAGTGAGTAATCCATACTTTATCTTGGCAGTAATTGTAAAAGAAACACTGTGTTATCAGGACAAATCAGGCTATACAGCAGTGGGACATAAATAAAATAACAGCAAACTACTTACGGAGTCTTTTGATACCATGGCTGGTTATAACGATGAGTGAGGCTGCTGTCGAGGGTGCCAGTGGGTCACCCTTCACATGGTGATCTGTTGGTCCAGGCACTTAGTCTTTCAGATGTCCATTTCAAGAAGTTGTGAACTGAGGGCATGGGCAGTTAGTTTGGCTTCCCGGTGCCTTGTCAATGATAACTTTTCTTCCATTCTCAGTCCCATGTCTAGAGCTCATTTCATAGTTTCCTGGAGCCATAAGTGGGCTGGATGATCAAATCAGAACAGCTGAGTGTTTGAGGACTCTGCCACACTGTGCATGGACAGAACCAAGTCAAAGAGTGATGAAGAGAGGCCATGGGGAGACATAAAGCAGTTACACTGTGTTCTGTCATGGTGAAGATCTAGGAAGAGCTGAAATCAGGAAAGACAGGGAGATCAGTATAGGATTGTTGCTAATATCTATTCAAGAGTCAGTAAGGGGATCAGGGAATGCAGCTCTGTTGGCAGCATATTTACCTCATGATGTATAAGATGGTGTTGTGGTGCACAACTATAACTCCAGCACTTGGGAGATAGAGGCAGGCAGATCAGAAGTTCAAGGCCAGCTTCAGTTACATAGGGAGTTCAAGCTCAGCCTGGGCTACATGTCTTAAGAAATAATCAACAAAGTTTTGAACTAAGGTAGTGACAAAGGAAATGAAAAGGAATTCTGTTCTTTGTGACATGAAAACAAATCAAAGACTATATGAAAGGTATTTCTTTAGATTGTAGCAGAGGAAGTTCAAATAAAAGGAGAACTCATTAAAAAAATAAATGCTTTTTCTTTGTCATAGTGATTTTGGAGTTCTGGGTTTACATCTAATAGATGCTCCTATCAGAGTTGCAGTGGAAATTGAGTCAAATTAAATATAGAAGTTGAACCTGTAAAGGCAAGTGAATTACTAGGTGACAAAAACAGAGACTGAGGCCACAGACAGGACCATCAGCAAAGAAGGAAACAGTTAGCTGAAGAATATGTTGTAAGAAAGGGGTGAGAGCACCAGGTCACAGCTTCAAAGGTGTCTTGGTCAACACCACAAGAGACTGAGAAGAGGCGCAAGTGACATGATATAGCAGCAGTGTACACCGTTGCTTCACCAAGGGTTTCATGGGGGTCTCCTTTAGTGCTCCAGGGTCTCTCTGCTCAACCTGGACATAATTTTGGCTCCAGATACCCATCCCTGTGGCTCACTGGAACAATTTTAACAGGAAGATCAAAAAGGATAAAATGCCAAAACTTTATCTTTCCTCCCATCCTAGCCTGTGATGGCCAGTTAGAAAAGATTGAAACCTAACTTTCCCCCATAGGTCAGGATATTGCTGACATAATGTAGGCTCAGAGTTCCATGGTAAATTTTTCTTCGCTTCTTCTCTACACTGCTATGTTTTCCCCAGGCCAGCAGCACTGCCTTCATAGAAGCTTCTTCCCCCAACTTCTGGGCTGTGAAAAAGAAATCTTGATGATAAATTAACCATTACTAAATCTTGAGAGTGTGGAGTTGTGGGAAGCAGATGTGAGGTTGCAAAGAGTTGAGAGTGAGCTGATGATAAGAAAATAATCCAAGATGGCAGAAAATATTCAGTGGAGATGGCCAGTGGTAAATGGTTTAGAATGGCAGAGTTATACCAGAACATGTAGATAGTCAAAGGATGAAATAAATGAGAGATAGAGATTAACTGATGTGGCAAAGTAACCATGGAGAAGACAGTAGAAAAAGACTCCAGGATGTAAAGAGATGAGGATAACAAAGAAGGCATTACATGTCTTTGGACATAGATATGGGTCAGAGCAAAACCAATTTGAGATATGAGTAATAAAGTGAGTAGTAACGATCATAGCAGGGTTATGAAAGACTTAGAAGACATTTTGTTTTTCATTTTCAGATCACAAAAAGGCCCAGAGAATAAAGTCATGCAACTTACAAGCAGAATAGCCAAAATCAAGAAGTCTTCTCATGACTTGTGTCATACTGATTTCTTCATTGTCCCAGGGTACTGGGTCATGTATAGAGTGAAAGCCACCCAAGAGGGAGGAGTGTGGACAAGTGAAGATTGTGTGTCAGTGGCAGAACAAAGCAGAGCTCTCTGTAAAAAAAAAAATGTATTCTTTAAGTGCCACAAGACATGTTGCAGGACAAGAGAAGGAACTATGTGTGTAACATCCTTTGGTACATATTGCTGTGAATTTGGGAGAAAAGACTTTGGGAAGAAAGAACTGGGTATTTAGTCACAAAATTATTTGAATTTTCACCATGAGGTCAGTTTGCTTGCCTCCTATGCAAAGTAGGGGCCCTTGAACTTCTGTTTAGGCTAGTCTTCACTGATTCTGAACTTTCTGTGCCAACTCCACAGAGGAAGATGAGCATTTCAACACTTAGGTCTCTTCTGCACATTGTAAACATATCAACTGATAGGAGTGGGATCCTGAAGAAAGAAAGAAAAGAGAGAGAGAGAGAGAGAGAGAGAGAGAGAGAGAGAGAGAGAGAGA
>OU015747.1:37251833-37311478 GCA_907169655.1 Acomys percivali | reverse complement strand
TCTCTCTCTCTCTCTCTCTCTCTCTCTCTCTCTCTCTCTCTCTCTCTTTTTAATATCAGCTGTTCGTTTTATTGAAAATTACCTATTTAAAAAAATTTTATTAATTTAATCTTGTTACATCTCAATGGTTATCCCATCTCTTGTATCCTCCCATTCTTCCCTCCCTCCCATTTTCCCATTATTCCCTTCCCCTATGACTGTTCCTAAGAGGGATTACCTCCCCCTGTATATGCTCATAGGGTATCAAGTCTCTTCTCAGTGACCTGCTGTCCTTCCTCTGAGTGCCACCAGGTCTCCCCCTCCAGGGGACATAGTCAAATGTGAGGCACCAGAGTACGTGAGAAAGTCATATCCCACTCTCCACTCAAATGTGGAGACTGTTCTGACCATTGGCTAGATCTGGGTAGGGGTTTAAATTTTACCACCTGTATTGTCCTTGGCTGTTGCTTTAGTTTGAGCGGGACCCCTGGGCCCAAATCTGCCTATCATAATGTTCTACTTGTAGGTTTCTAGGACCCACTGGATCCTTCTACTTTGCTATTGGCTAAGATCAAAAACTCAAGCAACATCACATGCTGAAGAGGATGTGGGGAGAGAGGAACATTCCTTCATTGCTGGTGGGAATGCAAACTAGTACAGCCACTTTGGAAATCTATCTGGTGCTATCTCAGAAAACTGGGAATAGGGCTTCCTCAAGACCCAGCTATTCCACTCCTTGGAATATACCCAGAAGATGCACCAGCACACAACAAGAAAATTTGCTCAACCATGTTCATAGCAGCCTTATTCATAATAGCCAGATCATGGAAACAGCCTAAATGTCCCTCAGTAGAAGAATGGATAAAGAAACTGTGGTACATATACACTATGGAATACTACTCAGCTATTGAAAACAAGGAATTCCCGAAATTTGTGGATAAATGGATTGAGCTAGAGATGATCATAATGAGTGAGTTAACCCAGAAGCAGAAAGACTCAAATGGTATATACTCACTTATATCTGCATACTAGCCCAAGGGGCATGTCCCATGAAAGTCTTCACTTACCAGGAAACTGGGACAGAGGGGATTCATCTCTTAAATCAAGTTCATGGCTAAGAATGTTGACTGCTCTACATGTGGCTGGGATGGAGCCAAGAACAAAGTCCTCTGTGTTGAGGAATTTTATGCAGTACAAGTTGCAATTTAATCTTCAGAAATGAGATTTTTGGATTGAACGGAAGGCTGAAGTTACGAGCTTATGCGGTGGCCTGGTGTTAACCGGGCGATAAGGGCTGAGTTAAGCATTGCAAGCTGCATGGACCTCTTCTTGTCTTTGCTTCAGCTGCAGCTTGAGTATCTGGTAGTTACAACGATGATACTTTTCCCCTCAGTCTTTTGCAAAACAAACTGGTTTGTATTCAAGAAACGATGTCTTCTTCTAACTATAAGTTAGCAAGTTATGCTAAGGAGTATTGCGAGACTTCCAGAAGAGGTCCTAGAGAAGAGATCTCTGTTCGGTTCTTTCTTAGGAAAGACTTCTCCTCCTCTAGGAAAGGTGACTGTGGACCCCCTGCCCCCGCCTGATCACACACCTCAGATCACAGTGTCACCTTGAGGACGGAAATGTGCTGAAGATAATGTAGCATGAAGGAGAAAGTGTGGCTCAATTAGCGTTGCTGTAGAATCCTGGGCTGCCTCACTCTGGACTCCATCACAGAAGAAGGAAGGAGACAGATGCACAAATCGCCGTTTCCTCCAGCTTCTAATAACAGCCCACCAATGCAGCCTCTGATACAGATGTCTTCCACCCAGTGAGCCCCACCTTTTTTTTTTCTTTGCAGCTAGAGCCTGGAAAACTTGGCTGGTGGTCTGTGCTGGTTCACAAGTCCCTACAAGAGCCACGTTGGACTCCGGCTTCCGCTAATAAGCAGAGGGATTGCTGGTGAACACAATGCTGGGATTATAAGCTGCTGGCAGCCATACCAGAACAGTAAGGTTAGATGGAAAGTCATACCAGTGAGCACCTTCAGTGAAGAGCCTGTCCCGCTGTGGTGGCAGTGGCCTCCCAGCACTCTAGCCCAAGTCCACAGTTCATTTGGTTGAACTGCAGTCCCCTTTTACTCTCCGCGACAAAATGATAAAGGCTTAATTATTGGTTAAATTTTTGCTCTGTGTAGCTATTCAGTAGAAGCCCATGTTTATTCCAGTTTGTAACTAAGGCACTTGACTACTAGAGTTTACTCCAGCAGTTACAGCTGTAATGTCAAAGATGGCAGCTGCAACTTGCCTTAGTAGCGTCAAGCACGTTTGGTTGCTCCCTGTGATGGGAGAAGGTCACAAGACATGATCTACTTTCTTGTCTCACCGTGCCTACATGCTAGGAGCTTCATTCATTGGTGTGGCAGATAGAACTGTGTAAACTCTTTTTTTTTAAAGATAATTTTATTTATTATGTATACAGTGCTCTGCCTGCTTATATCCCTGCAGGCCAGAAGAGGGCACCAGATCTCTTTATAGATGGTTGTGAGCCACCATGTGGTTGCTGGGAATAGAACTCAGGACCTTTGGAAGAACAGACAGTGCTCTTACTTAGCCTCTGAGCCATCTCCTTTTGATGATAAAAAAAAATGTTAAGACTAGATGACAGGAAATGATTTCAGAAGTAATCTCATCATCACTCACCTGCTGTGTCTTCAACGTCTTTTGTTGATAATTTTGTATATTTTGGAAATTAAAGTCAACAGGGCAAAGCTGAGGCAGTGTACCAACTGCAGCTGAGTAGGCTAGTGGAGGAGGTGTTGGGAGGGGGAATGTAAACATGGTTACCAAGGTAGTTTCTGGTGTCATTTAAGTCTACATTATAAATGACAATTCTAGCCCTGATCTCGTTATTGCTTGTCCTTTGCCAACAAAGCCGCCTGACTTTCAGGAAAGAATGCATGAATTGGTAAGATTCTAGTAGCACAAGACAGACCGCTCATTCCAAAGCAATTGCTTGTATCGCATTTGTATGTGAGCAAATTTGTTGCTTGCTTGACTAATTTCTCCCTTCATACCAGAAATAAGGGCAGCTCCCATGGGCATTTAAGATGCAACACATAAACTTGAACTTTTGGAAAGTGAGCAAATAGAGTCGCAGGTTTTTGGTTGTTGTTATAAAAAGTTTTGTGTATTTTAAAGAATGGGTGAGAGATACCATTTATATAGAAGGCATTCAATAGATTTTAATTTCTTTAACTGGTGAATGAAAATATACATAGCTAATGCCAAGAAAGGGTGAGGGCAGGGAGGGAGCATGGAGGAGGAGAAAGGGAATGAAATCAGGATGAAAGGGGGAAGAAGCAGTGGGAGACTGATAACTATAACAATTATTAGAAAGAATAATTAAGTTGGCTGTGTTGCCCAGTGGTTTGAACAGTGGATAGTTAGGTTGGCTGACCCCGAAGGCACATATTTCTCCTCTAATCCAGCTTCTCTCACATGCCTTAATGATCATGACTGATTGCAGAAGAGACTGATTAGGTAGGTGGGTGAGGCTTCCTGTTACAAAAGGGAATAAGCAAATATCTACTGTCTAGTGACCTGAAAGCAATTCTTCGAGACTGTTCTAGTAGAAAAGAATTTCTTTCTCTTGGGGAACCACTTGTAGTTAAATAGCAAAAGGCATGGCTGAGAGAACGGGGATTGTGGAGGGAAACTGTGTCCTTTCTTATGAGACTTCTCAGCACACGTGAACTTGAAGTTTGATTATGTTTCGATCAGACTTTAAACAGAAATGCTTGCATTAAAACTTTTTTAAAAAACAGTCCTATTAGCCTTCAGAGATGGTATGTGGATCGAATGAGCAATCTTAAGGCAAGAGGACGTGGGTGGGCTGAGCTCAGAGGTTGAGCACTTTGCATGCTTAAGATTCAGGACTATCAAACCCAGCACCAGAAGAAAGAAATCAACTAAACCAGCACAGATCAGGATCCTACAGGCTCAGGGCTTGTGCTAGTTACACACTAATTGCCTAAAATAGCACAAATAGGAATAGACGATGATTAAGTAAGTTTTTGGCAGCCATATTAAAGACATGGGGAAAAAACCACAGGTGAAATGGATTTTAATATTTTAAAATCCCATCCAATATTTTACAAATATTATCATTTCAACATATGATGGACATTTTTTTTAAAAAAAGCTAATTTGCGCTCTTCACAGCACACATCCCTCGTTTAAACTCCTCCCTTTTTGCATCCGTTGATCTAGCAACATTTAAAGCTCTGAACACCACGAGTGGCTGGTGGTTAGTGGATTATAAGGCAGGTGGAGAAAACGAAGGTCACACCTTATTGCTCAACCTCCAAGCTGGCTTAACAAACAGAGGCATCAAGAACAAAAAATTTATAATGATCTTTGAGAGTAGAGCTTGTAGCCCTAGACTTTGTAAGCAGGAAGGGAAGTGTCCCCTTAGTCAGGCCAATAGATCCTATTATTTTCTGAAGTTAGCTTTTTCCAAGCAGGTGGGCCCAAGGCATGTACTTCTGTACCTGTAGGGGGAGCTCTCGCCCCTCTGCTCGTTCATTTCAATTCTGAGCTTGGTTCTCAGATGCCTGCAGTTCTGAGTTCTTTCACCTGGGTCTGCGGAGAGTTTCTGTTTGGCTCCAAACCAGCGGTTACTTTCACAATCTCCACACGTTAAAGGCTGCTAAAATGCTAGGACACCAGCCGGGTGGCGGCTTGAGTCTTGTGATTCCCAGGCAGTCCAGTGAAATGATAAACAAAAGTCTTTTGTGCAATATTAATAAGCTTAAAGCACTCCCCAGTGAGGCTCTTGTCATCCAAGTAAGTCATGTGTATCAAAGGCTCTTATACGTGGAAGTTTGTTTTCATATCTGGCCCACGATGAATGGGAGCCCCCTTTGCCATGTTGTAAAACAAACATTTGTTTATTTTGCGAGCAGAGCTGGCAGTGTGGTACAGGAACTGGAGCTGAATGGAGAGCCTCTTTCCAAGGAGGCGCGCCTTTGAAAACCTTCTGCCGCTGCTTTCCAACTGTCAACTGATCTTGAGTAGGGTTTACATTAAGACAATAACAGTGTTTCCTAAATAAATAAGTTAGATACACCCGTGGGCCTTAATGAAACCCATAAAAGGCTTGTGGGGTGGGCGAAAGGGTTTTGTGCTGTGCAGGGAAATAATGTCTAGTTCATCTTACCATGTATGGGAGGCTTGTGTTTTTTGAGACAGAAGGGGTCCTTTATGTTAATTACAAACGACCCTGATAGAGCTTTCCCTGGAACTCGGGGACAAAAGATGTGACACTTCCCTTGGGCGAATGCCACGCTGCCAAGCAGGCATTTTCTAAAACAGAGAAATGTGGTCACCCTCCCAGTTGAAAATATAACCCCTCCTGGCGTGTAGAGAAAATAAATGAAAACTGTAAGATGAACCATCTGCTACTGGGATCTGGCTTTTTTTTTTCTTGGTTAGCGTAGGGCTTCCGGGAATCCATTTCAGTCCAACAAGTTGTTTTCCAGCACAATGGCGGCAGAGGCAGAAGGCGGAAATGGAATACTCTACTGACACAGGAATTTGGGTTCCTGTGGGTTTTCCTGGAAGGTGAGAGTTTCAGCCTGTAACTTTCGGAAGCTGCATTTCTGAGCTAAAGACTCATTCTAGGGAAAATCTGAAAGCTGAGGAGCTGAAACATCAATTGCGTGTAAACGAAAGTAAGAAGTTTAAGTACTACTGCGGCATCACAGAAAGTCAGTAAAATAGAGGTTCTATCATACAAGTGTTTACAGTTGTAGAGATTCAATATTTGTGATCTGCAGAAACATAGACTTGACTATAGTATATGGATAACATGATTACGGTTGTAGTATATGTATAATTTTCCATTTGTTTATTTATTCACTTTTCGTACTGATCTGTAGCCCCCTCCCTCGAATTCTCTCAATCCTGCCTTCCCTCCTACTTCCCCCTGTGGTCCCTCCCCCACTCCTCAGATGAGGGGAGCCTCCTCCCCCTGCATCATCTCACGCCCAGCACAAAAATCAAGTCGCATCAGGACTGAGCACATCTTCTTCCCTTGTGACCTGGTGAGGCATTCCCTGCCAGGGGGAAGTGATCAAAAAGCAGGCAACAGAGTCCACGTCAGAGACAGCCCCTTTTCCTCTTTCTAGGGGACCCACATAAAAACGAAGCTGCCCTTTGCCTGTGTATGTGTACGGGGCAGGTTGAATCCATTCTTGGTCCTTGGTGCAATAACTCCCTCTGGGCCCAAGTTATTTGACTCTGTTGGTCTTCTTGTGAAACACCTGTCCCCTCCAAGTCTTTCTGTTCTTTGCCCCACTCTTCCACAAGACTGTCTTTGCTCTGTTCAATGTTTGGCTGTGAGTCTCAGCATCTGTTTGGATCTGCTGCTGGGTGGAGCCACCCAGAGGACAGCTGTGCTAGGCTCCCTCTGCAAGCACGGCAAAGTATCATTAATATTGTCAGAGGTTGGCTCTCTCCCATCGGGTGAGTCTCAGCTGCTCTTGGGTGGAGTCACTCAGAGGACAGCTGTGCTAGGCTCTCTCTGCAAGCATAGCAAAGTATCATTAAAATTGTCAGAGGTTGGCTCTCTCCCACGGGGCGGGTCTCAGGTTGGGTCAGGCATTGGTTGGGCGTTTCCTCAACCTCTGCTCTATCTTTATCCCTGCACATCTTGAAGGAAGGGTAAATGTTGGGTTTTTTTTTTTTTTTTTTGTGGGTAGGTTGGTGTTTCCTTCCCTCCACTACCGAGTCTTGTCTAGTGATAAGGTGTCCTCTTCAGTCCGCATGACCCCTGCTTCTAAGGAGTCTAAGCTAGAGTCACCCCCATATCCTCCCACAAGCCTACCCTGTCTTAGGTCCCCAGCTTGTTACAGAGATGCCTCCAGCCATGATTTCCCCTCTCTCTGCAAGCCCTCTGTCCTCCCACTGCCACGCTCCTCAGGTCTGATCCCCACTCTCATTTCTCTCTGTGCTCCTTCCCCTACACTAGTCCCTCTCTTAAACCACTTCCACTGTCTATTCTAATTCCTCTTCTGAGTGAGCTTTAAGCATCCTCCTTGTTACTTACTTTATTTGTGTCTGTGAATTACAGTTATGTTTATCCTGCACTACATGGCTAATATCCACTTATAAGTGAGGACGTACCGTGTGTGTCTTTCTAGGTCTGGATTACCTCACATAGGATTATATTTTCTAATTTCATCCATTTGGCTGCAAATTTCATGATTTCCTTGGTTTTTATGGCTGAATAGTATTCTGTTGTGTAAATATACCACAGTTTCTTTATCCATTCTTTGGTTGAGGGACATCTGGGTTGTTTCCAGCTTCTGCCTATTACAAATAAAACTGCTATGAACATAATTGAGCAAATGTCCTTGTTGTAGGGTAGAGCATCTTTTAGGTACATGCTCAGGAGTGCTATAACTGGGTCTTGAGGTAGAGGTAGTCCCAGTTTCCTGAGAAAGCACCAGATTGATTTCCAAAGGGGTTGTACAAGTTTGCACACCCACCACCAATGGAGGAGTGTTCCCCTTTCTCCTTTTCTCCACATCCTCACCAGCATGTGCTGTTACTTGAGTTTTTTTAAACGGTAAATTCTATTTATTTACTTATTTGTTTTATTTATAATTTGTTCATTTTACATCCCAATTGCAACCCTGTCCCTCATCACCAACCAGTCCCACCCTCCGTCGATCACACCTCCTCCTGCCTCCCCTAGTCCTCAGAAAGGGGGGGCCCTCCTCCCCTAACATCTGACCGCAGTCCATCAAGTCTCATCTGGACTGCCTGAATCCTCTTCCTCTGTGGCTGACAAGGCTGCCCCGCCAGGGGGAAGTGAACAATGTGTGGGTATGTCAAAAGTAGACCCCACCCTCCCTATTATGGGACCCACAAGGAGATTGTGTGGCCCATTTACCACATCTGAGCAGGGGAGGTAGGTCTTCACCATGCATGGTCCTTCATTGGTGCATCAGGCTCTGCAGCACACCCCTGCACCAGATTTGTTGACACCATTGGTCTCCCTGTGGAACTTCTGTCCCCTCCAGGTCCTTCTATGCCTCAGCTCTTCCATAAGATGCCCTGCTTTCCACCCAGAAGTTTGGCTATGAGTTTCTGCATCTGATTTGATCCCCTGCTGGGTGGAGTCTTTCAGAGGATCTCTATGGTAGGCACCAGAGTTTTTGATCTTAGCCATTGTGACAGGTGTAAGATGGAACCTCAAAGCCATTTTGAGTTGCACTTCCCTGATGCTTCTTGGACATTCATGATTCCTTGGTTGAGAATTCTCTGTTTAGGTCTGTACCCCAATTTTCATTTGGATTATTGGGTTTGTTTGTGTTTAATTTCTTGAGTTCTTTATATATTTTGGATATGATTCCTCTGTTGGATGTAGGGTTGGTAAACATTTTTCCCCAATCTGTAAGCTGCCATTTTGTTCTATTGACAGTGTCCTTTGCCTTACAGAAGCTTTAAAGTTTCATGATGTCCCATTTAATGTATAAATTTCAAATTCTCACCTAGTATTTATAACCATAACTTCTAGTATTATAACTATGTATAATATATGACAATATATTATAGTATTATAATATTATAACATCATTTCTATGGATGTACAATCTTCAAAGTGGGTTACTATAATTTGCATATCAGCCTTTTTGGTTTTGGTGACATGAGATGCTTATGAACAATTGCTTTCTTGGAGAAATATTAATTGGTATAGCCACAAAGTTATGAATCCTTAGGGCTTTTTGACACACACACTATCGTATGGTTTCCCAGAAGGATTTGCAAACAAGATGCTTTTCTGACTACAATCACACCCTACTCCTTTAGTGTATTCCTTTTGACATTCACTCCCTCTTTGTCCTTTTTATTTGTCTAGAACCATCCCTCCACTCATATGGGCTTCCATAAACACTTTCATGTGAACATTTTATCAATGTATAGAAGTGTCTCTAGCACGTTGTCTCTCAGAGATCATAAAAGAGCATGCCAAATGAAGCCTACTTTTACCACTATGTAGCAGAGGGGATCGATGTGTAGTATGAGATGCCCTATGGTATAGTCCTATATAAGATGTACTTATTTTTGGACTAATATGCAATGTATATGCATTTCCTCACTCTTCAATAGCTTGGGTTAATGTGGCAGACACCTTTTGAGAAACCTGCCCAGTTCAATAGAGTATCCCAACCTATGAATTAGCCTCTGTGCTTAGTCATGTGACCACCTCCCTCCTGCTACATCCTGTGGGACCAAAATTGAGCTGTGTGTTAGAGGAGTGAGACAATGGAGGGAGAAAGAGAAAGCAGTACCTCCACACAGAAAAGCAAAGGTGAGGCAGGAGACCAATGGCTTCCCACCTTCATAATCACTTTGCTTTCAGCGATTCAGTCACTTCTCCAGTCTGTCTAGCTACATGTTCTCAGATGCATCTCTCTTTATAGTTTTATAAATTCCAGTAAATGCTGAGATGCTAATGGTTCAGAAATTCTAGATAGATCTGTCTGTGCCAATAGTGGGGCATGTGTGCATACATACACACACACACACACACACACACACACACACACACACACACCTGACCCCATCCTTCTAATTTTTAATCTTTGTCTCTGTCTCTCCCTGTCTCTGGTGTGTGTGTGTGTGTGTGTGTGTGTGTGTGTGTGTGTGTGTGTGTGAGATAGATAGATAGATAGATAGATAGATAGATAGATAGATAGAGGGCTGGAGTACCTCTTTGTGGCTGTGACTATTCGTACAATAAAGAGCAATGATCACAGCTATCAAATCATTTTAAACAGGCCTCTCAGTATTTCCCTGCTTGCTGACTAGCTGGAGTTTATCTGTGGATTGACATATTTTCTAGCATATGTGACCTCAGGCAGTCACTCTTCATTTTTTTTCCTGCCAGTGTTTTGTTCATTCATTTAATTAAAGTGTGTCAACTGCCCAGAAAATGTCTGGACCCGTGCTGGACATGATGATCACTACTTAGAGAAGACACTGCTGCTCGCCGAATCCTTGATCTGATGTCATAAGGCAGCTTGCCCAGCCCGTGTAGGCCAGGGAGCCAAGTGGCCAGCAGGCTAAGCACACACTGCTCAGCCTTAGGCAAAGTGTGATATCTTCAGCAGGCTGAAGGATGTGTCTATGTAACACGGCTTCTGCAGAAATGATCAAAGATGTGCGAGGGCTGTCTTCAAGCACAACACAGTGTCCATATTACCACCAAAAAGAAGCTTGGATTATGTCTTGAAGAATGGGCAGGGCTACAAGGATGGGTCTGTGGGGGCTGCAGAGATATGAGGAATAGGATAAATGGGCCAACCGTAGCAGACGACCCTAGGCTGGGGTAGAGAGAATGTGAAGACACGAGAGGTGGGTTTTGAACAGAGGTAGGATAGCCCTGGCTGTCTTGTGGGTACTGGACTCAAGTTGAAAGCAATGAGTGACATCTTGCAACTATTTTGTGCTTTCCTATAGTCTCTCTCTGATCCCATCATTACAGGTCCCAAACATGGACATTGGCTTTTTTTCTCTTTGTTGCTCTGATGAAGGTCTTCCTCTACCTCCATCAGATTCCAATCTATTCTCATCCAACTTTGCAGTCTGGAAAGCTGAGCTTGAGCTTTAAAATAAATGCATTGCTAAAAGGTGTTGAAGAACCTGTAGAAGAGTGATATATAACTGTTTGCTCGCATATGGGATCAAGCCAGTTTTTTTTTTTTCGTTCAGGAAAGTACATTCACAGAGAGGGCTTTGCACAGTGCACATGTGCTTAGGAGTTTGTGGGGTGGGTCATATTTCTTATACTATATGGCATGGTATTGGTAAGTTTTTCAAGTTTTATGCTGTCTTTCTTCAAGCCCATGTATACAAAGTGTACATGTATGTACACGTATGCATATAAACAAAGGGATTCTAGGAAAAGACACACTCTATGACAGATAAACATTTTCTAGTTTTTATGAATGAGTGTATTTTGAGCTTTGGGACAGGTATTTGGGAAAGATATTTCTTAGGTATATATCTTTTTTAGTAGATCGAGCCTGAGAACTCCATCTTCCCTTCCTTTGAGTTATCTGTTTTTTTTTCCCCCACACAATAGAATTTTAACCTGGATGATGATGCCTGCTTCTCCTAATGGGTGACATGCTGAAACCCACTGTCACCATTGTTGTATGGTGAAGAGGAAGAGGTGAGGTAAGCAAATTAGACCTGAGAAAAATGTTTGCTTTCTAACATAGTCCTCTTACTGAAAAGAATGTTCTGAGTCACCTTCTAAAGGTGTTTTCCATTGCATCATTTCTATGTGTCAAATTATGGATGTACATGTACCTGCATAGACAGTAAATTAAATGGCTATTTATTGATTTATTTATCTTCAGAACAAAGGTATATATGATTTGACCTGAAGTACTTCAGGTAGGTGCAAGGTGTCCCAAGTCCTGATACCCTGGACTGTCTGGGAGAGCAGTGTGAAGACCACAGTCAGGCTGCAGAGGGCAGTATGAGACTGTGGCACCATGAGCTGGGCTGCACTGCCAGAGGCTGTGCCTAATGCAGGCCACCTGCGATGCTGCATGATCAATTATGCTGGATGGGGAAACTAGTCTATTGGATTTGCAGTAAATGTGTGCTAGTTAGCTCCACTCCAAAGAACATGTTTCTAGGCTTTTCCCTTCTTCCCTGATTTCAAGACATTAAAAGTATCTATTGACTGAGTAGCAAACTCATATCTACTTCACATGTCAGAGATGTAACTGCCGTGGCAGTGGAGACGGCGCTTCATGATGCTTCAAAATGAACTTGGGTTGAATTCTAATGTACATTTGGGTGTGTCTAGAAACTATCTTAGTAATAGTAGCAACAATAGTGGTAACAATCATTATTATAATAAGTGGTGCACTAGCTACTTCTCCCCCTTTAAAATTTGATTAAGTTCTTTCTTTGACAATTACATACATGTATACAATGTATTTGGCTTGATTTCATTCCCACCCTCTCTTTGCTCCTTACCTTCCCTGTCAACTCTTGCTCCTTGGCAGAAGTCCTTTCCCCACATTCCTGGCCTTTATTTTGTATTATGGCTTTCTGACCTTATTCAAGGCTGTCTGTGTGATCATGGGTTCGGAATTATCCATTGTAGCCAGCTCATCACTACATAACTGAAGGGAGTGAGCAACTGTGCCACCCATCAATCAATTAGTAGCCAGAAGTTCAGCAGAGAAGGGTTGGTCTTATGGGTCCTTCCCCAGTCCTTGATTGACTGTTGACAGGCCTTGTCTTGTGTAGGTTCAGTGTGGGAAGACATATGTGATTGCAATGTCCATGTCATGCCCAGAAGATGGCATTCCGCAGCTTTTTACTCTCCCCTTTCTGCTCCCTCTTCTGCCATGTTTCCTTAGCCTTGGAAGGGTTGCTAGAATGTCCTGTTTAGTGATGAGTTTTCACCTGTCGTTCAGTCTCAGCACCTTGACGAACCATGATTCTCTGCATTAACCAATTCAATGCAAAGAAAGGCTTCTCTTATTAAGGGTCAGAGCCGCCTCTGTCTGTGTATATAAACACACAAGAATGTACTTAGAAGGCAGTTTGGCACTAGGTCAATTAACAGCAATAGTGAGATACCCACCTAAGACTCAAGACTTCCTCAGCCACAGGCCTGTGGCTGGATTTACAGGATCATAGATCATCTTTTGAACAGTAGAGCCTATAGGACATTTATTGCAGGGACATGAGCTGGTTCTCGTTGCTCTGGCCTGGCTAGATTTCAGACAAGGAAAAGGTTGATGGGATCGAGAGATGCGGTATGTCTGAACAGAGGTTGTATTTGTCAGGGTACTCTAGATTGGTGGTCCTTAACCTTCCCCATGCTGCAACTTTTAATACAGTTCCTCATGTTGTACTGACCCCCAACTAGAAAATTATTTTTGTTGCTACTTCATAACTGTAATTTTGTTCTGGTTATGAATCATAAGTGTAAATATTGGTGTTTTTTGACGGTCTTACATGATCCCTGTGAAAGGGTCATTTGACCTTCACAAAGGGGTCATGACCCACAGGTTAAGAACCATTGCTCTAGAGGAAATATATATCCATATTCATATATATGTATATATATATATACCATATATGTCATATAATTGTCACATATAATTTGTGTAATATATAAATATATAAAAAATAATTATACATGATACACATATAAATATAATTTATATACATGTAGTTTATTAGCTCAGTTTACATTAAAATAGTAACAACAGATGAATCACCTCTGAGAGGTGGAGAACCTGGTAGTTGCTCAATCCTGAGGCTGGATGTCTCAGCATTTGGAGTAGTCTCCCAGTAACTGTGTTTCACTGGGGAGGCCAACAACCCAGTGATTGGTCAGGCCATGAAGTTGGGTGCTTCAGCAGTTCCAATACCGGGATCTCCAAACTTGGAAGTTTCCTGGAGAGCTAGTAGTCTTGACGCTACCATGGAATCCTGGAAATGTTCCTTCTGATAGCAGTGAGGGAACCATCACCACGAGAAATGGTGTAAAATCAGTGGGTCAGCAAGAGGCAAGGCTGGGCTAGCAAATGACTATGATTTACCTTCTGCTACACTCTTTTTACCTGGGCTGCTACCAGATGGTGGCTACCCACAATCCAGTGGGGTTAGGGATGCTTGGATCAATGAAGGGCATAGGGCAGCCTTTTAGGTGAGGATCCCTACTCAGGCAATTATAGTCTGTGGCAAGTTAACACTAAAACCAATGATACGGTCTCGCATTAGAATCAGATAGACCTGAATTCAGACTCAGTTCTCTAGTTAACCCATTTCCACTCAAGTTTTATCCACCCCCTCCCCCGCACCCCCGTGAACTTGGAACAATCAGTTTAAAGTTGCTGGATCAAGTAAAGGTGGTTTGAAAGTGAAATGGCCCAGAGGTTCATATGTTCAAACACTTGGGTCCCCAGATGGTAGAGCCATTTGAGAAGGTAGTGATCCTTTAGGAGGCAGCGCCTTGCTGGAGGAAGTAGGTCACTAGGGATGGGCCTTGAGTTGCGGAGCCTGGCCCCACTGCTTGTCTGCCAATAAAAGTATGATCAGCTCCTACTCTGCCACTGTGCCTTCTTTGCCATCATGGGGTACATCCCCTTCAAGTGTCAGTCAGAACAAACACTTCCTGCCATATGTCGCTTTTTGTGTCAGGCATTTTGTCAAAGCAACGACAACAAACAAACAAAAATAAACCCTAATGTATAAGATAATATACATGACAGAGTGACTCCAGCAAGCTATATTCAGGACATGGTATCACTCAACTCACAAATATGTATTGCACACCTACTGGAGGACTTGACGATGTCAGCACACTTCTAATTAGAAATATAGATATTAAACATTCATTAGTGACACAGTGCTTAGGAAGCATGATGATTCAACAAAAAACACAGGCACTTAGGTTACATCAGAGCACCTAGTTGAATCTCCCTCTGCTGTTTATAGCTGTGCGTATCTAGAGACTCACATACACCCTACTGGTACCTACCTCATTGGGCACTGCAAGGGTTATGTGAATTTTACATATTACATGCCAGAAGAGAGCCTGGCATGTGGTAAGCATCAGAGTTGTTTAATTGATTAATATTTTGGTGATGAGTGTTAGAAGGAAAAAAGACCAGGACTGTGGGACTAAATTTCAATAGAGAGTCATTGTGTGAAGTTTAACTAAGTTAAGTTTCACAAAAATGGGAAATGACTCATGAAATGGTAGTGGTTGGGTGAGTCACAGGTAGATTTACATACGTTTTTAGAAAATAGTGTCCAAGACAAATAATTAAGGATAAAAGGCAGCAGGGCAGTACCCATTTCAGTAGATAAATAAATGTATTACATATATGTATATTATCCTTCCCTATGTATATATGTATCTGCCTGCTTATTTAAACACTATTTGATTCAGAATTCATTGAAATACTGCTAATACAATTGCTTTGAGATGGGGATCTGAAAAATAGCTCATTTCCTGGGGGGAAAAAGGTGACTCAGAGGCAGACTCAAGAGCTCACGGCATGGGGCCAAGGGAGAATCATTTACCAGGCAGAAGACATCCTGGGCCTTAATCAAGAGCTGGTGACATCATAGGCTAGAATGGCTGTAGGCCTGGGATGGCATGTGCTTTGCATGCCTATGCTTTCTATTTAGCTCTTTTAGTTGGCTCTCACTACTCTAAGCTGAGTGTTGGTTAGATTTTTGTTGTCACCTTGATACAATCTAGTGTCATTTGGGAAGAGGAAACCTAAACTAAAGAATTGCCTGCATCAGAATGGCCCAAAGCCATGTCTGAGGGAGATTTTCCTGATGGGTGATTGATTGATGTAGGACAGCACAGCCAAGCGTGGGTACCACCATCTCTAAGTGAGTGGGTCTGGGCTGTATCCAAGCTATCCAAGATGTGAGAAACCATGGACACAGGAAAGCAGCATTTCCCGTGGTTCCTGATTGAGTTCCTGCTATGACTTCACTTAGTGATGGCTATGACTTGTAATTATAAGGATAAATAAAACCCTTCCTAGAATTTATGACCTCTGAGGTCACAGTGTTTATCATGGCAACAGAATGAATATATGAATATATAGATATAGCATTACATTGGACCTGTAAGAGGAAGAGAATTTGCATCTTCCATGAACAAGTCTTCATTGTTAGTGGGAACTGTGTATCAGGGGCTGAGAACCATATTCAAGGGATTTCATCTACATCACAGCCCGATCTGGAAAACCAGGCAGTAGGCCTAGACAGTTATAGTTTAAAACTGTAATGAAGTAAGATTGATGGGTGGGAAGAGATGAGTGTACTTTAATTTACAAGGATGTAACTGCCCTATAGTTACAGCACAGACTATGCAAATAAGAACAAGATGTCTACAAATTATTTGAAACCATTTCCATCGGGAAGTGGGGTAGATGCCCTAGAGGTAGGCTCCAATAGCTTGTGAGAATCTAATGCTCATCTCTTGTCCCGCAACTTGTTTTATGATGTCCCTTTGGTGGGTTGAGATTAACCATGCTGTAGGCATGGAAATCAGCAGATGCTTTGTTCCTAGACAGCAGGTCAATGAATATTCACCAGCACACACTTGCTTATCTTGAAAGTTTTTCACAGTATTGGTGTGGGTCTGGATGGATAGTTCCTATAGGATTTGGCTGTGCTCTTTACTTCTGAACAACTGTATAAACCACCTAAAAGTATTGCCCTTCACCTAGATGAGTGGCAGGTCTCTAGATGCTATGCCTACAGCTATTATTCTCTATGGTCTAATGAAACTCTCCCTAGTTCAGAAAAAGTTATTACTTTCATAACCATTCTTATTAGTATGATGCTGTTTTGTTCATACATGTTCATGAAAGCCTAGTGAGGTTTTCTACTGTACATTTGAAAAATCTCATAACTCGATAAACCAATGAATTCCAGTAGGCAAAGTATGGTGTCGGAAAATTTTGTATGGATTAAGTCCCACTTAAAGTACAAGATAGACTAGCAACCTTGGATGTAACTGAATCTAGAAAGGTTATTGCGAAGGTTTGGGGCTTTTCATTAGCATCGATGAAAGGGTTTTGGTGTAATGCCAAGTTGGCACTATTGAGTTTTGGTGTTATAATGAAAAGAATATTCAAAGTAATTTGAAAAGACCATTATATTAGTTGCCTCTTTCCATATCCTCAGAAATTTCTCTGTGTGGCCAGATTTTCCTCATATTTCAATCAAAACAACTTACTTCAACAGACATGGAAGAAGTAGGTATCGGACGCTAACTCTTTTCTCTTAAGCTAGGCACAGAGGGTTTTTATTAAAAAGCATTAAATTCCACCACTTCTCACCTGTTTACTTTGTTTTGGTAAGCAGAATTATTTTTATAAAAAAGCTTTGTATGCTAACATGTAATCGATTTTATGTATCACTTTAGAGCAAATTACAGAATACGCCTTTAAAGTGTTTCTTTTCACGTTGCCTAGGTTAACACTGGTGACTATATCCCATGTAAATAAAGTGATTTGGAAAGGGCAAGTGAGCTGTGCCATTAAGAATTATAAGTGCCCTAAAGAGGAATCTCAAGTGATTAGTCAGAAGTGGGAAACTGGGCTCCCAAGAGACTAAGGGTGGTTTTCAGAAACACAGAGCACTCCTTTGGGGTGTGGCCCAGGCAGCTTCACTCTCAGCACTCACTTTGCAGGCTTGTCCTCTGGATATGGCCAAAGGACTCAATGCATGGTTGGATGATGGGCAGGTGACTTCCCCTGGTGGTGGTGGTCATGGTGGTGCAGCAGCTGCTGCTGCAGATAATTAGCTCTTGGCTGGAGTCACATCAAACATAGGATAGCATGGAGCTTCCATTATGATTGACCTACTGACTTAGAAAATTCTGTGCTCTCAACTTGGATATTGTCACAATTTCTATCAACTTTTTAAAAAATTATTTATTTATATTTATTTTGTTCATTCATTCATATTACATCTCGATTGTTATCCCATCTCTTGCATGCTCCCATTCCTTCCTCCCTCCCGCTTTCCCCCTACTCCCCTCCCCTATGACTGTGACTGGGGGGAACATCCTCCCTTTGTATATGCTCATAGAGTATCAACTGTTAATATGGACAAACTAACCAGGAAAGCTGACCCAATTCAGTGGCTACTGATACTACCTTTGCAACTCCTGTTAACTATTTACAAGTATACACTGCTTTTCAAATACTAGACATAAAACCACCCTACATTATAGGCAACATATTTCTAGGGAGCTGGAGGAAGAGCACCTGCCCTTCCAGGTGGCTGGCATTATGGGCTGGCTGCATGGGAAACTGCTCAGCTGAGATCTGGAGTGCCCAGATAATCTTTCTTCTTCTTCCTGGTCTGTCTTATTTTTTTTATATAAAATTATGTATTTATTATTTTATATGTATATCTGTATGCCTGAATGAGTTTATGAATACCATGTGCATTCAGGAGCCAGAGGACACCCAAGAGGTTGTCAGATCTCCTGGGACTGATGTTACAGGCAAATGAGCCACCATGTGGGAGCTAGGAACCAAATCCAGATCATCTGACAAAGCGTTAAGCCCCATTAGCCACTAAACTATCTCTCCAGCCTTCTTTGTTTTAAAAAGCAAAGCAACTCCAGCACAGGGAGAAGAAATCTCACAGGGTCCCACGCTGCTGAGAGGGAGAATAGATCTTTTCCAAGGATGAGCCCCTGGTAGATAATCTCTCCTATATATTAGCAGCACTAAAGGGTTGCAGCAAATTCTACCTCCTTCTCATCTATCTGTCTATCTATCTGTCTATCTATCTATCTATCTATCTATCTATCTATCTATCCTCTCTTATTTATCTGGCTATACATATATATGTATATATGCAACAGTAATGAAGAAGAGGTCATGAATTTCAGAGGCAGTGGAAGACATGGGGACCTAGAGGGAGTGGGAAGGGGATGCAAATGATGTAAATACAGTATGTCTGCAGGAAATTCTAAAACGAAGGTTTGTGGGTTTTGTTTTGTTTTTAAGAATAAAACAAAACAAAACAAAAAAACAACAAAACCAAAAAAAAAAAAAAAAAAAACCCAAGAAACAAAAACAAAAACAAAACAAAACAAAAAACAAACCTACAGTGAGCCCAGTGAGGATGTTCAGTCTGGAGAGATGTAGTTTTCAAGGGCTTGTGGGTGAAAGCTTGCTGAGATCTGAATGTTTGCATCTGTGGTGGTTGGTCTCTATGGCCATCTTGACTGGAATCGCCTGGGAGATATATCTTTGTGTACATGTATAAGGTTTAACTGAGCAGAGAAGACCTGCCAGGAATGAATACCGGGTGTGAAGAGCATGCCCTGAGGAGAACTAGCATTCATTCTCCACTTTCTGGCCGAGGGCCCAGCAAGGCCAGTTCATCACATGCACACTGCCAGCCCTTCCTGTCATGAAGAACTGTATCCACTCTTAAGCAATGAAACAAAATGAATCTCTTCCTTAAGTTGCTTTTGTCAAGTGTCTTGTCATAGAAATAAAAGTCAGGAATATGATATTCTACCCTGATTCACACACTGAACTTCTAACTAGTGTAAGGAGGCAGGCAGGCAGGTCACAAGGTGGGAGTCTGCTTGAGTGGGATTTGTGCTCTTACTAAATACACCCCAGAGGACACAGGAAATGGGCCCCATCAGAAGCCGAATCTGGGGGCATCTGAGGCTGAGAGAAATACAGTTCTGTTGTTTATAACATTTTTGTTACTGTTGTTCTAACATATGAAGATTCAGCATGGCAGGAAAGAGTCCTTGTTCTCTGGGAGAAAGCGCAGGCCTGTCTGTTGGTGACTCCTCCAATTCCTGTTTTATTCAGTAACAGGGAGACTAAGGGTGGTTTTTAGAAACACAGAGCACTCCTTTGGGGTGTGGCCCAGGCAGCTTCACTCTCAGCACTCGCTTTGCAGGCTTGTCCTCTGGAGATGGCCAAAGGATTCAATGCGTGGTTGGATGGCAGACCATCTTCCATGTGGCATGTCCTATGGAAAAGGTCCTCTGGTCCTCTGAGACTGGGATCAAGAATTATCTGTCTTTTGAAAGCTATAGAATCTCTTTGTCCCCCAGCATTTCCTCCCTCAGGCTTTCTGCTCTTCCTCTCCTTCTACCATTAGCAGGCCTTAGGAGAGCTTCAGGAGCTGCACTGTGCTTGATTGGCTGGACTCACTCTCACACTCTTTTGTATAACTTAGGCTCAAGCATACCCCATCTCTAACTCGGAGGTGATTCCAGTGGTCGGGAGCAGTGGCACTAGAATTAATATTTCTCTTGACTCCACCAATGCTTACAGTTCTGGACAGTCAGGATAGGGAAAATGGTAGTGCCTGCAGATTCAACTTTCTTTATTCTGAGTTTTCCTGTAAGGGTACAGAAGGAGATGGATTATTCTAGGGCTACCCAGAGAGACAGCGGCACCTGTGCCTGTGAGCCTCTGTCCAGACTCCAGCTTGTCCCACCCCTTTGCCGTCTACTCTTTTCTGTTGCTGAGGGCTGCAGGACGGCAACCTCTGAATAGTGACAAATAGTTTTCAATTTACTAAAGTGCACGGGCTCTCTTGGACCCTCTTTGAAATGCTTTTAGAGCAACATGGAGAATGGAATTCAACAATTTTCCACAGCTGCAGTTAAGAGTACAGAGACCCAGGAGCAGCTGTGAGCAGTTGTTTTCATATTTTGTACTCATCGTTTTCTTGGATCCCTTTTTAAGAAGAATCTAGAAGGTCCTGTGGAATCCACATTACCCGAGACTGTGTTTGTGACAGCCTCTTGGATTGCAGGCTTTTATCCAAATTTGGCAAATATTTGTCTTCAGTGACATGCTGTCTTAGACATAGCCTCACTACACTCTCACACCCCCCGCCAGGTGTCCATAAGTAGAAGCCCCTGTCCTATGACAGCTTTCTTTAGTGAAGGGACACCTCTTGGGAGCTGACATCACATGAAGCTTTTATTACATTTGTTTATTTATTTTATGTATGCTGAGGCGTGGGGGCACACCACAGAGGGCACGTGGAGGTCAGAGGACAATTTGTTGGAGGCTCCTCTCTCTTTCTCCCATAGAGTTCCAAGAACGGAGTTCAGGTTTTCAGCATGGTGGGGTTTTGCAGGCTGAGTGAGCTTGCTGCTTCCCACATGGGGCTTTCACGGGCTCTATAGTGTCATCTCCACATCTTTTTCCTTTTGCCTTCAGGTGACAGTCTGTATAATAAAAAGGTTGAACAGAAGATCTTAGAAAGATCTTTCTTTATGGAGTTGGCAACAATGTTTCAAAACATAGGCTTGACAATGTTTCAAAATATAGGCCTGTTAACACTTCAAATACTTGCTTTGTCACGCTGTTTTAACTCCCCAGGGCAGACTACTATGCTGGGTGAGTGGCTTTTATTGAGACTTCAATGGATGATAAAGGACTCTATTTTTTTAAAACAAATCAAGAAATCACTCTGAATCTACACATTGCTTCTTCTCCAGCTATAAGTAGATCTTTATTCTCTTCATGTAAACACTAGTGATGTCCTAGAGTTTGTTACAAAAAGAAGCAGATGTCCCCAAAAGAAGGACTAGACAATGCTATTTATTGGTCAACCTGACCAGGCACTGTGTCATCAGTACCATCCACAGCTGTAGGCTTGTAAAATAGTTCAAGGCAGTTCCCAAAGCTTGGGTTGTATTCTAAGCCACCACTTTTCTAATTCTTATGATCTTGTTAGTGATCTTGTAAATATAGACTCCTACTCAGCAAGTGCTGCACAGAACTCCAGTCTCTCCCTCCCTCCCCCTCTCTCTCCTTCCATCCTCCCTCCCTCTTCCCTCACTCTCTCCTTTTCTCTTTCTCCTTTCTCTTTCATCTCCTTTCCCTCTAATTTTTCAAAATGATATAATCAAATAAAAAAGTTAGCATATATCCATCATGCAAGATGAAGGATTTCCTCAAAGCTTTTATTCAAGTATAACATACGTTTTGACCACACTCATCTCATCAAATGTTTTTATTTAAGTATAATGCACATTTTGACCACACTCATCCTCCATTATTCTATTTTGTCATTCCTTCCATTGATTGCCTTTTCCCAAACAGTCCCATCCCACCACCTCTAATCTACATACATACGTACGTACGTACATACATACATATACATACATAATCTAGTTTCTACATATGATAGCAAACTTGATATCTGTCTTTCCATGTCTAGATTATTTGGCTTACTATGTGTGATGGTTAGTGTTATCTGTCAGTTTGACAGACTCTACAGTCCTTTGGGAGGTAGTCCTCCAGGCATCCCCTGGAGAGCTGAGCAGCAACATGCCCTTGCCTCCCTTTCTCTCTTCTGACGGAGGATGATAAGACAAGCTATTCCAAACTCCTCCTGCCTTTGTTTCCCCGACATTATAGACTATACCTTGAACTGTAAGCTAAAATAAAACCCTTCTCCCTTAAGCTGCTTTTGTTAGAGTATTAAATCACAGGCAAAGAAGCTAAGACTGTGTGACGATTCCTGGCCCTGCCCGTTTCCCTTAGACTCAGCATCTCTAGAAAACTCCCAGGTGTGGACCCAGATGCTATTCCACAGAACGCAGAGCTATAAGGACTGCAGGGGCTGGGCACTTCCTTCCAAGCCAGCCAATATATGGCTTGACCTCTGGTAAGCCTGTTCCTAGAGCTAGTGTCACAGACTGGGCTTATTCCTCTTTGCTGCAGCATTCAAAATCTCCATTGTCTTAACACCCGTAACACCATTCAAAAGTCCACTCACTTCTGACACTCAAGACAAATGCTTAGCTGTGTGCCCTGGCAAAATTGGAAGTTTCATGCTTCCATTATGCAGTGGCACAGGGTAATGCCTCATTTCTTTCTGTGAGTAGCTGTTTGCCTGGGATAGAGTCATCCTTTCTTAGAAGGAATCTCTGAAGGCACTAGGCCCTTATGAACATTAGAAATACAGTAACAATTACTGCGGAGAGATGACTTTTTGACCTGACTGCACGCAAGCCCTCCAGGGTGCATTCAAAGATATTTGCAGGCTGGGGTAGGCTTGTTGGTGCTACAACCATCTTTCTAATGTCCATGCTCCCATACACAAGCTCTCAGCCATACTGTGTATCACAATCTCATTTATTCACTAAGCTAGACATGTGATACAGTTGTTCCTTTATTTTGTCTTCAGTGACCTATCTGGGGTGGGCTGGCTTTCTTCCTATCTCTTCAGGTCACTCCATCACAGACTGAGAAGCTAGCAATGAAAACCAGGAGCAAAATAGAGCCAAAACCCAGCAGGGTGAACACTAGCTTCTGTAGCTTTCTATCTAGCCCTCATGGCTTCTGATGACGTCACCTGGGTTCCAACAGCCTTAGGCAGCCTCGCTCCTACAGCTCCCATATTTACAAAAACAATGGGTCTTTCCTGGGCCAGCTCCACATGGTGCCTGGAGCATTCCTCAGCTGATATTCTAAATTCTTGATTATCTCTAATATCCTGGGATTTCCTTTAAAATGTGGGCTTCCCCTTCACAGGGTCACAGAATGCCCTTTCAGAGGCTCTATGCAGTGCCTTCCTGCTACATGTGACTTGCCTTTGAGGGTGCGAGACTGGTTCGACTTCTGGTCTATTTCTCAGTGTACTGATCTGCTAAGATGTAACATGGTGTGCTGCAATTACCCACAGCTGCAGACTGAGCCCAGCCACCATGCCCTCTTGGCCATTATAGATTCTCTTTAAACCTTGATTCAAAATAAAACATCTCTTTCTTAAATTGTCTCTGTCAAGTATTTGGCCACAATGATGAAAAAAGAAAAAAAAAAAAAAGACCCAACTAACACATAAAACTGATAACAAGAGTTGAGTTATGTGGTTCTTTTGGAAAAGGCTTGTGGGAGGAACTTGGAATGTTCAGCTGTGAGTTACAGAAGCACTAGAGTTCTATAAGAAGAAGTGAATAGTTGGGAGCTCAGTGTGCTAGTAGGAATGTGGACAGTGAAGGCCTGACACTTAAGGTTTGGGGGGGGGTGGAATACATGCATTTTGCATTATGAGAGAGCCTTGCAATGTGCTAAAATCCCCCCTCCCCCACTGGCTCATGTGTTTGGGTAATTTGTCTCCATCTCATGGCACTGTTTGGGAGAGGCTGGGGTATTTTTTGGGCATGGTGTCTAGTTGGAACACATCTACTTGGTTAATGATGCCTTGTGACATGAGATCAAGCCATCTGGTTGCCCGATATACTGTCGTATTCTTTTTTGTTTGTTTTGGTTTTGGAGACAGGGTCTCTGTATGTTCACCTTTGCTCTATAGACCAGGCTGGCCTTGAACTCACAGCGATCTACCTGCCTCTGCATCCTAAGTGCTAAGATTAAAGGTGTGCACCACCAAACCCAGCACTACTGTCACATTCTTGATGGTTGCAGAGTGCCTAGCCATAACGAGGCTTTAGTCCTTGCATTTATTGAGTATGCAGCCCTCTGCCTCCACAGTAGCTTTTAGAAGCATACTTGTCACTGAAGATGTATGAAGAGTTCTTCACTGTTCATTGGAGAGTTAGTGAAAAGAGTAGTGGCCCGTCTCTCTAAAGTGACTGAATTTCCCAAGGGTAGTGGCATGAAGGGCTGGTCCTTTTGTAAATTTTGTTTGAAGGTTGGAAATCCAGACTTTGGCTAGAAGCATTTTAAAGCCATGCCACCAGAAATTCAAATAACTATTCATCGATCGAATAATTAAAATCTCGTGGACAAATAAGAAAGTGGGTCAAGAGCCATGAAAAAAGTATGATTTCAGATGGCACAGCAATTCCAAGCTAAGGGCCATGCTCTGAAGGTATGGCTTCATGTAGGAAGAGTTCAGCACTTTGAGCACTTATTTTACATTTCATTGTTTATTTTGTTGCTATGTTTTATTGTTTATTTGTATGTACATGGTGAAATGCCTACTCAACGGGGTACTGTTTGTAAGATAATGGGAGCTGATTTTTGCAACTGTAAGTGGATCAAAGACCTTAAGACCCAGAACTCTGAAACTGGCAGAGGAAAAACTAAGACAATTATTTCAAAGTGGAGGCAAGGCAAGAGCCTCCTGCTGGGACTCCAGGTCCTCAGGAAATAATTGTGACATTTGACAAATGTATTGTCAGAAGATTAAAAAATGGAAGGTTTCTAGGCAGGAGAGGAAACAGTTAACTTAGTGAAAAGACAGCCACAGAATGGGAGAAAATCTTTTCTGGCTATACATCTGATAGGGGATTAATATTCAGCATATACAAAGAATCCAAACAGACAAATACTAAGAAAGCTAGCAATCTAATAAGTAAGTGAGCTAATAAAATAGATAACTCTTGAAATATTAAAAAAACAAACAATAAAGATATGAAAAAGGCTCAGGATCTTAAAGGGAGGAGGAGATGAGATAATAGGTAAAATGAAAGTAGAGAGGAGGATGCTGGGTGTGAAAAGGTTTAAACACATCTGTGCCAGGATTTGTATTTCATATTTTCTTCATTTTAGCCATTCTGACTGGAGTAAGGTGATATCTCAATGTTATTTTAATTTGCATTTCCTTAAGGCTAATAATGTTGAACATTTGAAAACTGTCTTTAACCATGTGTATTTCTGCTTTTGAGAAATGTGTTAATGCCCATGCTAGCAGAGTTTCATTCAGAAGGTCCTAGGCTGTGCGGTTGATGTGCACTGCCTACTTCCCCTCAACCAGAGTCTGGCCATTGGGTATTAGGTGGGCATTTTTGGTCCAATTATAGTTGAGCTTAGTGCAGGCTAAGAGATAAGGGTCTAGTTCCATTTGTCTACATGTAACTATCCAGTTTGTTTAGCACATTTGTGGAAGATGCTGTCTTTTCTCCCAATGATTTTTGGTCTCTTTGTAAAAAGAAATCAGAGAGGGGCATGGGCTTATATCAGTATCTTTAACTTTAGCTCATCTTTTAAAAAAGCAATTAAATTTATTAATAGTTTCATAATGTGTTCTGATTATGCTCACCTCTGTCCTTGTCTCCCCCTCCTACTTCTGTCAACGTATAAGTCTGAAAGGAAAAAATTTTTTTAAAAGCCTAACTGTAGAAATTGGATTCATTTGGTTAGGATTAACGACTGAAAGCAAATAAATGAAAACTCATGCAAATACCTCTCAGCCACCACGTTCAAATGATAAATTGTATTATAGCCCTGAAAGAAACAATAGCTACAGTTGACGAAGATCCAATTTTATATACATTTCTCCAGGCGATCAGTCAATGCGTATGTGGGACTCTCCATATCCACTTTTATTTTTTATAATGTGGGATGTTAAAGTGAAAGAGAGAGATGGGTTTTATTATAATGGTTTGTCTTCTGAGGTGAACCTAGAGGGAATCTGAGTATGTGTAGGAAGAGCTTTTGTTGATACCAATGCCATTTATTCTTACAGTTTTAAGGCTTTGTAGGAGCAAGTAGCTCCTATGTCAAATGAAATATACTGACAGGAAGCCCATAGACAGGCAGAGACAGGGATCCAGGAGGTCTGGGCTGATTCTGCCAAGCTGAACGCTTTACAGAATACCGTTATGTCTTTGGAGCTGTTCTGTGACGGCCAAACAAGTCACAGACAACCTGCATTGCCTGCAACTGTTTTACACAGAAGGAGACTAAGATTTGGAGGTGCCCTTAAGTCAGCTATTAGGTTCCTCAAAGATAGGGAAAGAGGAAGGCTTTACACTCCTTGCCAAAAGCTTTACTCCAAATTCCTGCGCCTCACATTTCTACCTTGTGAATGCAGAAAAAACCCTGAGGGCAGAAGGCACTTGAAGTTGCTTCCCCGGCTGCCTGAGGCCAGGTCCCCTCCAGCACCGAGCTTTGCGTTCTGGCTTGTGGTGTGGAGTTCCATTGGACTGCACTCACCTTACGATTGTTTGCTGGCAGTCAGTAGAACCCAAGGGAGGCCATACTGGGTCTCTGTAATGGAAATGTGGGAAATGTGCCCAGAGACTAAATCCTCCTCCTCAAGGTCATGAGCAGGACTTGCCTCTGCTTTGCGTAATCAAGGAGACTCGTTGCTCTCTGTGTGCCTTGATCCTGTTCAACACCTATCTTGAATGATGTATACATCTGGCACTCCCTGAGCCATTCCTAAAACGGAGATAGTAGGTGATGGCTTGCCAGCTACTTACCTCTCTGGAGAAAACAATCAGAGACTGTACTGATACAATATCAATGTGGAATACGAGTACTCTGAAGCATGGAGAGGGGAGAGCAGGTAACTGATGACGTGTGGTCCTTGCTTTCTCTACCGTGGTCTGACATGCCTGGGGAGGGCACTACCGGGGATGCTGGGATGCTGGATGCTGGGTGGTGTGCAACGTCCACAGCTCAAAAGAAGCAAGTGATTGCTGGCATTGCTCAATCACAAGGCTTGCCAAGTAGCTATGGGATTTTATTCCTTCCAGGGCATTTTCTCATTTCTCTGCTCTTCACTCATATGCTGAGGCAGGAGGCTATATGATACTCCTTTCAGGGGGTGTCGGAAGTAAAAGCATTCCAGAGCTTGTGTGTCTGCAAAGTGCTGAGCACCACACAAGTGGAAGACCGAGCCAGGGTCTTTTTCCACTAAATAATTTTGGGATTTTATTTCTCTAATTTATTGTACCAGCCATTCCAGTGATATTTTATGGTGGTTTTTAATTTGCACGTCTCTACTGACTGATGGTGCTGCGTATCTCCTAACATGCTCTCGGACCTCACGTTGGTTCTTGGTTCAAATGCTTCACTCACTTAAAGAAATAAAGTCCTTGCCTTCCTATTGAATTGTTTTAAAGTGTCTAGAGAAAAGTTCTTCATGAGACACTTATTTTGAAAGATAGATTCTTTCATTTGTGGTTTTTCTAAACAGTATATGTTGAAGGTCAAATATTTTAATTTGATGCACTTTAATTTATTGTGATTTGTTTTATGTTCTGTATTTTAAGTGTCTTAGTTTTACAACTTTTGCCTAAATCAAGGTCATATTTTTTTTCTCACTGCTCTGGGGGAACTTCTATAGTTTTAACTCTTATATTTAGGTTTACCATGCTTTCTAAGTCTTTGTATCTGAAAACAGGTGCCTACATTTGTTGAAAATAAAAAACCAAACGTATACTTCCCTCCTCAAATAGAGACAATATCTTTGTGTCTTAGTTACTTATCTATTGCCATGATAAGACACCTTGAAGGAGGAAACCTATGGAAGAAAAGGTTTCAGAGCATTAGGGCTCATGACCTCAGAGCTGAAGTCTCAGGCTTCAGGAGCATCATAGAACTCATATTTTGAACCACAGCAGGAGGCAGAGAGAGCACTCTGACTACCAGGAGTCCTTTTAAAACCTTTAAATCCCTGCCTCCAGGTACATACGCCTCCTGATCATTCCCACACACAGCCACCAACTGGAGACCAAGTATTCAAACATACGGGGACCATTCTGATTCAAATCACACTTTGGGTAGGTCTTTAAACTCCACTCATGTTCCGTTCATGTATATGTTTATCACTACATATTGTTACAAATCAGTCATTAAAGCAAGTCTTGAACCATGTGCCGAATGCTTTGTAACATGTGTCTTTTCTTCTTCTTTTTTCAATTCCTGGTCATTTACATTTCCCTATAAATGTTTGAATCAGCTTACCAGTTCCTATAAGAAGACAGCTGTGACTTTAACTAGTATTCCATTTAATATTTAAATCAAGACAGGAAAAAAAGTATATTGGCATTTCTGAGTTTTTCAGTTCTGAGCATGGAATTGCTTAGACTTTTAATTTCTTTTGGCAACACTGTACAGTTTTTAGGATGTAGGAATCTCACTCACATCTTTGACAAAGTTTTAAATACTTTATATATCTGTATCCATATCTATGTGTGTCTATCTAGTTGTTTGTGCATACCTATGCACATACATGTTCATGTATGTGCAAATATGTGCAGGTGCACTGAAGGCCATCTTAAGGTTTCTTACTCAACTACTGTCCATCTTATTTTTAATAAATTAATAATTTTTAATAAATTGATTTATTAAAAAATTTCCTCCACGTCCTAATCCTCTGACAATGTTGTCTTATATGAAAAAAGGATGATGGTTCAGATCTAATAGAGGGAAATTTTTCCTCTGAAGTTTCTTTCCTAAGGAGTGCAGTTTGGTTGATTCTCCCCTGTCCCCCCACCCCCAGGCTTGTCTCTCTGCTCTCCTCTTCCCGTTGCACCCTTCATCTCCAGTATTCCTCCTTCCCGCTTAGCTTTGTTTTTATCTGTTCCACTTTTAAAAAGCCTTCTTTGTAGATCTAAGTTTCTATTAGATATCATTTTGTATTGTTTAAATTTTTTTGCAGCATTTCTTGTAATGCATGTCTTTTGACAAAGAATGATGTAAGCTTTTATTATCACCCAAACATCTTTGTCTTCAGATTTGAAAGAGTGCGTGCTTGGTATTGAAGGCTAGCTTGACAGCTTTCTCTGTTCTTTTGTAGTATTTTAAAGATGTCAAAGCAGAGAATGGGGGGCTTCTAACATGCGGACTTTTTTTCTTTTTTCCTCCTTCTATTGGTTCTTTGAGAATTTCATACAATTTGTTTTGGTCATAGTCACCCCTCTCCCAACTCCTCATGGACTTTTTTTTTGGTATTATTTTTGTATTTAATTAATTTATTCAGATTACAACTAAATTGTTATCCCATCACTTGTATCCTCCCATTCCTCCCTCCCTCCCACTTTTACTCTATTCCCCTCCCCTAGGTCTATGAGTGAGGGGGACCTCCTCTCCCATTATATGGTCATAGGCTATCAAGTCTCATCTTGGTAGCCTGCTTATTCCTTCTCTGAGTGCCACCAGGCCTCCGCACCAAGAGGAGGTGGTCAAATATGGGATACCAGAGTTCATGTCTGAGTCAGTACCCGCTCTCTGCACAACTGTGGAGAATGTCCTGTCCATTGGCTAGATCTGAGTAGACATTCGATATTTACTGCTTGTATTGTCCTTGGTAGGTGCAGTACCTCATGGATATTTTAATCTGTCTCATGTGTCTAAGATGTCTTTGGTGGGACTTATCATTTTTATCAGTAAGATTTTGGAATTGTCATTAGCATTTTTCTGTCTTTATGATTTTTACTGTTGTGACTTTCTGTGTCTATTCTGCTGGAGGATTGTTTGCCCTCTCTCGGCCCTAAACATCCGCAAGCATCATTGATCCTCCTGTCTCTTTCCTCCTTGAAGCTTTATAGGAATGCCTGGCTTGTACATAGAGGCTGAGGTCGGAATTCTGGTCCTTATCAGTATCAAGCAAGTACTCTCTATTGTTAAGCTGTCTGGGAGTATCATTTTAGCAACATTTTAAACATATTTTTCTGCCCTTGAGGTAAGAATGTTCTAACTACTTAACTACTGTTAACAGTAGTTAACTACCTTAACAGAACTACTGTTCTAACTAGCTTCTGTGTCTTTAGTACAAGTTGGCAAACACTCTGACTTCTCCACATTGTTTATCAAATAGAATATTGCAAATTTTCTGGAAAATTCCTCTATGTTTGTTTCTATCATAGACTTTTCTGACCTCTCCAACACGTGAATGTTCTGTTATGATCTAACCTCTCTCTTTACACATTACCCTGAGTGAATCGGCCATCAGGCTTGTGTTTCTACACAATAAAATTGGAATCATCTAGTAAATACTTCTTGCCACTTTCCTTTTTTTCTATTCATTAACACATATCCATTAACATATAGTGATGGATATTGTTTTATTAAGAGTGTGTCATACTATTCCATGGATATAAACATTTTTTTTTCTTTTCTTTTCTTTTTTTCTTTTTTTGAAGCAGAGTTGAAGTTTATACAGGATAGGTTTTAACAGAAGCCTAAAGTGAAGCATAGGCCTAAAAAGGGGAGGGAGAACTTTTTTAAAAAGGGAAGTTTTGTTTTGTTTTGTTTTAAACCAAATCTCCCTTCTCCATTTCTCACACAGGCAAAGCTTCAGGGGGCACTGGGAGTGCATATCTAGTTACAGTTCCCACTTCTTACTGACTTTGTACAGGTCTCCCTCTGCATCACCATGCAAGCTTGTGCCAATATGTTTTAGGGAAATTCGATCTAGTAGTGGAACTGAGCAAGGATTTTGGTTGCTAAGAGTTTGCCTCAAAGGAGTGGCATAGAGATGCGCAGAGCCACCATGACACTTGCCCATCACGTTGAGGACTTTGTAACAGTGGAAATGCTAAGCTCTCTCATACTCAGTTGGCTCACTTCTATAATGGAGGCATCAAGCACCACGCAGGGGCAGGCACAAGGGCACTGCAGAGTGTTGTAGGGGGCTGAATGAGAAAACGTGTGGCACATGATAATGCTCCATGCAAGGATACTGTCATTCTTATGAATGAGTCTGAGGTAGTGACTGTAGCTATAGGAATTGTGGATAGGCTTTGGTTCTGGGAGGGGTTTCTAGAGTGTTCTCTCCATCTTTTTCTCCCCATTATAGGCCTAAGATAGGTCATTGCTGGAATTGAATTTTTTTTTGTCCACACCAGGAGGCCACATGGGCATCTTCTAGTCATAAAGAATATCCTAAAATTAGAAACAAAGCAAGCAACCATTAACATTGTCTAATGTTTTGCTGACAGAAATATAACCTAGCATTTACCAGCCTTAGGCTGTCTATGATTCTGTGATCTGGTCAGCCAAACTTTAATGGAAAAGAACATTTTTCTAAAGAGAGGGTCAAGGTTTCCCACAAAAGCTCAGAGACATCTGTGCTCTTGGTCTGGTGGCAGATGTGTTAGATTCTTGATTTTAATCAATGTAATTGAGGATGCTGGAACTTAGAATGACTCATTTTCCCCAAGGCTAGGTTTCCTAACCTGCTTTAAATAGTTGACAGTTCTAGGATTTAGTTGTTTTCCTTTTGGATGGAATTGTCAATAAACCCAAAGGGAAAGAGAGAGGCATCCAGTTCTCTAAACCTTTCAGAAAACATGGTATTGATTCTTTAATGACATGTGTGCCAATCTATCAGAAAGATGATGCTGTGGACATTAAGAGAATGGGAATTGGAAGAGAATTCCTTTTAAAAACAACACCTCGGTGTGTCCCCAGAACAGAACTGTAAGACCACAGTGCTACCTGGTATCCTCTTAGCAGTGTTCCAAAGAAGAACAAGAGTCTCATCAAGACACTCATATGGGAGACAGTCTCTGAAATGTGATGAAACAAAGGATGCCAAACAGATAGGGACCGGGGTTCAGCTGACATCCTAGCCTGCTCTGTCTGGAAGCACTCTTCCTGAGAATAGAATGACATCTGAGCTACTAGGTCCTTTTGCTACAATTCTGTGGTATAATAAATATTAAAAAGATCTTCTGTGGACTATAGAATAATTATTTTTTTAGTATACCCCTAACTTTGGAACTGAGAAAAATTTGAAAAGATGAAAACAAAAATCATCTTAACCTCATCTCTAGGGACAAACCTGACCCCTACTTGTTCGTCCTCTTTGTGTGTAGATCTCCTTCTTCCTATAGTTATCTCTGTACTGTGGCTTTAACAATACTTTATCAATAGAAGTTTTATTGGGTAATTTTCATTTATCACTGCGCCATGAAATGTTTCCTCAATATTTGAAGAAAAACTTGCCCAAACCGTCCCATATAATGATCATGGAGTTGTCGTTACATGGTTGTACCTTGATCCCAGGTTGATTTAAACTTGACCTTGTGCCTGGACATGTTCATTCATGGATGTTCTGAATAGTCCTGGGATGGACATCTCTGGACATAAATCTTTTGTTCACACCTCTTATTACTTCCTTGGGGGTAGATAACTGAAAGTTGAGCTACTCAGGCAAGAGGGATGACCTTTTCCAAATCTCTTGGTATCTACTGTCAGATTCAGAGACATTTTAAATATGAAGAAAAGGTCAGTAGAAAAGACTCCAACTTCCTGCTTAAAGCTGATTTACTGAAATTGGTGATCCAAGCTAGATTTTTAAAATAACCTTAACCCATTTGAAACTTAGAAATTACTAAAATAACCCGACATCCATGGATATTGGTTCATCTGAAAAGCAATTATTAGGTATCTACTGTAGGTTGGGTACAGAGGGTGGTTGAAAGTAAACAGATGGCAGAAAGATATGATGCCCTGCATCCTGATGTGTGTGAAGGCAGCACCGACTGCATTGGAACTCTGAAATCTAGTCACCAGTTGTACCCTCATTTTTAAAGAAGTTATATGTGAGTTCCTTATTTCTACTGTGGCATAGTTTAATAAGAGGCATTTAGGGAAAAAAAATGGTCATATTTTCAAAAAAAAAAAAAAACCAAAAAGCTAGTCAACCTCTCTCATGTCTTCTTCTTTTTAACTGAGGCACTGAAGTTCTGCAAGGTGATCCACTGCATTGCTGATTGGCCTTCACTTTGATGTCCACAGTTGGTCGGGTAGCATGGTGAGCAATCCTTTCCTTTTCTTGGGAGCTTGGCCACCTCCCGCCTCTCCTTTCTTCCTGTCTAATGGACCATCTATTATATGGATGGAAGGGGGTGGTTATGCACATAACCATCTCTATCATCTCCACCTCATGTCAGTGTGACAACTGACGAACAATAAGCTGGACTTCTTCTCATCAACACTGGACACAATCTCTATTGAGCAAAAGCTAATGTTTTCTTTTTTTTTTTTTTCTTTTCTAATGTTTTCTTACTGCTACTGTCTACTGTTAAGAATACCGAAGACTGAACAAAGACCAGTCTCAACCACACTTTCCAGCAGTGATTAAAAATAATTAGCATGCATGGAAACTCGGGGCAAGGGCCAAGAAAGAGATGCTCAGATAAAGTTATCTTCAGTCTCTGGGCTCAGAGGTCCAGTCCAGTCTTTGAGAGCCACTGTCCACTGAGGACATTTCCCTATTATATATTTTAGTTGCTTACCCAAAGAGAAAGCATACATGTGCTTTGTTTATTTTAATGTTTTATTTTGTTTTCATATGTATTTTGTTTTGCTGTAATCCTAGTTTTTATTAAATACAGAAGAACTCTTTTGCCCTACAAGTACAAAGTTGTTTGATTAAAAACTAAATTTTCAATATATAGACAAATACTTGAGAAACTGGTGGAAATAATAAATCACCAATAGAAAAGGAGCCCATTGTTCTTAAAAGCCTAACAGCACCCCTGGGGATTTTACAGAAATCACACCATTTTCATGTCATTTCCCCATGGAAGCCACTTGCCCTCACTCTCAGGTGAACTGAAGGTTAGTTTATTTTTAATATGAAAGGACCTACATATTTTCCTTGGGAAAATGAACAGAAGTGAATGTTGGCAGAAACCAACAAAGACGTCAAGGGTGTTTTAATTATTTTCTTCAGATAAAAATTCCTTGTAAGGGTCTACTGTGAAAGGCTATTGTTTCTAAGGAGGTTAATGAGTGGCCATTTGCACACCTCCCTCTCTCAGAAGGGTATAATCCAAGCATCATTTTGGGGACTTGCTGGAAATAAATTTGATATGAAAATTCAAGTTTAGAATCATATCTGTTTAGAGGAAGAATAATTTCTGAAAGCAGAATGGTTTTTGGAGGTTTAATCTTTGTCTAATTCATACTAGTTTTGGATTCTAGTACAGTGAGTGACATAGGTACTTTTTGTTTAAGCCCATGAGCCTCACTCCTCGGGTGTGTAATGATCTTATGAAGTGATAGAGGAGAGAATGAAATCAGAAAGTAGCACAGGATTAGTGTTAACTAATGCTGAGACACAACAAACACAAAAGGAACTTCTTTTCAAGGCTTGTGAAACGAGTCTCAATAGATGGAACCAGTTCATTTGCCGTGTGTGTGTGTGTGTGTGTGTGTGTGCGCGTGCGCGCGCACACGTGTGTATTCTCTAAGCCTGTGAAAATGCAAACCACCCATGCACACATTTCTGGGTTTCCTTTTTCTGATGCACTGACATTTTTATCATGTTAGTTTCTGTTCTCTCTAAAGATGTTTTCCTTTTATCTGTCCAGTGATAATCCTTTCCTGTGCTCTGACTATGACATCATATTCAAAGTATGTCCGTACTTTATCTTTCTGGCATGAAGTCAGTGTGACTAGACTGCAGTTTCTGAAGTCAAAACATAGATTTTACAAAATCATATTAAAGGTTTGATATGAGATGTGTTAGATAAGGTTCAGCAAGCCTGACATCCTAAAACACAAGCACAGACCACTTTGTTGCTTGGGTGGTGGCCAAGTCCTCACATTTTCTGACAGTGGAGCTTTTTTTTGGCTCGTGTTCAATTTTCATGTTCCAAGCGTATAGTCTTCCTTCATTTGGGGGTCTCTGGACTTCACCCCTCTCTCTGTGGGGGGTCCTTCCAACTGCCTGTATCTAAGTGTAAGCTTTTGTTTATTTGGCCATTTTCAAATGAAGACCTGTTGGATCTTTTGAATAACTGACTGAGAAATCTTTTCCTGGGCTATGTTGCCTTCCTGCTCCCCATGGCTGGCATCTCCATGGTGTCTGTGTCTGCAGTAACATGCTCAGCTCTGCCTGAGACCTTTCCCCATACTAATCAACACTTCTTATTTGCTGGTCTCTCTGGATGTTTCACACCACCACTTGTTATGTGACTATCTCCAGAGTGTTTAATAGCCTCATGTTACCTGGAGAATCATCTAATTACCTAATTTTTTTTCTTTCAAACCAGTTATTTTAAACATGTAAGTATACTTTTATTTTAGTTTATTTTAAGATTAAAAACTACCCCAATCTGCCCCAGCAGACTTATCTACCCCACAAATCCTGCATCTGTGTCTCATAGCACATCACGGAAGAGGGCCCAGAAAGATTACTAAGAGTTAGAATATTAGGAAGTCTGCTGTGAGACCATTTCTCCTAGAAATGGCTGCACAAAGATGACTAAAATGTCAACAATATCAATGAACTTGCTAACATGTAAGGGGGGAAGTTCCACAGTGTCCTACCTCTAGCCAAAGAACTATAGGCAACTGATGACAGTGGGAAAAGAGATTTAGCTTCTTCCAGAAATTGGTTATCCAACATAGAGTGTCAACCCTGAAACTTAGCAGGTTGTATTTACATGTTTAACAACAAAAACAACCACACACACACACACACACACACACACACACACACACACACACACCAATAATCATCAAAGTAAAAGAGGCTGTTAACTTGAAAGTGGTGGGGAAACCTGGGAGGGGCTGGAGAGAGGAAAGGAATGGATAAAGCTAATTAACTCTATTCTAATTAAAACAAAAAGAATTACACTTTTTTGTAAGAACAAACTAAAAGAAATTATATATATGGTGTGTATATGTGTGTGTGTGTGTGTGTGTGTGCGCCTGCATGCACGTGAGTGTGCATGTGTGTGTGTCACAACAGTGAGAGGTCAGCTTACGGAAGTTTGTTCTCTTCTTTCACCATGTGGGTCACAGGGATCCAACTCAGGCCATCAGGCTTGGTGGCAAGCACCTTTAGTGGTTGGGTAATACAGAGAAAAGAGGATACCCTCAGAGGAGAAAATAACTGTTTTGCAGAAAAAAAAAAAAAGAGTTCAAAACCAAGACTGAGTGATGCCAGAAGAGAGGAACAAGGACCAATGTGGAGGTGAGAACGAAAGCAACAGGGAAAGCAGAACAGATGAACATGGGGGTGGGCATGGGAGTGGGGGTAAGTGTGTGGGTGGGGGTGAGGGTGAGGGTGGGTGTGGGTGTGGGTGGGGGTAGGAGTGGGGGTGAGGGTGGGAGTGGGGGTGGGGGTTGGAGTGGGTGTGGGGGTGGGCATGGGGGTTGGGATCCTGGCAGAGGTGTGGAGCAGGAGAAACAGAGGTGTATTTGCATGGGAAAGTAAATGGCCACCTAGAAGTGGGGAAGAAAGAGACCCGGGAGTCTGGGTTTTGGAAACTAATGCTGGCATCATGTGAAAGACAACACGTATTTGGGGGGGGTGTCTGAAAAGGAAAAAAGGTGCTTCTGGAAACTGGAAAAAAAATTATAGGCTGTGTAGTAAGTCCTAGATCAGAGGAGGAGGGACCAGGGAGACGTCTGAAGTTGGCAGAGTGTGGTGTGGGAAGGGTCCTGTGCCTTATTGTGGAGAGCTCCTGAATCTCTGCCTTTAACTTTGGCACAGAAGTCTAAGTTCACCATGAGCCCTGGGAGCAAGAGAAAGAGAGACAGGCAGAGGGAAAAGGAAAGGGGGCAGGGGAGAGAATCTGTAAATCATGCTTGGAAATACAGGATTAAACATGTGCTTTAGATGATAAAACAATTGAGATTCCATGAGAACAGTCTCTTGCAGACAAGGGTCGTGATTCCCAAGGGGTTTGAGCACAAAGGAACGTACTAGAACATTTATGGGTATCCGACATCGGTGGTTCTCAATCTGTGTGTTGCGACCCCCTAGGGGAGGGGTCCAATGACACTACTGTGGAGTTTGTATATCAGATCTCCTATATGTCAGATGTTCACATTACAATTCAGAACAAGATTGAAATTACAGTTATGAATTAACAATGAAAGTAATTTTATTGTTTTGGGTTCCCACAACATGAAGAACTGTATTAAAGGATAGTAGCATTAGAAAGGTTGAGAACCACTGTCCTAGAGTTTCTGACGCACTAGGTGTGGGAGTCTGGGCTTGGCCCCATAGCTTGCATTCCAAAAAGTCTGTGTGTGTGTGTGTGTGTGTGTGTGTGTGTGTGTGTGTGTGTGTGTGATATGCACTTCTCTCTTTGTCTGTCTCTCGTTTGTGTGTGATAAGCATGTCTCTCCCTCTCTCTCTCTCTGTGTTATGTATGTACTTCTCTCTCTCTCTCTCTCTCTCTCTCTCTCTCTCTCTCTCTCTCTGTGCGTATGTGTATGATAAGCATGTTTCTCTTTGTCTCTTTCTTTTTGTATGTGTATGTGTTATAAGCATGTCTCTCTTCTCTCTCTCTGTCTCTCTCTCTGTCTATCTCTGTCTCTCTCTCTTTCTGTGATGTACGCACTTCTCTCTTTGTTTTTGTGTGTGTGTATGTGATAAGCATGTCTCTCTTTGTCTCTTTCTTTGTGTGTGTATGCTGTGTGCTTGTGTTTCTCTGTGTCAACCTATATGCATGATGTACGCATCTTTCTCTTTCTCACCTCTTTGTGTGTATGTGTTCATGTGTGGATGCACACGTGCTTACAGGTCAGTGTGCTGTGGCTGTTGATTAGATCCACTTAGCTAGAAAAACTGGTCCCTTTTAGAGTTTTATTGAAGTGGCCTTTAGTTCCCTTAGAACAATAAACCAGCACGATATGAAATGAGGTAAGAGAGCATGCTCTTTTGCTTCTCAGCTTACATTAACTGTGAACTGGAAATATTTGAAAAGGCTATCAGATCTCATCAGCTGGACCAGTCAATGAGGAAGAGATGTGTGAATCCAGGTAGGCTTCTTCTTGGTTTTGTGCTTCAACATAGATTCTCAGTTTTGCTTCCCTTTGATACACTCAAACTTCCTATCTATTCTATGGGAGTCTCTTAATGAGGGAAGAAGAGAGCCAGGGAGATAGATGTCTTTCCTAGCCTTGGACCCAGTGGCCTTTCCAAGGGATGTGGTGTCCATGACTCTGTCTTGCAGGCTATGTGAGAGGAACAGCCATGGTGGAAGAAGACAATTGGTAGGATGCACTCTCCTGGCTTGGCAGTCATACCTGGAGATCCTAGTGGAAGATTTCATTTTTCTGCTCATGATGGAGGCCCCAGCCTTTCCCCTGGACACTGTCTGAGTCTGGAACTCAAAAAGAACATGTGTAGGAAGGATGGGGTATGTTCCTGGTGCCCTCAAATCCCTCCAAAGCCTGCAGTTGACTGTATTGCACACTACTGTATCTCCTGGAAAGTTTTTTGGGCTAAATCTGTATACTTCAGCTCCCCAGACAGGTTCTACCTGAGTAACTAGAGATATTTAAATATCAGCAAAGTTCAAATTTTTTTCCTTGTTCAGACTGAAAAATGTTGGTTTTTGTTCTTGAAAAAGGAGCCTGGGAACCAGAGCAATGATTCAGAGTTGTTCAATTCCAAAAAGAGAAAGAGTCTAATCAGTAACTAGTAAAGGCAAATGCAGAGAGCCTGGCAGATAAGTGGTATGGAGCAGTCCTTGCTTTGGGCAACAAGTGCCCTATGTGTGTTTGCTATTGATGTTCACATCTGATGCTTCCACTGAAGAAAAAGGATAATGGAGGTCAGTGGTGCCAATCAGAACCAAAGACTGATGATGTTCAAGGTAGAGCTCCCAGACAACACACAGGGTATTCCATCAGACTTGAGGTAAATTCGGAAGCTGGACCCTGTTCTTGTTATATGTTGATCTCTAAGGGGAAATACGAAACCACAGATGATATTTATAAATTTGGGTTGACCTTAAGAATCTAAAATCAAGGCTTGTATTGGCAGAAAACCAAAGTTCTCTTTTTAGCATTTTAGCTACAATCATCTGCTACTGTCCATTGGACCCTGGGTGTAACAGCTGCATAGGACACAGGCCACCTTTGGATTACCTGCGCCACCCCCAACCCTGCTCAGAATAGTAGCTCTAATCTGTTTGAGGAATATCAATCTAAAGGCCAAGTGCTTTCATTATGAAGCGACTGTTTAATATTTTATACTTCGAACCAAACCACACACCAGGATTGACTGTGTCAATGTGTTTTGCACAGAAGATACATGTTGAGTGATAGACTATTAATTGTGTGATTATCTGTCTTTAAGGAGGATATATAAACATGAATAGGAGCCACTAGGAGATGCATATTGCTTTTCTGTGATCCTTAATCTATGTCTACAGGCATTACAGGTTACAAGTGGGCTTTTAAAACAAACAACTGAAATATAAATTATCTATAATGCCAACTGGCTATTTGGGTGAAAGGGTTTTCTGAGCAGAAAAATTGACCCTTTATATGAAGTGGCATTCTGGTCTAACACTATTTCTTTCCCTTTTCTCTGACTGTAGTGATCATTCTGTGTAGAAGTTGGAGGTGGAGATATAATAGGATAGGAAGGTGCTAGCTTCTTAATTAACCAGGGCAAGGCTCTGACTTTGGTCAACAAATCACCAAGTATAATGAAAGAAAGCAAGACCACTTTGCAATAAATTGAAATTCTGAGAGATCATGGAGATTCTTGGTGTCACCACGGAAGCTCAAAGATAAAAGAGGTTAAGTAGATGCGATCAAATCTATTAACTTCTGTTTCCCCTTATTCCTCTGGGGTTCACTGTGGAGGAGATGTTCTGAATTCAGGAGAAAGTTCAGAAGCACTGGGGACATTCAGAACAGCTAAGAAGCTGGGTCCAGTAGTCTCGGCTCTCCATGGAGCCAATAAAGGGCAGCTGGGGGCCCAGGGTCCCCCTCCCAGGTCCAGCTTGAAATGACATCTTTGGAAAACTGTGCCAATGCCCTGAGAGTTTGGGAACTGTGGGCAGATACTGTGAGGTAGCTTCAGAGAAGAGGGGAGTGTGATGGGACACTGCACAACATTCTAAAGGTGAGGATGGAATAGGGAGGATCCAGTTGGGCCTTTAATCCTGAGACAGAAAACCTGTATCTGCTTCTGAGGATGTCTAATCACCTGGAATGTCATGTTCAAGGTTAGCTTCTAAAGCTGACCTCTGTCTTCTCATCCTGTTCTTCATAAGCTGATAGCAATCTCTCTCTCCCTCTCCCTCATCCCCCTCCTCTTCTTTCCCGACCTCTGTATTTCTATATAGCAGATTCACCAAATGAACTATGCATCCCGTTATCTTGTTTATAAATGCACCTATTTTGGAGGAGAAAAACTTGCCAAGGAAGAGAAAATTCTTCCTCCCAAAATTAAAAACACTTTTACGATCTAAAAAGGAGCACCAGAGACACTAAAATAATTCATCTCATGAAGATTGCCAGGAATTCTCGCCCTGGAATTCCCCAGCCTGTGATTACATCATGCCTACATGAGGCATCATGGTCAGAGAGAACATATTGACATTTGCTCTTCTCTGGTTCCATTGCCTCCTTTCAGGAAGATTTTTTTTTTATTGATTTATTTATTTGTTTATCTATTTGCCTCTCTTGGCTGCAAGTGGCTGCAACACATGGAAAATCTTTAACTTCAAGTGTCCTTCTGTGGTGACCAACTAAAATATTAGCAAAATAAATGTTTTATGGGAGAAAGTTGGCAGGAGCCCCAGCAGAAACAGGTGGTATTGGGTTATTTCAATATAATGTAATGATGCAGCCAGGTTTCCATCTGGACAGCATGTGGTTGAGTCTGCTCAGAGAGTATCAGCGTGCATGAGTATGCACTGGGGAAGCCGGTGGTGTACAAGTGTGCAGCTTGATGGCTACTTTACAAAATAATAGTCTGGGTTTTGGGTCCTCTGGGTTAAATATTTTGACTGTCAAAAATCTGAATTTCTTCATAAAATATTAAAAGGCAAAGCAAACCTCTGACATGCAATACCGAGCGGCATAATTACAAGGCAGTTCCTGGAAACCAACGAGAATGTGCATAAAGCAAGGCATTGATTATAAAAGAGTTCATTACCCTTGGAAGGGAAGAGGCGCTTTAGCGGGAGCCTTAGAACAGGCCTAGCAAGGCCTGCTATACTGTGAGAAAGGTTCAGCCTTGTCAATAAGAGTACAATTAGGAAATAGGAGAGAATAGAAGCAGTTGATTGCTGAAGGCCTGACGGTGTTCCAAAGCTGAAGAGATGAACTCTTGATTTGCCACCAGGGATGTGTCTCTAGCTCTGTTCCATAATGTTTCTGCTTCAGGCACTTTGAAACACATGGAATTAGGAACACACCGAACATTTGGTTTTGTACTCAGCTTTCCTCACTGTACATTCAAGCTAAGCCAGATAATAAACTTTTGGCTCGGCAACTCCCTATATGTATTCCAGAGAGGGGCATCAGACTGTGGCTGTGTGCAGAGGCGAGAGATACCTCCTTCCCTGGCTCTCTCAACTCCAGGCAGAGGAAGAAGGCCGAAATATGCACAGTTGGGAGTAAGCAATTTGGAAGTGGCTTATAATCTCCTGTTGACTAGAAAATGAAGGAAGTCATGGGTACCATCTGCCAAAATGAGGGAGCCACTTGGACCCCAGGGTAATTGGCTGGGAAGGCTTGGCTTCCAGAAGATTCCTTGCAGCCATTGATGCAACAGACACAGAGATTCTGAAAACAAAGCCCTATATATGAATCTATACAAATGATTGGCAGCATTAGCTCAGGAAAAGGACACAAGAAAATCAAAACACTTACTTGTAATATTCTAACACCATGGTACCATAGAGCCATGTATCCACACTCTTGCCTGTTGCTCAAAGAATGGGCATTCCTATAGCATCTACTTTCTCTAAATTAGAGGACCTGATGTGATGAAAGGGCCAGATGCTGTTGAGTCTGATTTTTTGCGAGGACTCTGGGTTACATGGGGAGGTGCATTTCTTCATCCAGAATAGATCAGTGTGTTGAGGACTCATGGAGTGACTCAGTACTTACAATGCATCAGGGTGACTGCTGGATGCATTATTGGACTTTGACTCCCGCAGTGTTTTGTAAGAGGCAGTAGCATGTACGGTCTTTCCAGATGAGAAGCTTCTCACCTAATGAAAGGAGACAGACACCCAGAGAAGAACTGGAGCATGCTGCCCAAGCAAAGATGCTTACTGATCGTATTCCCGTAACATATGGTTCATAGTAGATGCTGAAACTAATAGGCTGGGGGAGAGGAGACAGGGATTTACAGGCATCTGAGTAGCTTGGGAGTTATGCCTAACTGCCCCCAAACTGACTTCTTTCTATTCCACATCAAGTTACCTCATCCAGTCAGTGCTGAGGAAATAGACCATGATTTAAGCATGAGGTGCAGAACTCACAGCGGAGACCCAACTCATGCCTCAGATGCAACTGTGAGACTTTTCAGGCAGGCACAGCTTCCTGTTTGTCAGAAACCATCTGAGTTTGGGGCACTGCTGAGTTACTTGCACACTCATTGAAAGCTCTTTGTATATTACTCAGAAATCTTTCTTTACCTTACCTTTTCCCCTCAGTTACAATCTGTGGAGGCCTCTGACAGTCACTGTTCTGTGGCTATTATACAATAACACAGTCTGGATCATTTACAAAGAAAAGGTGTTTACGTAGCTCATCATACTTGAGGATCCTAAACCCAGGGACACAGCAATAATTTATGTGAAGAGCCTTTGAGTCATACCGTAACATGTTAAAAAGGCAAAGGGCAAAGTGAATATAGCAAGGGTCCAACCAGCAACCTGCTCTCTAAATGACTGGTACACTCCTTTGATAACACATCTGTCCATCTTTGTGGGCACTGCCTTCATGACCCAGTAACCCCACATTAGGCCTCATCTCCCAGCAATGCTGCTCTGAGGCTAAGCTCCCCAACGTGTGAATCTAAGGAATGCGTTCAAACTAGAGCAGCCTCCTAGTGAAACACCATTCCTTCCTTATGAGGAAAAACACTGGGAGCCATGGGACAAAGTTGCCTTTTTCTGAGTAAGGGAGGAGGCTGGAGCACAGTGTGATAATAAGGTTGTAGATTCTGTTCTCCTGTGCCACTTCCTAGTGAAAGGCGGGAGGAAGTGAGAGGAAGGCTGGGAGTACTGTGGAGAAAGACCATGGACTGCACATTAAGATTTATGTGCAGCATGTTAAAATGGATAATGTCAAGCAAATTGTCAAGAGTGTGAGTTTCACAAGGGCCAGAGCTTGAATCATCTTCGCTTTCATGAACCCCTCAAAAGTGCTAGTGCTGTCAGTGCAGCATCATTTAAGTAAGATGTCTAAGTTGAGGCTCAACGCTGAAAAGATTCCATGATTTGTGACACAGCTGCAAGCCATTTATTGTGTCAGAAATGAAATTTGTAACAGAATGTAATGATGAAAACTAGATTACAAATTTATCATTTTTACTGGATTTTTTTCCTACAGGGTCATGAAGACTTGTATATATATTTCAAAGATAAGAAGTTTGATTATGCAAGATACAAAATATGATATGATAAAATAGCGGCCCCAGGAGAGACGGCTCCATGGTTAAGTGCACTTGGTGTTCTTGCAGAAGACTCAGGTTCAGTTCCCAGCACCAACATGGCAGCTCATGATGGTCTGTAAGTCCCTATGTCATGGATTCAATGCCCTCTTTTGACCTCTGCATGGACCAAGCATGCACATGGTACCCAGACATACAAGCAAGCAAAACACCTGAACACGGCAAGGAAACAAACAAACAAACAACCAGTTTGGCTTCACTGTTGAGTAAATAATGTAGCTAAATCCCGGAATCTCAACATTAATGAACAATGGACGCTTTGGAAACTGCTGTCCTGGCAAGTGTCCCTGTTTTAGAGACTTTAAAGTTCTAAATAGTGGATTTAAACCTGATGCCATCAGATTCCCCAGACTTAAAAACATTTGGTAGGTTTAACTGCTCTTTTAAATGAGGTAGGCCTGCATCTTCAAGGTGAGAGCTGAAAGAGTGAAATTGTGCAAACTCAGGTTAAGATGAGCATAACCTCTTACGCTGTTTGACATGTTGGCTAACCACATCCCTGTGAGCAGAGAAGAATGCGCAGCCTTGCTGTTTGATTTGATGAGAGAGTTTTAAAACAGACTTCAAGATGCTGGGGGCAGAATCAATATTTTGCTACGTAAGAGGCATCATCTCACTTGACAAAACATTGCTTGCCAGTTTACCAACAGAACGTATACAGTTGCAAGCCAACTTTCAGCCTAGAGCACAGACCCTGGTATATCTGCAATGCCTCTGCTTCAGAGACAAATACCCCCCCCCCAAAAGCTGGATAGTCATGCTTTAGTCACGGCTTCATTTCTTGGCAGCACCCACATGTGTGAGCAACTCTTTCCAAGAATGAAGCACACAAGCAGTGAAAGGTAACCCAAAACATCTGGTGAGCGCCATGACGACTCCCCAAGAATCATGGCTACTCCCACAAAAACAGGTACTGGTGCTTGAGTTTTGAAATATGATGTCAAATGTTCTAGTTGCTTCACATTGTGCCTTCAGTTTATATTGAATAATATTTTAAAAATCAGAGACATTTCATTACTCACATATATTTGTTATTACTGTTCACAAACTTGGGACCTGTTCTATGGTTCTGAAAGACTCTAGACAGGACAGCATATAATTAGCATGGTTATGTGAGGACTGTTTTGCTTATCTGTGGTGGCAGATACCACAAATAGTATTATATGTATAATTCTATTCTTTCATCCTTCTCTCTTTTTCTTTTTGCTTATCAGCTTTCATTAGTGTTTGTGACTCTAACTTATGGTCCAAGGCATTTCTTCTTTGTCCATTCTGGCCCAGAGGAGTCAACAGGTTAGACATCCCATCTATAGGATTTGATTAAGCTTTTGGGAAATCATCTAATTCATTAGACAAGCAATCAGACTCATGATAATTTCCAAATGAGAAAGGTGATGCTTACATGGTTAACAGGCCTGAGGTCATAAAGATATGAAGGGTGAGACTGTCTGAATCCAAATCCTCCAAGGCTCTTAAGTCTTTTACCAATATCCACTGTCAGCAAGAAGCTTGCCCCTGCATATCACATCAGAATTAAAATCTGTGGGTGTTGGTTAGCCATTTGAGAAAAGTCAAGAGAGCCTCTTCTTCCCAGGATAGAATGGATTCCATGAAGATTGAATACAGGTTATAAGCAGCAAAACACAAGTCAGTCAATATAACAGGAGACAATATTAGTGAAGATAAGAAGTGGTAACAAGGCAGAGAAAGGCTCTATAAAAAGAATAAAGATATGAGGAGGATAGACTTAATAACAAAATACCTACACAATCTGTCTGTGCCAAAACTATTAGCAAAGTTAAAGAATAAATTACTATGAAAAACCATATGCAATCTTTATGTCAACTAAAGATGCTAGCCCTCAATGCACACCAGATTCTCATTACTCCAGGAAGCAAATCTCTAACAGGAATATGAATGTAAGCCACAAAACCTCACAAAGAAGGGATACAACTGAGCAACCGAATGAAGTAAGTTCGATTTCAGTAGCAGTAAAATAATTTTAATAGATGTCTTCCTTATCTAATAAGCAGGCAGAAAGGAGAACCAAAGGCAAGAGTTGATAAAGACACAAGAGATGGACCATACAGCGGGAATGTTTTCTTACATTCCTGTGGAGTGTAACATTGGTCAACTAACAATTAACTTGTACAACTTAATTATCCTAAACAACTTTTAATAGCACTTTCAAAGTATTAGAATACACCTTATATTATAATTGAGTGTTATGGATACAATGCCATATATATATGCATATATATATATATATATAATGTGAGTGATCTTAAATTTGAATTCTATAACAATGTATCAAAATTAAACTTATTTTGCATCAATACACAAAATTCTATACCAATTAATTAAAAATAGCCTTACTTGTGAGTAACAATTAAGGCCTTAAATTGAAGAGTAGAGTCAATAATCTACTTTTTGTCCTATCACACCTGTATATTTCTATGTTCCCCTTTCTTTCTTTTCAACCCCTATCTCCAAACCTAAGAAAGAGAGGTAAAGGGAAAAAAGGGACATCCCTGAGATCAACCTCATTTTCTCTTTGAATAAGACCAGTAATAACTTATAACCAACTCCCAATGAAAATAACTATCTGTAGCCCATGAAAGCACCAAAAACCTACCCAACCTCACTCAGGGGAAATGGGGTGTCATTTACTTCTGGCTGATTTGGGATGATTAATACCCTTGTAGGGGCTCAAATAAAATTGGAGAAAATGGTTAAATAAGACAGGAAAAACAGTTGTGGTCTAGTTTCTAAATGTTGAGAAATTCCAGGCTTAATAGAAGTCCTGTGTGGGACAGTCTGAAATTCTGGACCAACTGGGATCAAGCTTTCTTTGAAGCTGTCCTGTGAACTGTCCTGTTCTGATGAGGAACAACAACTGAAGCACTTGAGGATGCAGGATGTCAGCATCCAGCATGCTGAGAGAATGAATCCTGTCAGGTCTGATCCAGTGCCAGTGTCCAGTTCTTTTGTTCTGAAAACATATAATTTCTCACAAGCACTATACAGTCCTAAAATAATAAATGTATGAGGTGTACATGATGCACAGAACAATTAAGCCTGGTTCTCTGCTCTTTGTATGAGCAGAAGAATGACATCTGTAAATCTTCATTCATGCCATATGAAGGATGGCATCTAATAATAAGTCATAGGGATTCTGTGACCAACAAGAAGCATTGTCTATGCATAGACATTCATGTCCCAGCTAGTTTCAGAGCTATTCCCATGTAGTGGGATTAACAATATAAGTTACATGCTTGTTCTGAAGTTTGAATTCTTTACATCCCAGTTGTAGCCCCCTCCCTCATCCCCTATCCCTTCCTCCCCTAGTCCTCATAAAAGGAGCCCTCCTCCCCTAAAATCTGACCTCAGCCTATCAAGTCTCATTTGTACTACCTCTTCCTCTGTGGCCTGGCATGGCCATCCTGCCAGAGGGAAATGATCATCATTGGCAGGGTTTGGGGGGTAGTGTCTACGTCAGAAGTAGTCTCTATTCCCCATATTTTGGGACTCAAAAGGAGACTATGCTGCCTATCTGCTACATCTGAGCAAAGGGTCTAGGTCCACATCATACGTGGTCCTTGGTTGGCACATAAGTCTTTGTATTGTAGTGTGGTTAACCTGTATTATGTAGCTAATATCTGCTTATGAGTGAATATATACTATGTGTGTATTTCTGGGTCTGGGTTACTTCACTCAGGATGATCTTTTCTAGTTCCATCTATTTGCTTGCAAATTTCAAGATTTCCCTGTTTTTAATAGTTGAGTAGTGTAAATGCACCACAGTTTCTTTATCCGTCCTTTGGTTGAGGGACATCTAGGTTTTTCCCAGACTCTGCCTATTAAGAATAAAGCTGCTATTAACATAATTGAGCAAATGTTCTTGTTGTACGGTGGAGTGTCTTTCAGATATATGCCAAGGAATGGTATGGCTGGGTCTTGAGGAAGAATTATTCCAAGTTTCCTGAGAAAGCACCAGATTGATTTCCAAAGTGGTAGTACAAATTAGCACTGCCACCATCAATGGAGGAGTGTTCCCCTTTCTCTGCATCCTTGCCAGCATGTGCTGCCACTTGAGTTTTGATCTTAGCCATCCAGATATATATAAGATCAAATCTAGAGTTGTTTTGATATGCATTTCCCTGATGGCTAGGGATGTTGAGCATTTCTTTAAGTGTTTCTCAGCCATTCAATATTCCTCTGTTGAGAATTCTCTGTTTAGCTCTGTGTCCCATTTTTAATTAGGCTATTTCAGTTGTTGGTGTTTAATATTTTGGGTTCTGTATATATTTTGGCTATTAGTCCTTTGTTGAATGTAGGGTTGGTGAAGATCTTCTCTCAGTCTGTAGGCTGTCTCCTTGGTAGATTTTTTTGGGGTCATTTATATATACTATCATGTTATCTGCCAATAGTGATAGTTTGATTTCTTGCTTTCCAATTTGTATCATCCCCTTTACCTCCTTTAGTTGTCTTATTGCTATAGCTTGGCCTTCAAATACTATATTGAAGAGATATGGAGAGAGTGGACAGCCTTATCTTGTTCCTGATTTCAGTGGAATTGATTTAAATTTATCTCCATTTAGTTTGATGTTGGCTATAGACTTGCTGTATATTGGTTTTATTATGTTGAAGGATGTGCCTTGTATTTCTGCTCTTTCCAAGACTTTAAACATGAATGGGTATTGGATTTTGTCAAAAGTTTTTTTCAGCATCTAAGAATATGATCATTTTTCCTTCAGTTTGCTTATATTATGGATTAAATTGAGATTTCCATATATTGAACCACTCCTGCATGCGTGGGACAAAGCCTATATGGTCATAGTGAATGATATTTTTGATGTATTATTGGATTTGCTTTGTGAGTATTTCATTGAGTATTTTTTCATAATAGTAATTGATCTGAAATTCTCTTTCTTTATCGAATTGTTCTGTGATTTAGGTATCAAACTGACTGTGGCTTCATAGAATGAGTTTGGTAATGTTCCTTCTGTTTCCATTTGTGGAATAGTTTAAAGAGAATTGGTATTATCTCTTCTTTAAAGGTCTGGTAGAATTCTATGCTGAATCCATTACGCCCTGGGCTTTTTTCATTGGGAGACTTTTGATGACTGTCTTTATTTCCTTGGGAGATATACTGCTATTTAATTGGTTTACCTGATCTTGATTCAATTTTGGTAGTTGGTATCTCTGAAGAAAATTGTCCATTTTGTTTAGATTTTCAAATTTTTGGAATATAGGCTTTTGAAGTACGACTTAATGATTCTTTGGATTTCCTCAATGTCTGTCATTATGACTCCCATTTCACTTCTGACTTTGTTGATTTGACTACTCTCCCTTTGACTTTGAGTTAGTTTGGCTAAGGGTTTTTCTATCTTGTTGGTTTTCTCAAAGAACCAGCTCTTGGTTTTGTTGATCCTTTGAATTGTTCTTGTTGTGGCTAATTTATTGATTTAAGCCCTGAGTTTGATGATTTCCAATTGTCTACTCCTCTTTGGTGAGTCTGCTTCTTTTTATTCAAGAACTTTCAGGTATGTTGTTATGTTGCTTACATGGGATCTCTCCAGTTTCTTTGTAGGCACTTAGTGCTATGAACTATCCTCTTAGCAATGCTTTAATTTAGTCCCATAAATTTGGGAATGTTGTGCCTTCAGTTTCATTGAATTACAGGAAGCTTTTAATTTCTTTTAAAAATTTTGTTCCTTACCCAGATATTATTGAGTAGGGAGTTGTTCAGTTGCTATGAGTTTGTAGGCTTTCTGTTGTTTCTGTTGTTGGTGAGTTCCAACTTTAATCCATGGTGATCTGATAAGATACAAGGGATTATTTAGATCTTTTTGTATCTGTTGATGTTTGCTTTGTGACCAAGTATATGGTCAGTTTTGGAGATGATTCATTGATGTGCTGAGAAGAAGTTGAATTCTTTCATATTTTGGTGAAAAGTTCTGTATATATTGGTTAGATCTATTTGATTCATGATGTCTACTAGTTTTGTTATTTCTCTATTTATTTTCCTCCTCAATGATCTATCTATTGGTGAAATTTGTGTTAAAGTCTCCCACTATTAATGTGTAAGGTTTGATGTGCAATTTAAGCTTTGGTAATGTTTCTTTTATGAATTTGGGTGCTCCTGCCATTGGGGCATAGATGTTCAGAACTGAGACATCATTTTGGTGTACTTTTCCTTTGATGAGTATGAAGTATCCTTCTCCATCTCTTCTAATTAGTTTTGGTTGAAAGTGTATTTTATTAGATGGTAGGATGGCTACTCCAGCTTGCTTCTTGGGTCTGTTTACTTGGAATACCTTTTTCCAGACGTTTATTCTAAGGTAATGTTTATCTTTATTGCTGAGGTGAGTTTCTTGTATGCGGTAGAATGATGGGTCCTGTTTTTATATCTGTTCTTTTAGCCTGTATCTCTTCATTGGGGAGTTGAGGCCAATGAGAGATATTAATGACAGTGGTTATTGGTTCCTAGTTTTTTTTATGTTGGTAGTGGTAGTGTGTGTGTGTGTGTGTGTGTGTGTGTGTGTATGCTTCCTTTCTTTTGTTTTCCTATGTAAAGTTAACCTCCTAGGGTTTGAGTTTTCCTTCTAGTATCTTCTGTAGGCCTGGATTTGTAGTAAGGTACTGTTTGAACTTGGTTTTGTTATAGAATATCTTGTTTTCTCCATATATGGTGAATGAAAGCTTTGCTGAGTAAAGTAGTCTGGGTTGACATCTGTGGTCTCGTAGTGTCTGCATGACATTTGTCCAGACCCTTCTGGCTTTCATAGTTTCTGTTGAGAAGTCAGGTGTAATTCTGATAGGTTTGCCTTTATATATGACTTGGCCTTTTTCTCTTGCAGCTTTTAATAGTCTTTCTTTGTTCTGTATGTTTATTATGTGTCAGGAGGATTTTCTTTTCTGGTCTAATCTATTTGGAGTTCTATAGGCTTTTTGTATATTTATGGGCATTATTTCTTTAAGTTAGGAAGTTTTTCTTCCACAATTTTATTGAATATATTTTCTGGGCCTTGCAGGTGGGAGTCTACTTTTTCTTCTATTCCTATGATTCTTAGGTTTGATCATTTCATAGTGTCCCAGATTTCTTGAATGTTTTGTGTCAGGAACTTTTTAGATTTAACATTTTCATTGACTGCTGTATAAATTTCTTCAGTTATATCTTCTATACCTGATAGTCTTTCTTCCATCTCTTGAATTCTGTTGAATTCTGATGCTTGTGTCTGTAGATCCTGTCCTCTTCTCTAGGTTTTCCATTTCCAGGATTATCTCAGATTGTGTTTGCTTTATTGCTTCTATCTCCATTTTGAGGTCTTGAAACCTTTTATTCATTTACTTCTCCTGTTTGACTGTAGTTTCCTGTCTTTTGCAAATTTCTTCAAGCTATTTGTTCAATTCTTTCATCTCTTTCTTTGTGTATCCCTGTTCTAGTTTGAGGGATTTATTTTCCTCCTTTAAGGCCACCATCACGTTCATAATCTCAGATTTGAAATTCTTCTCTTTTGTGTCAGATGTGATAGTATCTCCAGGGCCTGCTTGTTGTGGTAGGACTGCTGGTTTCTGGTGGTATTAAATGGTCCTGGTAATTTTTGCTTGTGTTCTTATTCTGACCTGTTCCCATTGTGATGTTTCTGTTTGGAGTGTGTTCCCGGTGTCTGCTTGGACCTTTGAGCTTTTGGTGGATTTGCTGGGTGACCTGAGGTCAGATCCACTTAGGTTCCACACTGTCTTGTCTGATTGGTGCTAGAACCGACAGACACTAGTGTTTTTGCAGGCTATGGCTGTCTCTGTGCCTCAGGATTTCAAGACCTGCTTGCCAGCCAGGTGTGTGTTGCTATCCTTCAGAGGCTGCGTGCCGTTTCTGCAGGGACCCGGGACTTTTCTGTGGTTTTCTCAGGTGGCCTGAGGCTGGACCCAACTGTGCGCCACACAGTTTGGACCCCTCTCACCTGTGGGTCACCAGTACTGGTGTTTTGTGGTTCTTAAATTGTTTTTTATGTTGCTGAATAGTCACTCCTGACCTGCTGATCAAACAAGGTATGTGTTAGATGCCTCTGTCTTGGATCCTCTCCTATTACTGGTATATTATTACATTTATCACCACTGTTCTAGAAGATCTGCTGTGTTGTCAGGACCACATCAGATAGGGAAAATGCTGCTTTGAAATTTCCAAGTTAAGGCAGGGAGCTGTTAGTTTTTGAATGAATGACTGATGATTGAGTCACTAGGCCTTACTGTGTACAAATATAATTCCAGATGTTAGGAGGTGGAAATGAGAGGATGGAGGGGTGAAGGCCAGACAGCAAGGTGCTGTCCAAAAAACAAAATCAAAGTGACCAGGAATTGAACCTAGGCACTTTAAAAGTGTGAACCCACCTGGAGTGAACAGAGCCCTGGAGGCAGAGGCTAATTTCCTAAGGAGCACATCGGTTTATAATGGTCAAAATCAAGTTCTAGAAAGGAATGCTGGACCTCATCTGAGCTGCCAACTAGTTTTTGGTGTCTCTGCAGCTCTGCTTCCATTTGCATAGGCGCACAGGGCTTTTCCACCACCAACATGGTCACATACAGGAACACCAGGGGGAGAGAACTGTTTTGCATGGATTCCTAACAACTGCGCCATATGATCCAAAATGGGACTCCTCACTTATAACTTCACGTTTTAAAAGGCATCATAGGGTGACCAACAACAGGATCAAGTGATTAGCCTCGTTACAACAAAAACTAAAATAGATCCTGGCATTCAGGGGTTACTTTCCCTAAACTAAATTCTAGTAAATCTGCAAAGAAGGAGTCACAACCACCGAGTAAACTTAACACTCAGCAAACCCATAGATTGTGGTGTGTGTGTGTGTGTGTGTGTGTGTGTGTGTGTGTGTGCGCGCGCGTTGGTGGAGGGCTCAGAAATTCCTTTCAAGCTCACTGGGGGAATGTGATCCTAGACATTTGTTGTATGGGACACTACCTCTGTGCCTAATTCCCAGCCTAAGTGACTCTATAGGGGCCTCAGCGGGAGTGGATTGGCCCAGGAAGTTAATATTCTTTTAATCTCCAATGTTCGGTTTAACTTGGAATGTGCCTACATCTTTTCCCCTTTTTCTTCGCACGCCTTCTCTGGAGACCCTACACACTGTAGGCGAATCTCTTTTTTCCAACTGCTCTGTAGCCTTTAACCCATGACATCATTCCTATAGTCCTGTGGGGCTCACTAAAGCTGTGTCCAGTCGCTGCAGGCCAGTGGCACATCCATCAACTGCAGAAGCCTCTTATTCGGGTTACATAAAGCTTTTGAGGGTTTTTTTCCTATGCATAGTTATTTAAAGGAAACAGAGCATAGAAATAAACACCAGCTCATTAGGCCCGAAGCAGAACCTAGAATGAAACCCTCCTCGCTTGGCAAGCGTGGGCGTGGGGGCTGAGGAAATCTGGAGGCTCAATGAAAATCAATGTTTTCCTTCAGAGATTGAGCAGCAAAATGCAGGCCACATATACACAGAGGGACCGTACCTTAATTCAAACCCCAACATGCGACATTTAGGACAGAACAACATTGTTTTAGGGCTGTGAGCCTCTTACCTGGTGATAATTTAAACCCCATGGAAGAAGGCCTTAGCTACTGTGGCCGCTTTACAGCCCCACTTCTCGAATTGAGCGTTCCTTTGCCTTTTTCAAAGAAATTCTTCCTTGAAAGGAAATATACCTTTGGGGAAATAGCTTCTAGGCAGGTAGTTATTAAGGATCTATCCTTTCCTAAGTGTCTCATGTGCAGTGCTCTGGTGTATGTGTAACTGACCAACAGAGATCCCATTAGAGGCAGGAGTGAGGATTTGCTGTGAGCTTAAGAGAGCCTAAAGAGAAACATCCAAGATGAGGTCTGCATTTTACATTCAGGGGCTTGGAGCAAGAGGAGCCAGCTACCTGAGGGCTTCTTTAACACTGCTTATTGCTAAAATGCACACTAACTCTGCAAGTCACACAGGGAGCTGGAGACTTGTGTGTTGCTGAAAAGGGTCCTAGGTTGCTCTTTGAGCAGCAAGACTCAGTTCTGGAGGACAAAAACGCCATCTCCTACGGGTTACTCCAGCCTTAGAACTTTGTGAGTTGAGACGAAATGTGGCTCGCGGGGATGGCTGGGATGTCAGCGGGCCCTCTAGTAAAAACACCCAGTGAAGGGACTCTGGCCACCTCAAGCATGGCGAACACAGCTCTGGCAGACCTGGCCTTTCTCCCTATTCCCTCTGCCTTGCTAAAACTGTTAGATTACACTCCTAAAGCTAGCCACCAAGGTCTGTTCCGTTATTTGGCCATTTCCTCCTCCTGAAGCTGACTACCAAGGTCCAATTATCAAAGTATTGAAGTCTAGCAATCAAAACCCCTCTTTGGCTCACCTAATTAACATGCCCGATTAAGCAGCTCATCCTAACACTGGGTTTCCCCTTGCACCTTTATAAACTGCCATTTTCCTATGTGCCATGTCTGTCTCCTCCATATCCAGAGGCAGCCCTTTGTCCTCTTCAGGGACAAATACTCCTCCCCCCCCCCCCCCCCCGTTCTCTTCTTCCCTTCCCCTTCTCCCTCTTCCTCTATCTCCTGTCTTTGTCTCTTATTCTTTGCTCTCTGTCACTCTGGGACAAATATAACTCCTTTGTGCTGAGAACTTGGTTTTGGGGTGCTCTATTCTGATACATTTTCTAACACCCAGTCCTCTACTTCCCCCAATTCAAGCCCTGAGGCAGACTATTCTTTTTAAGTAAAGCAGTGGTTAACTTTAGCTTGTTAAAGGTCCAAGAGACCTTAGGGGGAGGCACCTGCTACATGACTCAGTTCATTAACTGTAGCAACAACCAATTTCGAGGTGATTATTGCTATTATAAACTTGGGTCGATTTTTTAAAAGTGCTTCCAGGTTTTGAACCAAAAGCATCCGCACTGAGGATTGGTAGTTTCCGTGGGTTAATATTTGATCTTAGCATCAAATAGAATAAAGGACGCATTTAGTTAGGGTTGTAATTATACCCCAGTCACTCTACCACAGGGAAATATGATCGCCCATAATCTTTAGTTTCAATTTTTCATACATTATACATCTGACCGGACAGTCATGAGTGGAAGCAGTTAAGGCTATTTGTCTCACATTTATAAAGAAATAAATCAGTGCTTAATTATATGAGGTTTATTATTAACAGTGCTGGCAGTCTGACCATATGCCATGACTTCATCTTTTCTACATCAGGAAAATATATATGAGAAGATACTGATGGCTTTTGTTATGCCTTTCCTCACTCTAGAGTGGCACTTGGGGAGGAAAGAGGCACAGTCTGGGACCCAATGGACAGAATAAGCCAGGTAGGCATTTGCCGCTCTGAATACCTTGTGTGGGTTTAGAAATCGTGATAAGGCACCAGTGAGCAATGCATTGAACAGAAGGAGAAAACCTCGCAGTATCATAAGCAACTGACGAGTCAGGTCAGAATGTGAGTCCAAATCCCACCGTTACCATGCAGCTTGAGGAAGTGACCCAGCGGTTCTAACGCAACGTTGCGCTACTTGAGAAACCTCAGAGTGTCAACGCAGGATCACGTGAGAAGTGGACACAACAGATGGCCAACCCTGGCCCACATGAAGTGTTCAGTGCACAGTGGAGATTCCAGTGCCAAGGAGAACTAAAACTTAAGTATGTGTGCTTTCTGCCATTCTTGGTAAACTGGTGATACCAGTAATGACGTTTCTGGTACTGCTTTTATTTCTCTCTTGATTTTTATTTATTTTTAAAGCATTGAGTGCCAACTTCTAATCCTATCCACTCCTCCACCCCCACCTACATTGGCCTCTGAGATCCATCTGTTTTGTGATGAATGGGCCCTTTTCCTTGCCTGCATTAGGTAGGGTTCAGGGAGGCTCTAACTGTGTGGGGCAAGGGTGTTGATGCTTCCAGGAAGGGAATTGTGACCAGGCGGGCTTGCAGTAAGGAAATACTTTACAAAGACTCTTGCTGTGACAGACAGCTGGCTGCCCAGGCAGTATACATTCCTGTCTCTCCCTTACTGAAAAAATTCAGTTGCAGATGTTCAGCTAAAATGTGTTCTCACAGGTTAGGGTGGACAAGCATATGCACATGGAGACTGCAGAGAGTGATTTCTGCTCTAACTGTGGTGCAGTCAGCTGTTACTTTTCCCCAGCCCTTTTTTCTTCTTAGTCCTCCTTTCCTGGATAGGGAAGTGATGATGACTAATGTTCCAAGTCAGAAGCAACCATCAAGGCACAGAACTGGGGATGGAAACCATGTGCTAAAAGTGGAGGGATAGAAATATGGGAGGACTTTAGGACCCTGATAATACTGCAGACTTACATACATACCCAGATGGCTTGTCTCCAGACTTCTGTTGGACAAGAAAGAAAAAGACAATCTATAAGCAGTATAAGTCACCATTGTTAACTGATCCATGGTACTTGTAACTAAATGCAAATTTCTCTCCCATGTTTCTGAACTTCTCAAAGAGACTTGTACAATCCAGAAAGGGCCCTGGAAGAACAGTGTCCCACAGCTGTGCTACAACTGCAAAAAAAAAAAAAAAAAAAAAAAAAAAGCTTCATGCCACACAGTGATTTTCAAATTAAAACATAGTTATTTTTCATTATTGCATGTATAAATGATGCACAGTGAGAGTGGGTGCTTAGGCATTTGGAGGGCAGAGGGCAACTTTGGGAAGTTAACTCTTTCCGTTCACAGTAGGATCTGTGGAGGAGTGAACTCAGATCCTGGGGCTTGTATGCAAAGCTTTTACCTGGTGAGCCATCTCAGCAGAGTCCAACAGAGTTGCTAAGGAACCATGTATTCCTCATAAGTGGCTAGCAACACATAGATCCCTTTCAAAGAGAAAAAGTGATACAATTTCCTGATGCTGCACTTGGAATAAATACCCCAAAGACACACCTTCCTTGAGGCCTTTCCTTAATTGGGTCCCTGTTCTGAAGCTAACAAAGCCACCATCTTTCAATGGCTCTGCTTTCCACTCTCATCGAGGCCGATTGACACTCACATCAATAGACGCTGGCAAAACAAGGCCTTAAAAACATACAAGACAGACTGGTTTGCGTTTTCTTCAATCCTCTATGTAGATGTAAATGAACTCCAGTCACTTTGCAATGAAGGTGTTTGACTTGAGGCTGCCACACACTGATTTTAGATAGGAGAAGAAACCCTTGTTCCTGAAACCAGACAGTGTTTCCACAGCATTCCATCTCCCTTTGGGCTGAATTAGGTTCTTGTAGGGACAAGGCCCGACTGGGCTGCCTGCCTGTCTTGCTGTTTCATGTCCTGTTTCTAGCAGCTTCCATGTCTGTGTTTATCTTGGTTAGCTAGTCATGTTTACTGCTCTGAGAACGTGCCCCTCCCTTCCTCGAGACTTTTCCTCCTATGTGCAATCACCTCTTGAGGGATTTCACCTGGGAGGAGGAGTCCTGTTTTGCTGCCTATAAGAAGGCTCTTTGGAACTCTGGAAAGAAGAATAAACCGCTGCCGTGGCTGTTGCTGCGGCTGCTGTTTTCTTAGCCCGAAGGACCCGCTGTGTTAGTGTGTGTGTGTGTGTGTGTTTGTGTGTGTGTGTGTGTGTGTGTGCATGAGTTAAATCCGCAGCCCCTCGCCCTCGACTCGGTACTGCGGTGGCATGGGCGCCACACATTCTGCCTTCCAGACTGTGCTGATGCTGGCTCCCATGGCAGAGATGGTCTGACTTGAGAAAATAGCCATTCAGCACTGAAGAAATCTGTCTATTGTAAGAAATCTAAATGAACCCTGTTGTTTTCCTCTTTATATTAACTGCAGTGAAATTTAAACAAAACTACCCAAGTTTAAACAAAATTCAGATTTATGTTTTAAATAATATTTTTATAAATGTATTTGATCATATTCACCTTCCTGATTTGGCGCTTCCCAGATCCGTGTTCTTTCATCACCACCACCACCCCTCAACTTCGAGTTTTCTATTTCATTTTCTCCTCTGTGCAGTGTTTGTTTCTCCCCTATGCAGTGCTCTTGGGTTTGAGGCCAGCCCTGGAGTGTGTTCGACCTACCGAGGGTCACAACATTAAAGAAAGCTGAGTCTTCCTTGCCCGTCAGCTATTATATGTCAATAAGTCCTCAGCTAGTAGTGGGATTTCATGCCCTCCTTTCCCCTTGCATGCTGGGATTTTGTTTGGCTTGAGCCGTGCAGGTCTTGGATACATAGTCACAAGCACTATGCATTTGTTTATCTGTGTAGCTGTCCTTTTATGTTCAGAAGACTAAGTTTTCTTGAAGTCATTTTCCATCTCTGGCTCTTACTATCTTTCTGCCTCCTCTTCCACGAAGTGACTCGAGCCTTTGGGGGACTGGTATGATATGAATGTCCCATTTGGGTTGCACACTCCAATCTCATGCTCTGTGTGTTGACCGGCTGTGCCTCTCTGTGTTAATTGCCATCTACTGCAAGAAGTTCCTCTGATGAGGGCTGAGAGATTTACTGACCTGTGGGTGTAGCCTGCATTTTGGCTTCTTCGTGGGTTATTTTTTCTTCCACCTCTTTCATTCCTCTTCTCCCACCCTTTCAACCCCCTAACACTAGATAGGAGAGAAAACGGAAGAGAGGAAGAAGCAGGAGTCATCACTGTTAGAGAATTTCTTGCTGATCAGGGGCATGGAGCACCTGTAGGGCAAGTTTGATCTTTGCCATCCATCAGGATAACTAATTTTTTTCTCGTTTCTCCCTTGCATACTGCTACTTATCAAACAGAAACCAACAGCATCCAACAACGAACCAGCAACACACACTATCTGGGCTCTAGAATTTATATGGCTTCTGAAAAGTTCCCAGAATTCCAAATGTCACACATTAGCTGAATCTATCTGCAGCTGGCAAAAACATACCCCTGCCAGAGAATGGGGCAAATCATAGTCAGCAGAATCTGCCCCACATTCCCATACCTGGGATTAAAATAAATACATATTCTTATAATATTTCTGTGTTTTTAAAGAAAAAATTCTAACAGTCTCACTACATGTGGGCATAGTAACGAGGCCTTAGGAATCATTTTAATATCAAGCCCATTTAGTAAAAACATAGTATTAGGTAGGTTCTCCCAGATTCCAGATTTAAATATAAACTTTAATTTAAATACAAACTTTACCAAGAGCTTTGATTTGAACATTTATACAGTTTCCCAGGTTATTTTAACAGGTTGTTGATAGAGCCTGGATTGACTGACACTCATTGTACAACAACTCTCAAGAGAACAAATAAGTCTGGTGTATGCATGTCCTGGAAACTTTTAAAAAACTTCATAAAATAATAGAATAACTGACTTTTTTGTTTAATGGACATTCATCACTTTAGTTGAACAACCTCTGTAAACAATGATTTGTTTTGTTGAATAAAAAAGAACTCTCAAGTCTCAAGATTTTAAGTCTAGTATTTTTCTAGGAATCAATAAAATCACCATTTTAAAGTCTCAAGAGCAAAATCAGTTTAAGAAAAGCATCAATTAGAGTTTGAGATCAAGCCAGCTGTTCAACACAGCAAACCTATGTCTATGATAAGGGCAATATTGTCTCTTTCTTCCACTCTCAAAGTCACTGTGGGAAACTAGTCAAAAAAATGACACAAACAGAAATAAGACAATGTGGTGGTATGTGTGGCCTTTGTGAAATGTCCAGAATGTCCAGGTAACATATCAGGGACAAGTAACCCTGTGCACTACCAAAAGGTAGATTGTAAACAATGAAATCATACTGCCGACTGACTTTTCTTACCCCCAAGAGGAACTGACTGGAAGCCTGTGTTTGTTTGTTTCTTCTGTCTGTTTGTTTCTTCTGTCTGTCTCTCTGTCTCTGTCTCTGTCTCCGTCTGTCTGTCTGTCTGTCTGTCTGTCTGTCTGTCTGTCTGTCTCTCTCTCTCTCTCTCTCTCTCTCTCTCTCTCTCTCTCTCTCTCT
>OU015747.1:37236127-37251823 GCA_907169655.1 Acomys percivali | reverse complement strand
TCTCTCTCTCTCTCTCTCTCTCTCTCTCTCTCTCTCTCTCTCTCTCTATTTATCCCTGTCAGTCCTGGAACTTAGAACTGAGATCCTGCCACCCAAGTGCTGGGATCAAAGGTGTGCACCCACCTCCTAGCTGCTAGAAGCTTCTTAATGGTGGCATAATAACTTGATCACACCTTTTTGTGAGTTTGATTAGTTAGTATTAACTGGAACCCCCCCATGGCAGCCATAGCTAACTTACAAATCCTCAGGGAGATAATCTGCCCCAAGCACACTCTTATCTTACCATTCCACCCCTAAACATATCTCACCCCATCCAATGTTCAGTCTCCACCAGCTTCAGGACCACAAATGTCAACGCTGACTACTGGGCATCAATCCCACACTCCAGGGATCCAACCGAACAGGAAACCTCTTGCAACAAGTTTATGTGGCTCTTCTGAAAACAGAACACTGGGTTCGGTTCACAACGTGGGTTGTAGGGCTATAGCTGATCTCACTTTTCTATACACGCTCACAAAGCAGGTTTGAGAGCTTCTCTCCATACACATTTCTAAGCAAAATAATCCAACTCTTAAGTTTGTACTCATCAGACTCTCAAGCAAGGAGCCACTTCAGAGAGCCTTCTGGGTTCACTGGGATCCCATCATGCTAATGAAGCTGTAGGTCCTATGACACGCACCAAACACATCTAGGAAAAGTCGCCGGACTCTTTTTTTTTTTTTTTTTTTTTACAGAATTTTACACACAGGACACCACATGGAGTAAAAAAGGATGCAGCTAATCCACTAAGCAGATAATGCAAAGACAGAATGTTTATCAGAAACAAGATACGGTATCACTTGTAGTCTTCAGTTACTGCACTTTAACCTGTATACTTCCACAAAGCACTAAAGACAGTCTGCAGACTAGTTTTAAGAGACAAATAACACCTTTAAGCAAACATGACTGTCGTAAATTGCTTATCAGGTATGAATTTTACAAACACTACATGTATTAGTGGTAATGGTGGAAAATTAGCTGCATGATGAGAGCCACCAATAGTGTGGTGGAACTTGTGGCCCTTTTCCACTTTACGGCTCTTACAGACAGCAGATGTCAGCCCATGCATCTCTCTGTGTTTGTGGACTGGTTTGGTGATCCACAGGGTGTCAGGATTTCTTCTGAAAGCTTTAAGGAATGAATCAATGAGGATAACCTCAAAAATTTATACGTGAAAATCTCCCCAACCAAGTAAGAATTCATGACTCTCAAAGCACCACCATGGCCCCCAGCTATCTCCTTAGAAACTGAAGGCTTTAGGCAATTTTTAGCTGGTTAACACCGTGATGGACAGGCTTGCCATACATTGCACCTTTAGGTTCTGGGTATGACCGGCCACCATGGTGGACATGAATCCTGTAAATGATATAACTTGGCTTGGCTTTGTATTCTAGATTTTGTGCTTTGTCAGGCCGAGTGGAGCAAGGAGTCCTGTGCAGTACAGTGCCTGGTGGTATTGCAAGCAGTTGACCCTAGAAGAAAGCACACCAAGCCGGACTTCTTCCTCCACAGCGTCTGGATGTACTTGTGTGCACCCAGGTGTGGCTCCACCTGATGGCTGCTGCCAGAAGAAAGGAAGTAAATAGCTGATTTTCTTTTTAAAGAATTCACTATCCAGATGTTATTGTTTACATTGAAAAAAGTAGAGATAAGCTTTATTAAAGCTTCTTTTATTAAAGTCTTCATTAAACTAGATAAAAAATGCTTCATTTGAACACAAACTGGCAGTCTCCAGAGCAAAGGGCAAAGAATACAAACATGTAACAGAGGCACTTCCAGAAAACACCTGGTTGAAAGACAAGACCAAGAAGACCATTAGCTTGCTGAGGGCTACAGAGGTCCCGAGAAGCTGGGGTGTCAGGCTCAGATTCTTTGGCCAGCAAGGGCAGAGGGTAAATGTGCTGTGTTCTATCTAGAGCAGAGCTACAAAGCTTGGGGTTCTGAAGCTGGGGCTCATGTTCTAGGGCTTCAACGAAGCTCCAGGGCATCAAATGACAATGGGTGGACAACACAGATCCTGAGCACAGCATCCCGGTCGGTCCTGCCTGCAGCAGTTTCTACATAGGGTTTAACGAGGCATGAGCTTGCACAGCAAAGTAGATTTCTTCATTAAGTAGCTAATTAAGCTCTTGAGAACGTGATCCTGAACAGAGCTGATAAATTCAACCCAAATTAGAGCATTAACTACTCCAGGCGAGAGGCTTCCGCTCCAAGACACAAAACAGAAGGCTTATTACATCCCGCTCCGCACACGATGCCTGCTCTCTTTTTGCCTTCATGTCTGCGTTAATTTCTAAAATCTACTCAAATTTCCTCAGTGTGATTTAAGAAGGTTGAGAGGGACTTGGAACCTGAGGTTGAGTGGAGAGAACCCAGATCATAAGAGTCTCTGACTGTTTTGTATCCCATCACTTGTATACCACAGGCTAGAATGATCTGGAAGGTTTCACGTTACGGGCAGAGAGGTGAGATCCACAAGAACAGATAGCATTTGGGAAAGAATGCCTCCACAGCTAGGCAGTCTGAGGCAGGCCGAAAACAAGACTGAAATGGAAACAAACAAGCATAGAGTTGTGCTCTACTTGCATTATTTCCTCAGATTTCTGTTTGTGAAGTATAATAAGATTTAGTTCTTCAGCATTCAACTTCATGGATATTAAAATGTGAAAGGCATGTGTCTTTTAATCAACAGGATGACATATAATTAGCACATATGACTCGAAAATCACAGTAATATTTGTGTATGTGGTTATTTTTTAAAAAACCTTTTTAGGTGTTTTCCAGAATCTCATCCTATCTATCCTGCTTCTATTTCTTCTCATACACATATGGGTGTAAGAAGGATCAATATTTTGGTTTTCAATTTACTTATAGAAATAGTGCAACATATAGTAAAGAGAAGTTATTGGACTCAGGCACTATTCATGGTCCAAGGTCAAAAGGTAAAGTCAGTATCTGAGCCCAAGAAATTCTACTCCAGCATATGTTTTGTTTGTTTTTGTGGGTCTGAAGATTGAACCCAGGGCCCAGTGCATGCCAGGCAAGTGCCCTATCACTGATCCACATCTCAGAACCTTTGCTTACATTTTATTTTGAGACAAGATCTTACTAATTGCTCAGACTGGCCATCAACTGCCTCTCTAAGCCAGGCAGGCCTTGAACTTGGGGTGCTCATGCTTCCCACTCTGGAGTACTTGGAATTACAGGTCTTCATATGGCTCAGTTTATGTTCTTGCTCATGACTAGGAAAAGCTGAGACCCAGTGACCATGGAAACGGCAGCAATGCCACAACGGCGGCGGCTGACTTTTATAAGACCGTTTTCTTCACCTCAGCATTTGAAAACCCAAATTCTAAGTATTGGCTTTTAGATGTAAAAACTGATGTTGTCCTAGAGGACCTGATGATTTGGGGCCAGTGATATGACTGGGAATGGTGGGAAGGCTCCTTAGACTTTAACTCCTTAGACTGTGAGCCAAGGCAGCCCAGTGTGGGGTTCACAAAATTGGGCCAAAGTAAGAGGTCTCTGAACGCTCCATGACCAAATGTTGATGCAAACAAAAATGCATAGTGGATCAGCAGTGGTGCTGGCAGTGCTCATGCGTGTTGCATGCAGTGACACTCCCCCCCCTGCAGCTTTTGGTTTAGAACACGCAACATGAACATTTTGAGCTCAGTATGCAGGTGGGTACAGTGAACACAGCTGGAGACGACACCGCTGTCCAGATTCGTACACTATGAACTGCAGTGTCTTTACTGTACAAATACTGCTCTGCTTTTATGGAAATGATAGTTTAATTATGGAACAGAGAGAAAATATATTCCTAGCAACTGTCCTCAGCATATAAGTGTTCTGAGGTATTCGCCAGAGAAGACTACTTGGACAAAGGCTTAAGGCAATACAAAGTCTTTATTAGCTGGTCAGCATCTGCTCTGGGTGTTTGGGATCACATTGATGTTCCAGAATGTTCTTGGAGCAAGGTTTAAGTACAAAACCAAATCCTGGGCTGACAGCCCTCACTTAGCAAACACAGTTAGCTAGAAGCAGACCTACAGAAGCCAAAAAGCAAGGTTAGTACGTTTAGTAACTTTCCAAAAACTGTGGGCTTTGATAGGTTGGGTCTTTGTTTTCATTTTGGGAGGTGATGCTGCCTTTGTGCTGGGTAATTCCATCATGGAGACAGTTGTGGTAAGGCCCAGGGGTCTACTAGGGCCTTGGAGCCTGTTATATAACCATCAATTTGTATTGTGTTACAATATTTCTTTTTTCATTTTTAAAAATAGACACTTTTGCTGACTTGAGTTCATGGTAAATAAATTTTGATTTGGGATTAGTCTAGAAATTTCAACAATTTCTGAAATGGCCACTCTGTCATGTTGTACTACGTATTTAGTGTACTCCACGGGTTTACTTGACAGGCACTTTACTAATTTCAGGTAAGATTCGAGAGAGGATGTCATGTAGCCTGGACTGGCTTCCAATGGGATATATATATATGTATATATGTATATATGTATATATACATATATATATATGTATCTGTGTGTGTGTGTGTGTGTGTATGGCCTGGAACTCTTGATCTTCCTGCATCCACCTCCCAAATGCAAGGACTTCATCTGTGTACCACAATATCAGGCTCTGTTCGGCTAGTCCTTAAGAAACCTTGGCAATTAGTCTAGATGCTAGAGTTGCAGTGGGTCGAGCCCCTGTGGTGACTTAACACAACCTTTGTCATTAAGGAAGTGCTCTGTGAAGATGTGTTCAGCCAACGAAGGGGACTAGTGCTAAGCTCTTGCTTTGAAGACATGAGCGTAGATGTAGACAGCAGCTGGGAAGGCTGGGGAAGCTAGCCAAGACCGCTGCGGAGATCACGGACTGCAGTTGGGTTTTGGAACATGGAGGCACTGATTACATCATGCTCCTTTGATTTTGTAGTTTCTCCAGCTCTTTTCCTCTGCTTTGAAAAAAAAAAAAAGCTAATTTATTATGAGTTTAGCAGAGACCGGATCCTCTTCTCTCCATTGTGGCAGCAGATGTGTTTTAGAAGCCTGCTGATTTGGGGGAATCAACCAATCATGGGGCAGAACTGCTTGCAGGATGAACAGGGACTGCCAGCTCCCCTTTCCAGTCCTTCCATCAGTGAAGTAAGTGTTTTCTGTTCTCACCAATGTGCTCCAGATAGCTCTGCAGCAATCTGTTGCAACTTTCTTCCGAAACCTACGTTTTTGCCAACGGTGAATTAGACTGTCATTACTTCACAGATGTGCTTTGATCCTAATTGGTTTGTCTCCTGGCAGGGAAGTAGCTGAACCACTGATGCTGATTTGATAAACCTGGAAGATAAAACAGAAAATAGTGCGAGTGGGGGAGAAAGGGAAGAGTGGAGTCACGAGTTCAAGTTGTGTCTCTGTTGTTAATTAACTTGTCTTGGGTGAGGCATTGAGGTTCCACTTGTCCAAGCTCTCGGTTTTATAAAGATGATTGGATTGGCTCTTAAACCCCGTTCAGACCATCTGATACCCATGGAAGACATTTCAGGCTTAGAAATTGATGCTATTTTATTTTGGGGTCTTGATTTTCTGAACTCTTAATTCACAGGGTCACCAGAAGTAACCATTGATCCTAGGAGATTATTAGCTCCCTCTTCCCATCCTGCTGTCTGAGAAAAGAGTGTAACATTCCTGTGTGGTGGACTTTTATTCATAAAATCATATACTACAAACTAATTATATTCTTATGGTTTATAAGAAACCTAGAGCAGTTACATATTAGCAAAAGTTATTTTTCACTACAAAATATTATTAAAGTGATATAATTGTGTGTCACTTTGATGTCAAACGATTTGATTTGATCAGGAAGGCCGGAAAGCAAATGGAAATTATCACAGCAGGCTTGGGTTTATGAGTTTTTTTTTTTTTTTTTTTTTTTGTATTCAATTCATTCTTTTTCATCATCTCCAATTGGTTGATATAGTTGTAATGGATGGATTTCCAGAAATATAATCGACAAAACTATATTTGTTTTCAAGGCATTCTATGTTGCAGTGGCTGAACCTGAGCTAATGTAGAGTTTATTTTCATACTTCAAGTGTGTGTGTGTGTGTGTGTGTGTGTGTGTGCGCGCGCGTGCGCGCGCGCGCGCGCACGCGTGTTTCGTGAAGAAGGAATGATCCCATGAAGAAGGAATGATCCCATGAACTGGAACAGGATACATCTTCCCATGGAATAAGTTCGTGGATTTTGAATTGACCCACAGTCAAAACTTTCTGTTCTAAATAATTTGGTTTCTCATTAAAGTCTTCTCTGATGATATAAAAACACATCCCATTCTTGGGGCACTCATAACTTTGTTTCGAGGAAAGGTTTTCAGTGTAGAGAATGTGATGAATTTTCCTTCTCTGATACCATTATTATTATTATTATTATTATTATTATTATTATTATTAAAATCAGTTGGCACACTGTTGAACCCATGTGGGATATGTAGATTTCATTGATTCACCAGGCTCTGCTGAGTCTCTCTTTCTCAGGTTGCTGGGTGACATGCCCATTTCTGAGGTATTCTTTCTTATAGCTTTTTACTTTATACATGGGATGCAATGTATCTTATTTATGCAAGGACATCAGTTTCCATTTTGTTTCCTATTTCCTTCTGTTCCTCAGATGGCCTGTCCTATCAAACTCCCATTATTCTGTTCACTTCTTTTGACTATGTTTCTCAATTTAGAGACTTTATTTAGGGAATGACTCAATAGCAAGTTGACTGGATGCTTGACATATTTCTGAGTTAGTTATTTTTCTCATTGCGGGGTTGCAATACCTGATAAAGACATTGAGAAATGGTTGGTTTTTGGTTACAGTTTTAGGGGACTATTCATTGTGATGGAGAAGGTATAAGGCAAGGGATGTGAGGCAGCTGGTCATTGTGATGATGGCTAGATTTTTGTCAACTTGACACAAGCTAGGGTCATATGGGAAGAGAGACCCTCACTTGAGAAAGTGCTTGCCTGTATGTAGGTCTGTAGGGGAATTTTCTTAATTAATTGTTGATGTGGAAGACCTTAACCCATTGTGGGGGAAGCTGAGCAAGTCAGTAAGCAGTGCTCCTCCATGGTCTTGCTTTAACTCTTGTCTATAAGCTCCTGCCTTGAATTCCTGTCCTGACTTTCTGTCATGGTGGACTTGTAAGCTCTAAGGTGAAATAGTCAACCATAGGTCAAGAGGCAGAGCAAGTGACCAGTTGACAAAGAGTGAGCATAGGAAAAAGCTATTGAGAATATGAGGAAGTCAGGAGGACAGATAAAGAGATGCACAGGAAGTAGAAGGGAGCGGCATTTGGTTTGAGGCTTTCTTGAGATAGAAAAGGGAATGGTTCCTCCTGCAATGTCAGCTGAGGAGGATGGTCAGCGGGATGCTTTGTCTGCTTTGCTGAGCTAGCAACCCTCCACCTCAGCATCTGGGTCCAGAGTCTTCATTGGTAAAATCAAATGACTGAGATTTTGTTAAAAAACAACACTGTGTCAACATGCCAACCTTTTCACATTGCTGCTAGGGATTGACCTCAGGTCCTTGTACTTATACAGAAAGCACTTCATCAACTGTGACATCATACATCACTTTAAAGTCATGACTTTCCTTCCTTCCTTTCTTCCTTCTTCCTTTTTTTTTTTTTTTTTTTTTTTTTTTTTTTTTTACAATTCAAAACAAGTCCCTTGTATTTCCACCACATCTAAAAGGAACAAGTGCTAGCTCCCATGTGAAAATTCAGAGTTGTCACTTAAATTTTTTTCATTAAATTATTTATTTATTTAATGTCCTGATTGCAGCCCACTCCCTCCTTTCTTCTGGGTACCACCCTCCCTCCCTCTTCCCCCTTTCCTACCTCCCTTCTCTTCAGAAAAAGGGAGTCCCTTCCCCTCACCCACCCCCTGTACAAACCCACCTCACATCAAGACACATCAGAGATAAGCGCATCCTCTTCCACTGAAGCCAGACATGGCAGACCAGCTAGGGGAAAGCGATCCAAAAGCAGGCAACAGAGACCATGTCAGATACAATACCTGCTCCACTTGCTAGGGGCCCACATGAAGATCAAGCTGCCCATCAATTACAATATGTGTCATGGGCCTAGGTCCAGTCCATGCATGCTCTTTGGTTGGTAGTTCAGTCTCTGTGAGCCCCCATGGCCCAAGTTAGTTTACTCTGTTTGTCTTCTTGTGGTGTCTTTGACCCCTCTGGGGCGTACTATCCTTTCCCCTACTCTTCCACAAGACTCCGTGAGCTCCACCTAATATTTGGCTATGAATCTCAGCATCTGTTTCAATCCACTGCTGGGTGGAGCCTCTCAGAACACAGTTATGCTAGGCTCCTGTCTGCAAGCATAGAAGAGTATCATTAATAGTGTGAGAGGTTGGCACTCTCCTATGGGGTGAGTCTCAGGTTAGGCCAGTCATTGGTTGGCCATTCTCTCATTTTCTCCATCCCCATGCATCTTGTAGGTAGTGTAAATTTTGGGTTAAGGTTAGTGGGTAGGTTGGTGTCCCCCTCATGCCTCTAGAAGCTAGAAGTCCTGTTTGGCTAGAAGGTGGCCTTTTCAGTCTCTATGACCCCCAGAGCTAGGAGTCTCAGTTAGAGTCACCCTATATCCTACCAGAAGCCAACCCTATCACAGGTCTCTATCTTGTCTAAGGATGCCCTCAGCTCTCACTTTCCCTTATTTCTCTAAGCCCTCTTGCCTCCCACCTCAGCCCTCTTGCCTGCCACCACACCCCCATGTCCCCCTCCCTATATCTGATCCCCACCTTTGTTCCCCTCCCCATACCATGTCCCACCCAATTCCTTCTCTTCATCTACTTTTGAAGTCTATTCTATTTCTACTTCTGAGTGGGAAATAGAACCCCTTGGGCTCTCCTTGCTATTTAGCTTCATTGGGTCTGTGGTTTGTAGCATGGTTATCCTGTACTATATGGCTAATATCCACATATAAGTGAGTACATACTATGTGTGTCTTTCTGAGTCTGGGTTATCTCACTCAGGATGATCTTTTTCTAGTTCCTTCCATTTGCCTTCAAGTTACATTATTTCCTTGTTTCTAATAGCTGAGTCATATTACATTGTGTAAATGTATAACAGTTTCTTTATTCATTCTTCAGTTGATGGACATCAGGGTGGTTTCTAGTTTCTGCCTACTATGAATAAAGATGATATGAACATAGTTGAGCAAGTGTCCTTGAGATATGGTGAAGCATCTTTTAGGTATATTCCAAGGAGTATATAACTGGATCTTGAGGTATAACTATTCTGAATTTTTAAATTGGATTATTTGGTTTGTTGATGACTAACTTATTGAGTTTTAAAAATATATTTTTGAATTATGATGGATGGTTGGCATCTTCTGATATCCTTTTCATTTTTTTCATCAGAGACTTGAAGTCTTTGCCAAATATTTCACTTGCTTGGTTAGAGTTACAACAAGATATTTTATATTATTTGTACCTATTGTGAAGAGTGTTTATTTCTTTATTTCTTTCTCAGTGTCTTTGTAATTTGTATACAGAAAGGTTACTGATTTTTTTGAGTTAATTTTGTATCCAGCCACTTTGGTGAAGGTGTTTATCAACTGTAGGAGTATCTTGGTAGTATTTTTTGGGTCACATGTATATACTATCATGTCATCTGTGAAGAGGATACTTTGATTTTTTCCTTTCCAATTTTTTTTTTGGAGAACTTACTTTTTGTACACATACATTAGTATTATTACACATATATGCAATAAACTACATACAGCAAGAAGAACTACAGGACAATCAGGAATTATACATATGTTACATTCATAGTGTTTTGGCTATTTGTATTTGGCACCCTTGGAGAAAACATCTTTCCTATCTTAGTGAATCTAAAATTCTGAATTTAAATCAATATCTATCACATCTCATCTCTATCAACTTAGTTCTTTAGGGTTTAATATGTTTTTAGATCTTCCTTTCCAATTTTTGTCCCCTTGATTTCCTTTCATTGTCTTATTGCTCTGGATAATTTACCCGTGTTTATGTCTGAGGACTATGTGTGTGCCTGGTACGCTTAGAATACAGAAGAGATTATCCAAACCCCTTGGAACTAGAGCTACAAATGATATACACTGCATATGTGCTGGGAATCAAACCTCAGTCCTATGGAAGAGCAGTGAGTGCTCTTAACTGCTGAGCCATTTCTCCAGCCTCCTTGGCCTAATATTTTAAAAGGTAATTGTCTTAGCTATTTTTCTTGTTGCTAGGACAACTAGATCAGAAGAAGTTTAAGGCAGAGGAGTTGTGCTGACTTACAGTTTGAGGGAGTATATTCTATCACCGTGGGGAAGACACGGTGGCCGGCTGGTCACATTGCATACACAGTCAGGAAGTAGGGGTTTCTTCTTTTGTATTTCACCTGGAAGTCAGAGCTGCTCTTCCCAACACAGTTAGCCATACGTGCAAAATTCCTCACAGACCTACCCAGAGATTGTCTCCAGGGTGACTCTAGACCTTAGGAAGTCGACAGTCAAGATAAACCATCACCTGGAGTCACTCTAGTACTAGATGAACCCTCTGGCTAAAGTGGTGGTACAGAATAAGAGAGCCGTGGATCTGATGGCGCTGAACATGGGGGAACTTGTGTTGTGCTAGGGGAGGAATGTCGCTTTTATGATAATGAGTCAAATATTGTTGAATCCAATATAAATGCCCTAAAAAAACCCTGCGTAGAGAATTGCTTACCCAGTACCAACGATAGGAGCCAAGGTCCTGGTTTCAAATCCCTCTCCTTACCTGGTTATTGCCTGTATTGACCCCTGTGCTTGCTCTATGCTGCATCATGATGTTTGGCCCCTATCAGCTTCAGTTTCTGTCAGAGTGGATGTGACAACGGCAGTGTTATAGCACAGTACATGGCCCTAAAGTTGACTGAAGGTTCCCTACAATGACACAGCTCCTCTTTAAAGGATAAGAAAGGGGGAGGTGTGAGTGCTGTGGCCCCTGGGTGTGGTAAAGAGGACGGTGAGGGAGGCTTCCAAACCACTCTATTAGTATGAGTGTCCATGTCCACTTGCATATCAAGTGACACAAAATAGAACTAGTAGAACCTCAGAATGGGCCCGGAACATGGAGGTGACTGTTTCCCCTGTCTTCAAGGAAGGTGCTGATAACCTGGCACCTCCCCATTGTGCCAGTGGGATGGTTGACTATCCCAGAGCTTGTGTCAGTTCTCCATTGGTCTAAAGGCTGTATAAAAATGTTTGCTGCTGCTCAGTAAAAATAGATCTGCACCTTGAAAAAAAAAGATAAACCATCACAGAAATTACATAGATGAAATTATATCGCTGTATGCTTATAGCTTCTATATAAATGTTTTTGTGTCATAAAACATTTTATGGTTAATAATATTAGTATTTTTCTGAAATTAAATTGTGTACATTAGTTGAAGGACACCAGGGAAGTCCAGTTCTATATTTTATCTGTTTCTTATTTAGAATTCCGTGAATCTACTGAAGGAAAAGCCTGGTGATGTAATTATGCTGTACAAATAGCTTTTAAAACTTCAGGATCTTTTTTGCTGGACCAGTGTAATTGGATCAGTCCCTCAGCTAAATTCTGCCTTGGAGCAATCCTCCAATGCCCATTCCAGTGATGACTCTAATCACTCTATTAACTGCCACATTGTTGGACGGAAAGGTACGTATTACATCATTCATTAACCCTGCACTGAGTGGGTATCTAATCCCATGATTCATGAGTTGGATGCAGGAGGCATTTGTGGTGCATTTTCCCCCATATGTACTGATAATTGTTGGGTTTGGAGTGGAAGCTGAGAAAACTCATTTCAGACACAGATACTTAAAATGAAAGCTTTATTTTCTGAGCTCAGGGATGCAGCCAGTTTGGGATCTGAACTGTGTTCTTGAGGGGAAGTTATATTGTATATTTAAAGGTGAAAACTGCAATTAGCTCATACAGGGGGGTGGATGGTGGGGCAGGGGTGGTCAGTTCTGTGTCATTATTTTGCTAACAAGAAGTTCTAGCTAACCTTGAAGTTCTAGCTAATGTGTACCTGATAGTTGGGGGCAGCTGGGCTTGTGGTTGGGGGATTTTTGCTGATTAATAAGGCCATAGGGTATGCTGATCATAAATATAGCTGATGGTCAAACTGAACTTGTATGGAGATTATTTTATATCATCAGTGAGCTGAGATGATGTGGCTGGTAGGCCTGAAATAAAAATATCCATAGGAGCAGGGCTCAACAATAATGACTTGTAAGCAAGTGATCAGTACCCACTTAGTAAATTTGCTTAAGGGTCAGTTTGTCCTGAGTTCCAGAAGTTTCTTCCAAATGAAGAATGTCCAATATAGTTAATTATCTCCTAGTAAACCTGAACAAACACTCAAACTTGTCATAGCATTATTTTGGATCATGGAGAATATGCATATAGAATTGAGGATTTGATTTGTATTTTCTGCAAACTGTGTTTGGCCTTTTGAAATTAGACAAACCTGTCTTGACATAGCCATTCAACCTTAGGCAAATGGCTTATTGTGCCTAGTGTAGGAAGCATGGCTTACAGAAAGCAGTGGAAAAAACAGAATTATTAAACACATCGGCTTTTTCTTCAAGGGAAGAAAATGGCTGACACCTGTTCACCCGGAAGGCTGGAGCGAATGTTGTCTAACAACTTGGTGGATCTTTTTCTATTTTATGACACCAGCCTTTATTAGTCACACCCCCCATACCATCCTGAGCATTCATTAGACCCCAATTCTGAGCAGTGCCTCCAAGTGATTAGAACCCATCCTTATGAAAGAGGCCCCATGTCCTCATCCTTATTACAAATCCCCCTCTACCCAGGCCCTTATCCTGAACACTGTTTCTCTGTGATAAGACCCCACACTTTTGGTAAAAGTCACAGGCTCTTCAATAAGGAGTTGTACTTTCCAAGGACTTTCATGGAGCTACGCCTAAAGCTTTATTGTGATAGTTGTCACGTGGAAACCTTCGTCAAAGTTTTACTGAGCTTAAATGTGTAAGGAAGACAAAGCCTTGGTCAGACTCTGGAAGCTTTTGACCCAGCACCTGCTAAAGGGATGCTGATGTGTGTCTCATTCTTCAGCTCACACTGATGGTTTCCTTGCTGGCCATGATGCTTGCAGGGACCCCAACAGCCTAGTCAATGTTTACTTTCTGTTAAATGGACATACTGATACATAGTATGCATGTATCTTACCATTAAATGGGATAAACCCATTTAGCCTATGGCATATTGAACTACTCAATAAATAGAATTGATGATCACTACGCCCCTAGTCAGTAGAGTGTAGTTTCTCCTGAACACACATTGTGCAGTGCAGGCAGTGAGTTGTTAATCTAATTCTCCCACTGTGTTTTTGCATCAGAGCTTGGTCCCCAAAAACTTGCAGAAAAGAGGAATGCATGTCAGCACTAATAAAAAAGAAGAACCAGCCTGGGCTCTGTACTGCATGCCTGTAATCCCAGCACTCTGGGAGGCAGAGGCAGGCAGATTGCTGTGAGTTCGAGGCCAGCTTGGTCTACACAGGGAAAACCAGTCCACACTTGATTGTGAGCTAAGTCTTTCAGATTGCTTTCCATCAATTGCTTTGGTTGGCTCTCTTGTCTCTGAAGATCTTACCTGACTGATGAGAAGAGAGCTAAAGAGCTGAACAGACAGGTAGAATCCTGCGAGGAAGGGAAACATGCAGGCAGAGGCTGCAGCAGAAGGGAGCAGCGTCACTAGAGATACGCTGGGACAGAGAATGAGCCGCCACAATCATTGCTTATCAACAGAAGCCCAGATATCTCCTTTAACACTCCACCAAGATTGTCCCTGATCTTGATTGAGACCAAAAGACAAAGTAAGAGAAGTTTACAAGTATAAAAGTCTTTTTGGCTTTTCTGCTTTTGGGACTTCTTAAATCTGGCCACAAGCGTCCCAATGAGGTAATTTTAAGGCAGTCAAAATCTTGACCTTAATTTCTACTCTGGAAGTTGAAATGAACAGCGTGGCTGATTTCCCACTGCCCATTTAAATCATTCTGTCATGTGTGTGATAAAAAATAGAAATTTCCATTTATTTATTTATTTATTTATTTATTTATTTATTTTTAATTTGTTCCCTTTACATGCTGATTATAGCTCGCTTCCTAGTTGCCTCCCAGTCCCATCCTCCCTCTCTTACCCCCATACCCCCACTCTCCTCTCAGTCCTCTGTCTAATCCTCACCTGTGAGGTAAAATGTTTTGATAGGCAGCATATTTATAGTTTCCCTGGAAGGGAAAAAGAAAGACTGTAAGCAAATGCCCCTTCCCCTAGCTTTTTCAGACTTGAAACAACCATTTAGTCTATAGTCTCTTTAAAGTGTCTGTAACGTCCTGCTGAGCAACCAGGTATCTGTCACTTGTGAGCCAATCAAGATCAGTGTTGTTCTAGTTTACTTTTGCTTGCTGTGGTCAACATAGTAGCTAAAGCAGGCTTGGGGGAAAGGCATGCTTTTGGCTTACAGGGTTACAGTCATCCCTGAGGGAAGTTGAGGGCAGGAACTGAGACAGAGACCATGGTGAAGCCTTCTTGTTGCCTTGTGAACTTCCCTTTCTTAGCCTCAGCCTCTGGGCTCAGGAGTGGCAGCACCCACAGAGGGGTGGGCCCTCTTACATCAATTAGGAACCAAGAACACGGCGTTTTCGTCTGTTGTTGAAGAATAGGTATGAGATCCAGACCTTATCAAAGCCAGATGCGATGGCATGAGGCCTGTAGTACCACCTGATTTGGAGGCTGAGGTGAGAGGCCTCTTGAGCCTGGAAGTTCTGGGACAGTCTGAGTAATAAATACAGTAAGATCTTGTTTCAACAAACAAGCAAAGGGCCCAGAACCTTATTACACCCAGTGTTCAGGTAGGAATCTCTGCTCCCTCTTGGGCCGTGTGTTAGAATGGCTTCCTTAGACGAGACTCTCTCTTTATTGATGGTCCCTAAGAGTTAGAGTGAAAGATGGAGAAGCAACCTGCTAGTTTATATTCAAGCCATTATGTTCTGTCCAGTTTGTCATAGAGGCTGGCCTGGGAGTGGATGGTGATAGACATGTCTTTAGATGTTAATACTCTTTGCACTCATGATCAGAGGTGAATTCAGTTGGTCAGAACAAGGGTGGGGGAAGGAAAAGTGGAGCTCAAGTCACTGTTCAGACTCTGCCAGCAATGTATGAACCCAGCCAGCGTCACTTCCTTCTCAACGGCACCAGAGGAGAGCCAGGCCCAGGCATGCTTTCAGCGAATGGAACTGTTGCTGTTGTTCAAAGACAGGCGATGACCTTGGCAGGTCTATCTCTACCCGCTTCAGAGTGACATGCAGCTATGGCTTAGACTTTGGCAAATATGATTGACTCAAGAGAGGCAAAAGGTTAGTTACTAGAGGAATAACTTTACCAGAGCCTGCTCTGAAGGAGAAAGATATTCACACTTCTTCTGGAAAGTAGGGAATTTTATTAGAAGATCCTGGAGTTAGGTATAACATAAGGCTAAACCTAAATTTGCCCAGCAACATAAATCCCAGGAAAGACAGAAAAAAAGACAGAAAGAAAGAAAGAAAGAAAGAAAGAAAGAAAGAAAGAAAGAAAGAAAGA
>OU015747.1:37215234-37236117 GCA_907169655.1 Acomys percivali | reverse complement strand
AGAAAGAAAGAAAGAAAGAAAGAAAGAAAGAAAGAAAGAAAGAAAGAGGAAGGGCAATGGCCCTATGGGAAACAGTTACATCTTCTCAGCAGGGCTCTTTATTTCCTTTATTTAGTATTTTATTAACTATTTTATTTACTATTCATAGATGCATGTGATACTTGAATGCAATAAATTCTCATATCCCCCTATAATAATTCATTTTCTTTTAAATTATTTATCTTTTTTATTTATCAGTGGATTTTGCTTAGAGTTCCCATTATATTATAGATACTGAGGGGAACATCCTAAAGTGGATCTATAATAGGAACAGGGGCTCATTGGTGACAAGTACCCCCACTGGAATATTTTGTGGGTCACCACAATGACTTAGATAGAGATGGAAGGGATGGTTTGAGAGACAAACTGGTGGACCAGCCCTTTCCAAATCAGAACTCACAATTATAAGAACAAGGAACAGTTGGCATGGCAACGTCCTGCACATACCAGCTCATGGTCTTCTCTTGAGCTGTCATTCTAAGAGGTTCATGTGGTCCATTGGCAATCTGTGATATTGCTTTCATTGAGCATAGGGCAGTGATGAATGTCATGTGACCAGAAAGGATGCAGTCCAGCAAGAGTAAAAGTCAAGCTTCCTACGAATGATGAAGAGTGTGGCTCATGGGAGAGGCATATGCATTTAAGGTTTGCAAGTCTACAACCTGAAATGAGTGTCCCGGAAGAACAGTGTGAAATGGCTAGTGAGTCTAAATCATAGCTATTATTTTTTATTAAATATTAATGCTATGCATTCCTGCAGGGTGCAGAGAACAGATGTGAGACCTGACATCCTGTCATTTTCATCAATGTCTGGATTTCCAATGTCTATTAAATCTGATAGTATAAAACACAGGAAGGGATAATTAATACTCTATTTCCATTCTATCTGCTAACATTGGGCCCTAGAGAATCTATGGCTCTCACTTGAATATTTGTTTAGAGGCAGAGATAAGCTGAGATGATGTAGTCTCCTAGCAAATTGTTCCATTGGGCCTCCAGGCTGGACAGCAGCCCATTCTGTAAGCACAATTTTTTCTTGTTAGCTTTCAAAAAATAAGTAAACTTCAAGTAAGGGTTGCTTTAATGGCAAAAGCCTCCAATGGGGATCCTGAATTTCCTTTATATTTTATGTTCCTAAGTGATTTCTTTTAACATTGCCCTAGATTTAAAGAGTAAATAATGAATTAACTAACAAACAAATGAATGAACTAACCATTCAATAGCCAATTCCTGCTTAGAGTCTGTCCACATAGAATCTAAGCAGGTGGGGAGGACCTATTTTGAGCAAATTCACAGTGACATAAAATGTGGCTTATAGTGATTTAGTACCAGGAAATATTTACTAAGTAGAAAGCTCCAGAAAGAAAATCACTCTTGGTCAGGTGCAGCTTATAGTGGGCCTATTCAGAAGAAAACTGCGTCCAAGGCCCATACCTCACAAAATTACATGGGAAAGATATAGCCATATGTTTGCCCTGTGACGCCCTGTTGCCCTGGGATTATTCAAGCAGTTTTGGGCCACCATGGTGCAATTTCAGTTGTGTCCCAAGGGAAGGTGGCCTGCAGAAAGAGAGAGAAAGGAGGTGTCTTGTTCTCACGTCTGAACATAAACTCACTACAGTAACTGCTTTATAGGAAATGAGGTAAAACAGAGCTCATGAGAACCTACTGGGTGCCCGAGAGATGCCTCAGCTCAGCAGTTTAAGAGTGCTCGCTGCTCTTCGAGAGGACTGGAATTCAGTTTCCAGAAACCAGGTTGGTGATGTGCTGAGGTGGACCGAGGATTATCCTGCACACTTGAGAAAGGACAGAACACTCTACCATTAGTGCCTGTTAGGTTTAGTTTCCACTCTCAGCCTAGGAGATTTGCTTTCTGACTCAAAGATTAAAGTAGGCCCTCTTCTTCCCAAACACATATAGTGGACGCTACTAACTGGTGTAATGAAGTTCTACGCTGTAGAACTGAGCAGTACTTTTTAGTTTGGTTTGGTTTAAATTTTGAGGCAGGGTCTCATGTAACAAAGGCTAGCCTTGAAGTGGCTATGTAGCCAAGCATGACCTTGAACTCTTAATCCTCCTGCCTTCATTTCCAAAGTGCTGGGATCATGGGTACACGCAACCATGCCTGGCTCAAAGGGCACTCTGTGAAGGCAATTTCTAGGAAGTGGTGTGGCAGAGGAATGGAACCGCCTCTGTCAACCAATGTGAGTTGGAAAGAGCCAGAATGAGCAGTCTGGCATGAGACTCTTTGCAGCCTAATGTTGGACGTGCTTCTGGAAGCAGAGTCAGGGACAGTGACATGGTAGAATTGCAAAGATACCAAGGCCATGATGGGTACCTGAAAGTCTCAGTTGGAGGGCCTAAGCCACCATATAGCTGTAGAACAGACAAATGAGAAATATAAGAACCATTGGAAACACATTTTATTCTCTCCTTAGGACTTGGCTAGCTGGAGTATTACCATTTAATTCCCAGACTAGTGTCCCCATATAGTGTACTTCTAAGAGGATCAACCCCAAGCACCCAGTTTTCTTAATTCCTTTTTCTAGTTAACAGACATGAGGCCCAACCGCAGACTTTAAAGCCCATCTTGAGAAGCTCAGAGACAGGAAGACACAGCTCCTATTGACACTCTGTCTAGCATGCTGAGCCCCACCCTCGGCCTGGCTGCTGACTTTCCAGCATCATTGAGGGGACATAAACACGTGGCCTGGGTGGAAAGTTAGGAGCTGTTTATAGCCATGGAACCAAAACGCAAGAGGGGACAGGAGGGAGACTCTGCAATGATTGCCTCTGTATGAATGAATTGTGAGCTCTAGTTCATTTAGGGGAAAAATAAAGCCTTCCTGAAACAAACCTGCTCCTCTCCCTGCCTCCCCCTCAGTTTTTTTTAATGTGCCTTTTCATGGGTTTTGCTTTCAAATCTGCATGAATTATTTTTCTTCTATTAAATATTAATGTGCCTCTCTCAGTGAAAGAAGGGGGCAAATTAGGTCTGGTACACGTCTTCCCGATACTATTTACTGCTGCTGGGGGACTGAAGCAAATGCCAGCTCCCAACACATTATTAAATCAGGCCTGCACAGAGCCCAGATGTTACCCTGGCTCCAAGTGCAGCGAATGCATGCCGAAAAACAAACATGAGAGAGTACCAGGTCGGTTGGAGTAGGCTTTGTCTTCCCACTTCCTAGTCACACCTTTCCCACTTAGTGTGTCCACTCAGCCCTTTGAGAAAATTGCCCTCAGTTGGGCACACTTGCTGCTCCAGAAACAGTAGTTGTGTGAAGGGGGATTCATTGTTTTAAGCCTGTTATTTTTTTTCCCCAGTGGCTCTTTCTACTTGATTAGTTCAGGATCAATATGTCTGTGGGCTGAACGTGATGGGGAGAGTGATTTATCAGTGTCAGAGGGAGGTTGGCCTTTGTTTGATGTGGTTCTTCTCTCCCTAGTATGTAAGTACACACACACACACACACACACACACACACACACACTGACATACACACACACACATACACACAGAGAGAGAGAGAGTGTGTGTGTGTGTGTGTGTGTGTGTGAGAGAGAGAGAGAGAGAGAGAGAGAGAGAGAGAGAGAGAGAGAGAGAGAGAGAGAGAGAGAGAGAGAGAAATTTTGTCCTGCAATTCTTTCTCTATTTTTCCCTCATCTAAATGTTAGCTACTTTCATAATGTTGATGAATTTGGTGTCCTCAGAGAAGCACATTCTTTAATTCCTAAATTGTACCTCTAAATGAAGTGTGATGGTACTGAAGAGAGTTGTTGCATGGTGTACGATCTGCTTCCCTGAGAGGGAATGAGACCTCCAGGCCTTTCTCACCTGAGGAACATAGAGGCACGGAAGGAGCATCGGTTTGTGTAGTTTCTGAATAGTGACAATGATGATGTGGCTTCAAGAAAACTATTTCATCTGTGGAGATTATGATGTCATTTTTTTCATCATTAATGCTTTCACCATCATGGTCATCATCTTTCCTGAAATACACTCAGGTAGGTAGTGGGGGTTGGAGTGAGCCTGAGGCCCTATTTCTAACAGGCCCCTGGGCAGTTTTGATGATGTTCATCTGAGTGTCACAGTTTGAGAAGGGAGGCCATTATGACTTGAAATGAAGTAATTCATGGGAAAATAACTTGTAAACTAAGAGGTACCGGATCACTGATAAATCTTAGATTATCCTTGTTTACCTCCGGGAGAAGATTCCACTCTTTACCCCCATTTTCAATTTAGCAGCACCTCTCATTGGCATTACTACGGGAAGGCATAGCTGTTCCAGTCATGCATGATCCTGTCCACCCTGGCTAAGCCACTGCCTCAGTCTGCCATATTGCTATAACTGAACACGACACACTGGATGGCATGCACTGAACAGAAACTACTCTTCATGATTGTAGGAGGTCAAGGTCAAGGTGCCAGCAATTGTCGAGGTCTATTGAGCGCCATTTCTCGGTAGATGGCAGACGTTTTGTTGCTATCTCAGGAGGGTAGGTGGGATACCTGAGCTCTGTGAGGTCTCTTTTGAATTGATGCTTTTCCTTAGCATAATTTCATGACTATATTTTTACACACATAGTCTTAGTCAGTGTTTCTACTGCTGTGATAAGGACCATGGCCAAAAGCAGCTTGGGGAGGAAAGGGTTTACTTCAGCTTACAACTCTCAGGTGACACTCCATCACTGAGAGAAGTCAGGACAGGGACCTGTAGGCCGGAACTAAGTAGAGGTCATGGAATGCTGCTGGCTGGCTTGATCTGCGAGCTTCAGCAGGGTCCAGGGATGGCGCCACCCACAGTGAGCTGAGGCCTCCCACTTCAGTCTTCACTCAAGATGATGCTTTAAAGACTTGCCCACAGGCATTCCCTTATGAGGACACTTTTTCAAGATCGCCACCCTCCCAGATAGGTCTAGGTTTGTATGAAGCTAACAAAAACTAAGGAATATGTGTGCACACATCATCTTTCAGGTGAATGTACACACATATGCGTATATATGCACATAATTATATTTTGTTCTTATTTCACCTCCAGACTGCTCTCCCACCTCCCTCTATCTCTCTTGCTGGTTCCTTCATGCCCAAAATAGTTCTTTACATGCCATGAATTTTGTTATTCTCAATTGTTCCTTGTCCTTATTTCTGTCCTCTTTCTTTCCTCTCATAGCCCCTTTATTTTTTCTGATCTTGAACATGTATGTGATATATACATATGCAATCTCCATATATATACATCTATACATGACATACATACTCCATATATATTTAAATCTATATTATGCATAGGAGATGAAATGTTGTTGTTGTCTTAATTTGGCTTATTTTGCTTAACATAGTGATTTATGGTTTATCTATTTTCCTGAAAATGTTAAACTGTAGTAAATCTCATCGTGTATAGCTACCATATTTTCATTACCTAGTCACCTGTGGATGGACTTCTAAGCTGGTTTCCTGTCTCATTTATTGTGCATAGTACAGCAGTAAAGGTGGGCATCCAAGTATCTCCATGGTTACTGATGTATGCCCATGGTGTATACTCAGGATTTGCATATCTGGTTCATATGGTACATTTATTTTAGTTTTGGGAGGGATATCAGTCCTAATTTTCATAGTGGCTGTACAGTTCACTTTACGTTCCCACCTGTGGTGGATAAGGGTTAATATTTTTACCCACATCAAGGCCAATGTTTGTTGTTTTTCTGGTAATAGCCACTCTGCCTAGGATGAGATGGGAGTTCAGTAAAGTTTTAAAAATCTTTTTTAAAAAATGTTTTCTTAGTTGATAGTTGATAGAATTCTCAGTTGACAGAGTGCTTTTTAATTTTATTTTCTGAGACAGGGTTTCTCTGTGTTGCATTGGCTGTCCTAGACTCACTTTGTAGACCAGGCTGGCCTTGAACTCACAGAGATCCACCTGTCTCTACTTCCTGAGTGCTGGGATTACAAGTGTCCATCACCACTTCCCAGCTCAGTTATGTTTTAATCTGTATTTTCCTAATGGTTTAGGATGTTAAAAGTTTGCACTTCTTCCTTTGATAACAATCTACTTGGTTTATTAGCTCATTTATTAATTTGATGATTTTGATTTTCAGCATATAATTTTGAAGATCTTTCTAGATTCTAGATATTAAACTACTCTTGATGGGTAATTGGTAAGGAGTTTCTGCCATGTTGTGGGCTGTTTTTAACCTGCTGATTGCTCCCTTTGAGAATAAGGCTTTTAATTCCATGTGGCGTCATTTGTCAATTTTTTTTCATAAAGTCTTGCCTATGGCTGTAGTAATTCCATTTATGGTGGCTTCACTTTAATCACCCAGTTGTTTCTCAGTGGTGCCACTTCACAATGTTATCACTTTGGTAATTAGGGTTTCAGCATATGAACTGAGAGTAGAGTGGAGCATAAACATTCAGACCATAGCAGCTATGTCATCTCTTGCTTCTAGATAATCTCAATTATTCTCCTGCTTTTATTCTTGTCTCCCTTCACCTAGTCACAATGCAAATCATTTCTGAAGCTCACTTCACTCTTTGGGAGCTTGCAGTGGCTGAGCCAGTGTGGTCCCAGCCACCACTGTTATGCTCTTACCCCCTTGAGCCTTTCACTTTTTCCTTGTATGAGTACACAGAACACTCTATAATTTTATCTGGCTTCTTCTTTTCAACTTTTCTGTTTAAAGTAGTAACTCCGCACTCTCTCACCTTTTACCCAGATTAATGTGTGTGTGTGTGTGTGTGTGTGTGTGTGTGTGTATTATCACCTAACTTTCTGCCTTGTATGTATGTGTTGTCTGTGACTTTCTATGGGTTAGGAATAAGCTCCTTGAAGCAGAAGGTCACATCTATCTTATTCTCCTCACTGTCACCATCTGAGCATTGCTGGACCCAATAGACACCCCAATTTCCTCTTCCTGTTTGTACAATAAAATACCATGACGAAAGCAACTTAAGAGAGAAAGGCTTCATGTTAGCTTGCAGTTCAAGGTCCTGCTCATCATGGCAAAGAAATTAAGGCAGAGGGATCTCGAAGCAGCCAGTCACATCACAATCAACAACTGAAAGATGAAGGCGGAGTTTGCCTTAGTACCCTTTCTCCATTCATACAGTCAGGATCTCCAGCCCAAGCAACAGTCCTGTCCACCAATAAAGTAGATATTTCCACATTCATTAATTACGATGATCCTCTCACATGTTGTAAGGCTCAGAGGTTCACGTCCCAGATGACTCTAGAGTTCATAACACTAAGAATTAACACTGATGATCACAATAGGTCTTTAGTTATTTGCTCAGTTAAAAAATAATCAAACTATTTTTATTTACTAAATTGCGTTATATTTTTCATGTCTAATAGAGTGAGTACTTCTAAGCACTTGTCAGGTAACTCTGTGTTGGCTCTTTAAATGTTAGTCCCTGGGTAACTTTAATGCACATCAACTGTTTTATTTTCTGATGCAAATGGATATCATTGATTGGAAAATACAAATCAGCTTTTGAGATAGGATCTTGAGATATAGCCTAGGCTATCTTCAAACTATGTAGGCCTGGATGACCTCAAACCTGCTATTCTCTTGCTTCAGTTCCTGAATGTTACTATTTCCATTGTGTGTCTCCACACACAGCTAAAACTGTAGGCCCTTTAGCATGAAGTATACATGTACGCCTGGGTTCCTGGAGGCCAGGATCCTGGGAAACGACATGAGATGGAGGTATTGGGGAGGGGCCTCAGAATCTTGACTTGTGTCTTTGTAAAAATAATCACACACACACACACACACACACACACACACACACAAATCACCTAAGGAAAAAATTCACATTCAAATCAAATCACCCAACTAAACACAAACAAAAAAGTAACCACAATACCACTAAGACCTAAAATGGCTCAATAAATTGAGAATGTGTTTCTACTTGGATACAAACATTTTATTCAGGGAAGTGCTCCGCAAGCTGGGTAATGGAATCCCTTTTCACTTCAGCTCATCTAACTTAGCACATTAATAAGCTGAACCAAATGTGGTACTGGTTTTATTGGTCATTAACATTTAAAGATCCACATGAAGTCATGTTTTCCAATTTTGACATTAAAAGACTAGCTGGCCTAATTATCGCCTCTAAATGGAGACAGCAGCAGAGCGTAGTCAGCACAGCAGAATCATTTGTCTGACATGATGCACTCACCTTCCCGGAGCAGGTGAACAAGAGACAAATGTGTTGATTGACCTTTGGCTGAATTTGGCCTTACAGTAGGGTAGTCCCTGCAGCTGTTCTAGGGTTCTCTCTGGGCCTGCCTTGCCAGTGTACGGCATTCCTTTGAAGGCTGTAGGCGCACACAAAAGCAAATGGAATCCGTGATCAGAAGCGAGCTTTTGGCTTAGGTTCTCATAGCTTTCCTGTTTGCTGTTCCATGAGTTTGAGCCATTAGTTGTGCTATGAAGTTTGCCTTAAATCTCCAGGTGAGATTTTTATGTGGGAACAAGTTAACCGAGTAGAAGCACTGCTGACCCAAATAGATGTCTTAAGTTTTGATTCAAGAAAAAAAAAATGACGCTACTGAGGCAGAAACAGAGGAAAAGAGCAAGAAAAGGAGGAAGGGTTGTACAAAAGAAAGATAAGCAAACCGGAAATGTTATGCCCCACTCCCCAATTATGACAAACACTGAATGACGCAGAAGAACCTCAGGCTTTGTTCTCAGTGTGGGTTATGCACCTGGCCCCATCACAAAGCAGCATTTGTTTGTGCTGAGAAGCCAGTGGAGCTGTGCTGTATGTGTGTGGATTGTGGTGCTGAGGTGAGGTTGAACCATGAGCACTGCTTCTTATTCCTGCCTACCTGCAATTCACATCGATGACACTAAAAAGTCATTATGATAACAGTTTCCAATTAGTCAAGGTTGTTTCTATTTTCTACATTATCCTCAACCTTCTGAGATACAAATAAAATTTAATGAAGGTATTTCTTTAATTTTTTTTTTGGTGAGGGACATAGAAGATACATTCCTAGTCTCCAATTTGCACCGATGTTCTCCCAGTAAATAACAACTGGACCTCATGTCTCCATTTTCCTCTTTCTATTAGCAACCAGGTAGCACACATCTACCTACCCTGGTGATACTCCATGGGGCAGTTGGACTAACAGAAACATAACCCAAGATCAAGAAGGCAGTGTCTTGTGCTGCCTTTCTTCGTTCCTTGATGCCTCGTTTCATCTTACTAGGTAAACTTGGTACTACTGCCCTTTGATTCCTCAATTTTACTGAATAATTCTGACCATTCTGATTTAGAATTCTCTTTCAGTTAGAAATCAAGGATTAAGAGAGACAAGGGAGAAACCCGAGACTTGAGTGACACATGCTTGGCAAACGAGACCTTAGCCAAGTTAACTGATGTTATCAGGCTTGAGCATCCTGATAGGCAGAATGAGGACAGCAGCCCCTGTCCCAGAACAGCCTTACACCCTATCCCTACACAATGACAGCAGGCGGTCACGGGGTATTCTGAGCATAAGGGTGACTATGATTACCTGTGTATGTGGTGAGAAACCTAGCAATATGTTGAGGGTTGAAGTAAATGGGAGGAGGAAGGGTGAGCAGAAGACTAATTAAGGAACTCTTGCATGGCTCCGGGATGTGCTAGGCAAGGTTTCCACCATGGAGACATTTCCCAGGCTCAGATCAGTTTCCATAACTGTTGTTTCTGGATTTTTCTCTACCAAAGTCTTTGGGCTCTACTCTAATATCCCCCTGACCCAGGTTTTCAGTTTTGTCTTTTATTAGCAGACTGGTGTTCTTCCTTCCAATATATTAAAGACATATTTCAAAGTACTTCAGAATGTGGCATTTAAAGGCAGTATTTAAAAAGATAATAAAAAGATAATCAAGTTAAAATGAAGTCATTAGAGTGGACCTCAATCCAATGTAACCGCTATCTTTATCATAGGGGATATAGACTCAGAAGTGGAAAGAACATAGCTAAATAATGCCTGAAGATGAAGGCACACAACAAGGTAATGTTACAAGTCAAGGAAAATCAAAGTTTGCCAGCAAACACTAGGATCTAGAAGGGAAGGCATTAATAGAGTCAACCTCAGGCCTCAGGTGGAAACAACTCTCTTAATTTGATTTTGACCTCCAAGCTCTGAGTAAGTGAACCGCTGTAAGTGAACATATGAGTTCAAAAGTTGTGAATTTGGAGCCAAAACTCATAGCCAACAACAAAAGTGAAGACAAGTCTTTATAACCTGCGGGAGGAAAGCATGGCTTCCACAGATGGTGTGTTTTCCCTGCACTAAGAAACGGTTAGGGATTTGTTAGCAAGGCCTCTACTTATTTTTATGAGGCTTATGGAGAATTACATTCCTGTGCATTCTTAGTTTAAGATCATGCATGCACCTTTGACAAAGAGAATAGACCCTATCCTATTATGGTTAATAACACTGTGGAATCCTACATTCTCTCTCTCTCTCTCTCTCTCTCTCTCTCTTCCCCCCCACTGTGTGTGTGTGTGTGTGTGTGTATGTATGTTTGTATGTAAGACTTATTATAATAACTTACAGACTATGGTCCAGCCAATCTAATGATGTCTGGCTCTGTACAAGAATCTAATACATTCTCATTCTATGAGGCTGAAAGTCTTAACTAGTCTTCAGTAGATGCTCAAATCCAAAAGAAGTAGGCTCTAACGCCAGTGAAATAATGGACTTGCTTGTAAGGCAGGGAAGGGCAAGCAGGCAAAGAGCAAAAGTGTTCTTCACACACACACACACACACACACACACACACCACATTGCCAGCAGAGGTGTGGCCCAGTTTAGAGATGCCTTGTCCCATCTCAAAAGATCTGGATTAAAGGCACGTCTTCCTGCTTCAAATATCCAAATCAGAAGTAGATCCCCCACCACCTCTTCAAATTAAGCACAAATCCCTCATAACTGTACCTTCCATTTTTGGGTTTTAGTTAATTCCAGATGTAGTCAAGTTGAAAACCAAGGACAGCCATCACATGCAGATACATTATACATTCTGAAATTTTGGCTTTAGACAGTTTTTGATACCAGCTGATTTCAATATTTCTAGGGGATAAATCCTTTTGCTTCTTGGCTGGCTGTTTCTTGGGTTCGGTGCTGGGAGAGAAAGCGATACTCTCCCAGGCTGAAGCAGCTTGGCTTCCTCCTGGTTTTGTGCCCACTTCTGTGCTGCCACCTGTGGTCTGCTGGAGCCGAAACCCCATGCATGCTTCCAATTTTCCACCTCTGAAGCTAGCTGGAAGGAAAGGCTAGTGATTTTCAACTCCTCAGGTTAGTTTCTGAGATCCATAGTCATGCAATCTAAGCATTCTTGTATCTGTGCCAAAACATTCGAATACATTTACTCCAAAGCCTGACTCAAACACTGGGGTGGAATCAAAGGAAGTATAATTGAAGTAATGTGACAATTTTGAACAATATTGAATTCTAAAATGTTTAACGTGCATACAAAAAAATATAAGAGCCCAAAGGGACTTCATCATCTATACAGAGGTGTAGTTTCTTCTGGTCAAAGTCCCTTGAGGTATTCCAATATACACACATTTCCACTAAGTTTCCTTTTTAATATGACAATGGAATTTCATCATGAGTATAAAATAGATACTTTGATCATTTCTGGTCAACCTTGTTCTACTAATTTGGTTAAAAAAACGGTTTACTTTGTTTGTAGACAAACCTGGTCAATTAAGCTGTGCTAGAAATATAAAACTGATCTCTGTCCTGTGTAAGGTTTCCAAAAATAGTTACCCAGATGGCAAGCACTTGGAGGCACATTAAATTCTAATTGTGTTAAATTGGTTTTGATGCAGTTGGAATCTGATTTAATGGAGTTGTTAAGAAAGGTTTCCTCAAAAACATGGGGCTTTAGTTGGTTGCTGAAAAGGTCAGTGTGCCCTGCCAGCCTCCTGCTTGTCTTCCAACTGTCTGTGTTATGGGTTACTTGACCACAAACCAGATTCCAATACAACATATAAAATGGCTCAAGGCAGGAGCTGATGGAGGAGACTGACTCCTTTGATGCTGTGATGGGTACCTGAGTAATATGAAATTCAGGTACATGCAGTTTTTCTATTAATTTATTCAGATTACTTCTAAAATGTTATCCCATCACTTGTATCTTCCCATTCCTCCCTCCCTCCCGCTTTCACCCTACTCTCCTCCCCTAGGCCTGTGACCAAGGGGGACCTCCTCCCCCACTATATGGTCATAGGCTATCAAGTCTCATCCTGGCAGCCTGCTTATACTTTCTCTGAGTGCCACCAGGCCTCTCCACCAAGGGGAAGTGGTTAAATATGGGGCACCAGAGTTCATGTCAGAGTCATGCATCTTAGGATGAATCACTGTAATAGCTTCCTATTAATTAAAGAAGTCTCTTTCTTCTATGCTATTCTTAAATTTCTAAGTTACTGAGTTGCAATCTGAATAAATTAATTAAATAAAAAACATATCAAAAAACAAACAAACAAACAAACAAAAAACACCTGCCCCAAAGTCCAAGCACTCTGCTGTGTCACATGGTTTTCTTTCAATGCCTGTTTATAGGAATAAATAGTTTTAAACTGCTATAAAAAATGAGGGCCCTGGCAGTCTATTTTTTATCTTCTTGGTACAGGACATGGGAGACATATTGTAAGTATGTTTTTCCAGTAAAGCACTATTGGCTTTGTGTCTCCATTGTCCTTTCTCCCTTAGCCACAAGGCAGTGCAGATGAAGTCTAGGCTCACATGTGGGCAGTAATGCCATCATTTGTGTCTCTTCTCTTCAAATGGAAATGGCCTTTTCTCCCCACACCCAGAGAGCACAGATTTAATTTGAACCTGGGGAGAAGAGGAAGGAAAAACAATGTTTCCAAACACAAGACTGCAGTTCTTCTTAATAGAAACCACATTTTCTTTCTAAGTTATGGTACCTGGGGGCCCTATACACAGTTTGGGAGCTGATGGTGATGGGCTTTGGTAGGTTGAGAAATTGTGACTGAAATGTTGGCTGATATGGTTCCCTATATTTTTATTTCTTTATTTTTATTTTTGAGATTCATGGCACATACTTGAGCCATGGTGGAATGTGTGAAACCCTTCAGAAAGACAACTGTGGAAATAACTCATAATGGATACTCATGTAGTTAGACCATTGGTCAGAACACTGTTTTAGTTCTGAGGGCCGTTAATACGTTAAAAAATGTCTAGGGAGGGGGGGCTGATGGTAAGACTAAGGCATAGGACATCGGGAGAAATGGAGTAAAGAAGAGGGAGAAGAAACTGCCTATGTGACCAACCTTCTTTGGGTTAAATTGTGATCTTTGACTTTAGGGTAGGATTCTTATGACTTATCCACGTAAAATGGACTTGGGATTTATAAAGATGCCAGAATATTCTTATAGTTTTATCCTCTATAAATGATAGGTGATTAATGCAAGTAATGAGACCCCTGAGTGGGCAGAGCTTGAGAAACAGTCCTCCCAGATGAGAACACTCCCTCATATCACGGGCAGGGATGGTCACAATAATTGGCAGGAGACTGTGGCATGGTTAGTTATCACTGCCAGCTTGATTCAACCTAGAATCTCCCCAGGATTCTCAATAAGAACATCTAGACCAGGATTCCTATGGGCATATCTTCCTGGGATTGTCTTATGGATATGGGAAGCTAGCCTAAAAAATGGATACCACCATCCCTTGTTTGGGGTCCTGGACTGCATGAGGATAAGGATGGGGCTAAGGGAGTCTAGCTTACTATTCCACATGTATACATTTCTTCTCTCTGCTCTTAGATATGGTTTGACTCCTCAAGTTTCTGCCTTGACTTCTCCATAGGGATAGACCGTACGATAGACCGTACCCTGGAATTGTAAGCCAAACACCCCCCATCATCTAAATTACTTTTTATGAGTGTACTTTATCACTAGAAAAGGAAACTGTGGCAAGCTAATTAAATGGCCCAGACTGGTCCTCTGTTAGCTAAGTACCTTCGCTGCCTCCACAGTCCTGATAGGAATCACATTTCCTGGCTTTGATTGGACACAGTAACAGTTGAGACGAAAATGGGTTTCCGCCTTTTCAGCCACAAGAATTCACCAAAAAAAAAAAGCTTGTGGGATATGTGGATCTCGTTAGGGATGTAATCAAAGTAATTTTCCTCCAAAGAAAAGACAGAAATTATTTCAAATAAGTGAGTGAAATTATTTAGATAATATTGTAAAAAGGTACACAATGAAGTAGCTTTGAATACAGATTTTAGTTTTATATGGACTTTGAGGTAGCTTTTCATCATCATCATCATCATCATCATTATTATTATTATTATTATTATTATTATTATTATTAGTTTAGTTTTAATTTTTGTAACACCAGAGCCATACCCTTCAATCATCTACCCTATTTTTTAAATCTATCTATCCATCAATCCACCAGTAAATATCCATAAGATTCTCTTTCTGTTGGGAACAGAGTTAGGCACTATGGACAGGAAAATAGTTGAGACGTGATTCCTGCCCTTGGGAAACTCACAGTTCTCTCTGTTTCTCTCTGTTTTTCTGTCTCTGTACCTGCCTCCTTCCCTCCCCCCTGCACGCACACACACACACACACACACACACACACACACACACACACACACACACCAGTTATAATGTTATAATGGCATGATGAATGTTCTAATAAAGCTCAAAGCAGGGTGCTCAGCTGCCCCACAGAGCTAGTAGGTAAGTGCTCATCTGTTTTACTTCAGCTTTCTAAAGTTCTTTGATTCCTCCAAGTGTAAGGTATGATTCCAAATTCTCAGGGGTACAAGATTAGAAATATAGCCTTAAAATAAGGCATATGGGAAATAGCTCCTACTAATTCAATGGTTAAAGGAGATGACTGAGATTTATTTCCAGGGTTTCTGGATAGTTGCATATAAATTCTCTCAACTCTCTTTCCTCTGTGGGGCATAAATACATGCCACAGTATGGCAGACTCAAGCCTATCTTGAATCTGCTATAGAACTTGATTCTTTGGGAGGCCTGTGAGTTTCATATAAACTGAAATGAAACAAGAATCACTAGAGTACAGACCATTGATCCACCCAAGACCAATAAGATAACCACGGCTAAAGGCCTGAGACCAGGTTGTACCTGGCCTATGTGGGCCATTCTTATTGAATCCACCACATTAGACTCCATGATCCACACAGGTTTGCAGCCATATCATAATGCATGTGTAACGGGTGCTCCTGCATGGAGGTCCAGAGAGACCATTGCATGTAGATATGAAGGAGAATCCTGGTTTGTGCTGGACACCCCATGATATTGCTCCAGATTTTTCTTTGTCATCATTAATCCATAAACCATAAGTAGCAGCTTGGGAGGAAAGATTCTGAAAGTGGGGATGCACATCCCTGAGGAGAAAGGAAGAAAACATATACCGTTGAATACTCCAGCAGTTTTTACTACTACCCAAAATAAGACTAGAAAGAGAAAATTAGGAAGTTGCTGTGGATTGACTCTTGCCAGTGTCAGTGCCAGTGACTGCATCGCATTGGGAAAGAAACTTTTGTTGACCTTATGGCGACATGTTTTTAATGGTGTTTATGGCTTCAAAGAATATCCGGTAGTGTAGAATATAGTGTAGAAACACTATACTTTACCTTGACTGTCACCCTGAAACCTCAGCATAGAGACAACAATTCCTCCAAAAGTTTCACCTTGACATGTATATGTGAGTTTGTTTGCTTGGTTTAAAGGTTAGCTGCTTGGCAGACATTTCTGTGAATTGTGTGGTCGAAGCATATTGCTAGGCCACCCAGAAAATGTGATTTTTTAACAGTTAAGAAAAAAAATATGAAGACAGACTAAAGGAGAGAAAAATGAACTGGTATTTTTGAAGTCATAAAACCTAAATTTAAAAACAAAGCAGATAAGTTTTGTTTTGTCTTAGCACTGAACTTGCTATGTAAACTTCTTACTTGTGTAATATTAATCTGACATTGGGGAAAACAGGACTGCAATTTTCTAAGTGTTGGCACTTGAGGGAATACATGGATTTAGACATACAAATCAAGGCCAACCACTCAGGTAACTTAACAATCTATCTGTTGCTCCTTCATCTAAATTTTGGACAAGAGCCCAGAAATTGGACTAGCCCTTTGAGGGCTGGATTTAGGACAAGGGAATGTATGGGATTTGGTAAGTTATATGTCAACAGTGCTTGTATAAAGCTTTAAGGCCTTATGTGTGTCCATGTGTATGCATGCATAGGCACAGACACATATTTGTTGGTAGGTAGTTGCCCAGGTAGGGCTGTGTCTTTGTGCGTGGAGAGCAGAAAACAGCCTCAGGTGCCTTTCACATTTTCTTTTTTTGATGTACAGTGAATTAGCTACTTTTCTTGTTGTTTTGACTGAATACCTGACCAAAAAATGCAACTTATATAGAAGGGGTTTGTGTTGGCTTAGAGTTCAAGGAGACGTAGTACATTGTAGAAGGGACAGGCATGGAGGCAGAAGCTTGAGGTATCTGTTCACATTTCAACCACAGTCATGAAACCAAGAGAGAAGATGAACACTGACATCAACTCCTTTTTTTCTTTTTATTCTAGCCTGGGACCTCATTCATGAATGATTCTGCTCATGTTTATTTATTTATTTATTTTTAAAAGATTTTATTTATTTTATTTATGAGCGCTCTATCTGCATGTGCACTTGCAGGCCAGAAGGGGGCATCAGATCCCAGTACAGATGGTTGTGAGCTGCCATGTGGTTGCTGGGAATTGAACTCAGGACCTCTGGAAGAATAGACAGTGCTCTTAACCCCTGAGCCATCTCTCCAGCCCCCTCTGCTCATGTTTAGAGTTGATAGTTCGACCATATTTCCCTTTAATACTATAATTTACCTTCTAAAGCAACTTGAGTGGCATGTAGTGACTCCATGAATGAATTTTCAGTTCTTCCCTGACCTTCATCCTGAAAGCACATCAGACCGCCTGTGCAAGACATCTATATGATTCCATGCCTGTATTCATACTGTTCCTTTTGACTGACACGTTTCCACGTAATAGAGGTCTGACTGTGTGTATAACTTAAGGCATCTATTATAATGCTTTTGAGAGAATGATTCGGTGAATATTTGTTTGAATGCCATATTTGTCATCTTTGTCACAGGTAAATCATGAGAATCAGGACAAAATAACTCTTAAAAATCACTATAAAGCTAAAATAGATTCTTTGCACACTTTGAAGGAGAAATAGCATTTGGGAAAACACAAGGGAATGGGAGGAAATGACAGCGCGGTAGGAAGAGAAATGGCTTTTAAGTAATGAGGAGATGTGACAAATTAGATTGAAAGATTTATTGAAAGGAGTAATAAGGGACTCATAGTGTTGAGACCCTGAGTAGTTTAAAAGAGTAAATAGCTGGGAGGCACATATCCATAATCCCAGCTCTTGGGGAGGCAGAGGCAAACGGATCTCTGTGAGTTTGAGCCCAGCCTGGTCTATAAAGCCAGTTTTAGGACAGCCAGGGTTACACACAGAGAAATCCTGTCTCAACCCCCTTCCAAAAGAGCAAATAGGTGTGACTGTTAACCTTTCAGATGGATTTAGGAGACACACCTTTGACAGTGTCTGTGGGAACATTTCCAGAAAGGTTTGGCATAGGAGGAAAGACCTGTTTTGAAGTTTTGTGGTATCATCCCAAGGTCTGTGGCCTACACTGAATTAAAAAAAATGAAAGTGAGCATTCATAGCTCTCTGCTTCCTGTCTGAGCAGATGCGACAGCTGCCTTATGAGCTCACCTCTGTGAACTCCTACACGCCTTCCCTACCCAAAGGGGCTATACACTCTTAAACGATGGACCCAGAGAAATCCTTCTCTTGAGATGCTTCAGTCACAGCAATGAGAAAAATAATGGTGGGGGTGGGGCTGGGAAGGTGTTGTTATCATAGAGGCTTGGAATGCTCTTGGGCAGGAATGAGGAAGAGTTTAAGTATGTGGAACAGAGAAGCCTTAGAATGCTGGTTTAATGGGGGTATTCTTGTGGGACTGTGGAAAAACAAGGATACTGATAGAAAAACAGACATTAATTTTTTCCTCATAATGTTTCAGGGCTGGAACTGGACTACAGGTGATCATGTTACATTCCACCAAAGGCGCTTGAGTCTTTCTGCCAATGCCAGACAATTTGAATGAAGCTGAATTCAAAATTAATGGACTACGTTATTAGGCGGAGGAAATTTCAGGACAGTTTGACATTCAGACTGTGGAATGGCTGTGGCCCACTGCATTTCTTAAGGTTTGTTTACGTATACATGTTTTACATTTTATTTATTATTGTTATTGTGTGTATGTATGATGAAGGGCTCCATTATGGCAATTTGCGGTGGCCAAAGGACAACTTTGCTGAGTTGATTCTCTCCTTCCAGCCTTATGTTGCTGTCAGTCTTCTGAGGCACATACTTTAGCTACTGAACCATCTCACAGACCTTTGGTGGAGTCTCTTAATAATTTAAGCCACAAATGTATGAAGAAAGTACATTTTGGCAAGGACTAGTTCAATTAAAAAAAAAAAACTTTTGAAGTTTTTCACTGGGACAATAGGGAAATAAGTTCTGGCTCCAGCTTATCAAAATGAAAGTTCATTTGAAAGGCAAGAGACTCAACCAAAAATGGCGTCAAAGTGGTTCCTTGCTACTAAACAGTCCCCCAGGGAATTTTTCCCAGGTTCTGCTACTAAGATACCCAGGGCCTCTATGACTGTACTTGAAAGAAGCTGAAGTACATCCTGAATTAGCAACTGAACTTCCCTCAGACTCCACGTGGTGCTCATTTTCCAAGCGTGCACACTGTGAGAGTTACAGGGTCATGGAGGCTTGCATTAAGGTTTCAGAGAGATGCTGATGCCAAGCAATGTATGGCAGGAGCAAACTTCCTCTCACAGTGCCCTGAAAGGTCAGTGAGAAGCTACCAAGTGAAGCCTATGTAACAGTGGAGGCCTTCAGAATTTTGAAGATGCTGGTATGTTGGGATACCTGATGAGGAAAGCTATATGTGTTCATTGTATCTGTACAACGAGATAATGCTTTGTGTTCGACAAGAGGCGGAACTGTAGGGTCAGGGCTGCTCAAGGCTCCTGGAGCCTGTGAGATGGCGTCAAGAGCCATGAATGTTTGACATGGAGATTTGCCCTTTGCCCAGCTGGCTTTTGATCTTACATTGGTGTTTCCTTACTATGCTTCTATTCTTTTTTTTTTTTTGGAATGGGAATGCTTATCTATGCCATTGTGTGCTGAGAGTATGTGACTCGTTTCCAAATTTAATTAGACATAGTAGAGAAATTTGAGTCTCAGAGGGAGTTTGGACTTTTAAACAGTATTTGAACATTTGAGACTATGAAAGCTTTTGAATTTGGAATGACTACATTTTGTATTTGGAGATGTCGGGGAGGTTATGAGAGCTGATGCTGTAACTGAAAAATGATTTGTTTTGGTGTCAGGTTGACAAACAATAGAGTCGGTTGTCAGGTTGTTATGATTTAGAATCATCTGGGAGACACAAGAGTTAAGGAGTAACTGAGAAGCAGGACATAGCCTGATGCAGATGATAAGCTGTGGAGATACAGCACAAGATGGAGATAAACGTTAGCTGTGGTTGTACTGATGAAGGCTGTGATGACTTGTTTTATTTTTGAGACACGGTCTCCTGTACCCTGGGCTACCTACCAGTTTGCTATGTAACTGAGGCTGGCCTCAAACTCTAGCCTTCCTACCTCCACCGCCCTGGTATTTGGATTACGCGGACATGCACCGTGCCCTACATTGTGATGTCTAACCTTAATCACCAATCTGATTGCCCTGAGCCATGTCCACAAGATGAGTAAGAGTATAACTCTGGCTGTGTCTGAGGACTCTGACCCCCTTAAATGTCAATCCATCCATGAAGACAATGTTTGAATAGACTTTTAAGAAGTGAGAAGGCAGGCCTGGATGAAGAAAGCAGGTCATTGGGACAGGTCCTGAGAGCTGTATCTTGCCACGGCCCATTCCTGTTAGTGATCCGCCCTGCTTTTTATTCACCATTGTAATGTGAACTGCTCCTCTGTGCCCTCCCTACCATGAAGTCAAAACTATGAAAATTAATCAGATATTTTATGTAATGTGCATATATAATTAGGTTAGCTGTTTTGTCACATCATTGCAAAGTCTAAATAATACACTGTCACGTTTAGGTAAAATGATAGAATTGAGGCAATGGTGTGTCAGTGGAAATTAGACAGGAAACATGAAACACATGCTAGAGGATTTTGAAATGAAAAAAAAAATCTCAGATATGTTTGAAGATGATTATAGATAAAGCCAAAGCACTTACCTTTTTATCCTTTGAGAATGTGCATGTAAACTTTCTAAAAAAAAAAAAAAAAAAAAAAAAAAAAAAAAAAATCAAATCTACGACCCTTTTCCCTTTCCTCTACTTCCTCCACACCCCAACTATCCCTGATTAACTTGCCTCATTGCTTTTGGCCTGTGGTAAAGCAAGCATAGTGTTTCAACACCTGGGGAAGAGAACACATTTCTTCATGACTGGGAATGGTGAAGAGTGGGCAGAGAACTTGGGTCTGACAATGGCCTTCAGGAGCATGTTCCTGGCCAGGCATGGTGGCACACGCCTGTAATCCCAGCACTCCAGGAGGCAGAGGCAGATGCAGGTGGATCTCTGTAAGTTTGAGGCCAGCCTTGTCTACAAAGTGAGTCCAGGACAGCCAAGTCTACTCAGAGAAACCCTGTCTCAAAAAATAAATAAATAAATAAATAAATAAATAAATAAATAAATAAATAAATAAA
>OU015747.1:37192695-37210405 GCA_907169655.1 Acomys percivali | reverse complement strand
ACACACACACACACACACACACACACACACACACACACACACACACAGGAAAAATGAGATGGTGATCAAAGATTTAGGTAATTAAAAAACACAGGAAGTCATTTTTTTTTTATCATTACCAAGTATTGTGTGTCATCTACAACTGCATGCTGCATGCATTAACACAGCTGGCAACACAATAGCTTGTTTACAGCATCCTGACCACAAACACCAGAATAAAACATTGTTCCTCAAGACAGAAACAGATACACAATTGAGACTAAGGAAGGCAAGAGCAGGTCCTCATGTCGCACGCGGCATGTTAATCAGTAAATTGTATGTTTACTTCATGGTTGATGAAAATGTTCTTCTTATGTGGTCCACCTCTTCATATTCTTCTTCTTTTTTTTTTTTAAATTAAAATTAGGTTTTTTTCCCCCCACACAATATATACTGATTATGGCTTTTCCTCCCAGTTCTCCACACCTCGTGTCTCCCACCTGGATCCACCGCCTTTCAGTCTTTCAAAGAACAAGCAGGCATCAAAGGGATCAATAACATACCATATCAAGAGAACGAAATAATATAAAATGTAAACAAGCAAATGAGGAAATCATAAAACAAACAAACAGAAGGAAAAGAGCCCAAGAAAAGGTACAAGAAACAATCAGACACAGAGACAGTGCACGTTAGCACATTCAGAAATCCCAAAGGAACACAAAACCAGGAGGCATGATATACATACAAAACCTGTAGGGTTGAAAAAAAAAACTCAGCCCTGACGCAACATTTTGAGACAAGAAACATTCAAAGATACGGTTGAGTTTGTTCTCTATTGGCTATCTACTGCTGGGCACGGGACCTACACTTAGGAGTGATTTGATTCTCTTGCGAGATTTCCTTGGAGAAAACTAATTTTTGATTTGAAAGTGGTAATCAATTGGAGATAGCTTCTTTAGGGCTGAGTGTTCTGAGGTCTTTCACTCTCTGCCTATTCTCTGGCTGTGGATTTCTGTATTTTATACCTATCTGCTGCAGGAGAAAGCTTATCTGATGAAGACTGAGCAAGGCACTGATGATCTAAGAGCACAGCATGGACTTTAGAAATCATTTTATTACTATGTTCCTTTTGTAGAGCAGTAGTATCTTCCCCCTAAGGCCTTGGATTATCTAGTGTCAGATTCTTGTTCACCCAAGCAGCACCAGGTATGGGTTCCGTCTCTCCAAGTGTACCTTAAATCAAATGAAGGATACTGGTATTAACTCTTCCTTAAAAGTCTGGTAGCATTCTGTGCTAAAAACCATCCGGTCCTGGGCTCTTGTTTTGCTGGGGAGACTTTTGATGGCTGCTTCTACTTCACCCAACCAGTGGGGTCATGACCCTTTCATAGGTGTCTCCTAAATTAGGAAATGCGATATTTATATTACAGTTCATAACAATAAACAAAATTACAGTTATGAAGTAGCAACATAAGTAATTTTACTGCGAGATTTACCCCAATATAAGGTATTAAGGGTTGTGGTATCAAGAAGTTGGATACCCACTGCACTAGGGGTTATAGGTCTGTTTAAATTGCTTATATGATCTTGATTTAACTTTTGCAGTTGGTATGTACTGATAAAATTACCCATTTCTGTTGGATTTTCCATTTGTTGGAGTACAGGTTTCTAAATATGTCCTATGACTCTCCAGATTTCCTTAGAGTCTGTTTTTATGTCCCCATGTTCATCTCTACTTTTGGTACTTTAGGTCTTTTCTCTCCATCTTTTGGTTAATTTAGCCGAGGTCTGTTTATTTCATTGATTTTTCTTAAAGAACCAACTCTTTTCCTCATTGATTCTTTGTTTTGTTTTTATTTTATTTTAGTGGTTTAAACCCTCTGACTCTTTCTTTCCCATCTACTCCCTTTGAGCATGATTCTTCTTTTTCCATTTTAGATTTTTCAGGTGTGCTGTTAAATTGTGAGTATGAGATCTCTCCACGTTTTAAAAATGTAGACACTTATTGCTATGAACTTGCCATTTAAACCACTTTCATTGTATCCCAAAAGTTTGGGTATGTTGTGTATTTATTTTCTTTGAATTATAGAAACTTTTTAAATTTTTCCTTAATTTTGTCTTGACCTGTTTTTCACCTAGTAGTGACTTGTTCACTTTCCATGAGTTTGTAAGCTTTCTGTTGTTTCTGTTGTTAAAGTTCAGTTTTAGTCTGTGGTGGTCTTGGAGGTTACAGAATGCCATTTCAATTTTCTAGTATCTATTGACACTTGCTTTTTGCCCAAATATGTGGTCAGTTTTGGAGAAAGTTTGTGAGTTGCTGAGAAGAAGATATATTCTTTTATGTTTGGGCGAAATGTTCTGTGAATAACTGTCAGGTCCTTTGGTTTATGACATCAGTTAGCCACAGCATTTCCCATTAGTTTTTGTCTGGATGACCTTCTATTAGTGAGTGTGGGGTACTGAAGTCTCAGTGCACATGATACATATACTGATAGTGGGTGATGGTCAATATGCAATTTAAGTGTGGCAGTGTTTCTTTTACAACCTTTGGTGCCCTTGTGTTTGGTGCATAGATGTTAAGAATTCAAATGTTAATTGATGGGATTTTCCTTAGATAAGTATGTAGCATCTTCCCCATCTCTTCTGATTAATTTTGCTTTGAAGTCCATTTTGTCAGATATTAAAATGACTATACTGTTTTGCTTCTTAGGTCCTTTTGCTTGGAATATGTTTTTTGCCTTGAGATGCTGTCTATCCTTGATATTAATGCATGTTTCTTGGATGCAGCAGAAGGATGATCCTATTTTCACATTCATTCCGTTAATCTTTGTCTTTTTATTGGGGAATTGAGATAATTGATGCTGAGAGATATTAAAGAACAGTTCGTTGATTCCTTTTATTTTGTTTTTTCCATCTTATTTGACTTTCTGGCCTGGTACTATTTATTCTTTGGATTTTTTTCTTTTCTTTTTTTGGAGGTGTGGTTGTAGTGTTGGTGGTTAGTCTCTTTAGGTTGAAATTTTCTTTCTAGCACCTTCTGTAGGGCTGGATTTTCAGATAGGTAACTGCTTAAATTTTATTTTATCTTGTAATGTCTTTGTTTCTCCATCTATTATGATACAAAATTTTGCTGTATATAGTAGTCTGAGCCAGTACCTCTGGTCTCTTAAGTTTGTAGAACATCTGGCCAGGTCCTTCTGGCTTTCAGAACCTCCATTGAGAAAGTCAAGTGTTATTCTTTTAGGTCTGCCTTTTTGTTATTTGGCGTTTTCCCCTTGTGGCTTTTAATAGTGTTTGTTATGTGTATTTAGTGTTTTGATTATTATGTGTCAGGAGGACTTTTTTTCTGGCTCAGTCTATTTGGTGTTCTACATGCTTCTTGTATCTTTATACACATCTCCTTCTTTAGGCAAGGGCAGTTTTCTTCTCTGTTTTTATTGAAAATATTTTCTCCGCCTTTGACCTGGTTTCTTCTCCTTCCTCTACTCTATTAGTTATATATTTGGCCTTCTTATAGTATCACAGATTTCCTGGATGTTTTGTGCCTAGAGATTTTTATATTTAATATTTTCTTTGACTGAGCTAACCATTTCTTTTGTTGTGTCTTCAAAGCCTGAGATCTTCCTTCTCTTGTATCTTTATTATTGCGTTCCTAAATTTTTTGTTTCTAGATTTTTTTTTTCAGCTTGGGTTTTCTTTTTTGATTCTATTTTCACTTTCAGGTCATGATCTGTTCTATTCACTTCCTTCAGATATTTGTTTATGTTTTCATAGATTTCTTTAAGGGACTTATTCCTTTCCTTTTTAAGGACCTCTGTCATAGTCATAAAGGTTATATTAGGTCTTTGTTTTGTGCTTCAGCTATATTGCATGTTTAAGGCCTCTATTAGTTTGGTTGTTGGGTTCTAGTAGTAGAATTTTCTCCTGGATCTTATTGATTATGATTTTAGGTTTCCATCTAAGGCATCTAGTTTTGGGATGATTTTAACTAGGAGCTAATATCTTGTTTTGTGTTTTGTAGGTAGATATATTTTTCCTTGGTTTCTGTTCTCTTAAGAACCTCTATGGTTCTTAAAAGAGTATAGTGGCTGTGTGTTGAATGCTTCTGCGGTCTGGATAGGGGTTACCACTTTCAGTTCCAGGGCACCTAAAAACAATATGTTTTTAGGTATTGGGAAGTGATACTGAGAAATTAGGATGGGTGGGAAAGGGATGTTGAGTGGACACAAGAGTATGCAAAGCAGGGTGTTCCACCAAGATCTGCTTAGTCCCCTGGGAATAAGGACAGAGAGTTTTTAATCCTACAGATGGGAAAAGAAAGACCACCAATCCAAATCATTTAATGATCAAATTAAAGTAATCTGTTTTTTTAAAAAATTCTTTCCTTCCTTCTTTTCTTCCCCTTCTTTTTCTTTCTATCTTTTTTTATTTATCTTTATTTCTTTGAAAATAAACTCTTCTCTCTACAATACATCCCAACCATAGTTTTCCCTTCCTTTACATCTCCCAACTCATTCCCACCTCCCTTCTCCTTCAGATCTACTCCCCCACCATTTCTTTTCAGAAAAGATCAGGCCTCCAAGAGACAATAGCCAATCAGGACAAAACAAGATACAATAAGATAAGACAACAGCCCCCTTATTGATGCTGAACAGGGCAAGCCAAGAGGAAGACTCACAAACTGAATCCAAGAACACATCAAAGAGATCATTCACCATGATCAAGTAGGCTTCTTCGCAGGCATGTAGGGATGCTTGAATATACAGAAATACATCAATGTGATCCATCATATAAACAAACTGAAAGAAAAAAAACACATGATTATCTCCTTAGATGCTGGAAAAGCATTTGACAAAATCCAATACCCAATCATACTAAAAGTCTTGGAGAAATCAGGGATACAAGATACAACCTAAACATAATAAAGGCAATATAAAGTAAGCCTATAGCCAATATCAAACTAAACGGAGAGAAACTTAAATCAATTCCACTGAAATCAGGGACAAGACAAGGCTGTCCATACTCTCTGTATCTCTTCAGTATAGTACTTGAAATTATAGCTAGAGCAATAAGACAACTAAGGGAGATCAAGAGAATATAAATTGGAAAGGATGAAGTCAAAATATCATTTTTTTTTCATGGATGACATGATAGTATACATAAATGACCCCAAAAGTTCTACCAAGGAACTCCTACAACCGGTAATCATCTTCAGCAATATGGATTCAAAATCAACTTACCCTTCTCAATATCGACAAAAGCCATAAATTATCTTGGTGTAATTTTAACCAAGCAAGTGAAAGACTTGTATGAAAAAAACATCGAATCTCTGAAGAAAGAAATTAAAGAAGATATCCGAAGATGGAAACATTTCCCATACTCCTGGACAAATTTTTGTGGGTGGAGGACTAGTAGGGTTGAGGTAATATTATCCTCACTTCAGCATCAATTATTATTTTGGAAAAAGCTTACATTCAACAGAGGCCCTAAGCAACAGCAGTTTAATAAAACAGGTTATAGTCTTTTTGTGCTCTGTTCTATACAGATGTCTTAAAATCCTGGTTACCTCTGTTTTATTCCACTTTAAGGATATCATATTCATATGTGTGATTCAAAATGGCTCCCCTCTCAGTAGTATGGAAAAGTGGAGGCTAAAACAAGGGAGGGAATATTTTTGGCTAAAATATAGCATTTACAGCTCTAAGAGGCCATCAACATTGAAATGCTTATACTTCAGAAAGCAAATCAAATGGTGTATTAAGTACTAATGCCATAAAGAATCACTTTCCAATGTAATAAGAAATGAGCTTGACCATGTTTCCATGCCAGGAAACAATTATAGTGAAAATATGAAAAAAAAAAAAGCCACAGTTCAAAAGTTAAAAGTATTGATGTGATCTAGTCATTCTGAAGAAGCAATTACATAATATTTATTTATCCCCACTCTGTGTGTGTGTGTGTGTGTGTGTGTGTGTGTGTGTGTGTGTGTGTGTTTATGCAATGAAAGCACACTGACACCAGAGGATGTGGGACATCCTGCCCTATCATTTTTTCCCTTACTTTCTTACTTCCAGGGTTTCTCACAGAACCTGAAAGGTAGATGTCACAATCTTCTCCTTCCCTTTGTTTGCTTACACTCCTCCTGTCCCCAGGGAATCAAAACTAAAGACATCGCATCAAGTGAGCCTGGTGGTTATACAGCCAGACCTCTGCTATTCAGGCTTCCCTTCCGCTCTCACTCCCTTCTGTTCACCTCCTACTGAACATTCATCATAAACCAGTCACTGTCCCACACATTGGAGATACTCCAGCAAATACAAGCTCCAGAGTCTTTAGGGAACTTAGTAGAGTTTGATCAGAGCTAAGAGCCACTGCATCAAAACTAAACATAACCAGTATTTTCCGAGTAACAACTGCCTTGAAGGAAAGTAGTCAAGATAACAACAATCTGGAAGCACTTCTATGGTCAGCAGGTGATTCATGCCAAATGAGGAGAGGCCTGAATGAAGGTTGGGTGAGCCATACAAACCTCTTGAGGAAAAGCATCCCAAGATAATATGAGCAAATAAACGCTGTGCTCATTGGTCACAGCACTGCAGGATCAGCGGAGTTCTAAGCATAAACAAGGCTTTAAAAAGTATCATGCTTTATGATGCAGAAGAGATAGAAGTATGACTAGAGGAAGAGGAGAGAGTTAAGTGCACACACTGCCTTGCATAGGTGGCCACACTGCTTATCTCTGGAAGGGGAAGTAGGCTGAAAAGATGTTCGAGAGTTGGTAGGCTTGACGGGAAAATTAACTCTTTTCTACTTGGTTCTAGTTATCAGTAAACTATCAGGAGATGTCTAAAGCAGGATGGGCTCAGGGTAAGAGTTATGACTTCCTGAGGTTACAAGGAAGTGAACCTAACAGCAGATATACACGGATTTCTGGGTGATTCCGTGGTTCTCTTTTAACTGTGGTATTGGGCTCATGTGAGATCATTCTGCATGGCTGTATAATTTTCTCAGCTATGCTTTGATGCCAGGAAGGTAGAATCAGAATGGTGAATTCACTCATGTGACAGGCTTTATCTAGTTAACCAGGACCCATTCTCCATCTGTCACTGAATGTGATGCCTCAGACGGCTGACACTTAGGACAACTCAATGGATCTCTTGGCCTCTGGTCTGGGCTTGGCTGGTGACAGACAAGGAGGAGACTGTAGTGGTAGACACGGAGAGGCACTTATGTTTAGTTTATTTTCCTTCCTCTCACAATGGTCTCTCACCAACCACGGCTCTACTTCTCTGTGGAAGCCCAGCTGTCTTGGGCAGCTCCCGCCCATAGCTTTACTTTTCCTTCATTCCTAGAAACCACCTTTTCTTTTTCCTGCAGGTTTATATGTGGTGCCTGATCCTCTTCCTATGACTTTGGGGTCAAGCTGATGCTTTTTTCCAACAACTCCTTACCCATTCTCTCTATGGCACCAGGCTCTTGGTAACTTACTAATTGTTTGGTGGCTTTAGTGATCGAGGAGTGGCAAAAGATCAGACAAGCATGGCATTTGTGGGTACAAAGGGAAGAGATACTGTAGGAAAGATACCCTAAGATCAAAATAGAGGGAAATGAATGGTACGAGGAGGGTTGAATGACTGGAAAAAGTGCCATATTGGGTTTGTGAAAATTCCAGGAAGGGCAAGTGATTAATGGGATGGGATATTACAATAAGCTGAAAGTTAGCAACTCATCCTCAGAAGAGGGAGTGCTTTAAGAGGAAAATTTATCGTTGATATCTTTATTGAAAACAGAAGTTTCCAGGTTAGTGTTTCTTAGCTCTGTCCCATCTATTAAAAGGATTGGGGACAATGGCGAAAATTATCAATGGCTGATTTAACCTCAGGAGAGCCTGAGCTCTGATTTAGGCCTGGCACATTACGATCTTTACAAAAGTGTCTCAAATAATCCAAATGTATGGCTGAATTCAAGGATCACTAACAGTGTCCTGGAAGCATCTATTGTGCCCGCCCCCCCCCCCCATGAGCTGAAGCAGGATGATGATGATGATGATGACGATGATGACAACGACAACAGGGTTGGGTTGGGTTGGAGAAGCCACCACAGTTTCTTTTGTAGCTGCTAGAATTGGGAGGCTGGTGGAAGTTGGAAGACTTGAATTTTAATACATTTTCTGGGTCAACATTTAGGAATGGGATTGTCTCTTGGTAAACTGGTTTTGTGTCTCTGCTTCCTCAATCTCATTTCCATCTTTGGTTTCACTGTTTGCTCTTAGAATTACTTTGTCTCCATTTCTGGTGCCTGGAGACCTACAGGTGGGTAAGAGTTTCTGTTGTGTCTTTGGCCTGCTTTGAGTCTTTTGATCTTTACCAACCTTTAACTTTCTTCCTTTACTCATCAAAGAATTCCTTTTCTCTGCACTACTCCCTTTGGAATCTCTTTGGGACTGATAATTTCCAAAGGCCCATGAAGAGACCACACCAGTGTGTACTGATTGAGTGTGTGTGTGTTTGTGGGGGCATGTTTTAGTGCACAGGTAGGGTGGGCAGCTGCACCAAAGCATTCAAGTCTCCCCAGGATCGTGCATGTAACACTCCTTGGTTTGTACAGAGAATGGGCCACTGAAGCTCAGAGTTTTACACTCTCCTTGGTTTTCTATAAGCATGCCACATTGTAGGGCCATTGACATAAAATTTTTCTCTACAGCTGAACAGAAAACCTGCACATTTCTGATTTTGCTCCTTCCCAAGTTAATTTCTGCTGTTTAATGAGATTTCAGAATGAAGTCAGGCGTGAGGAGGAGAAAGGTCACAGTGTGTGCTCAAAGGTATATTAATGACTGCCGGAGCAGATATCGCTCTCTCTCCAAGAGGACAAAATTAAGCAGCAAATAGTAAATACGTTCAACAGCACTTTATTGCAAGTAGGACCATTTACAATGAAATAAGAATATGAGAGTGGCTTCACAGAGAAGATGGAGCTGCAAATAGAACACATCTTTCCGGTTAGCCTGTGAATGTGATTCCCACCAAGGTTAATGGGGAAGTGAGTAATGAAGGGCACAGATTCCAAAGCTGCATGATGCCATATTGTAGCTCACAAAGGTAATTAATACTAGGCACTCTGGCTCTATGGAGTCTACAGAGCAGACAATCTAACATTCCACACAATGCTTTATGACTTATCCCAATCCTGACAGGGTGATATTAGAAGCCGTGTGCTACCTCCCTTTTCATCAGGAAGTCTGACTGGGTAGCAAAGGAAGAACGCCAAGCAGAAAGAAAGCAAAGGCAGAGGGGTTGTAGTCTGTGTTTGGGCAGTGGGCACTGGTGTGCAAGCCTAAGCTTCCTTCTTCTCATTGGCTCAATTTCCTTATCTATGAAATGAAGGAGCCAAAATGTCTAATTTAGAATGCTTTGTAAATTTTAAGTCTGGAGGCTGTCTGTGCTTTTTGCCATGTCACCATTATTGCTTAACAACTTTTACACTAGCTAGGGAAGCACCATACATACCACTGAGCTAGGTCCTCAGAATTCATGCTTCTGAGATGGCAAGCCATAGCTCTCTCACTATTCTATCATCAGGGTTTGTGTCTTCCCCTATTGTTCTCTACCAAAAACGAGGTCACATGTAGAATTAGAAACGTGAGCTCAAGATAGATGTGTATGAACGAGCTCCTGCACCTATCTGTCCCTAGTAGCCAACCTCTTGGTCGTCTCCTTCCTCTGACCATTGCAGGAGGAGGATAAGGCTTCCAAAATGCTTCTGGTGCAGAGGGTGGGGGTGGGGGGAAGGGGTGGGGAGGCAGGCGGGGAGGAGATAACAGTATATCCTTTACACTTATCTGCCTCTCTGGCTGTCTGGAGAGTTCCAGGATCACACACGTAAGTAAAGGTGCTTAAAACCAGAAGCTGTGAACAAATATTGTATCCTAGGATCCACCCTATTGGCAAGCATCGTCTTAACTAAACACTTTTGTCCCTGAGGGCAGAGTATATTATTTATTTATTTATTTATTATTTATTTACTTGTACACATTTCAGGTATACTGTTTATCTTTCTTTTCTTCTCCCTTGAACTCTCTTAATATGCTTCTTTTTGTCCCTGAACAACAAAAAAACAAAAAACAAAAAAACCAACAAAAACCAAAAACCCCCAACCACTTTCAGATATAGATGTCAGACTCTAGAAAGTATTTCTTTATGGTCCTTATGGAAGATTTGAGAAATCAGTTGGATTGCTCCAAATATATCTGCTTTAAAAAAGACCTGTTTAGAGCGGAGGGAACCCAACAAGTTAGGTATTGCTTTATAAACTAAGTCTGTTTTGGTCTCATGACCCCATTCTCTCCTCCAACAATGGGAAAATAATCTTGGAGGGTCACAGCCGCTGGGCCAAGTTACCAAGGATATTGACAGCTGCAGCATTCATTGTAGCTATTGATTGGTCTGCAGAAGCAAATGTTTCATCAACCTTTCACGGAGCTGTTTCCTAACAGAACCAGGTCAGCCTCCACGGTGCTGCTCAGTTTAAGGAGCTGAACACTAGCCTTAGTTGAAAATTCCTTAATAGACTTTTAAATCAGTTCTAGAACTTTGCTCTTCTGCCTAAAGTGTTTATTAGCATCCTCCGGGAGACCAGGTAAAATCAGTACTTCATCCCCACCAGATGACTCACTACAACTGGGGGCGAATTGGGTAACCTTATTTTTAATAAACTCCTTTAAAAATTATACTAGTTAGCAGGAGTGTACACCGAGAATTCTGTTGACAGCTTGGTAACCAAATTAAGAAATTAAGTGAACAAAAGGCAAAATCCTGGAATCCTGGGAAAGGCACATCACTTCTTTTCCAAAGGAGGGGATGCAGTTGCGTGGATGTGGAGAGGAAATGTTAGCACTGTGTAATTTCCATGTTTGGGAATATCATTCCTTTTCTTTTGTTGTTCTGTTGCTTGCTTCATTTCAAGAAACAATTGTACTTTCCTGGATGAGCCTGTAGTAATTTAGATGGGGCATCCCTGTCCCTTCTGATTCCTTGGTGGAGCCCCGGCCCCATTATGGAGGTGAGTGAGTATGTTGGTGAACTGGGCACTCAGTGAAGGAATGCATTGCATTTCATTTCCTGATACTATATAATGTGTGGTGATCTCCTTCTACTGGTAGGTTGCCTGGATGCTCAGACATTTCTGAATTTTATTTCCTAATACTTATATCCTCATGAACTTTTTTTTGGGGGGGGGAGGGGGAGACTCCTTCTTTGAAAACACAATCCATCTGATCCCATATTGGCATTCTTCAGTCTCCTTTAAGTCATGACATATCCCTTAATGAAACCACAGCATTCTGTGCTGTGGCTAATGAAAATCAAGGGGCCATTCCATCAAACGGCTGTGATAGAAAAGCCTGTTCTCATTTTGAAGACCCAGGTTTGGTTTCTGTTGCTCTTGATCTGGAGGGACCCTTGAGGGGGTGACAGGAAAAGAGAAAAGGCAAAGGCACTGCTGCTAAAACAGGCTGGTTGGTCTACATCCCTGCTCTGTCTTGCCTTGGGAGCCATTCCTCATTGGTGGACAGCAGAGCCTTATGGCTTCTATAGGTTTGAAGATGCATTATGCAGAGATTGTCCTGGCTACAGAGACCTGTGCATTCATGTTGTCTCTTAAGCAGATAAAAAGAGGGGTCAGTCAGAAGTAATTCCCCCACTCCTCATATAAACAGTTTAACGGCAGCAGCAACATACTTGCTTGGAATTACTCCCTCAGATTCAATTCTCTTTTCCTGTTCCACTTGTAAAAATGGTTAGTGTCCTCTATAAACTGCAGCTCACGAAGGTCCAGGGCTTGCTGTGCTGTTGTAGAATAAATGTTAATCTAATACAGGTTACTAGGTCAAATGCAATCACAGGCTTGTGGGAAAAGCACAATATAGCTCTGCTTCTTCTAACACAGTAAACCCGGATATTATATGATAGGTTAAACACCAGTGAGCCATAGCAGGGATTTTCTTGAAAGTAAGATTTAGTTGAAAGGAGACTACATTGAAAGAGTGACCTAGGATTGACTTTGTTCTCCAAGAGAGCACTCTGAGGCGAGGCGGTGGCGTGCTCTGAGAAAATGAACTTCTTACAAATGTGTTGTTCAGAATTCCTTGGTCGTGGGATGAAAGCCAGCTGCAGCAGCTGTGGCACATCTGAGGGCTTTATATGTATGTTGTCAACTATGGCTTCAATTTCTCATTCCCCCAAATCCACAAGTGCGTGCACACACACACACATACACACACACACACACACACACACACACACACGCATGTGTATATATATATACATATATATGCACACACATACACAAATGTATATACACGTACACATATGCATACATGTACACACATGTGCATGCGCACACGCACACACAGGGGAGGGGGCTATCCTTATGAAAAGTGAATAGCCTGTTAGGATTTGCATCCTAATTTGTATCACAAGTAACGTGGTATGTGGTATGGAGCTTGTTGAGACGATGTGGGCCAATGGCATCAGGATGACCGTGTAAGTGTGGTGGGCTCCTTACCATTTACACAGATGCTGGTGTGGTTTAGTGTATAGTAGTGATCAGACACAAAGCTGAGTTGTGCTAGCAGATGTATAATAAGTGCTTAAGTGAATGAGGCTTAGATCTCAGGGTGGCCTCTCAGGCTGGCCTGTAGAGGCAAGGCCTGCTCAGGCTGGAAAGCCTCATAGGGTTCTCAAGAGGCTGCTCTCAAACTCTTACAGTAAATGTGGGAGCATCAAGGTGCTGGTCTCTTTTCTGCCAAGATCGTGTTGGACAAGATGCTCTAGCAAGGAAAGGAGCCCCAAGACACAAGCTGGAGGCCATTGCGGAGACACAAGCTGGAGGCCATTGTAGAGACACAAGCTGTAGACCATTGCAGAGTCGCAGGGTGGAGCCCATTCCAGAGACACAGGCTGGAGCACATTGCAGAGACACAGGCTGGAGCCCACCTCTGCAACTGATGGCCGCTGAGAATGTGCTTATATGCCTTTCTTCAGCTTTGAGAGCATTAAAATCAGGCTCCATGGATTTGCTTGGTTTTTAATATATATACATATATATCTTATATATAAATACATATTTAATATATATGTGTGTGTGTGTGTGTTTACTAACTGAATGAAACTCAACAGTGATGCCTGTTTCAGCTTCAACTCTTTGTGTGTGTGTGTGGTTTTTTTAATTTTTTTTAACTCTTTGTGTGTTATCCAAATTAGAGTGCATAGGTATTTAATAAACAGCCTCTCTCTGGCTTTCATGTAAAGTGGCAGCATTAATCTGGCCTCTAGTTTTCTCATAATTATAGAACTATTAATGAAAATTGCCCTATGTATATCAATGACCCTCTAAGAAGACTACAAATATGTACAAGCCAGACATAGTTTGTGGTAAAATGCATCTTTTAATTCCATGAAAATTTAGGGAGTTAATCCAGCAAACTCTATTTCAAATTTAAAGTCTGTCCTGACTAACAATCAAAGAAATATATACAGCTCCTTCTCACCCTGTGGCCGTGCGCAGCCGTCGTCGCTGAGCCAGTCCCAATCATCACCCCTGCAGCTCTTGGCATTGTGCCTTAGGTGTGCCATAGGTCACTTAGACGCCGAAGCTGGCTAGAGCGAGCAGATGAGACGTCCTCACTCAGAAAGTTCCTGAAGCCAGAGCTGGAGACATACTCTTCAACAAAAATGGGGTTCCGGAGCCTTCACTGACTGAGAAGAGTCAAAGGCACAACACAATAATGGTTTAAAATAACGTAAATTCTTTAAAAAACAAATAAATGTATGAAAAACCCAACCACCACCACCACCACCAACAACAACAACAAAACCTCTTTTATTCCCCAAGTTTTTCTTTGAAAAGATAGAGAGGAAGGCAGGGCTTTCTTTATATTCTTCTGTATATTATTTTATCATAGAATCCTGGGAAGGACTGCACTAGGGAGTGTGTATGAGTGTATGTGAGTGTGTATGAGTGTATGTGAGTGTGCTGTATGAGTGTGTGTATGTGTGTGTATATGTGTGTCTATGTGTGTGTGTATGGGTGTATGTGAGTGTGATGTATGAGTGTGTATGTGTGTGTTTATGTGTGAGTGAGTGTGTGTGTATGTGTGTGAGTGTGTATGTATGTGTGTGTGTTTGTGTGTGTGTGTGTGTGTGTGTGTGTGTGTGTCAGTTTGATCTACAAGTACTACATGAGGAAACGGACACTAGTCAGTGCAATGGAGACTACTCCAGTGAGTTCTGGGACAAAGCATTGCTTGTGACTCTTTCACATGAGAACAGGATAACTCTGAAGAAGACTGGCCACAAAACTCAGAATGGAGACTCAGTTCCTGTAGAGAATTCTGTTCTGTTGTGACGTGAGAATGGTGTCAGGTGTCGATGCAGCATTTCCATACCCTCACAGTGTGACCTTAGATTATGTATGCATTTGCACCTCAGTTTTTAGCTGCAAAATGTTGATGATATATCTACCTGCTCATTCTTACAACTTTCCTCTCACAACTTGACCACACTCAGACAGTGGGGCATTGGACACTAGCCTGTGTTCAGTAGCAGATCCACACTTCCATTGTCCTTTACCCCAAATCTTGATGTATTTCCTATCTGGCTCAAGGTCCTTTGTCTCTTCTTTAGAGAAATGGTCTGATGTTTGGTCTTTGTATTATCAGGTTTCCCTAGATTTTCCTGTTACATGTTTCCTCCTTGGCTGTCTTTCCTCCTTCTTAATGCCTCCGCTAAATTCTTTATTAACTAGTCAGCTTAAGTGGAAGATTCAGACTATGCCATATGGTTGCTAGGAATGGAACAACGGGCTACGTGTGAGGTGCCTAAAATCATTGGTTTGTGTTCTTTTCCCCTTTCTGAGAAACGCTGTCTGTGGTAGTTGAATAAAAAGGGCCTCCATAGAGTTATAGAGAGTGACACTATGAGGAGGCGTGACCTTGCTGGAGGAAGTGTGTTACTAGTGGGGGGAGGGGGCTTTGCGGTCTCAGGAGCTCAAGCCTGGCTAGTGTGTTGCTGTCACTTCCTGCTTCCTGCCAATCCAGATGTAGACTGTAGAACTCGGTACCTCTCTTCATGTCTGCCTTCATACCACCATGCTTCCCACCATGATGACAGCAGACAAAACCTCTGACTATGCCAAACTGTTGCCACAGTCGTGGTGTCTCTTCCCAGCAATAAAATCCCTAACTAAGACAGTGCTCCAGCTATCACCTCTGACGATGGTAAGATAACCCCCTAAACTGGAAAACGAGGAGAAATGACATTTCACTGGGTCATAGGGAGGGTGAACAAGGTAATGATGCTATTTCATTGGGTCATGGGGAGGGCCAAAAGCATCATGCAGATTAGGAAAGCCAAATCTTGTCATCTCCACCTGAAAGAAATGAAAGGTTCACACAGCAAATGCCAGAGGTGGAACATAAGATTCAGAATCGAGCAAGTGGTGAAAATTATCTGTCACTAGATCCACACACCTCACAGATACACTAGCCTGGTGATGCTTCTAAAGACCCATGAAAATATAGGGATTTTTAAAAATGAGATGGAAAAAGTAAACGTTTAGGTAGAAGAAAATATATATTTATTCTAAACCATTAGAACATTAATGTCCATAGTGATTCAGTTCTAAATATGAGGGAAAGCATGTATATATGTATGTGTGTATATATATACATATACATATATACATACTTACATACATACATACATACATACATACATGGTACTAAACAAAAGCTAAAGTTTCTAATGGCTCATGAAAGTCATATACATGCATGGCCCTGTTTGCCATGACTTTGTGCCCACTGCCTTAGGAATGCCGACTGCTAGCAGGCATATCAGCATCTAAAACCCAATCCTCTCTTTTTCCACCCCTTATTGAGGAAAGCCCTGCGAGTAAATTCACTTCAGCAGCTGATTTCCAAGAAAGAGGAAAGGATTATTGTTACTGTGACTAAAATGTCACTCTTCACCACAGTAGTGAGGCAACTTTGGTTAGGAGACCCAGCTTTAGAACTGGGGAAATCCCATAGATATTTCTATGTACACCTTTCCAATGACCTCAGAGTTGTAATACACCTTGTTACCAGGAGGGGAAAGTTCCAGGACAAACTGACGTACCAAGTAAGAGCCGTGTCAGATGTTAAGTCACATTGGTCTTCCTATGCATCATGCGTTGACCCTAGTACCTTAGAGCTTCTTAGAAACGTGGAGTGCTAATGCATCTACTTCTTATTTAATAAGAAGAGAGAAAGCCATGTGTTTTTCACCAAGACTGCCTTGAGTGCCAGATTCAAAACAGGGCTCCCAGAGGGGAAGTCAAAATCCCAGGTAACCTGTGAACTATTACAAGGTCAAATGCCTGCCTGCCCTTAGTTGATGACTTCTTTGCCCCATTTCGTATTGTTTGTAGAGTTAAAATCTTCCCTGGGAAACTTTAACTTTAGCCAATCTGTAAGAAGAGAGCTCCTGTGTGACACAGCGTGGATTCTAATTTCTTCACAACTTTATGAAACTGATCAGTTTCTTTGCATAAAATCTTTAAAGGGCTCCACATACTCTTTAAGCTGAAGAAAGGCTTTGAAAGCAGTTCAGGAAATTACCGTCATGAAAGCAATTTCCACATGTGTCTCTCAATATTACAACCACCCCCTTCAGGTTCTGGTCTTTTCTAGACTGTAATAAGAAATGAAAGAACAGCTTATTTTATTTTTAAAATGAGGCACGATTTGGGGGTGGGGTGGGGTGGGGGGAGTTCTCCAAACTCCCATGGGGATCCTGTGCAGACCGTTAGAATTCTTCGTGGCTTCAGGACCCAGTGTGTATTCTCAATTTGCTGTGACTATTCCATCCCATCTGGGTCAGGAGGAATTATGTGTGTAATGGAAGTGCAGCGTGCATTTTAAACAGAGCATGTCCTGAGGATGCAGAAAGTCAGTAGACTAGGCTCCTTCCTAAGAGGAACTGCTTCTAATAATACAAACCCATCTTCATCCAATAAAATAAGAAGGGAGGGAGAAGACGTGACACACAAAAGACTTCACACAAACCCTTCATTTCCACTAGGAAAAAAAAGTGTTACAAAATTATCTGTGTCTCCATCAAATGTCCTCAGGGTTCCCTGAATTGTTGTGACCACTCAGGGCCATGCCCTGCCGACCAGCGTAGCCTCCATTTCTGTGGAACGACTCATAGCTATCTTCCTAAAGGCCTTGAGGAGTGGGATTTGAAGCTGACTTGGTGTATTTCTCTTTTGGCCAGGACACACAGCACACAGTTGCGCTCCTGAACTCGGTCCTAAAACTTCCAGATAGTTCCTTTTCCCCCATAGTTTCTGAGTGCCTTGGTGTGACTAGGTCTACCATAGCAGGTGTAAAACATGGGAAGACGAAGACACAGTTTTGTGTCCCTTGAAGATTTCACAGCCAGTTAAGGGACACAGAAGTGTATGGCATGAAGGTCAATATGGTTTGCTCATTGATCTGTCATATGGGCAACGAAACCCTGCCAGGGTGAGCTGTGAATGGGACTAGGAGCTAGGACTGGAAATATGAGGAAGAGGTTTACTTGGAGAAGAATGCAGGAGGGCATACTGAGACCAAAGGAGCACTGACACAAAGCATAGAGGGGTGTGTGTGTGTGTGTGTGTGTGTGTGTGTGTGTGTGTGTGTGTGTGT
>OU015747.1:37162988-37187902 GCA_907169655.1 Acomys percivali | reverse complement strand
CCCCCTTTTTTGATAAGGGTTTCATGTTATAAATAGAATTTGATCTATGACAAGATACCACTGTCACTAGGAGCCAAACCTAGGTACCCAGTTTCATGCACCATCTTTCTTAAAGTGGCTGAAATGGGTCTGGAACCTGGAGTGATGATCTATCCTGGTCTTAATCATTTCCTGAAGCCAAGTGGTTCCTTCTATTAGCATTGCATTCAGATTCTCATTTCTTAGGGCTTCAGTGGATATGGGGGAATCTGAGCTTTTAGAATTGTGTTATTTTTCATCACACACCATCACACAGTATCATTTTTCCTCTTCTTCCTCTTCTTCCTCCTCCTCCTCCTCCTCCTCCTCCTCCTCCTCCTCCTCCTCCTCCTCCTCTTCTTCTTCTTCTTCTTCTTCTTCTTCTTCTTCTTCTTCTTCTTCTTCTTCTTCTTCTTCTTTTCTCTCTCTCTCTCTCTCTCTCTCTCTCTCTCTCTCTCTCTCTCTCTCTCTCTCTCTCTCTCCTCTCACTCAATAGTAGCAATGGCCATAACAAACGCAGAAGAAAGGGACTTGCTATAGGTGAGAGACTAGGGTTATAGGGAGTGGAGATAATGACCATGTCAGTCCCCACAAGCCCACTACATAATGCTCAAAGTTTCAGAGTAATGAAAAAACAAAGACATATGTTGGATACCCAGGTCCTCATTACCAATGTCTTGAGCTAGGCACTTCTCACGTGCTGTGCTGGTTTGGGCTGAGGAAAGTGCTTCGATGAAGCAGGTTTTAAGGCTCACTTGATGTCTCTGGAAGGCAGTAAAGATTTCCATTAGCAAGTAGCACCCTGTTCTATGGAGGATCTGTGTTGGCATCATCATCTCCAGCGAAGAGTTATGTTCTTTATTTGCTTTGCTGGGAAGAGTAGTAGGCCTATTTCAGAGACCTAGTTTGAATGTGGACATTTTGCTTTTTGGGTCTGAGATATGTTCAGGTGATTTAGCTGCCTTCTCACTATCCACATTAGCTGAGTGGAGTTAATGCTGCTTGTTAAACGCTTCTCAAGAGCAGCTGTAAGGGCCAGTGAGGAGCAAGTGATGAAGGGCTCTGTGTTACAGCTCTACAGAGAATGCAGCTTCTGAAGTACATTTATAGCCTAGGTAGACGTCTGGGGCCACCGCACGCTTTAGCACACTACATATAGACTGGAGTTTATTTGGGCGCTCTACTACTTATCCCAAAGCTCCTTGGATATGGAAACACAATTGGCACCTTGTATTTTTTTTTTTATTCATTGTATGTTATATGTATGGGTGCTTTGCCTGCATGTATGTCTGTGTACCATGTGCATGCAGTACCCGCGGGTCCCCTAGAACTGGAGGGAGTCACAGATGGTTGTGAGATGCTTCTGGGTTCTGGGAATTGGACCAAGGCCCTTTGGAAAAGCAGTGGGTGATCTCAACCCACTTGTACTAGTCCTTGTACTCTTATACTAATGATGCTTAAATCCCATCTCAGTGCCTCAGTTGTAGTAGGTGACCAGCCAAGGAAATCAGATATTTGACACATTTACCCCTATCATTAACGGGGCTCCTCAGATGGAAGATAGGTGTATGAACACCTCTATATCTCCTCCTCATGAGCATGTATGTAGTTAACATGCTATCTTGCGTGAGTTTTCACACATTTCATGTTTCCACAGATAAGATTCTCTTCAAAGTCTTATGAAGTGCAAAAAACTAAAAGCAAAGTATTAGTTAAAGAAATAAGCATGTCATATGCTCTCCAAGTTCATTGTATGAAATGCAAGAGCAAGTGCTAACATGAGGAGGCAGCTCCGTTAAAATACTTGATTGTGTAATCACACCCACTGTGTCCAACACTCCTGTGTGACTAGAAAAACACTGACATAAGGTGAAGTCAGGAATATCAGGCATACCAGCTCAATAGGCAAAAGAACATTAAAAAAAAGTGTGTTCTAGATTCTTCAGGAGTGTGAACAAATCTATAAAAGCAAACTTGTTTTTCCCCACACACAAGGCCACTTTGAGGACACTGTTCTAAGGAAGAGAGGCATGGATTTTCTTTCTCATCTCTTCCATTCTCCCTCCCTTCACACTTGGCATTTTCCAACAGATATGGGTTGCTAAAAAGACATTAGCAATGCATTGATTGATCATGGGCACCTGACTTTCAGTATACAATTCAACTAAACCAAACTCCATTAAAGTTTCAGGCGTAATTTGACTTTAGGACAGAGAAACAAGGAAACCAAGTAAAAGTAGAGTCTCTACCTCAGTCATGTCAGTATTGCATCAGAGATGATGTGTAATCATCTCTACATGACTCATGTCAGTATTGCATTGTAGATGACATGCAATCAGACTTATAAATCACAGTGGCTATCATAGAAAGGACCAGGGAGGAAGTCACTAGAAACTTTGATTTGGAGAACCTTTCAGAGGAAGAAACCTAAGTGAACCAAATTCAACTATTCTGCAGAAACCAAACATTCTTTAACTATAAAATATCATTGGTAAACAAAATCCTCTTTCCCTATATAAGCAATCCTCTGCCTAGACACCAACGTTGAGGGCCAAACCAGACTTTGTTTAGTAATGCCTATTTATTAAGTTATTTTATTTTCTTCAGTATAACCTAGATATGACATATTTACACTGTTTCCAAAATATTTCACGTTGACCTGTTTCTATTCTCTCCAAAACCAAATTCTGAGAATAAAGTATATTTCACATCTATAAGAATGGAATAAGATTTTAGTATTTTTTTACTAGTTATAAAAGTGAAATTTATTTACTATGGACTAATTAGAAAAATAGAAAAAGGTACATAAAACGTGACACAAAACCCATTTACAGTCCCTCACTTTGAGAATCTCAAGGTGACCAGCATCTTCCTGTTTTGTAGTTTGTAGGGCTGATGATTTTACTGTGCTTTCTTTCTTCACTTTATGGTTTTTCATAAACATTATATTATTTCCTAAAACAACACTTGAAATTGCTTAGTATAATCCTACCAGAGGGTTGAATCATGTAAGTATTTACCAAGGTTAATATTTTTAAAATTTAGCTGTTTCCAGTGATTATTATTTTCCAAATAAAATACATGAGTGAGCAATACATATTCTGTACATCCATTCTACACATATTGCTGACTTTTTTCCTTATGCTAAATTCCTGGAGGCATTTCTTTGGTATAGGGTATAGACTGCTTTCATGTCCAGTTGCCTCACAAGGGAGAAATTTATCCATAAGGAAAAGGTAGCTAAGCAACAAGTACCCTAGGCACCAGGACATAAACCTTGTGTCTACCCTGGAAGAAGGTAAGTACTCCTCAGATTATAGCACAGGCCTCAGGGTAGATAGGCAATAGTCATAAAATGAATGAATCTAAACAACTTTCACATTTCTAAGTGAACAAATGAGAAGAGAAGAAAAATGATCAAAATTGTAAAAAAAAAAAAAAAAGAAAGAAAGAAAGAAAGAAAGAAAGAAAGTCATTGTGGTGGTTTGAATGAGAATGCCTCTCATAGGATTAAAGATCTGAACTCTTGGTTAACAGGGAGTGGCACTATTTGAAATGATTAGGAGCTATGGCCTTGCTGGAGGAAGTGTCTCAGTGGGGGCAGACTTTGAAGGTTACAAAAAGAAAAAGCCCATTACAAGCCCAGAGCCTTTCTTTCCCCTCTGCCTATGGATCAGGATGTGACTCTTAGCTACTGCTCCAGCACTGTGTCTGCCTGCATGCTGCCATGTTTCCCACCACGGTGACAATGGACTATAATACATATCTGAAACTGTGCAAGCTCCAGTTAAACACTTTCCTTTATAAGAGTTGCCATCATAGTGTTCTTTTTCGCAGCAACAGAACATTGACTAAGATAAGCCAACTTTATTTTAATTTTAATTTTTTATTATTTTATTTAATTAATTTATTCAGGTTGCATCTCAACTTTAAAAAGGCAACAGATCACAGTAGAAAAAGCTGCTTATCCAGATTTATCGAGACGTGTACCTTCACCGACAATGATGTCATTCCAAGTTCCATCCACTCCTTTTCCAAGTACAGCTATCCCACTCAGACTTTGAGATTTGATTAATCTCTGGCAGCTGTGCTTAGCCTTTGCCCTGATTCACTAGTGTGACTGGTACAAGCTAGGTTGGCTGGAGATTTCCTTAAAGTCCAGAAGACTGTCTTCTTTATAAATCAAATATTCCTTTTGTTACAAAAATGAAATTGAAATCTCTGACTCATATTGGCTTAAGCCAAGGCATTTTTGTTGGCCCTTGTACCAAGGTATTTTGGAGAGGCATACTCTGTGGGTATGATTTGATCAAAAACTTAGATGACATCATCAGGATCCATGTCTTGATTTCTCTCTCTCTCTCTCTCTCTCTCTCTCTCTCTCTCTCTCTCTCTCTTCCCTCATGCTGGCTAACACAAGTGGCTACCCCAGTGCCCGATTCGCGTTGCACTGAGATATGCTCAGCTGTAAAGGGTTGGCTTGTGCTGAATATTCAAGACATACTGGTTTATTCTCACCAGACTCATTTAGGCTCCATGCCTGTCATTGAATCGTCAGTCACTGACCTTAATAACGGACTCCCTTAGTCAATTAAAGTAACTTTGAGCTTTTCTCTGGAGCTAAAGGTGAAGTCTATACAAGGCAGGGCCAGGAATTGGAACTCATCAATCAGGAAACACATCTAGACGAGGAGATCAACAATCATGTACATTTCATGTCGTTTGAGTCTCAGACTTTGCCATGTGGAAGTAAATTCTACCAAAGGAGAGACAGATAGTAGAGAGGAAAGAAGAAAGCAGAGGAACAATATGGAAAGATGGGGATGGACTTTGAGTTGCTGCTTCTATTTCTTTCCCAAGGCCTATTCTGTTCCTGGATACGGTCCCTGCAGGTCCCCATGTACTTATAAAAAAAAACTCCCCTCCCCCCATTTTCTAGATCATTCTTTGGTGCGACTTCTACATTTACATCCATTTCTACCTGTTCTGTGAGGCTGCTTGGTTTTATTGTCCCCTCTGCCTTACGTGTGGGCCTCCCTCTTAATAATTATTTTCTGTCTTTTGAAGGTGAACCCATAAATGTCTTGTATGAATTATAGTGAGGAGGAACCGAGAGCACTGAAAGATGAGCATGAGCCTAAGATGAGCTGCCTGTAGTGTATCAGGTGACTGATACAGTGTTGGGGACACATGGGTAGCACTTTCTTAAGAGATCAGTTCCTTCAATGAGAATGTTGCAAAAACTTCAAACAATTTTTTTCTTTTTGTCCCTGTTGTATTGTAATGTGATGCTCTGTGAAATATGTTACATTCTTTTTTCTTTTTTTTTAAACAAACAAAACACATGAAAGTGTCTTGGTCAACATGTAAGGTGGTGACAAACCCTAGTGTATCATGTCAATCATATTTCTCCAGGTTACATTAAATGGCATCCTGTAATGTGATTGACACACCAGGGGACAGCACGCAATGGGGAAGACGTCAGTGATAGAGAAATACCAGAGAATGTAAAGTCACAGCTGGGAATTGCTCATGCACCAGCAGGCTCCTGCATGCCGCCTCCCCTTTCGTCCTTAATTAGCCAGGGATGTGCAAGGCAGTTCCATTCTTTAGAGCTGGGTAGACTAGAGTTTTGAATAATTCTGAACCTCCTTTCAGTGTTTTTAGTAGTAACATTTATGTATACTTTGAAATTGTTTTCAGAACTTTCATATCACAAGAATTGTGTCCTCACTCATGCATCTTTTCTCTGTCAAATTTCTGATATTTTCTGTCTCTTATTCTTCTGAAACTGGAGGCGGGAAAAGAATCTACACAAAGCAAAGAACACCCTTTCACATTTTACTCTGAGGTCCATGCCTAGTGAACCACCCCCCATAATGAGAGTTTGATGCATGAGTTGCTGACCACGTTCATCTTTGTGACTTGCTCGTGTGCTCTGGATGGCATTTAATAAAATTCAGCAAAGCATCATCTAATTACTTCTTACTGTTTCCCTAGCAAATAAGCACAAGCACAGAGATATCAGAGATATGTCCTGCACAGTTCTAGAAGACAGACATCCCAATTCCAGGTGCTGGAAAGGGTATGCTTCGCCAGCGATCTTAAGGGGAGAGTCTGTCCAGCCTCCTCCAGCATTCATCAGAGATACACGTCACAGTCTCATTGTATCCTTGCCTCCATGGCCCATCTTTTAGGTTGTAAGCTTCTGTGCTGTTTCCTCTTCTTTTAAAAACACTGGTCTTTGGAGTTAAAGCCTACCCAGAGGGTCCTTTCAGGGTCCTTAATTGTGTTTACAGACCTCACTGTTTCCCAAATAAAGTTGCATTCATAGGCCTTTGAAAACAGAAATACCTTTTAGTACATGCCTTTAGCCAGGCATGTAGGATTCCCTAAGCTGGCCAAAGTAAGAAGAAGATGGGGGATGCTGAGAAATCAGCAGTTTGGGTTTATGGATTTCATTCTCTCTGTTAACCTTTCACAGTGATGGCAGCAGGAAGGTAAATATAATTGACATATACTATTCATAAGGATTCCACTTGGATATAAAGTCAGATGAGCTTACACAGACTCTAAATTCCCTTAGAAGAAAGAGAACTGCCTTCACTTCCTCCCCAGATGGGCTGATGAGGCAGGTGTGCTCATACAGGATGTAGGGAGAGACTTGATATTTGAGGGTTTGGACCAGTTAGATCCCATTAAGATTCTTAAGCATAGATTGAATCCCCTTGCTCCAACCTCAACCATCTATATCCAGCTACAGACAGAAGTTCAGAGAGGAGAGAAGTCTCAGTAAAGAACTCTAATCTGTAAAGGGAGCCTAGCACTGCCTCCTCAGGGCAGTCAACAGTTCCCCTTAGAGAAGACTGAAAAAGGTTATAAGACAACCATCACTTCTGGCCTGCAGGTAGAATGCTTTATATATAATAAATAAATTAAAAAAAAAAAAGAACGAGAGTAGGGATAGCTTGGGAATACAATTTTATATGTTTGAAAAATTTACAGTGACCCTCATTATTATGCATACTTAATTTAAGCTAATAGAATGGGGTTTATTATTAATAAAGAGAGGCCAGACCTGGGTAGACAGCACCTGCTAATTAGACAGAGGAGGGCGTGCCTGTCACCATGGGTTTATATTTCTCTCTTTAGTTAATATTTGTGGGTACATAGAATTGTTTGTTTCTTGAGAAGGGATCTCATGTAGTCCAGCCTGGCCCTGAGCTCCTGATCCTCCTGCCTCCACTTCCCAAGTACTGAGATACGGACCTGTGTCATCATGTTTGGCTGCATAACGTAGTAAGGCTTCATGTTTTTAGCTTCATGTTCCTTTGGGTCCAGTTAAATAATTGGGATATATTGGGTCAAATCCTTTTACAGCTCAATCAACATAGAAAGCTCCATAGTAAATATTGATGCCCCTTGAATGATCATACCATCATCCCAATCATTTATCGTGACTGGTATGATTCAGGCAGTTTTGGTAATTCATATTTTTATTTTATTCTTAACATCGAACTCTGTCCTACACATCTAAAATTGTCCTCTCCAGAAAGGCATGGGAATTCTTAAGCAAATGAAATCATCTGAATTTATTATACTAGAAACTCTTAAAAAAAATTTTTATTCACTTTATATCCCAATCATAGCTCCCTCTCTCCTCTCCTCCCAACCCCACCCTCCCTCCTTCTTCCTCTATCTCCTTCTCCTCAAAAAAGGGGAGCAACGCCTACCAACTCACCTCCGCCCCGCATATCAAATCACATTAGGACTGAGCACATCCTCTTCCACTGAGGCCAGGCAAGGCAACCCTGCCAGGGAGTGATCAAAAAGTACGCAACGGACTCCATATCAGAGACAGCCCCTGCTCCCCATGCTAGGTGACCCCCCCATAAAGATCAAGCTGCTTCACCAGGTAAGTTGATAGCTGAAATTGGTTATGAAAGTCCCTTTATATAAAATAGCCAGACTCCACTCATTAAAGAAAACCAAGTAGCTCAAACATCCATGAGTCACAGGAAATGATCACCTCAAAAGAAATAATTTTTTTTCTTAGTATGCTTACAAAACAGAACATCTCAATTTGGCTAAATCTAGTTAAGAAAAACAAAAGGCTTTAAAGGAGGACCAATAAAGGCACTTGCTAAGTATCTTTTGAAGGCGTCATGAAAATCAAATTTTTGATAGCTCAAAGGTCATGATACATTTCCTAAAAAACAAAGCAAAAAAACTTTCTTATATAATTTTACACTTGATTACAATCTTAAATCATATATATATATATATATATATATATATATATATATATATAATCAATGATTTATCTTAATGTTCAGTACATGGTGACTTCTTGTTGAGAATAAACTTTCTTTCTTTTCTTTTCTTTCTTTCTTTCTTTCTTTCTTTCTTTCTTTCTTTCTTTCTTTCTTTCTTTCTTTCTTTCTTTCTTCACTTTACATACCCCTCTCTCCTGTCTTCCTTGTCTGCCCCTCACACCCTTTCCCCCACCCCCTGCCATTCTTCTCAGAGAAGAAGTAGAGGCCCCCTCATATGGGTACCAACCCACTCTGGCACATCAAGTCACAGCAGGACCAAGTGCATCCTCTCCCACTGCGGCCAGCCAAGAAAGCCCAAATAGGGGGAAGGGATCCAAAGGCAGGCAACAGAGTTATAGACTGCCCCCTATCCAGTTGTTAGGGGCCTCACATAAAGACCAAATTGCACATCTTCTACATATATGCAGGGGGCCTAGGTCCAGCCTATGCATGCTCTTTGGTTGATGGTTCAATCTCTGTGAGCTCCCATGGACCCAGCTTAGTTGACACTGTAGGTCTTCTGATGGTATCCTTTACCCCTCTGGCTCCCTCAATCTTTCTGCCCACTCTTCTCCAAGTTCTGCCTAATGTTTGGCTGTGAGTCTTTACATCTGTTTCCATCAGATGTTGGATGAAGCCTCTCAGAGGACAGATATACTAGGCTCCTGTCTGCAAGTATAGCAGAATAGTGTCCAGGGGTGGTTCTCTACCATGGAATGAGTCCCAAGTTGAGCCAGTTATTGATTGGCCATTCCCTCAATCTCTGCTCCATCTTTATCCCTGCACATCTTGTAGGTAGGAAAATTTTTATGGGTGGATTTGTGTCCCCATCATTACACTGAAAGTCATTCCTGGTTACTGGAGGTGGCCACTCAGGCTCTATATACCCTGCTTCTAGGAGTCTCAGCTAGGTTCGTACTCATAGACTCCTGAGAGCCTCCCTGATTGTCCTGGAAATTCATCTACCTACCAGCCTTCCATTCTTCCTACACCTGATTTCCCATCCCAAACTCTTTTCTCTTCCCTATCCCCTCTCTCACACAGGTCCCTCCCCGTATCCTTCCAATGTCTAATTTATTTCTTCTTCTGAGTGAGATTCAAGCATCCTCCTTGAGCCTTTCATGTTATTTTGCTTTTTTGGATTTGTGGATTGTAGCTTCATTTTTCTGTACTATATGGCTAATATACATTAAGTGAGCACATATCATGTATGTCTTTCTGGTCTGGGTTACGTCACTCAGGATGATCATTTCTAGTTCCGCCCATTTGCTTGCATGTTTCAAAACTTCCTTGTTTTTAATAGTTGAGTAGTATTCCATTGTGCAAATGTACCACATTTTCTTTATTCGTTCTTCAGCTTAGGGACATCTGGGTTGTTTCCAGTTTCTGGCTATTACAAATAAAGCTGCTATAAACATAGTTGAACAAGTACCCTACTGGTATGGAGTAGCATCTTTTACGTATAATCCAGGAGTGATATAGCTGGGTCTTGAGACAGAACTATTCCAAATTTTCTGAGAAAATGCCAAATTGATTTCCAAAGAGGTTGTACAAGTTTGTACTTCCACTAGCAATGGAGGAGTGGAGCGTTCCCCTTGCTCCACATCCTCTCCAGCATGTGCTGTCACTTGAGTTTTGGTTCTTACCCATGCTGTAGGTATAAGATGGAATCTCAGAGTTGTTATGATTTGAAGTTCCATGATGACTAAGGAAGTTGAACATTTCTTTAAATGATTCTCAGACATTATAGATTTGTTTGGTGAGAATTCTCTGTTTATTTCTCCACCCCATTTTAAAATCGGGTCAGTTGTTTCGTTGGTGCCTAATTTCTTGAGTTCTTTATATATTTTGGATATTAGCCCTTTGTTGGATGTAGGGTTGGTGAAGATTGTTTCCCATTCTGTTGGATGCCATTTTGTTCTCTTTACAGTGTCCTTTGCCTTACAGAAGCTTTTCAGTTTCATGAAGTCTCATTTATTAGTTGTTGATCTTAGAGCCTGAGCTATTGGTGTTCTGTTCTGTTCTCTCCTGTGTCAATTGAGTTGAAGGCTCTTCCCCACTTTCTCTTCTACTCGATTTAGTGTATCCAGTTTTATGTTGAGTTCATTGATCCACTTGGACTGGAGTTTTGTGGGTGGTAATAAGTATGGATTTATTTTCATTTTTATACATGAGGACATCCAGTTAGACCAACACTATTTGTTGAAGATGCTTTTTCCCCATTGTATGGATTTGGCTTCTTTGTCAAAAATCAAATGTGCATAGGTGTATGGGTTTATTTTGGGTTTTTTTATTTGATTCCATTTATCAACCAGCCTTTTTATGCCAGTACCATGCAGATTTTGTTATTAATACTCTGTAGTACAGCTTAAAGTCAGAGATGGAGATACCTTCAGAAGTTCTATTATTGTATACAATTTTTAAAGCTATTTTGGATTTTTTGTTTTTCTGCATAAAGTTGAGAATTGTTCTTTCTAGGTCTATGAAAAATTGTGTTGGTACTTTGATGGGAATTGCATTGAATCTATAGTTTGCTTTGGGTAAGATGGTCATGTTTACTATGCTGATTCTACCAATTCATGAGCATGGGAGATTTTCCCATCTTCTGATACCTTCTTCAATTTCTCCCTTCATAGATTTGAAGTTCTTGTCATGCAGGTCTTCCACTTGCTTGATTAGGGTTCTTTCCCTTGTAGCTTTTAATATTATTTCTTTGTTCTATACATTTAGCATTTTGATTATTGCATGGCAGAAAAATTTTCTTTTCTGGTTCAATCTATGTGATGTTCTATAAGCTTCTTGCATGTTTTACAGGTATCTGTATTTTTAGGTTGGGGACATTATCTTCTACAATTTTGTTGAAAATATTTTCTAAGCCTTTATACTGGGGATCTTCTTCTATTCCTGTTTTTCTAAGGTTTGGGCTTTTTATAGTGTCCCATATTTCTTGGGTGTTTTGTGTGACGAATACTTTAGATTTAACATTTTCTTTGACCAATGTATCAATTTTTTTCTATTGGATTTTCTGTGCCTGGGATTTTCTGTTGCATCTCTTGTATTTTCTTGGTGATGCTTGTGTTTCTAGTTCCTGTTCTCTTCCCTAGATTTTCCGTCTCCAGGATTCCTTCTGCTTGTGTTTTCTTTATTGTACCTATATCAATTTTCAGGTCTTGAACAGTTTTATTCATTTCTTTACCTATTTGATTGTATTTTTCTGTATTTCTTTAAGGGATTTTCCCCATTTTTTTCTTTAAATGCCTCTGTCATCTTTATAAGATTGGATTTAAGACCATCTTCTTATGCTGTGGCTGAGGTAGGATATCCAGGACTTACTGTAGTAGGATAGCTGGCCTCTCATGGTGCCATATTGCTCTGGCTCCTGTTGATTGTGTTCTTTCACTGGCCGTTAGCCATTTGGTTGTCCTTGGTGCTGGTTGGCAACTAGAGATGCAGGAAGAGTTGTAGGCTGGAGAAATGGAGTGCTGAGGAGTGGATGTGGTTTACCACTGTTGAGTGTGCTTTAGGGGGAGTTGGACGGCAAGTGAGTGGTGAAGAGGGATCCAACCTGGATGTTCCTAGTGCCAGCATGACTCCTCAGGAAGGCAAGCAGTGTCATGTGTGGGACAATGGAGCTGTGGGGAACAGCATGCAGCTCACCGCTGCTGGCTGTGTTCCAGGGGACCTGGCAGGCAGAGCATCGGCTCTGAGAGGTCTAACCTGAATGTTCCTGGGGCCCAGCAGACCTGCTTGGGAAGGCCACCACAGCTGTGGCCTGCACAATGAAACTCTCAAACTTAATTTTTAAGTGTCTACAATAAAGTATAAGTCTCACATAAATATTTACAAATTAAATACTGTTCTCTCTGTCCATGGGTTTCCTTTCAAAGGGATTGTGCAATCTGGTCCTAAACACACACACACACACACACACACACACACACACACACACTATAAACTATAATATAATGTATGCTTTTCTGAAGGCAGACATGAACAGTCTTTGCCATTCCTATGTTTATTAATTCTCTCAAACTCAGAACATTGACACAATCTGTTTATTGGGAGAAGTCAAAGAACAGGATAACATGTCTAAATTATGACCTGAGGGTAAATGTTGGAATGAGTAGGGTTATATTTGTTCATTTTGTAAGAAAGAAAATTATTCCAAAATTCATAGGAATGGTTATGCCTTCCCACCAGGCATTGTTTGCCAAATATGCACTCAGAGGATGATTTACTTTATTTATTTACTCTTCTATGTGTATGTGCAAGTGCCTGAATAAGTTTATATGCACCAGAAGATGGTTTCAAATCTCAGAACTAGAGTTCCAGGCGGTTGTGAGAAGCCTATCATGGAGTCTTCTACAGGAGTTCCAAGTGCTCATCACCTTTAAGAGGTTACAGTATCTTCTGCATCCCTTTGTATCAGGTATTATTCCAATGTTCTTGAGCTCAATTTCAGCGCTGATTTACGGTTTAAGTATATTCTTTGTAGATGTTACAAAAGAAAAGCCAAGGCCTCCTCTCAGCCAGCAGCAGTAGAATAGCATTGCCTATCAACTTTGGTACCCCAAAAGCTGCAGCCCAGGGCCTAATTTTGTCTATTTCTCTACAATTCATTTTAAGTCATTCTTACACCCCACATGTACACATTTAAAAATTTTCATGTCCTTGCTTACTTTTATCTTTTAGTCTCAAAATACAGAGCAGAGCTGTACAGAATGAGAAATTTTTACATAAGTGAGATCTCTGAGCATAGATTTAAGGCATCTGAGTTGTTTTGTTTCTGTGTATGCATTTGATAAGAGCACTGAATGAGTAAAGTGAAGAATGAACAAAATATGATGGAATATTCATGGCACATTCAAACCTCGTCAGGCCTGTGATCAGTTATCTGCTGAAGAAAATTACATTGCATCTGTCAATAGACTTAATAACTCGGGGCCTGTGATTTCATAATGGATAATCACACAAATTCAGGAAGCTATACCATATGCCATTCCAGTTTTCTACTCTCTTATTCACCTTAATTTTCTAGATGACTGAAATTATCTAGCCCTGCACTGGAGATGGCCCACATGGATGGAGGGCCTGCAGGAATCCAGCCCCTCCCACATCAGGCCTGTGCAGGTTGAGGCTGCTGGCCTTTGTCTAAGACCCAGGCATCTAATTGAAATGAGCAGAACTTGCAAATTGTAAACCTGGACAATGCAAATGATTAATGGGATGGGAAACCGTGCAGGGAAGATGTGGAACAGCTAGGGGGAACTGAGGAGGGAGAAGTGGGGCAGTGAAGGCCGAAGATCCAGCATCTGATGAAGAACTCCATGTCTCTGTGTGTGAAACACGAGCGATATTGACTACATGCTGCAACCTATTCTAGAAAGCTCCTTGGAAGTAGGGACTCTTGTTTCTAATCGTTAAAGGTGCTGTTTCTATTTATAGAACCATTTCTCCACTCCATACAATATAGTCCCTGTATCAGCAAGTTACGGTGTTGACTCCAAGTACTGAGTGGCTTAGTTTAAAGCCATCTTATCAAATAGGCATTTCTTGTTCTCAGATGGGATCTGATGAAGGCAGTTCCTGGTGTGCATTAGGCTGCTCAGGGAAGCCATTGGGATCTCAAAATCTTTCCACCTTTCTCCTATACTCTCTACCATCACTCTTGGCTAATGCTAGTTTACAGGAAATTGCCAGGTAGCCACTGCACCTGTAGACCATTGCTTCCTTGGTGTTCTCAACATGGGTCCCTTCACATCAGAAGCAAACCTGACCCAGAGACTCCCAATAGACACTTGCTCGAATTGCTTCCTTCTAAACTGTTTCTCACAGACAAGGAGGCTCTAGAGAAGCTGTATATGTCACTGTCTCACTCGGGCCTGGCATATTGCTGCCTACAGACACCTAGAGATGTGTGAACAAGGAATGAGGGAAGGACACATGTCAATTAAGCGATGACCAGGACCTGCTGCGATCATTTGCTTATGTTCCTAAGTAAAGGGAACAAGCTTTTGGCCACTGTGCTGTTACTGGACTTTAATAGTCCAAGAAAAGACAGAGGGGGGGGGGGGGGGGGGGGGCAGCGAGGTCAGCATGACATTACTGTTGCCTGCCTTTGTATTATTTCTTTTTTTCAAATTCATTAAATGCTTAAAAATAATTTTACATATAAACTCTTTATATACTGACCGTTCTCACCTCCCTACCAACCTGTCTGTCCTCCATTTTATCTTACACATCTTTCATGCATTTATGTCTACTCATTTTGCTTGGGGACCTTACCAAGATTAACCAGGGCCATGTGTGTAGCTGTGGTTTTGGGGCTAGCCACTGGAGCCTGGAGGGCTCAGCAGAGGGGGCCCAAGCAAAGGCCATGGTTATCCCTCCCCCAGAATCTATCAACGGCCAATGTTCAGAGGTGAAGGGTAGGGCCCCAGGAGGCCCTTCCTCCTCTTTGGCTGATTGTCGATAGGACTCGTTTTTATGTGGGCCCAGTGTGGGAAGCTATAGTTGTTGTGAGTTAATGACCAACAATGGTTGTGTTGAGTATAGAGGATGACATTTCACAGCCAGTCTTCTGGCTTCTACACATGTCCTCTTCACATTCACTCGGCCTTAGAGGGGGTGGTGCAAATGACTTGAGAAGGGATAGACCCAACATCTGTCACTTAGCCTCTGCATCTTGGGTAGCCACCTGAGTCTCTGAATTTAACAGTGTTTGGCTCGTTGCTGCTTTCATCTCTGCGTGTAAGCATGACTACTGAGAAGGCAGTTCATTGCTAAGTCAGTTTAGTTAATTATCAGAAATATGCTCCCCGAGTGGGCTTACAACTCTCCCCACATCTGGTGATTTTTCTAGGTTTACAGAACCAGGCACTGCTTACTTACTCCTCCTGGGGTTTTGACTCCATTCAAAGGGCAGTTGGCTTCCTCCATAACAGTCAAAATGCTATGGTACAGATGGTCACATCTTGCTTTACACATGTGTTCATGATACTCCGTGTGTGTGTGTGTGTGTGTGTGTGTGTGTGTGTGTATGTGTGTGTGTGTGTGTGTTTGGAGCCCAGATATGGGAGGGGTGTCTCTCTATGTAGCTCTTCTGGAACTTATTATATAGGCCAGGCTAGACTTGAACTCATAGAGATATACATGCCTCTGCTTCATGAGTGCTGTACCATCATGCTCAGCTTTTTAAAGTGGTTTTAAACTGCATTTCCATAATGGATAAGGGTGGTGAACACTTTTTAAATTGTTTCTTAGCCATTTCTTCTTTTAAATGATTTCTATTTAGTTGGGTAGCCTATCCCACCTCTCCCCACCCCCACCCCTGCTTTATTATTAGATAGAATTTCACTCTGTAGCCCTTACGGCTAGCCTGGAACTTGCTTTGTAGACCATGCTAGACTTGAACTTAACAGAGCTACACCTGCAGCCATCTCCAAGTATTGGAGTTAAAGGCCTTTATGTATTGCTCATTTTTTAAAAATAAGGTCATTTGTTTTGTTGGTGTTGAGGATTTTAGGTTTTGTTTTGTTTGTTTTTATATTCTTGTCACTAATCCTCTGTGGGCTGCCTCTTTATTTGACTGACAGGTTCATTTGCTATGCAAAAGCTTTTTTTTTTTTTTTTTTTTTTTTTTTTTTTAATTTCATGAAGTCCAATGTGTCAACTATTAGTCTTATCTGTGGGCTACTGAGGAAGCCCGGAATAACCGTCAGCTCTGCTTATATGCTGAAGCATGTTCCTCACCATTTCCTCTAGTTCACCTTAGAAGATCTGCTCTGATGTTGAAGTCTCATTCATCTGAGTTGAGTTTTGTGTAAGACTGAGATAGGGATCTAGTTTGTCTTTCTCTCTGTTGATACCTGGGCTTCCTAGCACTGTCAGGTAAAAATGCTGTCCTCTTCCCAATGCACATTTGTGGCATCTTTGTCAAAAACTCAAGCAGCAACTTTTGGACTGTTGCAGACGAGTAGGTGAGCCATTTAGCCTTCCTCTCGGCTTACACTTTTCTCATTAGCTTTCAGTCCCCACCTAAATGTTCTCACTTCCCTTTTTATTATGGGGTTTTGGCCTCTTCTGCCTTCCCCGCCAGTCTGTATTCCTTCTTTTTCCCTTTGTATACCAAACATTCCTTACTTTGCTCCTTGGTCTCCATTCATAAACCAAGTGACAAAGCCCCTTTCTTTACTGTGTCCCGGGGTTCCTGAAGCTGTTGTTATCATCTGAAGGCGGTCGTGAACGTGCATTTTTTCTGTCTTATTTTAGAGGGAGTCACTCCAAATGCATAAATGGAGTCAAGACCTCCTGTTGCTCCACTGGAGAAAATAAAAGTCTCCTCCCATTACAATGAGTAAAGAAAGAGATCTGGCCCTGAGTTTGTAATGGTGTCAATGTCACAGCCTTATGGCTTTGGTCAGATTGTTTTTATTTTTTACAAGGAATCCAGATATGAAGGGTCCTTTGACTTCTGTTGTCTAGGGTTCACACAGCAAGGATGTTTCTAGTGATGAGCTCTTTCCAGGTAAACATGACTCTCAGCAAGTGGGGCTTAATCTCTCATTTGTCAATGTTTGGGCTGGGTGAGTTTGGAGCTCTGAAGGGTCCTAATAAGTTCGGAAAGACCCCAAGGAGCAGATTTATAATGCGCCTGTGGCTCTTGGGTATGTGATTTCTTGTGCTGGAAGAAGGACATCCTGAGACTTGCTATTCTCTCAGTAAAGATGCTGCTGGAGAGATGGACTGTGCATCACCTGCTCCTGTGCCACTCAGTTTCCACCTGTGGCCTTGTTGCAGTATGCCACATTTCCTGTTCTGATACCTACTTCATGGCGATGCCTAGACAGGTGATGCCTACAGAGGTGATGTCTAGAGGGGTGGTGCCTAGGGAGGAGGTGGGGTGGCCAGCTTTTTTTTTTCTCCTTGAGAGAAGACTTCCTTTTATCCAGATGCAAATTTAGCTCTGGAAACTTACACAAAAGCACAAGAAACTCATGAGGACTCTGAGATATTTTCCTTTTTCCTGAAGGCTTTCCTTCTCTGCCTTGGCCTCTGAAGCCTCTGGATGAGCAGTCCCCCGGCTAGCTGTTTCTAACAGGCCACTGGGAAGGCTGGCCACAGAGGTAGCTCCTCCTTGCCTTCTGCCAGCCAGTGTGATACTTGCCTTTTTTTTTTTTTTTTTCTGAATACAGTTTTGTTTTGCTTTGTTTTGTTTCAAGGCAGATGAAACTTCATGGGCCATTTCTTCCCACTTTCCTAGAAACAAAGGCCGACCCAAGGGAAGGAGCGTGAGGCAGGAGACTTACACGGAAAGTCACTTCTCAGCATCCGCCAAGGAAAGTGCTGACCTAGTGGAGGGGCACTGGGATTCAGAGCCAGTGCTCCAAGCAGCTGCACAGCTGCGGAGTACACATTAATCACGCAGCTTCCTCAGCACCAGGCAGAGTGGGACTTGTGTGATCAAGGGCTCACTATAAAACATGTAGCTCTCTCTCTCTCTCACTACCCGCCCCCCCAGCCTGTCATCTCTCCCCATCTCTCTTCCTCCTTTCTCTTTCCCTACTTCTCTTTCTTTCCCATTTCACTCTCCCTCTCTTTTCAGCTGTATCCATTCACTCACCATGTCTTTCTTTCTTTCTTTTTTTTAAAGAGAAGAGTAGATGCTTTTCATTTATCCCCCAAACACTATTATTTTTCTCTGTTCTTTGCACTTTCCCAGTTGAAATGCAACAGATGTTTCCAAAGGGTTTGGAACAAAATTCCTCATTAGGGACCATGACAAATAAATCACATCCCTAACTGCACAACCCCCATTTGCTCAGATCTTTGCGGATTTTTTTTCCCAGGGTAAGAAGTGGAAGAAGAATCTATAATAAAACTATAACAAAAAGAACATAATAATAATCACATTTATTAACTGAGCTGGGAGTTGCTGCTAGTCTAAGTACTTTCCCATCTGTTATTTCACTTCACACTTGCAGCCACCCTCGGGGACAGGTATTACTGCCTCTATTTAGCTTATAAGAAATTGAAATACAAACAGAGTTGGGGAATTAAGCAAAAGAAGTAAGCTGATCCACATTTGAAGAGTTTGAGCAAGGTATGGAATGTTACAGTGTCTACAACAAACCAAACTTTCTAAGTGTTAACAGTAAGAGGATTCTACTATTAACGTGCTCTGGACTTTAAATTTCCCTCCATTATTTCTATGAATTTTCAAGGGTGTCAATATATTAATCACTTTTTTTAATCTCTCTTTCTCAAAGTGTTTCTTAAGTGTTTTTCAAACATTAATAATGGCAATATAGCCAGCGGCAGACACCCTGCATAAAGCAGGTGGCAGTGTGGCTCCTTGTATGTACCCAGTTTGGGCTTACATGATGTCTAATGCCAGATGAACAGTTTCATTAAGTCTCTAACATTTCTTCAATCATAGATAAGAATATATAATCATATATAAGCTTTAGCTTCCAGACTATTAGGTGAAGGTGTTAGGATGAAAAGGCAAATGTTGTGGACTCCTTTGTATGCCCCGTCTCTCCTGTGGGAGTCTTCCAGTCTCTTTTAGATCTCTGAACCAACAATCACCTCAGCAAAAACTGTTTTAACCACTCTATTGCAAATGGCTATATACTAGCTAATGAGCCAATTGGTCAACCCGATTATCACTGATTTCTGTCTGTTTTGAAAGGTGCCAGTGCCTCAAGATCTTAGGACCACATTTAGACTGAATCAGACACTTAAAAATGTTTTCTGAATGGATCAGGAGTCAGAAGAAAGGAATAAAGTGGAACAAAATGCTTTGAGGGAATCAGAATGACGTTAAAGGGTCTCCAAATATCAGAATTTCAGGACCTCGGCCTTCAGATTGCTCACTGACCAAGGTGCTGTTATTTCATCAAAGGTCACTTTTCTAATCGTGATGTTAAAAGTCATGTACTCCCTTGCAGAAGATGATGAGGAAAAGGTGATGGCCACACTTCTTGGGCAAGCCGTAGAGTTTTTCATTATTGTCCCAAGCCCAAAGCTAATGTGTGAAGCTTGAAGGAGATGGGAGGGTAAGGAGACAACAGTTCTTTTCCATGTGATGTCTAGCTTTTGTTGTTATTGTTGCTGCTGTTGTTTTAATCATGTACATGAAACTTTACAGGTCTTCTACAAACCAGAATCCAAACAGAAAGGAAAGCATGCCTAAGTGCTTATTTTAGTAAGTATTGTTAAACTGAAGCCTGGGGTGGGAGGGAGGAATAGAGCTACCTTTGAAGCCATCAAAAGGGCATTGTTCTTAGACTATCTGCGTATGTATAGCTGCCACCAATTTTCCTGGAAGCTGATCCCCTACAGACTTGGTCCATGTAGAAGCCACAGCAGCTGTGGTGTCTAGGAAAATCTTTCTCATCAGCTAGGGACATAGCCCAGTGTTAGATAGGTTGTTGGCCCAGCACACTCTGGGTCTGTGACCTGTTACTACAAATTACTACATTAAAACGGTACTATTTCAGACCTTTGCCTGACTGACTGAATCAAATTTTGCATTATAATAAGATCGCCACGGACTCAAGTGCACCCAGAAAATCACTAGCTTAGGGCATTAATTCAGCTAAATGATTATATTCTTCCCTCACAGTTTGGGTCTTTTACCTTTTCTGTGCTTGCAGAGACTAAACTTTTATCTCACTCTGTGAGAGTAGTTTGTGAACCTTGATATTTAAGTATGGCATCAATTGCTACTTTTCAGTTTCATTTTCTGAACGATGTGCTAATTTTCAGACTGTGGAAGTAACATTTTAAAATCAGGGCGTTATGATGGAGACTGCGCAGTTTAAGGCTCAGGGGTGAATTTCAGAGAAGAAAAACTTTTAAAAGGTAAATTATGTGACTAGAGAACTTGCTGCCCATTAGGATCCTTGCTGTCAAGTTTAAGCACCTGGTTGTGAATCCAGGGACCCACATAGTGGAGGAAGACAACTGACTCCTTCAAGATATCTTGTGACTCCACTTTGTGCTTTGGCTTGCATATGCGCACGTGTGCATGTGCACATGCGCTCGCACGCTCACACACGCGTGTGCGCACACACACACACACTTAATATACTTAACAATAAAAGAATAAAAAATAATACTAGTTCTTCAGATTTTAAATAATAATTTTTTTCTTAGAATACTTTAGTCCCTGTTGGGTATTGTTAATCTAAAATAAAGAGCAAGCTTAAAGTAGATTAAAGTCCAACATATGTATCCATTTTGCCCAGTCTAATCTTAAAGAATTTACACCTCTGTCACTCATCTAACATTTCTCATTTGTATTACCATTGCTCCCATTCTCAGAGGGGAGCATGGAGCACTGCTGGGTTTTGGTGATTTTAGATTATTCTTACTTCTCTCCCTTATCTGAATTATTAGAAGAGTTTCACACATACACACACACACACACACACACACACACACACACACACGCAGGCGCGCTCACACACGCACACGTACACCACAACACACAACACCACACCACACAGACACACACACACACACACACCAACAAAAGAGTTCCCTCTATGGCTCGCAGTAGTCATATCAAATCAACGGAGCAATCATCTTAGCTTGCTTATTTTATTCTTCATTGTTGGGAAAAATTTCTGCACTAGCGATTGTACATAAAACCTAGCTGGGGTTAGTAGTTTAAGCAACATGTCTCATAAGGCTATTCACATTGCTTAAAAATGTAGTCCTATTGTCTTTAAATAAACAAAAATAAAACACTCCATCTTAAGACATATTTTTATTCTTTATGCATGTTTGGGGAGACAGGAGAGCGAATGGAACAGAGCAATCAATATAGCTTCCATAGTTGTTTGACTTCTTCCTTGACTGATGGCGAAACTGCGAGTGAGAGAATGTGCCAGAGGCACTGAAGGTCAGAACTCAATGGTGCTTTTCCACTGTATTAACAGAAAATAGCGTGAGGGCGCTGGGGAGGAGTGATGCTGACTGCCAGCTCCAGGGCTGGATGCACTTTATTTAAAAATATAAGCAGGCATGCAGGTATTCCTCCCACTTAACTTGCCCTTTGCTAACTCCTGCTGTGGGAATATCCTGCAGCCCACCATACGTGAAGGCATTTTAAAATAAGCAAATGGTCTTGGAGGTTCCTATGTCTAGTAGCATTAACAGTTGGTTAAAATTGGCCTACGATGTACTGGTGACCTCTCCCTGTCAAGGCCTTTATAATACTTTGATTTCCTGTGAACCACTCTTGGCGATTTCGGCTGCCTTGAAGTCAAAGCATAGAAAAACCATATAGGATGCCTCAATTTGGATCAAATGACCTGTGTAATAGCAGCAGTTACAATTGATTCCAGAAGACACACACTCTTTGCTTCTTTCATTTCTACGTTATGAGGCAAAAATAGAAAGAAGAATCAATACTTGGGACAGGGAGTGAAAAAAAAATTACCAATTGCTTCCCTGGATAGGCACAGCATGAATTCATGAATCCTTATTCCAGGGCAGATTAAAGCACATTTGACAGAAACAGAGCCAAGCGTAGACATCAGGATTCAAAGAGAATCATTAAAGAATGTACCCTTGGGAGTTCTTAGCATTAATCACAGGTGATTATGAGGGCCTTGCCGTGTTGTGAGTGTCTGTCATGCAGAGGGACTTGCAAATCTCTTTTAGCAAAATGATGGAAAGGGCTGAGTCATAAAACAGTGATTGCTAACTGCTGCTTCAGAAAAAATGGTCCAAGTTGTTCGAGATGCTGGTTTAAAAGGAAAGAGAAAGTGAGGGGGTGGGGGGTGGGGTGGGAGAAGGGAGGAGAAAGTGAAGAAGAGAGAGTAGTTTCGCTGAAGTCTAAATGTGCTCTGTGTTTTAGAACTTACTTTGATTTAAGATGTTTCAGAGGCTTTAGATCAGAGTTGGCAGGTGAGTTTCTGAGGCACGGAGCTCAGATCTGGATGTGTGACAACTTTGTGCATTGCCTCTGCTGGGCGATGAGGTCAGAGCTCCCTAGGAATGCTGGTCAGGCACGGGGCCTAGAGTCAGCAGCTGCCACTTCATACTGAGGAAGATCAAGACCACCAGCGGAGGAGCCGGGAACGTAGATAAAGTAGGGAGGACTCTTGCAGTCATAGAAAATGAATCAGACATTGACCTCACATCTGTAATACAAGAGAACTTGCTCACCAATCCTGTGTTCAATTCAATTGTGAGTGATTTCATTATGAGCAGGGTAGAATCTGTTTTAATTCACTACTGGCTCAGCATCCCCTTCCTTTCTGGACTATAGGCTATTGCTGTCCCAAGACACTATGGCATCTGGGTTTTTAAGCTGGACTCTCTTAATATCTGTCTCCATGTCCCTCCGTAGACTTTTCTCCAATTATACTCAAACACTTGATATACTACTTGTTTTTTATTTGAATGATGGAGAATCAAATGAATAAATTTTAGGCTTTTATAGAGGTATTCTTTTAGAAACAAGAAATAGTTGTTAAACGCAAATGTGCTTTGCCTTGGAACTTTCTGACCCAGAGCTTTGAGGGCACCCTGGCAGCCACTCCCCTTCTATGTTGCTAACATCCTTCAGTTAGGGTGGACACGGGGCTCTTTCCTGTAAAACCACTTGATAGACAAACATCGACTCCCCATTCAAATGGTTTCTGACTTTATACATTTTGGACCAAGAAAGAGACAAAACATTCAGAAATGTTTATTTCTAGGTGACTTATTTTCCAACCTTTTTGGTAGTCCTAAAAGTGCCATTGGTTATAGTCTTTAAGGCAGCAAATTACTTCTGTTGTGGATGGTTGCAGGGTTTGTTTGTTTGTTTTCCATTTTACATAAACAATTATGTACCTCCATATTTCTTGAATAATCTCATTTTAATGCTCCTCTGTGATTTGAAACAGGGCTGTGGTCATCAACACCATAATATTTTTAATGATGTGAGGTCAGAGGACTGTAACTTTAAGAAATTTAAAGAACGCCTTCACATTAGGATAACTTTAAATTAGGATATCTTGGTCACATTCAGCAAATAAAAACAGGACATCTAAGTTTGAATTTAAGATAAACCACTATTATTTAAAAATAGTGTAACCACTCTGAGAAATACCCCAGGCATATTTATATTGTTTTCATTTGTTATTTATCTGAACTTTAACTGCAACTTAGCATGTTGTGCTTACTTTTTAACCCCATTGCAGGACCAAGGGGTGATTTTATAGGGCCAGTAGAGCCAGATAATATCTCAGCACTAAAATCTTCATACCAAGACATGCTATATGCAGAAAACTCAAGGTGGAAGAACTTACTGTGATCAACAGCTAAGGGGAGTAACTGGATCCAATGCACCACATCAGGGTCTAAGAGACAAAGCTTGGCCACAGATGCAAAGTGGGGTTAGAAAGCCACATCTAAGTCAGTCACCAAACTGGACAATTTTTGTATGTTTTGTTCTGCATTACCCATGAGTGTCTTTTTCATGTTTTCCCCCTAAATATCTCATAAAGATAGATGAGGTTTGCTATCTAGTGATGCTATAGGAGGCTGAGCACTAATGAAGAAAAGATGGCCAGCTGTCTCAGTTCACGACTCTCTGGGCCTTTAATACTAACCAGCTTTTTCCCCTGGTTAGAATTAAGCTGGTGTCATAGATCCTCTTACACAGCTGGTACTTAATGGACAGAACAGGCTTGATAAACCTGCTAAGGAAGCAGGCCTGAGCCCATAAATCTGGCATCGGGACTCACTGCTCTATTCCTCGCTGCTTTGGTGGGGAGCGCCACTGCAGATGGAGAGAAACTATGCAAGAAAATAGGGGACCGGAGCACGTGGAACTTTGGCCTTTTGTTCTTCAGTTTGCTTATTCTTCTTGCAGTTAGAGATAAAAAATCATTATCCTTCCCATACACCAGGGCAGATGTAGTGACTTGACAAGGCAAAGGATGGAACAGTCTCCCGGAATGAAAAGAACGCTACACAAACTGAAGAGAGGGAGGGTGCTGTCTTTGCTCTCTTGGCTCTTCTTTTTAACAGCTGCATATCTCAGTTTTCCCATGATAGCCCAGATTTACTCATGCTATCCCATAATAACTAGTAGCAACCCTTCCATGCCAAAACATGGAGGATGTCATGAATTCAGGCAAGCTTGTTAATGAATGCTAACCTCAGACATATTGGACAAGCAGAGCATTTGACACTAGACTTCGGTTGTTTGGCGCTCTTACAATTATATCATATGGTCAGACGCTTTGGGGCTCTTTCTTTAGTTCACTACCTCACTTCCATTCTTGGGAGTGATTTTCTTTTTCTTGGGAAGTCGCTTTATCCCATGCCCAAGTTCCCTTATCATGTCACAGAGAAGAAGATGCAGGTTGTCCTGATGAGACTTGATAGGCTGGAGTCAGTTGGTAGAGGAAAATGTCTCCCCGTCTCTGAGGATTAGGGAGGGGAATGGGGGGAAGAAAGAGGAAGGTGGGACTGGGAAGAGATGATGAAAGGCTATTATGGGGATTTAAAGTGAATATATGTTTAATAATAATAATAATAATAATAATAATAATAATAATAATAATAATA
>OU015747.1:37093868-37136337 GCA_907169655.1 Acomys percivali | reverse complement strand
CTCTCTCTCTCTCTCTCTCTCTCTCTCTCTCTCTCTCTCTCTCTCTCCTGAAAGAACAACAACAACAACAAAAATGTTGGCACAGGATAATTTTCGGCTTGAGAAGAGAAGTGAGTTTGTTGCCTTTGCGCCCTTTGCTGCTAACATCTGTCACTCCCACTTTGACAGCTGCTTCAAAGTTTCCAGGTCGAAAGTAACAAAACAAGGTTGGGTCAGCCTCCAATTCCTACTCAACCATGCCCTAAACATTATTAAAAAATTAACATCTCCCCTCTTACCAGATGCTTGGAAAGAAGCCATGAGTGAAAGCTCCCAACAATCTTTCCATCCCACTTTTCATATGGTTTGAATTCCCCCCACCCACCCACCCAACTTGAACAAAGTACAAGAAGCAAGCAGAACATCCATGTAGTTATAAGGCATAGCTGGAGCATCTGCCCGAGAAGAGGCGTTTGCAAGCTATTCCTTGTGCACTACTTGATTTTGACTCATACTAAACTTTGAACCGAACCAAAAGAAAATGCCTAATTTCTCAGTACTCCATCCAAGAAAATTTCCCATTCATAGTAACATATTTTAGTAACATATTTTAAACCTTGACTTAAAATTGCAGTAAGTGCCAAGAGGCTGCAGTTGCTATTTTGTTGAAATAATATCAGATTTCCTATGATGCTTTACATAGCTGTCATCTCTGTGATATGATACATCCATGATTTATTAACCTACTGAAAGTGCTGTCACTGGCTTGTCATAATAAGCTTTTCTTAAAGTATTAAAGACTAGAATGCTCTGCAGTAGTTCAAACTATAACAGAGGACTGACCTGCTTAGGGTTTCGGGTTTGGTGACTTGTACACCTTACACACAAATGTTCTGCCTTGTTCCTACCGCATATTTTATTTCTATTTCCCTCTGGCCTCCTTGTCACCAAGGAGTCTGGCAGGGAGCACGGGGTATAAGGGTGTAAGAAGCTATGAAGATAGAAACCTGATCTCCAGCCCATGGAATGGTGCTGTGTCTAAGACGAGTTGGCAGCTTGTGAAAGATCAAAACCCAAACTCATGATCTTCACTAAACCTCCTTGCCTTTGTGAAAAGCATATCCTCTATGGGCAGGGTGGGTACTCTGTGTGTGTGTGTGTGTGTGTGTGTGTGTGTGTGTGTGTGTGTGTGTGCATGTGTTATGATGTGTTTAGAAAGAGAGTGATGTCCAGCCACAGGACATGAACTTATTTCCATGGAAATGGGAGCAAGGAGAGATTTTGAATGGGAGAAGATCTATGGACATCTGATGTGCAAGAATGGCCTATGCTTAAGGATTATCTCTTTTTGTGCAAACAATGGCTGCTTCTCTTTACCCTGGTGTTATAAGAGGCTGGTCCTTGTGATATAACTCTTTTTTTCCCCTTTTTTAAAAATTTAATTAGTTAATTAATTCAGATTACATCTTCATTGTTATCCCCTCACTTGTATCTTCCTGTTCCTCCCTCTCCCTCTTTCACCCTATTTCCCTCCCCTAGGTGTTGTATATCACTTATTTTATTAAATATACAGGAGGAGATGAAGGAGAGATAAACCTGTTTTTTTTTTTAGGATACCAAGTGTGGGATTGGAATGGTCTTGTGAGAGAACAGGTGAGATTAATCCACTAGATGACCAACCACCTCGTGGGAGCTTGATTGTTGTCAGCTGAAGGGATCCAGTGACCAGACTCTGGGAGGAGATATATAAAAGATCCCAGAACAGAGTCTTTTTGGAGACTTTGGATAGTTTTGGCTGTTCATTGTTGAACTTCAAGACACTCCTAGAGAGAGCTGCTTGATGGAAGGCTTCGGGGTTCTGGATTCTGGTTACTCCAGGTTCCAGCAGAAGAAATCCTGCTGATTACGCCAGGAGAATTGTTCCTTACTGTTTTGTTATTGTGTTTCTTAATCCTCTTTTCCCGTTGGTTTGGTTAGTTGGGTTATAAGTGACGTATGCTCGATTAATATGTTTTTATAAAATATATTGGTTAAGAAAATTGGGCCTACACCTAGGTCTGTGACAGAAAGGGACCTCCTTTCCCATCATATTGTCATAGCCTATTAGGTCTCATCCTGGTGGCCTGCTTATCCTTTCTCTGAGTGCTATCAGGCCTCCCCACCCAGGGGAAATGGTCAAATATGAGGCACCAGGTTTCATGTCAGAGTCGGTGTGAGATAACTCTTAACCTTCAGCATATCCTGGCTCTCATATCTCCAGGGTTAGTTGGCTGACCTAACAGAGAAGCTTGAGACACATGTGATTCAGATAGATCCGGGAGTCATGGTTAATAACTTACTCACTTGTTACAAAATTAGGCAAAATAGGTAAACACTTAAGTTCTTTCCTTTTTTTTTTAAATTGTAAACATTTATTCATTCATTGCTTTTATGTATATAAAAAAGACATTTCTTTACTAATACCAGGAATGATAAATAAATAGAGTTCTCCAATGAGAGATTTTGTGGAATATGCCTGAGTAAAGCTGGAATACGACATACAAGAATTGGATGACCCTGGACGCTGCCTCTAGAGAAGACGGTTAAGTTCTTTTTAAGAAATTTTATTCAAATCACATCCCAATAGTTGTCCTCTTACTTTTATCTTCCCCTTCCTACCCCCCCCCCCGCCCTTCTGCCCTATTCCCCTCCCCTAGACCTCTGACAGAAGAGGCCCTCCTTCTCCATCATAGGACCACAGCCTATCAGGTCTCCTCACCCTGATAAGGCTTAAGTTCCTAACTAGTGAAATGTGGGTGTTTGGCCAAAGTTGGGTAATGAAGACATAAGGAAAATGGGGAGAGGAGGGAGAGTGGTAAAAGAAAATTTAAAGCATGTACCAATGACAACTCAGCAAATGAATTATAAACTTACACTAGAAAAACAAATAACTCATGTATAGCTCTACATGTACACTCACAATTAAGCAAGTAGACATGTACAAATATGCACGGCCAAATCCACAGTAGATTGCTACTTTAGAATTACCTTCAAGACTCTATTTTGAAGGTAGAGTTTAAATTTTTTTTTGTTATTCTTACCAGGCAGGCATTCAGTTTTTCTAAACAAGGACTAGATATGTAGCCTAGACTGTCCTTGACTTTGTGGTGAACCTCCTGACTCAGCCTCTCTCAGCTGGTGTTATGAAATGCATAAGTATGTCTGGATAAAATCAAGCCTTATAAGAATTATTAATTTTTTGTTTCCTTTTTTTTGCACAGTAATTGCACCCACAAGGAAAGTTTGGAAGAGATTGTTAGAACTCTGGGAAAATTTAAATCTTCATAGTAATAACATTTTAATTGAGGAAGGACAGATTGAGAGGGGGCGAAAAGTACACTGCTAGGTATAGTCAGTACCTTTCACATTTACAGTGACCGCATCTTCAGAGTGAACCAATCAGGGATTGGAAATACTCAGAGAAATAATTACATCTTCATGGAATGTGGGAAGGTTTTTCACAGATATGAAATTTTTTAAAAACATTGATTAAATTTGTTCTTTGACAATTTCACACATGTGTATAATCCACTTTGTTTATGCCCACCCCCAACACTTATCTCCTTTCCACCTTGTCACCTCATCCTTCCTCCCTAAACTTTCGTCTTCCCTCCTTATGCCTTTTTGTATAGTGACCCAGTGATTTTATGCAGGTCTGCCCGTGTGGCTCTGAGCTGGAAACTATCCACTGGAGCCTGATGGACTCACCATTGGGTGTACAAATGAACATAATGACTGTCCTTTCCCCCAGAATCCACCACTATTCCATAGTTTGTCAGTGGGAGGGTCCTACAAGACCCTTATTGCTCTGTGATTGGCTGTTGACAGGCCTAGGTTTGCTCAGACGCAGTGCAAGCAACCATAGCTGCTGTGATGTCACATAGGCACATATGCAATTGTCAACACCCCCTAATTATAGTATGGCTTTATTTGCCTTTAAGGTGATCTTCCTGAATCAGCCTTGCTCAGCCAGGACTACAAAAATGCACACCTATGTCTGGATTAGATCAACTATTATGTGAACTATGAAACCTTGTGTTTCCTGCTCTTTTTTCCTCCCCCATCATGAGCCAAACATCAGACTCAGATTCTCATGATGTCTTCGCACAAGACTTTCAGAATCAAGCAATTCTTGGCCAGGAAACAAAAGCAAAATCATCTTGCTCCTCAGTGGATTCAGGTGAAAACTTGTAACAAGATCAGGTACAACTCCAAGAGAAGACACTGGAGGAGAACGAGGCTGGCACTTTAAGGATTCACACAATGGCAAGACTGAGGGTTTATATTAAGTCATGGTCATCGATTGATCCTACCAGATGGAGTTCGACATTTTCAACCTGGTGACTTGGTCAAGTCTAGATGGGGGGGTGGTTGTCAAGTAATAAAATGTAGGACCTTTCAAAATCAATCTTGTTTCCTTTTTTTTTTTGCACAGAAATGCTTGGTTCCTCTATAGAGATGACAGCCAATAAAATGAGTGCTCCTGGAACAAGATATGCTAATGTAGACTTGCTTACACCAAAGTTAAAAAATGTTGGGATAGTAGATACAAATTTTATAATAAGGAAAATATCTGTGTTTAATTTTATAAAACCAAAAAGTATGCTTAAGGAAAACTGATTTCACGTTTGTAACTCGAATATGAAAGGGAACAAAAATAAACTGTTTTTTATCTACTCTGCTATTTTGTGACTAATTCTTAGTGGTAGTAGAGCAAATGGATCAAAACAATTGAGTATCATTCAATTACCTTTTCCCAGAAAATTGCTTAAAATCACTAAATCTATGTTATAGAATTACTCAATGACATAGTAACTAATTGAAGTCCATTTTACATGGCTTTCTCTACTTATAATTTAACGTTTTTGTCACTTGTCATTGAAAATACACTAAACATGGGCAGCTCCTGAATTAGGATGTGTGTTCAGCCTCAGGTGAATAGACAGTTACTGTGACAACAGAATATAGGCACTGTACTAAGGATTGTGAGGCCATTTCCAGTTTTCCCTCCAGAGCATCAAAGCTTATCTTTTGATCTGTTATGCCCATGGTTTGCTAAGTGCAACCCATACTTCAGCAAACAAATCTTAAGTGTCTTCATATTTTCATTCCAGTAGGAAGGACCGATAAAATACGGAAGACAGGTTTTATTTTTTCAATCTTAAGACTACTTAGAAACTGGATTAAAGGAAACAGAAACAAATCTAAAGCCACAAATACAAGATAGTATGGGATAAAATTGTATATTTCAGGCAACATCTACAGGATAGGGAAGAATTTAAAAGGAGACAGGATGGATTTTTAGCATACAAAGATTAATGAGATTGGGAAGGAAGTGAAAAGGCTTTGATAAGAAGACAATGATAAGAATGATTTTTTGTTTTGTTTTGTTTTGTTTCTAAACAAATGATTCACTGTCAAGGGCTCACTGGGCATTTATGGGGCAGCACCCTTCCTTGGTTGCCAGAACTTTCCACCCATCTTAATGTTGGATGCATGTGGAAGGTCTGACTTACAGCACATGTGAGTGTTCGAAATATTGATGTAGGGAGACACATCAAGGGATGCCTTTGCTGGCACTTGAAATCAATCCCTCCTTGACAGAGTCTTGTCTTAGAGCTAGAACCCTGGCAGTTATGCAAGCCTCACAGCACTGCTTTCCCCAGAAAGCTGGGCAAAGGGCAAGAGAAACTTGTTTAAGCTTCTGCAGAATGGCAGGTGCCTGAGTCTCATGTAAACCAAACAGCAAATGCAAGCCTCAAGAGTCAACTAAAGTTGTCTTCCTCATGACTGAGTTTCAAAGTATAAATAGGGTCTTTTACCCTTGGGGAAGAATTAGTTGGACTTTCACATGGTTAGAGGATGTGTAGTTCTAACCAGAAATAGGATTTGTTTAAAGAAAGTCAGGGAATACCCGTTGTTTGCTGTTATGACAACTAAACAATAGTCAGATTGAATGATACTAATATTTTTATTTTAATTTTTTAAAAAGATTTTGTGATTACAACAGCCAAGTTTACACAGTCTTAGATTAATTTCATAGCCTGAATAATCTGTAACAAAAAATGAGATGCATCAGAGAAAATCTAATAGTCAAAAAATGAAGTACATGGACTCTATACAAATAACCACAGAAAAAATAAGTTATCTACTAAAAGAAAAAAAGGGAAAATGTGAAGGGTAAGATTACAAATTCAACAAAGTGCACTGTGATTACACAAGAAAAAGCATATGTGCCTTTTGAGGTGGTCTGTGGTGTCTCTGCAGCACAGTGTGAGCTGGTACGCTTCCTGCATACTTTGATATAAAACTGAGATTAGCGAGAAAAGCAGTAGGAGGGAGGCTATTATTAAAAATGGATGGAGATTTAATGTTTTCTTTGAAAGATGTATCGATTTATTCAGGAGCTCCACAAGAAGACCAACAGAACCAACTAACTGGGACCCAGAGGGGCCTCCTGAGACTGAAGCACCAACCAAAGACCATGCATGCACAGGACCTAGGCCCCTACCCAGATGTTGGCAACGGGCAGCTCAGGATTCATGTGAGTCCTCTAGTAAGAGGAGCAGGGGCTGCCTCTGACATGGACTTTGTTGTCTGATTTTTGGTCACTTCCCCCTGGCCGGACTGCCTCGCCAGGCCACAGCAGAAGAAGCCATGCTCAGTCCTGATGCTAGTTGATTAGCCAGAGTTGGTGGATAGGGGTGGATCTCGGATGTGGTAAGAGGGAGGAAGGGTGAGACTGGGAGGAGATGTGGGAGGAGGCTATGACAGGAATGTAAAACGAATTAGTAATAATGATGACAGTAACAACAACAACAACAACAACAATAATAATAATAAACTTTAGAAAGAAAAATAGGTGGAGAGATTATTAAATAGAAATGGATCCTAACAGGAAAATATTCTTTATGGAAGCCCAGATAGTAGTAGAGACACTTTCTCAAGATTAACCCTTGCGTTTCCCTTAGAGTAGGATGCAAGCATAGTGGCTTGTTTCTGGAGGCTAGAGAACCCAGAGAAACAGCACTGTTCATCCCATCATGAACCATCGTTCTTATATCTGCAAAGGTACCATGGTCATGTGTGGTGTTAACATAGGAAAACTGTGCAGAAACGTTGCACTCCATTCTTTTTAAAACTTTATTTATTTAAAACAATTCCAAATGTTTACTGCATTTTCCTTTTCTTACTTCTTCTCCACTAGGTTCCATGAGCCTGGGACTTACAGCTTTGGCCAGTTTCCCTTGGTTACTGACCAGAGAGGTTGTCCTTTTCGAAGTAAGAGCAGATGAGGGAAATTCCTTTGTCTTTCTTTCATTTTTATTTTCTCCCCGCTTAGGTACCATGTGGTCTCAATTTATTTATAAAAAAAACCAAGCTTATCCTTATTTGGAAAGTCTAGAGAAAGTAAATTTCAAAAATTATAAATGAAAGCGTATGAATAGAGACGGACCCTCAAGTAACGCTGAACAAAGAGTAAATTGTGAACTATAGGAAAATGCTACCAACCCTGAAGTTATGTTACAGATTCCTGTGTAGTAGGTCCAAATGTCCAGGCGAAGGACAAAGGATAAAGATGCTTTCTATTATCCCAAGGAATTTCTTTCACTTTATTGCAGGGCCTTAGAGTAGGCTCTCAGCGTAAGCTCACTGTTCACCAATCACTTGCTAATAACTGGAGTTGAAAGAGGGCTCTGCCCTAATGCCATTATGTTCAAGAGCCATGATTGATTGTGTTATAGTATGTTTTTGAAACCTAATTACTGTCTGAGTGAGTATCTGTACTCATTAATCTTTAGTCCTGTAAATAAGTAAAATTGACTAAATAACTGGATTTCTCTAATGATGGCTTAGGTTATCTTTGAACCACTGCCTTGCCCTACCCTCTTCAGAGCAGCAAATTATTTTCTTAATGGTAATTGCTCCCCAGTTTTGAAATCAATTTGTAAAAGTCAGCTTATAAAACAATTTTCTGTGTTGCCCTGTGGTTGCTTGGTCCCTGTTCTGTGTTTGTAGTATAATGAGCGCATCCTGTGAAGTGTTCACATCCAGTGTGCTTGCAGATGACCTCCATGGCGGGGAAGGTCACATCGCTTCAGGAGAGAAGAGGCTCCAGATGGGCTTAGTTTTGCTTTCACCTTACTGAGCTCTACTTCATTCCCACCCAAATGCAAAGAGTTCCATTTAGTACAGCCTATGTATGCCATGTACTCCATATAAGGCAGTAATTAACACAAAGACAGTTTCCATTTCTATTTCCTAGTAACCAACACAGCATAATGAAGGTGTGGGATTTAATGATACATTTTTCTCTTTCCCAACCCACTTAGTCACCATTTTATTACCCATTAGAATTGTTACTCAGAAAGCTGACTTGAAGAATTGGATTATGCTATGTTCATAAACACCAAGGGACTTCTACTTTCACTCAAAATCAAGTAGAATTGACCAGATATGCTTTATTCTCAAAACAGTTAAAATAATAAAAAGTACATAAAATAAGTAATACTTTGACTTGACACACTGAACATAAGTGACAAAGGACAATAACCCTTGAGAGATGAGGTTATGTGATCTGAATTCTACTGCCATCATGGCTTCCAACAAAATTTCCCAATTGTGATGTAGAGAGAGAAGACCTTGGAATGAGGCAGAGATGGAAATCTAGGCAGCCAAAGAAATCAGGGTAGGGTATCAGAAAGGGAGCTGATACACAAAGTAAGTTCTAGCACTCTGTGAAGAATACTTTAAATAGCCAGTTAAAAATGAATTGGAGCATCTTCAACAAAGCTTATCAGGAAGAAACTAGTAGAAATGATGTGAAAAAGAACGCCTTAAATAGGGTGATCAGAAAGTTTTCTAGGTCTTGGGGACTTTTGAGCTGAAATGTGAGAGATGACAGAATAGACCATTGTTGACAGAAGAATAACTCCCAGGCATAGGATCTTAATGTAGATATTTCTAGAACTGTCTAGAGGTTCATATGAAGAGTTCTGTAAAAGAAAGGAAGTTGGTAAGTTGATCAGCTAGGGCAAAAGTAACAGGCATAGTGTCTAGAAGTTGTTTAGGAATTGGGCTTCTTTCTAAGCACAGAGAGAAAACACTGAAGAGTTTTCAGGTCATATGCAAGATGGTTCGGTTTACTTTAGAACACAAAGGTTGCCTTTTTATCATGTAGGTATATGGCTATTTGTGTAATTCAAATGCTGATTTCTCTAACCCCCATGTCTGGTTGCAGTCTTTGTTCTGAGAATCTCCTGTCTCAATGTTGAATAAACATTGCTCCCCAATTGTCTCCTGATATGCCAATAAAGCAGTTTACAGCCAATCACTGAGTAGGGGAAAAATAGAAATGGACTTCCTGCCAGCCAAGGGAGGAGGAGTGTGAGGAGGAAGTAGGGAATTTTGCCATGGGCAGAGGTCCAGGAGACATAAGGAGAGGAATTGGATCAGGGAAAGCTACAAAGTGCAAGTATCTCTGGAATGTATGCTGGGAGGAGATTTGATTAGCTTAGAGGGTTAAGAATAGAGAAATAACTGCTCAGTTATTGTGTTATGAAGCTTCTTATTAAAGACATATAACAGAGTCTCAATTATTTGTGTGATAGCTGGGTTAAGAGAGAAACTGAGAAACAAACAGTTAAAAAATAGCTTTAACATTGTGTTCTGCAAAATGGAAAGTTAGAAGCAAGCAAGAAAAACAGGGTATACTTAATGTGAGATGAGCAGTGATGGACAGATAAAAGGAGTGACAAGATGAGGAACAAGAAACAGTTGGATTAGGCAGAGCTGTCAGGACTTGATGTGAAAGCTGAGCATCAGAAGGATCTAGCAAATAATAAAGATTGGCTATGGGCCAGTTTTGCCCGAGCCCAAATTTCTTTGCATTTAGTATTGTCATTAACATGCTGGGCACTCACTATGGGCAGCACATCTCACTAGTGGTGGGAGCATAAGAAAGCACACAACCTTAGATTCTGTTATCAAGGACACCAGCAGCAAATATAAAAGAAAGAGGTTAGAAGTGAGTGAACTTGGGTGAAGAAGTACAGAGTTAGATGAATGCTATTTGGCAAAGAAGGAGACAGTACTATGTGGGAGTGGGACCAAAGGCCTGGAAGTGGGGATTCGCATAGTTTTCAGGAAATAATAAACAAAATAGGATGGCTTTCAAAAGTAAGCCATGCAGAGAGCAAGATTTGAAAAGGTAGCGGTGGGTAGAGCTCTATAGCTATATCGACTGTGAGTAGTATAAAACTTTTAAATGGAAACCCTCAGATAGACCAAGTTTTCCTAATCATGGAGCTGTTGACTCAGAGTGGAGAATTGATGTCATATACTACATTGCCGCAAAGCACCATTTTAGGTAGTTAGCGACAGCACAGATTCATCAGCCAGCATAGAGACATAGCCTGACACAAGTAGCAAAAGAAGACCTCAAATCTTTTATGTAATGTTTTTCTATCACTTCTTACTTTCTCCTCTCCTCTGTTACATTTGACTCTAAGCAAAATTGCTTAGACCATGGGGATTCCTCTGCTATCTCTGATAGCTGGAACTTTCCTTAGACTTGGAAACATGTAGATCTTGCCAAGAGTAGAATCCTTAGCCATTGATATATTTTCCTGAGAAACTGTAGCCAACTTCCTGTACCGAAGGAAAACACATTGGGTGACTCATAAAGTGGTTCTGCGGAGCCAAGCCTCCACATTCCCAGCCCTGTGGATATAAGGAGGGCCCACTGGGGAAATCTGCTTTAATCTCAGTAGTTGGTTCTGAAATCTAACGGTGTCACTGCCACTCTCATGTCCTAACCTCAGGACTAGATGTCTGATAAACAATTCATGAGCTCAGTTGCAAATTGCTTCTGACTGAACCTTACATACCAAAATACTCACCTCTGAGCTTCCAGATGTGCAGTGAAAAGAAATGAATCATTTTTGAAAATACAACAGCTGAAGCAAGCTCTGCTGCATTTTTTTTTCAGCTCAGACTCCAAGCTGTATTCAAATGAAGGACAATTGACATCAATATACTTTATCTTTTCCTTTGCTTGTGAGCTTGTCTATTGTCTAGGATCTAAATTAGTTTTAACCTATGAATCATTGGTTCAGTGTGCTGTTAATCATATTCTACTACCTACCTACCTCCCTACACACACACACACACACACACACACACACACACACACACACTCACACTTCTCTATTCTTGGACAAAGTGCTCAATCCAGCCAAATGATTCCTACTTTGGGGAGGAGGTGAGTGGAGAGGTCAGAACATTTATTTAGCAAGATTCATAGATTGAAAGTGTTTTTGTTTTGAGGCATGTGAGCGACATTATCAATTCTCTATAAAACACCCAAGTAAAAAAGAGTGCCTCTTGACAGATTTTGGGTTAGTTCATATGCGGCAGTTCCATTTCCCAATAGGTGATATATTCTTTCCATCTGGCTTGCTAGTGACAATGTGCAAACGTCTAACATTTGACTCACACAATAAACACAAGAAGTCCTGTATACATTTCATTTAATCCACTGTGTAATACAAACTGCTGTTGTTTGGAGAAGGGTTGTTTCCTTTTTTAACAAATGTCAAAAATAAATAAATAAATAAATAAAGGACAAAGTCAGATTGGGAACCAGGTAACACAAATCACGTAGACTAGTCTTTTACTTAGAGTGATAGGCATCTGATCCTAAGCCCAGACCTTGCTGTGGGTTTTCCTACGTCTGCACATTTGCTGACCCAATTTCATTATTTCTCAAAAGATTCCTGTGCCTTCATAGTCTTGTTAGTTCTTTTGCAGAGTCACCTAGCTATACTGACCTGACCAGGTGGCCTCCTCTTTGGAGGTCACTCCTTTGGCTTCTTCATGCTTTGGGTTACTATCATGCTCTCACTCATCTGTCCAGCCTGCCACCTAGATTTAGGTAGGTAATTACCAGAGATATTGAGGCAGATGATCACCTACCTCAGAATCTCCAGTCTTCCAGCTTCTATCTGGGGATTCCTTGTTCACTTTCCAATATCTGTTAACTTTCATCCTTCTTGTTCATTTCCCCATATTTATTTATTTATTTTTTTGCCTTTTTTTACTTTAGCAGAACAGCAGTAGTAAGAGTCTCTATAGGACCTATGACTCTCAGAGCCATAAGGTTTTTACCAGGCTTTCAGTACCAGATCTGGATTCTTACCTGCTGAGTAGAATCAAATTTAATCAGAAAGCGGTTGGTTACACCCATAACCTTTGTGCCACTATTGTACTCGTGGGCACATTTTGCCTGGCTCGTTAGTACCACAGTATGCAAGGCTGGCTTCAGGAATACTATTGATGTCTTTTGTCTCCAAGGAGAGGTCTGTACGACACTTTACAGCATATAAAACCTAGTGAGCAAGGAGTCAGTTTGAGGTAATTTCCAACTTTATTTCTCTTTGTCCTGCAGCTGAAGAATGCTGTGTTTTCAGCAAAAGACTTTACCATCTTATTCTGATGCCAAGAGCAATGGAAATAGCGTGTGTTGTTTGAGAGACTTCCTGGGGTCTCCCTGACCAATAACTATTTCATGCCTGGTGCTGAGAGATTTCCATTTAATAACAATTCTAGGGGAATACGTTTCTACCCATGTAAGGTCTCTGTGTTATAACTCTGTCTATGGTTTCAATTATATTTTTAATTATCTTACAAAGTAGTAGCTTTCCATAGGGGGGTTTTTAAACATATATTCTTAGTTTTGATTAACCAACTCCATCGCCTTCTGTTAACTGTTGAGGAGAAACAGCCTATTCCTTCTCATTAATCATCAAATATCTGTTGACTGTCTATTAGATGCCAGACCATACCCTAGGTGCAGCGGAGCACAGGGCAGCACTTGTCCACTGTCTCAAGGAGCATACATTCTAGCGGATACTCTGAAGTTAACAAATAAGCATTTAGGATATTTAGAACATGATCAAGCAGGTTCAAAATTGAGACTAATTCCAAATAGGGTGGCAGCCTGCAGAATGAGAAGGTAGTATAAGAATATTGCTAGGGATTCTTGCAAGGGTGGCCAGAAAGACTCTCAGGTGGTAGCATTTGAGCTCAGATCTACTTACGAAAATTTAGGGAATGTGGGAGAGGAGTTCTGTATGTAGAATGAGAAGATGGATCACTGTGTTTTCAGTGTGCACTAGGAGAGAAATATACTAAGCTTAAGTGGAGTCTACAGAGGGTATGGGTCCAAAGAAATGAAAGATAAGTTTTGATTTAGACAGACATGGCCCATAATATGAATGGCTTTTGCTATTACTCGGGGGCAAAGGTATATAAAGTATACAAATCTTAATTGTTAAGTTACATGAACATATATATTTTCTTCCTAAAATGTAAAAGGTTTCTGAATTTTTTTATGATATGGAAAAGTTTATTATGTGAGCATGGGGAGAAAAGGAAAGGGGGAGAAGTATCCCAGAGAGAGACAGAGACAGAGGAAGAGAAACAAGAAGGAGAGAGAGATAAGAGATAAGAAGATGGAAGTTGGGTGAGAGAGGGGGGGGTAAGAGGTTTCTGATTTATTTTCCTCTTTCCAAACACCTGCTATTATCATTCTTTTAATTCCAGTCATTCTGATATGCATACGTGGGTATGGTTTTCACCATGGAGAATTTTTTTTGGGGGGAAGGGATTTTAAAATATACTATTTGTACATCATTCCTACACCTTAAGTACTTGGTATATTGTATTCTTATAGGTATTCACCATTGTGTGTGTGTGTGTGTGTATGTGTGTGTGTGTGTGTGTGTGTGTGTGTGTGTGCGCGCACTTACCTTTCATCCTCCATACAGAACTTTTCTTCCAGACTCTTTACGATTGTCAACAGGCAACCTCAGATCAAATGTCACCTCCTGAGTGGCTTTCTTACTGACCTAGCTAAAACCATCTGCAACTATCACAATGCCTTCTGTATCTACTGACTAGTTTTGTTTATTTTTGAACAAAGTATAAGCGAGCACAGCACGCACTCATTTGTGTTAAGAAGACATGTGACTGTCTCATAATTTGTCTTACTCTTGATAGAGTTTGCATTGTGTCCAATCTCAAGGCTACAATAAATAAAGCTGTTATAAACATCCCTGTACATGTCTTTGATAGACATGTGTGCTCAGTTCGAGTCTATAACCAGCAATTAATTTGTTAGGATTATTTGTTTAACAAATATCATGAAACAGTTTTTTAAGGTGATGCTATTAACTTATACTCTTGCTGAAAATGCAAAGGGGTTTTGGTTTCTTTCCTTTACAAACACTTGCTATTATTATTCTTTTTAATACCAGACATTCTTATAAACATATATAGGTATGGTTTTCATTGTGGAGATATTGGGGGGGTGGAAAAGATTTTAAATAGATTTTTGATACATTCCTACATCTTAAGTAGTTGATATATTGTCTTCTTATAGATTTTACTGTAATGTTATTGATTATGTAGTTTGATTTTAAAAGTTTAGATTTCAGGCTTCCTGGCTTACATTTTTAAGGCCCAACACCACATTATTTTCCCTTTGTGATAATCCTGATAGCAGTGTAAGGACTCAAGTGTGTTGACATGACATGATAAATTGATTGTCTCTTGAGAATGCAATGTTTCATTCTGTGTAGGGTGACCCTATTCCAAGATCGAAGGGAAAATAGAAAATAGGACTTAGAATGTGAAAGAGAAAATTGGAGTGAGCCTCCACTTTAATGCAGTTTCCATTCTTGGAGCCAAGTGCTGCGTAGTCAATGCACAAAGGGAGTTGCAGGAGTTGCAGGAGTTGGGGTGGGTGGAGACTGTTGGTTTCATTACACGCTCATTATACCCCTGCATCAGGGTGTCTAGGATTTTGCCCTCATGATGAAATTAGGAGTGTTATCCTTCATTTCCTGTTTTGGAAAATAGTTTGACTTACCAAAAAAAAAGAAGGGTAACTGCATATTGTTTCTGTTGATAATTTTTCATATCACAATTAAGCTAATTAGAATTCTCTTATTTTCCAACAGCTTTAATGAGGTCGTCTACTTGGCAAGGAACCTCTGAGACCAAAAACCATTGCCATTTGTTAAAAGACGGAGAGAGGCCTTGATGACAAGCCGAGGTTCAGTTGCATTTCAGTGAAGAAGATGTATTCATTAAGGTAATTATATTTTGTTGCCTCTGATCTGACAAACTTCTAAAGTTCACTTTTCCTCTGTTTCTCTTGCTCTTTCCACTTTCGCCTCCATCCCCTCCTTAGAGAATTCATGGCGTCTGAGTTAAAATAGGTGGAAACAGTCTCTGTTTCCAGCAGCGGCTCCCCAGCTTGGTTGGAATGCTCATCTGGTTGTGATAGACCCATGTTTCAGCCAGCAGTTCTTAAAATAGCTCCTTGGCTTCTAAAGCAAAAAAAAAAAAAAAAAAAAAAAAAAAAAAAAAAAAAAAAAAAAAAAGACTTTTGGGTAGCTCAGGGTTTGCTCTCAGGATGCTTCTGGCATCTTGCTTTGGGGGGCACTGTTGCTCCAGTTTGGGAGCTCCAGCCATGCACTAGTGAGTGATGGCTCTCTCTTGCGCAATCCTGTATCTGCACCCCCTGTCAAGTAATTATTACAAATGTTTCACATAGGAGCAAGCTAGCTCTAAGCAAAGGTCTGCCTTTTAAAGGAAGCGTGGGCCCGAGGGGTGGAGAGCACTCTGTCCTGTCCATGGCAACATTTTCCCCTCTGACAGGGTAATTAAGTGCTAATTAACTAAATGAGTGTAAATGTTGAAGGTTGAGATAAATATCTACATCTTCTTAATCTATTTTCCCCTCGAAGATTTGATAAAGGAAATTTGGATTTAATGGAGGATATCTGTCAATTATTTTTTTTTAACATGGCAAATCTGTTTAGAAGGAACTCAGATATGCCCGTTTTAATTTCTACAGGAAAAGTTAACAGCATATAAATAGAGGAGAGGTGCAATAAAATGCGGATGTGATACTGCAATAATTATGGTAAGGAGGCTTAGTGAAACTACCTTTTGGAAACATCTGGTTTCTGTTTTTTTCATATCCTGCAGATGTTGCAGAACTGATGAGAAATACTGACAGGAGAATACATTAGCCCATGAAGCCATTTCAATGAATAAAGCAAAGACTAGCTCTTAACTTTCTAAAAAACCTACTTAGAAAGAAGCCTGCTTTCAGAGTAGGCAGAAATTAGACCAATAATTGAGAGGGGCCCAGGGCCTTCTAAAAGTGTCAATAGTGATCTGTTCTTGCCAAAGGGGAAAAGAGATGCTTTGTGGAGGAACAGCCGGGGTAATAAATGGCCATCTTTGTAATTTGGGCACTTTCCCATTGCCTTCCATGGTGAGTGATTAGAAGTGAGGGTGAGGAGCAGCCATGGGAAGCCCACTCCTGCACTGGGCTGGGCGGTGGAGCAAAGGGCTTCTGAGCCTTCTCCGACTATGTCACTGAAGTGAGACCAGAGACAGTTAGACAGCTCTTGGGTTGAAGCAAGAATCTTGGAAAGGGGCTGCCATTTGTGACCCAAGACAGTCAATATCCTTCCCAGGCAGGAAGTGACAGGGCAGGAGTACGTATGCCACGCCTCCTGGAAAGCAAGGAATGAGCCTGGGAAATTGCATCTAATGGGGTTTGGTTGCAATGAGATTAAAACCCTGAAATAAATGCAAAAGAAATATTTTGGCTTAGACCCTATTTGGCAGGAGGACTAGGAGACTGAAATAGTGCTCTGGCTGCATGGGAGCTCAGAATTGTTCCTGTTATTGATATCACCACACTGAGTCACAGCACCACATGCTTAGAAGGCCCCAATTAAAATGTATAGCGAGTGATTTTTTTTCTGGGAACCACCCCACAGACAAGAAGGACATACTCCTATAAATGCACACGTGAGAAAATAAAACAACAAACCCAGAAATAGCACTTTTCTGGTTCATCTCTGAGTTGACCTTTGATTGCTCCCAGCCTGTAGTATCATCATTTTTTTTTTTTTCCTTCTAAGGCAAAAGGACAAATCTGCGCCGTGCCTCAGGAAAGACTTTTTATTGTCTGTTCTATGACTCCCTAGAGAGGGAGTCTCTCCTGGCCACACAATCTTTCCGCCTGAGCCACAAATGCATGTGCCACCAGCCACCTCTCTGCCATTTTCCTGGCACTGGCTTGCGGCATATTTCTTATTGGCATTAGACAAAGGCTTTGCCTCGTCTTTGCTCCCATCCAACGCTTCTTTTCTTTGCACCTGGCTAATTTCTGATTGTGATTTATCAGCTGTATTTCTCAAAGCCAGATTGTCAGGTTAAACTCAATATAATCAGTTCTTGCTCCTTTGGGAGAATTTTGGCACTAATGCTGAGTACTATTTAAAGGATGTTTAGCCTCATTGGCGATATCATCATAATAACTTTTAACATTTATGCCTCTTTTCCTGTGAGTGACAAAGCTTCTCAGTCCCGCCCCCCCCCCACTAATCATCTCTTCTCCACCTTTGGCTAAGAGCAAATGTGGAATCTGCTGATTCTCCCAGGGATAATGATGTAAGTAGGTATCAGTGTAGTATGTTGAGGTTATGGGTGAAGCAATAGATGCTCACAGACGCTAGAGCAATTTATTTAAGATTTTACAGCCAGTGAAAGTAGGATTCAACTTATTTTAGAATCTCTGCTCAGGACTTTGACTAGGCAAAGCAAGCAAGCCCCTGCCACTACTGTAATATCATAAGAACCTAACAAAGGTAAGCCAGACGCTGTAAATAAATATCCTGGAAAGGCTCTGCAGATGTGCCACGAATGGGAAGAAGTTGAAAAAATGAAGTATGCAAGGAAGGCAGATCTAGAAAAAACTGGGGGAGATTATGTTTATAACTATTTTCTCCTAAAAGGTGTTTGGTAAGATGTCAATACTTATTTTGTTAGGAAATGGGTGATATCGCTTCATATGCTTGATAAATATTTAAATATTGTTATACATTTTTTGATCAAAGTGTTATCAGAGCATCTGTCATACATTATCAATTCCTAAGACAAATATCAGATATCCTGTAAGCATTTTACAAACATTGGACATTGAACCAGTTCTCTTTTAGCCCAAGGGGATCAATTATTGGGCCTTGCTCATGTTAGTCACATGCTCTATGACAGAGCTGTTCCTGGCTAAAAACGTGTTGTGAGGACACAATCTACAGAGGGGCACAAGTGGGTAGCTTGATAGGTGACCGAGGAGAGCTGAGAACTGTTCAGATTGTAGGGTAAGGTCTAGAAGTAATGTTTACTCTGCCATGTGCTTACTGAATCCAAGAATTTAATCCTGCAACCCAGTAGGTTTTAAGGTTCTGTAGGAGGTAAACTGGCTCCCCAGATTTCCATATGCAAGATGGGACTGAGAGGTGATGGGGGTGGGGGCTGGGGGATGTAGGCCCCCACCTCCAGCTAGCTAGTCATAGCTCTGTATCACACTAGTCTCAAGCATCTAACCGTCTGTGTTTTCATTCCTTCAACTACAAAACAAGTATGATGGATTGTTTTTTCCTTACAGACTGAAATCTAATGAGTCTTTAAATAAAAATTCTAAGATATAGAAAGAAATAATGGGTGTTTAATGTGGAGAGAGCTTGGGGAATTGATTTATTTGCCGCAGAATGGGCTGGTAGTTAAATATCACACCCCCCTATGTCTCCCCCCTGGGGAAAAAGTGGGAAGCCCACAAGGACTATAACTGATTTGCCTTGTGAATTCCGGCATGAAAAAGGGTGCTTTCTATTACCTGCTACCTACACCGTGGCTAATTATTCATGCACTAAACAGCCATTTCTTGGAAAGTTCCCTGCAAACTGTACACTGATTTTGACCACCACAATTTCTTTCTGAGAGTGGCCAATATGAAGCTGAACAGTAAACCAACCAGCCAGTGGGGTGCACCTAAGTAATCCGGATCCTTTGCAAAACATGACAAACATCTCTTCAGCTGATGCCACTATCTGATAGAAAACTGGAGTTTCTTGCCCCCAGGTGTGTCTGCATTCCTGTGAGAATGCAATGAAATAGCTGAGAACCATCATCCGCAAGAGACAGCTGAAAGTTCAGGCCTGTCTCACCCTGAAATTATAAATCTATCCTCCGGCAAAGCTCAGCCTTTCCTTCCTGTCCCTAAGTGTTTGATGACTCCCAAAATGTGTGCTGGTTGGTGCACAAGTGGTCACTACGAGGCTCCCCAAAATTCTTTTCGCTGGTCAAGAAGCCCTAGAACCCTAACTTCCTGCTCTGTGTGGCCCAGCTACTCACTAGCTGTGATTAGTTTCCCCCTCCTCCCTGGAGATTTTCTTACTCTGTGTAATTTGTGCCCAATAACCCCCAATTTTTTCTTTCTTTTTCTTAAGTTTTTAGTGTATACAAGTGTTTTGCCTATATGGATGTCCATGTACCATGCACATGCCTGGTGCCAGTGGAGGCCAGAAAAGATTGTTGGAATCATTAGAACTGGAGTTCTAGGTGGTGAGGTGTTATGTGGGTGCTGGGACTCGAACCTAGATCCTCCGGAAGAGCAGCTGGTGCTCTTAACCACTGAGGAATCTCTCCAGTCCAAAACCCATTTAATCTTCTCTCATGCTTCCTGACTATCATGTACATACATGCTTAACAGAAACAGATGAAGTGAATGATCATCGGTAAAAGACAAAACAGAACACAAGACTCTCCTAGGCCAAGCCAGGCCACCCTGCTCCCACTTCCTACTTTTCTTATCTGTCACCTCTTTTTTCAGCTCCTCAAAGTTCCCAGTGTCAACTGGTTGAGAAGCCATCGTACCTCAGTTTCTCCTTTTCTTTTCGTCTCTTCAGATAAGTCTGTCACTCTGAAACTTGCCCTTTATGACCATTCTTGGAAATCACATATAAAAGCAATAAGCTGGGCTAGATGTGGTGCTTGACACCTGTAATCGCAGAACTTGGGGGGCTTTGGGGAAAGGATTATTGTGGGTTCGTGGATGGATGAAACTCTGATGTTAAAAGCAGACAAATGAAAGAAACAAAACGGGGGCGGGGGGATGCACTTGAGTCTGCTCTAACAAATCCCATTGATGTAACTTCCATTGCTTCCTCTGTCTTCTGAGCCATCACTCTAACGTCAGGTAGCCATTGGGACGCCGGGCCTTGTCTACGCATAGTGACAAGGCATGGATTCACAGGAAAGGCGAGTCATGAGAGGAACAATGACTCAAGGAATCACATCGCTTACTATCTATAAAGAAAGGCTGGGAAAAAGGTGGATTGTGAACAAAAGTATTTAAAAATTGTTTTGTTTCAAAAAAAAAAAAAAGAAGCTTTTTATGGAACTATAGTTACCCCCGTTCATGTCCTTTCTGCCTTTGAGTGACCACTGCACGTTGATGTACCATGACGTACAATGGCAGCCCTTGAGGTAGAAGGTCTGGCCCTTCATAAGAATCGTTTATTGGCCAGTATCTTAGAAGATGCCAATGCGAGACAGCATCCTCACTACAGGAAGAAAAGAGAGCAAAACTGTTTCCCCGTTTCTGTCCTCACTGGAGATTCCCACAGAGACAGTAGGTGTTCTTTCTCAAAAGAAAATCAATCTTGAGCCTCACACCTTCCTAGTGTATCCACGCTGCTTAGTCCCCAACTCCCCTTTTCTTTCCCCGTCAGATCCTTCCCTCCAGCTTCTGCCTCTAACTCTCCTCAGACCAACTCTCAGCTCCTCCTACTGGTCATGCAAGGTCTGGGATTTGTGCCTGTAGACCCGACATCTTCTTCCGGAGAATAGAATGAAGAAGAGCTTGCTGAAAATCCTAGAATCTGTGCTCGGGGTGTATAGTATGTGGGGAGTATTCATACTTTCTTTTGGACATTTTCTCCTTTTTTTTTTTTTTAACTGTTTACCATGTATTTTCTAGTAGAACTGAGGTCACTCTCAAGAGTGTCTCAGTACACAACATGTTGAAAGCAAAAAGCCAAACAACAAGGGTATGACCAGCTGACATTTAGGCATCTTTCCAGATTTTGGGAAACCTAAGAATTGTTGGACAACAGAAATGAGACCTCAATTTTAAGTAAAATTGGGGGAAGGGTAGTAATTTATGACTGTACTTTCTTTTTGTAAACAAATGTATCTTCTTTTAAATTATCAGTTTAGCAGAAGCACCACTGTGATGTTACGTTTCAGTAAGGTCTTTAGAATAAAGGAGCAATCTTAAACAGTGGTTCATTTTGCACACTAACATAGACAGCCAGCCCTTACGTCATGGAAGCATCATGCTGTTCCCAAGCATAGGCCCCTGAAGCCAGATTAGGCCTTTGCTCTCCTGTTGATACAATTATGTTTTGGATTAATTTCAGTGACCCTCACAGATTATCTCTCTAAGGGAAGGGAGCCTATCAGGAAGTCTGAAACAGAGGGGAGGGGAAATCTGGATGCACTAGCAAAGGGACATTAACTTCCTCAAGGCAGTAAATTAGAAAACAAAATCCAAATCACCATGTCAGTTAATATTCAGGTTATTGAGGACCAGTTGAAGCACATGAAGAAAAAGTTTGGGGAGGGTGGAATTGCTTAGCCGGTAAAGGAGTTTGTTATGAGCCTGGTGGGTGACCTGTGTTCAGTCATTGAAGCTCAGCGTGTAAGGAGAGAGCTGACTCTGATTTCCATTTATGGTGCCACGGCACATTCACAGCCCCCCTCCATCCTTCTAAACAAATATATACACAAATACATGCAAATTTAAACGGGTCTTTTAGAAGAACAACTTTGGGAAGTGGCTTTATTTGGACTGCCACTCAAAGGAAATATCTTCTTATCAATTTATCCTGTGATGGATAGCTTTGCTTGCTTTTACTGTGCATATAAAGCACGGAGGCAATTCTAATTTGCTCAGCACTATGTAACACAACTCTTTTTTTTTTTTTTTAGAAAAGTCAGCAGCCTTTGAATACTGTTTTGGTATTATTATTGTAGATTTTTGAAAGGCGAATAGGAGACTATTTGTAGAGAAAACACCAGCCTAGGAAGGGAGCCCCAGCTTGAGCCTGTTTCATTTTGAAAGTGGCTTTCAGTTCAGCATGACTAGCAAGGTAACCAGGCAAAGGACTCATCAGGCTTGTAACTCAGCAGGTGTATTGCTGTGCGCCCAGCCAAGGAGCCATTCAGGACTCACTCACTCCAACTGTGGCTTTCTCTGTGTGGCAAGAACAAGAGAGGGAGGCTAAGAACTCAGTCTTCCTCTTCTCAGTGCATCCCACATCTTTCCATTCAGTTCAACTTAGGGCATCTTTATTAAACACTCATTCTTGGCTGACAAATCATCCTGGGTGCTGGTGGGGGTGAAAGTGCTGGTTTGTAAAGAAAAGAATAAATGGGGGAAAAAACAGAGAGATTATTCCTGATTCAAGGGATTTGATACGATTAGAACATCTAGTTTTGCCTCATGGGAAAACAAAACAAAACACTTCAGCTAAAAAGAGTAAATGAAAAATAAATCTGTATTGCAATTGTATTCAGTATTTAATAATTATGTAGGGATGAGTGTACGCATAAAAATGACATGCATGCCCACAATATTAGAAGGTTACATGCTTAAATTTCAATTCTAGCTATCTCTGATTATGGAATTACCGGTAAACTTTTTCTTTATTTATAAAATTTTGCTTCTTATCTCTCTTGCATTGAACAAAGTTTATTTTGACAATGGGAGAAAAAATATTCTAAAATCATCAGGGAAGCACGTATGGATACGAGTGGCCTCTACAGACTTAGCTCTCCATGGGAAAAAACTTGCCTCAACAGAAGAGTTATTTCATAGTTCCAGGGCACAAATTAGCACATCTCTCTTGGCTACTGCTTGGTGCCTCCTATTCACTGGACACTGCTACAGAACAAGGCAAAGAGAAGGTTGAAGTTGGGCTTTCTGTTGCTTGGACAAGATGCAAGTGATTATGTTTTCCTTTTATCATTTGTTTCCTAAATTATCTAAATATGCAGATAGCAGAACTTTGGAACACCAGGCCAGAAGCAAATTTGCCACTGATTCCTGTGGTTAAATGCAAGGTAACCCCCAGATTTGGGGAATTTTTCCATGGTTCTCTTACCCTTGGGCATCAGCTGCCTATCACTTCTTCCTCTCAAAATGATAAACAAAACAAAACAAAAACAACCAACCAACCAACAAAACAAAAGAAAGGGGGTGGGGCAGGGCCGGTGGGGGAGGGGGGGGCTGGATTTTGACCTGGCATTATTTTTAAACAATACTCTACTCATGTAGTTGTGTGATTTGGCAAAAGAACTCATGGTCTGAACTTTGGTTTATTGTGTACTCTTTGTGCAACTTTGAGACATCTGCAATTAGAGGGCTGTATCAAGCCATTTGCTGATCTGTTGTTTAGTTATATACACTGAAGTTCAGATTTTTGTTTAGCACAATGCTCATTGGTGTACAGTTCTTTATAGCCTGCATTTTGAATTTTGATCTGGGTTTCATCTTTATTTCCACGTTTGGGATGTGAATGCCATTTGGGTTCATCTTGAGTCATTTTGAAATACCAGCTAAAATGAGAGAAATGATCTCCACTGTCTGAGGTGCCAATTATGCTGGGGTGACAGATTTATTGCAGAATAAAGATTAATATTTTTAGAAAACTTGTCTTTCTGTATTTGAATTTGAGTACATTTTGAGAACTCTGCATTATAAGTTGTATACACATGAGAAATAGGTTTATGAAATGTATTTAATGCATACAAACACATCATGTTATAAACATGAAATTTAACCAATCCAAATACACTATTCAATCTCAGTGGTCCCTATGGAGACAAATCCACTTACTATCTAAGAGTGCACTCAGAATGAAGGAAACCGTTTTTTAATTTAATTTATTCAGATTACATCTCAATTGTTATCCCTTCATGTGTATCCTCCCGTTCCTCCCTCCCTCCCTTCCTCCCTTCCTCCCTCCCTCCCTTCCTCCCTTCCTCCCTCCCTCCCTCCCTCTTTTACCCTATTCCCCTCCCCTAAGTCTGTGACAGAAGGGAACATCCTCCCCCACCATATGGTCACAGCCTATCAAGTCTCATCTTGGTAGCCTGCTTATCCTTTCTCTGAGTGTCACTAGACCTCCCCATCAAGGGGAAGTGGTCAACTATGGGGCACCAGAGTTCATGTCAGGGTCAGTCTCCACTCTCCACACAACTGTGGATAATGTCCTGTCCATTGGCTAGATCTGAGTAGGAGTTCAATGTTTACTCCATGTATTATCCTTGGTTGGTGCAGTAGTTTTGCTCGTCATGATGTTCTTCTTGTAGGTTTCTGGGACCTTCTGGATCCTTCTATTATCTCATTCTCCCATACTTCTCTCACCTAGAATCCCAAGAGGAGGTCCTCATATGTATGCCAATATCCTAGTAAGTGAAGATTTTCATGGGATATCTCTTTTGGGCTAGTGTCCATTTATAAGTGAGTATATACCATATGAGTCTTTCTGGGTCTGGGTTAATTCATCAGTATGATCGTTTCCAGGTTCCATCCATTTGCCCACAAATTTCAGTAATTCATTGTTTTTAATAGCTTAGTAGTATTCCATAGTATAAATGTACCATAGTTTCTTTATCCATTCTTCACCTGAGGGACATTTAGGTTGTTTCCAGGTTGTGGCTATTATGAATAAGGGAGCTATGAACATGGTTGTACATATGTCCCTGTTGTGTGGTGGAGCATTTTCTGGGTATATTCCAAGGAGTGGAATAGCTGGGTCTTGAGGTAGATCTATTCCCAGTATTCTGAGATAGTGCCAGGTAGATTTCCAAAGTAGTTGTACAAGTTTGCACTCCCACCAGCAATGGAGGAGTCTTCTTTCTCCACATCCTCACCAGCATGTGGTGTCACTTGAGTTTTTGATCTTAGCCATTCTGATGGGTTTAAGATGGAATCTCAGAGTTGTTTTGATTTGCATTTCTCTGATGACTAAGGAGGTTGAGCATTTCATTGTTTCTCAGCCATTTGATATTCCTCTGTTGAGAATTATCTGTTTAATTCTGAATCCCATTTCTTAATTGGGTTATTTGATTTGGTGGTGTTTAATTTCTTGAGTTCTTTATATATTTTGGATATTAGACCTTTGTCATATATAGGGTTGGTGAAGATCTTTTTCCAGTCTGTAGGCTATCACTTTGTTCTGTTGACTGTGTCTTCTGCCTTACAGAAGCTTCTCAGCCTCATGAGGTCCCATTTATTAATTGTTGACCTTAAGGCCTGGGCTGTTGGTGTTCTGTTCAGGAAGTTGTCTCCTGTGCCAATGTGTTCCAGCCTCTTCCCCACTTTTTCTTCTAACTGATTTAGTGTCTCTGGTTTTATGTTGAGGTCTTTAATCCACTTAGATGTGAGTTTTGTGCATGGTGATAAATATGCATCTACTCACATTTTTCTACATGTAGACATCCAGTTAGACCAGCACCATTTGTTGAAGATGCTATCCTTTTTCCATTGAATAGATTTGACTTATTTGTGAAAAATAAAGTGTCCATATGTGTGTGGATTTATTTCTGGGTCTTTGATTTGGTGAAGGAAACTATTTTTATGTGTCATTTTGTGTATTAGTCTGTATCGATGATGATTGGCTAGAAGCTGGAATATTGATGGCTAACAAAGTGTCGAGATGGCTCATTCAAATGAGCATTCTCTGGACTCTAAAAGCAAGAAACAAATGCTGTCCCTGACCCAATATGAGTGATTCTAGAAGAGTTGTAACTGAAGATTCATGGATGCCTAGCTTCATGGTGACTAGTGGTCTCATGGGGAATAAGATCAGAAGATATCCCCATTTCTAGAGGTTGATGATAAGCTATTGTTACGTCATACAATAAGCTACTCAGCATTGCTTGGTGTTGAAGCATCCCAGCATATGTAAGAAGGGGAATCTGGCCCATTGTTGAAATCCAGCTTGACCATAGACTCTCACCATGACCTGAATAATTTCTGTGTGTTCTGTCAGGTTTGGATTACCACAGCTACTCCACTTGTGAGTCTGCACCAATTATCTCAGAACTAAACTTCGTACAGCATCTAGTTAAGCCAAGGCAGGCAAAGCTAATGGAACACCAAACACCTATTTTAGCATTCATTTTAGCAAAAATCTTAGACCATTGTTTTAAATGGTAGGAACACACTTGTACAAACACTTCCAGACATAAATTCACAGCCCAAACAAGTGCCTGGTTGAGAAACACAGCTAGAGGCGAAGCCACATCTGGAGTAGGAGCCAAACCAGTAATAATTATTGCCAGAGTCATAGCTAGTCACAGAGGCAGATTCAGAATCATCTTCAGAAGTAGAGGAGATGGAACATGAGTAGGAACAAAGATGGACTAGGAGCTTTGATAGGAATACTAGAGAGAACAGAGGAACCAAAAATTAAGGGCATACCCCAGGATAATATAAAATGTTGTAGACAGTAATTTACTCTCAAGGGAATTCAGAGGCTATAGCTTGATACCTTGAACAACCAGCCTAATAGGGGAATACCTCAGTCATATGACCACCTAGTCTTTCTAGAATATTGTAAATACTCTCATTAAAAATAGAAAGATAGCTGGGTGTGGTGCTGCGCACCTTTAATCCTGGCATTTTTGGAAGGCAGAGGCAGGCAGATCTCTGTGACTTCGAGGCCAGCCTTGTCTACAAAAAGAGTTCCAGACAGCCATGGCTGTTACACAGAGAAAGTCTATCTCAGAAAAACAAAAACAAAAAACAAACCAACCCCCCTTACACAAATACAACAATTGAATTACTGATGCAGAAGTTCAAGCAGAAAAACACTGGAAACACAAAAAACTTAAACAAATCCTTTTCACCAAAAATTTCAATTCAGAATAATAACCCCAAATAAGAAAGGTCTAGGCAAAATTTCAGACAAAATTTCAAAATAACTATTGTAAGTGCATTTAAAGAAATGAATGAACATGAGTAAACATCTGAATGAAATAAGGTAGTCAATATAGGGTATGAAAATAGACTTAGAAATGCTGAAGGAAAACCAGCCTGACATACTAAAAATTAAAACTAAAATAAATCAAATCAAATAATCAAAGGAAAGTGCTACCAAAGAATGGAAAACCTGCAAGGCCACATATCAGGGGTTAAAGACAAGGTATAATTTGCATATCTAGATAAGTACACTGACACATTTTTAAGCTTTATATCTTAAAAATTATATATATGGAAATGAAAACTGTCTGTGATACTGTAAAAACCATCAAACCCATGAATTATGCTCATAAAACTCCTTACTAAAAGCATATAAAATATTTTCAATGCGACTGTATCAAAAAGTTTCTAACTCAAGGGAAAATAAAACAGGTTTATCCCAGTATAAGAAGCATACAGACTATATAGGCAGAACTAGAAAAGATACAGCTCTCATTATTTTACATTTATAATATGAAACATACTAAACAAAGTGTATTAAAAGCTTCTAGAGAGAAATGTTAAATCACATATATAGGCAGGTCCATAGAATCAGTGTCTAACAACTTAAAAGAAAATTTAAACACAAAAGAGCTTATAATGATATATTTCAATTTCTGAAGGACTAAAGATATGAAACCAGACTAATACACCTAGCAAAATTAAATGTCCTGACTGAAAGAGAAAGAAAAACATTCCATGATAAAAATCAGACTAGAGGAATTTATGACCATGATCATTACACTACCTGTACAGATGATACTAGAAGGAATTCTTCAGACTGAAGAGAATAATAAACATAAAATAGACAATGTATAAAAAAATAACAGATGTTAGAACAGCAGGTAGGTAATGAAGAGTAAGAAAAAACATATACAGGAAAGTCAACAAAATGATGAGAAATAATAAACATCTCTCTAACACTCAGCATTAATGATATCAACTCCAGAGCTAAAAGACAGATTGAAATATTGGAATGGAAAAACAACAATTAAGGACTGATGAGATGGATCAGTAAGTAGGGGACTTGCTACCAAACTTAATGACCTGAGTTTTATTGTAAAGACACACACTGTGAAAAGGGAGAACTAACTTCTACAAGCTGTGTTCTGCCATTTACATACACACCATGGTACATGTGTGTATGCACATGCATAAACACATAAGCAATAAATAAAATCTAAAGGCTCTGGGGATGGAGATAGCTCAGTGAGTAGAGTACTTACTGTATATACCTCATGAACTAAGTCTTATTGATCCCTGGAATCCACATAAAGGTGAAAGGAAAAAGCCATCTCTGACCCCCATAGGCATGCTTTAGCAAACCTTTACTACCACCACTACACACATTGCATGTACATAATACATACATACATATATATATATATATATATTAGAAACATAAGATTCATAAATTTTCTACCTCCAAGAATGACATCTTCCCATAAAAGACAGACATTAGTTTAGGGAAAAGTTTGGAAAATGTATTCCAGGTAAATAGAAGTACTTTGACAAAATAGGCGAAGAATGGATAAAGAAACTGTGGTACATTTACACTACGGAATACCACTCAGCTACTAAAAACAAGGAATTCTCGAAATTTGTGGACAAATGGATTGGACTAGAAATGATCATAATGAGTGAGTTAACCCAGAAACAGAAAGAGTCAAATGGTATATACTCACTTATATCTGGATACTAGCCCAAGGAGCATGTCCCAAGAAAGTCTTCACTTACCAGGAAAGTGGGACAGAGGGGAAGACTTCCTACTGGGACTCTAGGTGAAAGAATGGGGAAATAGAAGGACCCAGAGGGTCCTAGAAACCTACAAGTAGATCATTATGACGGGTGGATTTGGGCCCAGGGGTCCTGCTCAAACTATGGCACCAGCCCAGGACAATACATGCAGTAAACTTCAAACTCTACCCAGATCTACCCAATGGACAGGACTATCTTCACCGTTGAGTGGAGAGTAGGGGTCTGACTTTCACATGAACTCTGGTGCCCCATATTTGACCACGTCCCCCAGATAGGGAGGCCTGGTGGCACTCAGAGGAAAGATAGCAGGCTACCAAGAAGAGACTTGATACCCTATGAGCATATACAGGGGGAAGAGGTTCCCCTCAGTCACAGTCATAGGGGAAGGGAGTAAGGGGAAATTGGGAGGTAGGGAGGAATGGGAGGATAGAAGGGATGGGATAACAATTGAGATGTAATATGAATAAATTAATAAACTATATTGAAATAGAAAAAATCAACCAAAAGAGATAAAGAATGCCTTTTCAGGTCTAATATCCAAAATATATAAAGAGCTCAAGAAATTAAACACCACCAAACCAAATAACGCAATTGAGAAATGGAGCTCAGAACTAAACAGAGAGTTCTCAACAGGAATATCGAATGGCTAAGAAACACTTAACAAAATGCTCAATATCTTTAGTCATAAGGGAAATGCAAATCAAAACAACTCTGAGATCCTATTTTACACCCATCAGAATGGCTAAGATCAGAAACTCAAGTGACACCACATGCTGGTGAGGATGTGGAGAAAGAGGAACACTCCTTCACTGCTGGTGGGAATGCAAACTTGTACAACCACTTTGGAAATCTACCTGGCACTATCTCAGAAAACTGGGAATAGGGCTTCCTCAAGACCCAGCTATTCTCCTTGGAATATACCCAGAAGATGTTCCAGCACACCATAAGGACATATGCTCAAGCATGTTCATAGCAGCCTTATTCAGAATAGCCAGAACATGGAAACAGCCTAAGTGTCCCTCAGGTGAAGAATGGATAAAGAAACTATGGTACATCTACACTATGGAATACTACTCAGCTATTAAAAACAAGGAAATCTTGAAATTTGTGGACAAATGGATGGGACTAGAAAGGATCATAATGAGTCAGTTAACCCAGACCCAGAAAGACTCACATGGTATATACTTACTTATAATTGGACACTACCCCAAGGGGCATGTCCAATGAAAGTCTTCACTCACCAGGAAAGTGGGACAGAGGGGAGGACATACTATTGGGATTCTAGGTGAGAGAAGCATGGGAGAATGGGGAAATAGAAGGATCCAGAGGGTCCTAGAAACCCACAAGAACATTATGAAGGGCAGATTTGGGCCCAGAGGCTCTCTTCAAACTATGACATCAACCAAGGACAATATGTGCAGTAAACATCAGACCCCTACCCAGATCTAGCCAGTGGGTAGGACATTCTCCACAGTTGAATGGAGACTGGGAACTGACTTTCACACGAACTCTGGTTCCTCATATTTGACCATGTCCCCTTGACGGGGAGGCCTGGTGGTACTCAGAGGAAGGATAACAGGCCATCAAGAAGAGACTTGATACTCTATGATCATATAGAGGGGGAGGAAGTCCCCCTCATTCACAGTCATAGGGGAGGGGAATAGGGGGAAAGTGGGAGGGAGGGAGGGAGGAATGGGAGGATACAAAGGATGGGATAACAATTGAGATTCAATATGAATAAATTAATTTTTAAAAAGTAAAAAAATAAATTTGATAAAAAGAATGCCTTTTCAGTCTGATTAAGTAATAAGTCCAACAAGTAGACTAGACAATTCTCAACATGCACTCACCAAACATGGGTATACCTACTTTAACAAAACACACTTTAGACATAAAGACACGCATTAACCTCAACAAAATTATAGAGGATGACTTCAACAGCCCATCAACTGGTTGGTCATTACAGCAAAAATAAAGAGAGAAACAATCATAGATCAAATGAGCTTAAATATCTATATAATATTCTACCCCAAACTGCAAAACACACACTATTCTCAGTAGCCATCGAACACATAGATATCAAACAGCACACTATTAAATGATAAATGTGCCTTGAAGAAATAACGTGAGAAAAAATATCCCAGTGTAAGATGGTAATAGAAATAAAACATACTAAAGCCTATGGTTTACAATGAAAATATTCCATTGGTGGAAGATTATAGCTCAAAATGTCCCCATTTATAAATCAGAATGATCTTGATCACCACAGGGTGGGTCTCCTAGCAAATGGAGGAGAGGCTGTCTCTGACATGGACTCTGCTGCCTGCTTTGGGGTCACTTTCCCCAAGCTGGGCTGCCTTCTTGGGCCTCAGTGGAAGAGGATGTGCTTAGTCCTGATGCGACTTGATGTGCCAGGGCAGATTGGTTGTGGGGTGGTGATGGGGCTCCCCTTTTCTTAGGAGAAGTGGAGGGGGAAAGAGAGAAGATGGTGGGAAGGTGGGACTTGGAGGAGAGGAAAAGGGGGGGCTGCTATAAAGATGTAAAGTGAATGAATTTTTTTTTTCAAAAAAATACACCATAGAATCTTGAAAATACAAAAGTGGCCATTGTTGGACTCCAGAAACTGCAATGTGGAAGACACTTTGGTAAATCCATTTTAAATGAGTATCCATTCTATTAGTTCTGCTCTTCTGGAGAACTTAACTAATGCAGAATATTAATACTAATAAGCAGTAAGCCCAACCATGTGGTACTTAGGCTTTTGGAATTGATTTGTGGGAGGAATGTGGGAAAGTTAAGAACTTCGGGAGTTGAAAAGCCTTTGAAGCTGTGAGCAGAGTTTAGCAGGCAATTCTTACAGAATTCTGAGATGAATGTGGCGTTTATAGGCTTGGTTCATGAAAAAAGTTACACAGTGAATTAGCACAGGCACGGAAAGGCAAATGCTGTATGTTCTTCCTCGTGCAGATGACTCGTGCTTCCAAACTCTAATTTTGTGCACTCAACATGAAGTACCTGTAGGCAAAAAGAAATTAGAAGGAGTCCACTAGGAAGGACTTAAGGGATAGGTGAATGGAACCAATATGGAAGCAAAGAAGGGAAATAAATACTTGGGGTAGGAAAGATTAAGCAAGAAAGTTGTGGGAAGATAGGAGAGATTAGCTGCATGAGGAATAGTTGATTAAGCAGAGGTGTATAAAAAGCCATATGCAAACTTACTATTTTGTAACCAAACTAAACACCGTTGATTTAAAAACAACATAAGGGGACTGGAGAGGTGAGCCAGTGGTTAAGAGCACTTGTTGCTCTTGTAAGGGACCTGGGTTCTGGTCCCAGAACCCATGTGGTGCCTCATAGCCATCTGCAGCTCAGTGCCAAAGAATTCCATGCTCTCTTTTGACATCTATGGGTGCTGGGCACACTCATGGTGATGGTGCCCATACATGCATTCAGGCACAACACTCATACACATAAAATAAGTAAATAAATAAATGTAGATGTCTGAAACAGTCAGAAGAAAAACACCCAGCATAGCTGGAAAGAAAGAAAGAAAGAAAAAGCAAAATATGCTTCTAGAGGGTATGCTTTACTACAGAAAGCACCAGTGCCAGGGTGGGAAAACTCACACCAAGTTGTTAGCCACGGAAGTTCAGGATGCTTCGCTGCCCCAACAGCACTGGTTCCCGACAGTCCTTTAGGTCGACCCCCCAGAACGAGATGATAAGACGCTTTCGCTGAAGACATCACAAAGCTTGTTTGCACGATGTAGAGAGCCACACTGCAGGGTGATCTGGAAGATTAGCCTTCCGGGCTAGCTAACTTTCATAGTCCCTGAAGGTGCTCTTCAGGCTGCTGGGGAGGAAAAAGCAGCAACGGTCAGTCTTCCCCAGCTGTGTTTCCTATGAACTTCAGGACCAGCTCGCAAGACAAGATGTGCGCTTCTGTGCAATAGCGGCACATAGAGATGATGACACTCACTGCTCTTGATTAGATTTGAGGTCGGCTTCACAGGAGGGAATGCATGCTTGTTACTATAAACTTGGTTCAGAAATCCATGGCAGTGGGAACTAGGAAACTCATTATTTACCAACTAGTGACCTCACAAGGCTACACATATAGCTCTAAATTAATTTTCATACAACAAAATTAACTAGTTTTTAAGAGGTGATGCTTCTGGGTATCAAGTTAATAAGGAGCAGAACTATGATAGTTGATATGTGCTAGTTGGGGCTGGGGGTGTCTCTATGTAAACTGGGAATGACGGGTCTAACCATAGGCCTTGTGAACTGTACCATCCGCCCTCAGCACTGATCACACTGCTGAAGGGATGTGGTACACTTGACTCTCCCTAAGCGTGAATCACCCTGATGGAGGGGTGTGGCTGAGGATGCTGCCCAGCTAGGAACCCAGGAGGCTTGTCTGTGCCTCTCTTGGGTGGGTCTTGTTTTTATTTCTAGGTACCCTTCAACTAACTGTTCTGTCACATTTCTTGTGGATGTCAAAAGCTATTCCTTTCATTGATTAATTAAAATCTTTTTGTTCTATTTTTTTTAATTTGTTGGGGTGGAGCCCACAGTGCACATGTGGAAGTCAGGTTCTCTTCTTCTAGTGTGTGGGGTGTAGGTGTAGGTCGAACTTATGCAAGCCGACTTGGTAGTGCACACCTTTGCCACATCAGTCACCTCACTGGCATTCTTCCCTTTTTATAATATACATTATTTTTATCCTGACTCTTTTCTTTTCATGGTCTCATAGAGGCAGCTTTTATTCTACCATCTTATCTAGAAATTTGAACGATCTATCTCGAAAGCCTATTAGTTCCTATGTGTCCACTGATAAATATGTAATAGGTATCATCCTACTTAGAAGAGTGCCTGTCATCAGTCTTTGGGTGAAAAAGGGTGATGTGCTCTATCACCACAGTCATCTTCCCAAGTGTCCTCTGCTTCTTCCTCCCTCTCCTTTCCTCCTCTCCCTCCTTCTCTGTAGAAATTCAACACTATACCAATAAAGTAAAATAAAAAAAATAAATTTTGGTTGTTTTGTCTTTTGTTAGCTTTCTGAAATTATCTTCAGATATCTGCTTATCTTGGAAAAATTAAGCCAGAACAATATCGTCATAATACAATAGGGGACTAACACATGCACACGGAGCACACATATACACTCAGGCAAAACACATCCGCATGAAATAAAATAAATAAATCTTCTTAAATACAGGGGACTAACATCCAAGACTTGTCTTACTTTCTAAAGTAATAGTTTTAATAAAAATTTTCAGAAGTATGAAATAAATCAGCAAATATGTTTTGCTGTTTTATAAGTTAAAAAAAAAACCCTCACTCTTCAGAACTAGCTATAAAGTAAATGATCTCTCAGAAAAAAGAGAAGATGCTCTGGCTTCAGAGCTGGTGAGTTGGACGGGGTGGGTACCTTCTGGGAGTGATGTATACGCCATTCTCACTTTGCACACAGCAGCAGCAGGGGTTGGCAGGGATGGGGTCGGCGGGGAGCTATATGACAGCATTCAACTTGATCACTCTTGGGGTACGCTTAATAAAAGCCTGTACTTTTACCCCACCTGACTTATATTAGAACACCTTTGTAAGAGCATGCATTTATCAAATGTTAACTTAAGGTTAAAGAATAGTAAGGAGAAGGCACGATTACCTAATCATTTAAATTCAAAGCTAAGGCAGGGACTTATAGATTCTCATAGAAAATCCATATTCGATCTAGTTGATATTTCGCATCACTACGAATAAATTTACCTTGATCCTTTGTGAAATGGATAAATGGCTTTTTTTAAATAATAGGATTTATATAGAATAGGAGTTTTATTTTATGGAAATAGAGAGGTGATCAAGTTTTAAAAAATAATCCCTATGGTACGGTCTTGGGCATGTACTGATATGCTTTCCTCGTGGCTATATGTAGATTTTCTTGGTTTTACAGCTTTAACTTTCACCCCATCAGTCATTTCAAAAATTGCAGAAATTTTATATCTTAAATGGAATAGAAAAAAGAAGAGTTGACCTAGGAGGAAACAACTGGAGTCCAGTCCTATTCTTAGCATGAGCAGCTGTTGCTCCTCCAGCCAATGCCTTGGTGACCATGTTTTACACTTCTCCCATATGAAATAGTCGACAACTTGAGAGATTTCTTATATAACCTTATAGTGCATGGCTTGAAAGTAGTTCTTTTGTGGAAACATTTTGACAGGCACTGAATCTTCTTATTTGAGTCTTCACAGAGGTTCTGGCCTTCTAGGAAGAGTGTTTAGTTTAGATCAGCCCATTGACATTTGGGTTACTTTTAGAACTATCTAGTTAGAGCCACAAAAGATGTGGTGCTCTTCGGGGAAACACAATGGCTTAATATATTATTTTGGTAAGCTGGACTAGTGAGAGCAAGACACAGGGTTTTAAAAATAGAAACCATGTGGTTTTTTTTTTTTTGAAACCCCATATAGGAAGGATGGATGAACATTTCTTTCTCTTCAAGCGCTATTTATGTACTTCACCAGAAATATGATTGATCACACACAAGCAGGGAGGTGATGATATGCTTATGTGAGACTCACACAAAGGAACCCACATGGAGAAATAGCCTATCACACAACTATTGAGAGTGACTTCATCGGAGTGTTTTTTTCTCTTCCAAGGAAAAATATATCTTTTAATAACTGAATAATTCACATATTTTGATTTTCCAGACTAGATTATGATGTGAAGTTACTGCAGTAGTACAGGAAATCAAGTTTGATTTTGTAATATAGTCAAATGACTACTTTAGAGTGCCATGTCTGCGATCAATAAGGAAGCTGTAACTACATTTACTGCCACATGATGATATTGATGTAAAAACATAATGGTTGAAATTATAAAATCAATTTCATAATTTAATCAGAAATGTTTATTGATACTGTTAAAGTTGAATTCAATAGCTTCTAGTATGTAGTTAATTTCCTACCTGTCAGAAAAATGTATTGAAATGCTCTTTCTTGAAAATGGAGTTAATATAGTAGAGAAAGCAGCAAACTCTCATTCCAGGAGAGAGAAGACTTTGTTCTCTAGTTCTTGTTGGAGGCAAATACTAAAAGCTTTTATATATTATACTACATATTATATATTATAAGTATAATGAGAAAATGCTCTATGGTCACATATTGTTGGGATAACTGCTCCTGAAGTGGCTGAAGAGAGAAGTTCATGCTCACTGAAAAACTTCTGAGATGAGCAAGCAACAGATGTGTAGTCATGTATGGACACTGAGTAGGGCTTTGTAGTATCCAGTTTAAAAATGACTGCAATATTAAGTTCTAAGGGTTGGAATCTTTGATGCTTCGACTCTTCCACAAGTGGTTAGTTTAGATCCATTTTTCATATTATGTTAAAATTATCTTAGTTGAAGTAACAGTTACTTAAGAAAATGTCTAGGTATTACTTCTATGTTTGAGGCAAAGCTACTGTGACTTTTGAGTGCTTGTCCTGTTTACAATAGATAAAGACTAAATTTTATGGCTTAGCAATTAGTTGGATGTCTCTGTGTTGTGGTGAGTAACATGAATTTTAAATTTTGTATGGTTACTCAGAAATTATCAATTTTCCTATTGTGTAGTGAGTAGAGTGACATTTTCTTACAACAGCTTTCAAAGGATTTCCCTAGCTGGATGGACTATTCTCTGGGTCATTTGCTTGCTATCCTATTGTACCCTCTACTTTGGAAGTCAAATTTGCATTTCAATTGCCCTTCAACTGGTCCACACTCTTTGTTTTCCCACCATACAGTTCTCCATTATATTACCAACCTGGCACTTTCAGCATTGACTCATGTCATATTCTAACGTTTACTTGCATGTTATTGTTTGGCATGTTTTGTTTCCCAAATGAAACCATTTGATTCCCAAAAGCTGGTGCTGGGTCAAATATGCCCCAGAACATTAAGCAATTAGACAATTATGTGTCATTTCATAGCTATTCAATGTATTTGGCGTTTAGTCAACTGCATGTTAGCAATAGTTGTGAAGATTAGGAATCTAGGTGCATAATTTGGAATGCAACCATGTTGGACTTTGAGAGATGTTTCTTTGAGTTAAATACTAAGTGGAACCACAGAGTTTCTGGAAATGTTCTCATTGTATTCTCTGGACTCCAAGTTCAGAAAATCCTCACTATCATAGACACTGCTGAATTCCCGGCCTTGTGACATATGCCTATTTCTCTTTTTACTGTACTATTATGATTTCTTAGAAAATAATTTGTATCTGATAAGGAAAGGAAAGAGGAGTTAAGTTGCTTTAAAAATGAACGAAGTCCTTCAGGAAGAAGGGAATGTTCCAAAAGTCTCGAAAATCGATACCTGAGTACATGAAGGCTTGACTTAACTTTTTAAGTATTAAATTTCAGAACTTTGGGCATAAGTCTACTTACTAAAAATAAGTGAATTCAGCATTTAACTACTTGAAAAAAATGTGCTGATTATAGCTAGGAGTGGAGTTTTGGATGTGGGCTCTACCTCTAAACTTAAGTGAGCTTTGCTCTCACAACTTCCTCCCTCTTTCAATTGGCTTGCTCAGTTACCTCCCTGAGCCACCTCCTACTTCCTGACCTTAGCCATTTTTGCTGTTTGAATCATACATTTAATGTTAAAGGCTCACACCAACTATTTAAATTCAAATTTCTTTGTATCAACTGTCTTTATAGAACAAAATGATTTGTGTAAGGATAAAATTTGTAGGGCTTTGCTGGTTAAGGTTGAAGTCTGGTCTTCTCCAGATAGCCGATTCCATGCTCAGACTACAAAGAGTGGACTCCTTTTCTCAGTGGGACCCTCCACCCCACCTGATCTGGTGACTCCAGAATTTTGTAAGGAGCATCACATAGAAAATATAGGCCCAACTTTTCCTGATAACAGGCATAGAGAGTTCCAGGAAGTACCCACCCAGTGCTGAGATCTTAGCCTTCAACAAATTGTCTTTAATTATACCTCTGGCACCACCCCTCACACATACGATAATTAAAGTACTGCCTTCTGTGGGAAGGAGTGTAAGCTTTGTCACAGGTGAAAGCAGTCTTGGCCAGCTTTGCCCTTGGACACATCATGACTACTCCCTGAGATTAACCTTGAGATAGACTGGGTGGAGCCATCCTGGACCTGGAATTCAGGAACTGGACCTGGAGACTCCACCTGGACTGTTGTGTTTCTAATAATCAACCCTCAATGGGAGAGGGAGACCGCCCCTTGCACATGAGAGACAGGCAGGTGGAGAGGACAGAGAGGAGCAGCAGGTTCAGACTGGGCTTGAGCACATGTGGATGGGGAAGAGGGGCAGCGAACAGGCCGGACCAGTGCGCAGGCCAGAGACACCTAGGGACCCGTCACGTGGAACAGATACTGGAAGGTTCACTCTTGTTTCCCTTTAACCTTTTTTCCCTTTTGTGTAAGCTAGTTGGGTTGTATAATAAAGTTTAATTGTTAAAAAACAGAGCCAAAAGCCTTCCGGTGATAAAGGCCTAAGTTACTGAGACACTGTATCAGTGTATGTAGATAAGGTATCCTGGCAGACTGAGCTCTAGCGAATCAGACACATTCTCCCTCACTTCCCAGGGTTTATAACTCCCTAATTCACAAGTAAAGTTGCCTTAGACTCCTCACTTCATAGGACTGTATCAGATTAGTCATTCTGGAGATGGGCTGGGCTCCTAGGGATTCTAGCACCGGCCAATACCTGGAGTCAGCAGCTCCATCAGGGCATGCTCGAAGCCAATGCCAGGGAAGCACTTGGGGAGAGTGTGTCTTGCCTTGACATCTAGTGGGTTTCAGGCATTCATCTGAATCTCCTTTTGTGCTGGGCGCAATAGACTAACCAAAGAGAGCTGTGACACATGTAGGGCACCTGAGTCCCTAATCCCCATTGAAATCTGCGGTCTCATTCTTTTTTTTTTTTTTTTTTACATATAATATCAAGATAACTTTGCTTTATTTTATTTTTAAAATACATTTATTTTATTACACATGTATAAAACAAACTACATACAGAAGGAAGAACCATGTGACAATCATGAGTTCTGTAAATGTTGCATACATAGTGGTTTGGCTATTTGTATTTGTCCAGCTTGAAGTAAACGTCTTTCCTGTCCTGTTGGGTCCAAATTTCTGAATGAAATTCGATATCTATCCTATCTCAACTCTAATAACTTAACTTCTTTATCTTGGTCTAAAAAAGATCTTATTCTCCTAACCAACTAAACTTGATTGTAAAACTAGACTATCTGGCCTTCAATTCCCCTGAGAGACTGACAACACCCAGCTGACCTCAAAGAAGATGATGACCATCAAAGAGCCTCCTTATGGAGATGGCTTCAAAAGTGGCAAACCAGCCACTGGACAATATGTCCTCATTCCTGCCACAAAACAGAATTTTGCCTAAAAATGTGCAGCTTAGATGCAGGCAAAGTCAAAGGCCAAACTCTGCCAAGACAGGGTAACCAAGTCCTCAATAGTTCCTGTGGTTTCATTCTGTAGGAGCTGGCCTTAACACTCATTCAGGCCTCCCTGGCTCTGTCCCTAAGCAACAAGCCCATGGGGAAGCACTCAGAGAGAGCGTGCATCTTGCCCCTCCAGTATGTATTCTCCCCTTTACCCCTTTGCCTGCCCTGCCCGCCTCCCCCTGCACTCCCAATGGTGGGCTCAGGGCACAGACCAGTCTGCTTATAGGGACCCAGACCTGCGGGATCCACACAAACAGGCAAAAACCAACCAACCAACCAACCAACCAACCAACCAACCATCCAACCAACCAACAACAACAACAAAACACACACACACACACCCTCCAAAAACAATACATAAGGAAATATAAGCATCTAAAGTCAGTATGAATCTACCTATAGAACAAAAATGACTAAAAAGATAAATTCCACTTCCTCATTGGCTTTCTAATATGTGTCTATAAAAGTAAATATCTAATAACATGGCTTAAGATGACCAAATAAATTTGATGAACCATTGATTCACACATGCAATATTGTGCAATAAGTGCACATGTTTGGTGATAATATTCACTATTCACTTAATGATTATCATGTGCTAGAGTTGTGATAAGTGCTTTATCCATAATATTTAGTCATTATGGTAACTATACAATGTCTGCACTGTCACTCCACAAAAATGAACTATACAAACTGCTCTTTGAAAATAGATATTTGAATTTAATTCTCAATTCCTATGTTCATTAACAATGAAGTCTTCGATTACTTTATAATTCTAAACTTCAGATTTTATATTAAAATTGCTTTATAATGTGTGTGTGTGTGTTTACACACTTGTGCCATGCACACCTATAGAAATTAAGAGTCAGTTAAAAGTAGTTGGTCCCTTTCTTTTATCTTTTAGGTTTCAGAACCGATCTTAGGTTACCAGGACTGGCAGCATACCCATTGAGCCATCTTGTGGCACCCTAAACTTCAGGCTTGTTAGGCTATGAAAAAGAGAAAATTTAGGACTGGTGACATGGCTCAGTGGGTACAGGTATTTGTCATGAAAGCTTGGTGACCAATGTTCCATACTCCAAACTCATATAAAGGTGGAAGAAGAAAATTGCTCATAATATTGATCTTTGTCCTCTATATTTATGCCTGTTCTCTCTCTCTCTTTCTCTTTCTCTCTCTCTCTCTCTCTCTCTCTCTCTCTCTCTCTCTCTCCCCTCCTCCTCCTCTTCCCTCTCCTCTCCTTCCTCTTCTTACCAAAATAATAAATAATTTTAAAAGGAGAAAAATAAAAATTGTCCCATGCATCTCATAGAATTATTGTACTAAAATAGAGAATGCTTGCAGAGTACTTAGCAAAGCCATGGCTATTACAATTATTTTGACTATAAACAGATACGAAGCAGAATTTAGTGAAGTTATATAACTTTCTTCAATTAATAGAGTAATGAGACAGGAGAATGCTAAGTCAAACCCATATCTTTTCAAATTTCAGTGCCTGCTGGAATATTGCGTAGGCTTATGGTGCTACTGGGCCGTGAACCAGGGCAGGATAAATCAGAATTGAAATGAAAGAATATATGTGTATAATATATACTATGAAGGAAAGAGCACTAACATGCTATAACAAATGTGCCGAAAGTGGGAGGGAGGGAGGAATGGAAGGATGCATGGGATGGGATAGAAAATGAGATGTAATATGAATTATTTTATTTTTCAATAAAAATGTGTTAAAAAAAAAACAAAAAAAAAAACCCACAAATGTGCCTCCACTCCACATTCTTAAGCTTCCATCAGTTTCTCCAACTGTACAATATAAGAAGCAGACATGTGGCAAAAATGTCGGAAAATATATTTTGTAGGCGTATGTCCCAGAAGTCCAGAGGTACACACTGGTCAGATGATGAGGCCAATAGAAAAAGAACCAGCAAGGGTAATGCTAACTACAAAAGTTAGAACTTTAGGAAAGGGGGACTGGTTTGCTATTCAGGCAATGGATAACACATTGCACAGAAGGGTAAGTAAACACTTCTGCTCTCAGAAATCCATTAAAATAGAATCCATTATTTGTTGGAATAAACCTATAAAAGTTAATTAAATTTCATTATCTATGACCACGTCTTAGCATAACAGAGAAGCTTGCTAATTGATGGAAAAATATAATAAGTGTACAAACACACCAATGGAGCTCTCACAATATTTTCCCACTTATTACTATTGCTTAGCAGAATTGCATTTTTTCTCATCTATAGAACCTTTAATAACTGAGAAGACTGCAATGATATAGGTCCATGGGCATATTAACTATAATTCTATTGTTTCTTTTTTATGATCTACACATAGCATCCCTACAAAGCAGAATGCTAATGCTTTGGCATGACTCTTCTTAAGAAACCACAGTGTGTCTAGACTTGTAGTAAGCCCTCAACTAAACTTGCCTTGCAGAAAGTATGGGGACCCATAACTCTGTTTAGACTCCTCCTTTCTCTCTGGGCCAACTCCTAAGCTTCCTTCCTCCCTCCACCTTCCTTCTGTTTATACAGTTAAAATTTGAAAGCACCTACTATGAGATGCTCAAGTCTAAAAGCTCTGTCATAAAGAAATGCACCTAGTGTTATGGCTTGAATGTGATATGCCCTCATAGAACTGTGTGTTTGAGCAGTTGGTGGTATTGTTTTGGGAGTTTTAAAAATCTTTTTGAGATAGAACCCAGCCGGAGGAAATTGGCAACTAGGAGGCAAGCTTAAAGGGTTGGACCACTGGCTGCGGTCTAGATTCCCCCTTCCTAGACAGATGGAGACAAAGCTAGCCCACTTTGTACAACCCCACCACTGTAATGCCATGCCTTCATCAGCATGAAGCTGTGAGATGAAATGAATCTGCCTTAAATTGCTTCTTGGTAGTTGCTATGACAAGGAAAGTGACTAATACACAGATGAAATTTTGACCGGTTTTGTCTGGAGAGACAACTGTCCATCATATTTTCTTCAAACACCAGTTTACATGATAACTAAAGCCATTTGCCACTGCCTGCACTTCAAACTATTTTAAAAAATAATTGATGTTTCACTGATAATATTGAAGCTACAGTCAGCTACATAGCAGAAGGTCTCCCTCAAATTGCTCATATTCACTTAGATATAGTGGTAATTTGATATCTTCATTAACATTAAGGAATGTGCTAAAATAACTAATAATAATAATAATAATAATAATAATAATAATAATAATAATAATA
>OU015747.1:37059746-37093858 GCA_907169655.1 Acomys percivali | reverse complement strand
TAATAATAATAATAATAATAATAATAATAATAATAATAATAATAATAATAAATGCTCCATTAAACATTTGGCAGAACACAAAGAGAAACAAGTTAATTTTCAAACATCTGTCTACTTTCCTAAATTGTTTTCCTTAATCCCCAGAAAAGCAAAGCTTACAGTCTGTAATAACAAGGATGAGCACAGCCCATGCTGCCACCTGCAACACCCACAGGAGCTCTCCTAATCAGTCAGGGAGCTCAAGTCAAGTACAGCAGGGCCCCAGCTTTGTAGCAGAGCAGAATTTCAGAATAACCCAATATGCAATAAAAATTGAGTTTATTAAGATTTTTAATAGAAAATTGCTTATTTCATAACCACATGTTTTATTTCTAGTGCTTAATACTGTCTTTAAAAAAATTTTTTTTTGTGTGTGTTTGTGTATGCATGTGTTTGTGTGTATGTGTGTGTGGTGTGGTATGCTATCTGCATGTGTGTATGTGGACCACAAGTGTGCAGTGCCTGTGAAGGCCAGAAGAGGGCATCAGGTCACCCTGAAAATGAAGTTACAGATGGTTGTGAATGGCCATATGGGTGTTGGATACTGAACCCAGGTCGTCTGTAGGAGGGACAAGTGATCTTAACCACTGAAGCATCCCTCCAGCCCCTTCCTTGATGTTTTCAGTTCTTTGTGTAGTCTAGATATAAATCCTCTGCAAGTGTATAGTGGTTTCCAGGGATCTATAGGCATTCACCTGGCTCACTTAGTATATTCTTTTTTCTGTGCTGAAGCTTTGTTTTTAGTTTTATGAGGTCTTATTTGTCAATTACTGTGATGAACAAAACTTTTAGTGACCTTCCCTCCTTTAATTTTCATTTTTAAAAATTATTCATAAAGTGAAAATAGCCCAGAACATATGAATCTTTTATCCCAGGGTCAGTTGTCTGATCCTTTACCTACTTAGAAACTTTGATCACTGACACCTCTCATATACTTTTTCTTTTCTTTCTTTCTTTATTTTTTCTTTTAAACACAGGGACTCATGTTGCCAAACCTGGCCCAAATTTACTATAAACTCCCAATCCTTCTGTTTCGCCTTCTAACTACAGTGGGCACTGCTGCACTGAATGTTCTTCATTTTCTTTGAGGCTCTTCCTGACTACCACAACTGAGAGTGATCCCTGAAGCCTTTTGGAAAAGAGGCTTAGAGAGAGACCCAGGGATTTATGTCACCATAGTTAAGATGGAACAATGAAGATGCCCTTGCCCTTATGTAACAGTTGTGCAGTGTGGGGATGAAACCCTAGGCTTTGCCTATCCTAGGCAAAACCTCTGCAACATAGGGATGTCCCTCTTTATCCAGGAAGGCAGGAGGTGGGATATTGCACACTTAGCAAAAGCCGAGATGTATTTCAAATGCTCAATGGGTATTAACAAAGTTTCTTTCCTATTCAGACAGAGGATACTGGCTGTTGCAGAAGTTAAGTAATTTGCCTAAATCCTTATAACAAGAGAGTTAATTTAGAGCCATGCCTCTAAGTTTTGGTGTCTCTGAGAATTTCGCAAGGGGCTTATAAACTGTTGAAGGGTGAATGAATACTCTTTACCCCTTGCCAGTGTTTTTACCTACAAGCTCCTTCCTAGCCTCTTCTATGCCCATCGTCCCTTGGTTCATATCCAAGGTGTGAATTTTCAAATTTCCCAATGCACAGTCCATAAATCCTAGATGCTGTGTAAAAAAAAAAAATACATTAGCAGTGATGAGGGCATATCCTAACTGTGATCACCAACCTCTGTCAAATTGTCGTGAGCATAGTCCTGGGCTCCAGTGAACCCAATGGTACCCTGGGACAGGTTCTGACATGTAAGCAGATGCCTGGCTTCTAGTACCTCTGCTCTCTTGCTTTCCAGTTTTCTGGGTGGATGAAGAGAGTTCGATGAAGAACTGGAAGTCAGAAGAGTTCACCAGGCAGAGCCTACTTCCCTGAGCTGAGGTACCTGACCTATTCCAGTAAGAAATGAACTGGTTAGGTCAAGAAGCTGAGATATCTAGCATCATCTCATTGCTGGCAGCCTAATAATCTGGGCTAATAAACTAGGGCATACTTCTCAAACGGTATCCATTTGCCAAGTTAGATACTGTATCCGGAAGGAGGTAAAGTAGGAGCTGGGAATATCCCTTGGTTGGCAGAGGGTTTGCCTACCATACATACAGCCATGGTTTTATTCCCATCACCATAGACCATGTGCCATTACATACATGGCACATGCATGTAATCCTAGTGCAGGGGATATCCATGTAACAGGATCAGGAGTTTAAGGAGTATAACAAATTATTGGCCAGTCTGAGCTCCATAAAAACCCTGTTTTTACAACAACTATGATGACTACAAAATGAAGACGTTTTCTCAGGACCTCATATTGAATATGGGGTAAGCCTTATCTTCTCTACAAGACTTGAGTCGATTCAACCTCAGAGCTGGTGCTGTTAATTACTCACACCCTGGTTGCCGTCAAGGGCCTTGCAGCACAATACTGAGAGATATGCTAAGTCAGTTAGCAAAGTCCACTATTGAGAGCAAAGCGGTCTAAAATACACATGACAAGTGTCAGGTGGAGAAGAAAAAGCAAACATCTTTCCAGGATGCATACATATATCCCCTTCCATTAAAGAATAACAATACGTCTTTGTTATTTTGTGGACACTAGACCTAAAGCCTCCAAGTGCTGCTTCTCATGCAACTATGAAAAATAACAGAGCCTCGCTGAGGTACTTGAGAACAATCTTGGGTCAGTTGTTAAACTGGATGTAGTTGCCAGGGTCAAGAAGCTCAAGGAAGCCAGATTCTATAACCTTCCAATTTAAGAAGATTCAAATTGAGAATCAATTCTCCATTGGATAATTAAGGGAACAGTGTGGGGTACCCTCCCCCGGGGGGTTAAAGGAAACATAAAGAGACAGGGTAGGTTTTTCATCTGTTCTTGAAACTTTATTACTTTACTCAAGCCTCTAAGTTAAATGGGCAAAAGAGTGAAACTGAACAAAATTGGACATAGTCTGTAGTCCGCTGCCACCATTGTTGCTTTTGACTCATCCTGGCCTCAGCTTCTAGTTCTCTCTCTCTCTGTTGTTCAATTCTCTGACTCTCAAATTTTGCCAAGGATTCAAGGATTGTTTGGGATTTTTTTTTCTTAAAAACTTTGGATGTGTGTATGTGTGTATTTGAGTGTGTGAGTGTGTGCGCACAATGTACATGTGTGCTTGTGCATGTGTGTATGTATGTGCACAATATGCATGTGTACTTGTGTATGTGTGTTTGAATGTGTGTGTACAATGTACATGTGTACTTGTGTGTGTGCATGTATGTACACAATGTGCATGTGCACTTGTGTGTGTGTTTGAGTGTGTGCACAATGTATGTGTGTACTTGTGTCTATATGCATGTGTGTGCACAATGTGCATGTGTATGTGTGTGTGCACAATGTGCATGTGTACTTGTGTATGTGTGTTTGAGTGTGTGTGTGCACAATGTACATGTGTACTTGTGTCTATATGCATGTGTACGTGTGTGTGTGTGTGTGTGTGTGTGTGTGTGTGTGTGTGTAATGCAGGTTCATGTATGGCAGGATGTGCATATCAGAGAAAAACTTCAGGTGTTGGTCCCACTCTGTTTAACATAGAGTGCTTTTGCTGTAATTTTGTTGTAGTTTCCAGCTGGCTAGACTGGAATCTTCCTTGTATCCTCCTGTCTTCTCTTCCATCCCCCCACAGGAGCACAAGGATTACAGGTGGTTGTGTTTCGCCCGGTTTTTATGTGAGTTCCATAGATTTAGGCTCAGTTCCTCACATTTCCTTTAATCTACTAAATCATCTCCCTAGGACTGAGTTGGTCCCTTTAAGTGTCAGCTATTCGCTCTTCACTAAAATTTTCTCAGCTTCTAAATTTTGCAAGACAATTCTCTAGAAGAGACCTATGGTCTTGTACCATCTCCCCACTGTCCATTCCCATTTTAGCTCCAGATGAAAGATAGAGGAAAGAATTGTATTCTGAACTCTGTGTTTTGTGAGCAGCACCAGCCCTCTGAAACCTTGTGCCTCACAGGTTCCCATTAAACTCTGCCTCCCCTCCAGGACACTGTAGCATTTGTCACAAACAGAACAAATGACTGCCTTTCTCAGGTTCCATTAACAATGTGAAAAGAAGCTAGTGCCTTTATCTGTACCCTCCAAAACTGTGTTCACTCTTTGCTGATGGTGATATTTGGAACTTGATGGGACACCAGATGTGCCAGCAGCCTTTCCTTAATGTGGAATTCCTATGATCAGAAAGCTGAGTGGCTACATTTGCATAGGAAACTGTTCTCTATGGCAGTGCTGGGAATATTAAGTGGGTAAGTTCCAGCGAGTTCTGGAGACTTGAGTCCTTAGCAATGATTTAGGAAGACCTGTTGCAAACACTGCAGTTAAATTAGCAATCAGCACAGGAGAGAGCCTTGATATGGGCAGTAAGAGGCTCTCTCAAGCCAGGTAGAACTTGCGGCCCTGCACTTCTCTTAGTACTCTAGAGATGGATAAAAAGAAGATGAAGATTTTACCCTAAGGGAACTTACATTCTAGTTATATCAGACACACACATAAGAACACTGTAAGGTAACATACGAGCTGGGAAAATGTGAGGCAGACTGTCCTATAAGCACTCAAGGGAACGAGTGGGATGAAAATAATGTTGTTGTTTTTCTATATATTAAATATATCATCTCAATTGACTGCAGCAGAGACACCATCGTTTGTTATCACAAGCTAGTAATAATTTTCATAGCTGAAAATAAGCTAAAGGTTACACGTCTAATGTAGTCTGTTAACACACACACATGGAGGTCAACCCTGCCTCCTTTGTTGGGGAATTGTCGTGTTCCTTTTGAGAGAAGCCCTGCCTGAGTGCTCTGAGTCTGCTCTAGTTCACAGTTTGGGACAGTTTCTATGTGATTGGTGACAAGATTTGTTTTGTCTTCCACACTTGCCATCTACCATAGTCTCACCAGGGTCGCTTAGTTTTATAAGCAAACCTAAAGCGATTAAAAGAAATATTCAGATAGAAAGTGTGTGGTCCACCTGGTCAGGTTTACAAATTTCAGATGTCTGAAACTCTCAGCTCTCGTGAGTCATCTAGCTACAGGTTACTGTGCTCTAGAATTTTCTGATTCGCATGCATGAATGCTCTAGGAAGACACAAAAACACATACTCATAAGCCAATATAGAAAAAAAGATGAGGTGCAATGCAAAATGCTGGCCAGGCTCACCAACCATTGCGGAGTGGAAGGATCTAGGTGGACAACAAGTCAGGAAATTGCAACAGTGTTAAGCCTGAGCTTCCGCTATAGAATCTGAGTCTAAAGAAATGATGATAGACTATTTTATTTTTTTCTTAAGGCCCTGATTAGAATACCATAGTGAATGAAGGCCGATTCAATGCTTGTTTCACAGGATTACAGGAGTAACTGAGAGGCAGCAATGAAAAAAGATAAAATTGAAATAGAACTGAAGAAAATGAACTGTAAAGATGGGCTTAATCTTTTAAAGCGATTTTCCAGGTGGATTGGATGAGCTGCGCAATGTTTCCAAACCTGTAGATAAATTTCCTGGTCATTCCTGGTGTCACCAATGACCCTGAAGATTGGCCCTCCACCTCCGTCACAAAAACATTTCATGGATGCTTTATTCTCTCTTGAAAGGGGGACACGCCTAGGCTTCGGAATTTGGACTTTCTCAGGCCAGGCTCAGGATGCAACATGGTGTATTTGGATTAAAGCTTTACTATGGGGATGTTTGAGAATAAAGCTACAGGGTCTTTTATTAAATTTAAAATCACAGGTCGCATGTTGAATGTCCTTCATTCTGTCTGTCCCTTTGTTTAAATTCATCAAATAGTCACTCTGGAATTATTTCTAACAATTGGGATGACTTCATTTGTGTTTGTTTTCCTTTTCTATTAATACATGACAAACTGTGAAATTTGCCATTTGACCATAGCCAGGCCATGAAATTTGTCATCTCTCTCTGTAATTTACATGGAGCCCTGGCTCTAGACACATTTCCGACAGGATGATTGCTTTTCTGTCTGATGCAGAGAACAGAACAAAGAAGGGCTGCACACAGCACAGAACACAAGCAATTCGGAACAGACATCGGGAGGGATTTCCGTGCCTCCACCCCTTTAAGGCTGCTAAACCCACTGAACTATACTGACCGCTTCCCACGGAAGATGGGTAGCAGCGGTAGATGGGACAAACCAAGGCCCTGCTGCCCAATCAAAGAAAGGGTGGAATAACAACGTTCCAAGGGAGATGACTTAAAGCAGAGATGTTGTGACAAATGAGAATGGCTTGGAGAAATGTGGCAGGAAATGTGATGCCTAACGTTGGGAGTCATTTGGAAGTTGAGTGTCAGGGGCAAGCCACCAGAGCAATACAAGAGCTTAAAGTTTCCTCACAAACTGTTGCTCAAAGAACTGTGAATCTCCCCCCTTTTCTTTCCACTCCCTCCTTTAAAAAAAAAAAAGGATTCAAATTAGCTTCTTCTCTTTGAGATTCGCACCCACACACACACACACACACACACACACACACACACACACACACACACAGACACACACACACATCTTCTGAACAATGACTGTGTGGTTAAAGTTAGTCTAGATATTTGTCAGGAAAAATCCTGCATCTGTTTCTAATGACCTTCTTGCGTGTGTAGACAACAGACAGCTTTCTTGCCCTGTGCTTCAAGAGCAGGACCGCCCTGCCTTGTTCTCCAGCAGGAGGAAGAGCCAGACCTCCCCCACACTGTGCTTCTGCAGCAGCGTCTTCCTGCCCTATGCTACAAACAGAGGAAGGAGGGTCCATTCCCTGTGGTCCAACCACAGTCTCCCTAACAAGAGGAGGACTCCATCACCCTGTGACTGATTTGCCAAATATCTGTGCACTGTGGAGTCTGAGAAATGAAGTTAAAATTGTGGCAATAGCTAACCAAACACTTTAAAGGAGGGTCTCTGGGCTAGTAGACCCTGTACTGTTCACTGTGGATGTGACCTTGGTGTTAGGATTTTTCTCTGAAGGAGAAATGTGACAGTGTTTGGGAGCACACACGAGGCAATGACGGGAAGATGTCCAAGCTACAGCCGACTCCCCGGTGTTCCTGTCTCTTCCTGAGCAGAAGGCAAGGAAGAAAGCTGGTAGATTTCACCCAACTGCTCAGTCCCCTAGAGACTGAAAAGCGTGATGCAGGATCTGTTATAATGTATTCATAGTTTATGTTATCTGAGAGGCCGCTGGTGTTCTAGTGTTCAGAGTGATGGGCTGAAAGCAGATGTTCTCTCCCGTGATAGGCGTCAAGTAGAAGCTGGTTGAAGAGAGTGGAGCTGGGGCAGTTGCCTCCAAAACCTCAGGGTTGCTTTCACCTGTAGTGAGTAAGGTGCTGGGTCCCAGCCTGAGGGACAAATCGAATCAGGGTTCACCTGAAAGAGGGAGCGGGGATTGAAAGTAGGATACAGAGACGCGAGGAATAACGAATCAAGTCAGGAAATTTCTGATCAAGATTCCTCTTTAATGTGGACAAACGAGTAAGACTTTATATAGTAAGGTCAATAGGATCTATTCTGATCCCTCTCTCCCTAGCTCCCAAGGTAAGAAGAACACAATAGCCTGAATAGCTCTCTGTTAAGAACGTCCTTAACCCTCCAGGTGTTCCTCAGTAGGGATTTCCCTACTTTTTTTCAAAGGTAAATAGTCCAAGGATGGCCTGGAACACAAAGACCACCTTCAGCAGAGCTGCTCAGCAGCTGGAAAATCACAGCATACAGCCTAAACACGGGATTTCTGACATGGCAGAATTTAGCAGGGCTCCCCACAGTAAGGTCTTCATGGACACTAAAAATCCTCAATGGAACTTATAGTAATCATTTTATGGCCTCTTTCACTTGGATTTCTTCATAAAAATGTTAGTTTTTGACTTTCTCAAGTCAGTCATTACTACACAAACCACCTGCTTTCGGTACATTTTAACCTGTCTCATCTTGCAAAACCTGACTTAAGTAAATAGTTTTCATAATTATGTAGAAAATACAGAGGAAAAAAAAGCAAGAGAAGCCCCCAAGTGTTTTCACTTACCGCCAATCATTGTTGAAACACTGACTCCTTCCTGTTCCAGCTTTTTCTATCCACACGTGCGTTCTCCTTGCTGTTGTTGCTTTTCTTGTTGCATTTTTGTTTGTTTCTTGTCATTATGGATTTGTTTCATTTTGGTTTTGAGGTAGGGTCTTGATACATAGCTGGGATGGCCTGGAACTCACTGTGCATTCCAGGCTCACCTAAAACTCTTCTGTTTATGTTACCGCATTCTCCCCGCCCCTCCTCTGTCCCTCCCTCCCCCCTTCTCTCTCTCTTGTGTGTGTGTGTGTGTGTGTGTGTGTGTGTGTGTGTGTGTGTGTGTGTGTTGCAGTGGTCATAGTGGCATGAGTGCCATGACACATATGTGGAAGTCGTAAGAACAATTTGTGGGAGTCCTTTCTCTTCTCTGCTATGTAAGTTCTGGAGAACAAATTCAGGACCTCAGGCTTAGCAGCAAGCACCTTACCAGCTGAGCTGTCTTGCTAGCTAGCCCTAACCTTGAACTCTTGATCTTCCTGTCTCAACTAGAATTTTATGTATGTATGTGTCACAATTCCCAGAGATATCTTTTGCTTCACAATACTTAATATACATAATAACTGTGGGTATTTGTGGGTTACAATATGATATTTCAATTTGTGTATGCAATCTATCATCTATCTATCTATCTATCTATCTATCTATCTATCTAACACCTTTCTTTCTTCCTTTCATCTATCATCTATTATTATTGAGAATAGTGGTTGTTAGAGGCTTGTAAGCTTAGGTGTTTAGTTAGGTAAAAGGAGTAACTTCTAGTATTTTATACTATAATAAAATAACTAAAGCTGGCAAAACTTAATTGTATATTTGAAAATAGCTGCTGTAGAGAAGGTTTGATTGTTTGTGCTAGGAAATCAACACTGGGTTAGAGCACTGAGCTAACCCTCTCTAGATAATTTGGAATATATTCATATATTTTACACAGTTGAATTTGAATTTTATATTCAAGTAATATTTATAAACATAATTTTATCATAAATGTTTCTTGTGACATAACCTATTCAGAAGTAAAACCTTTGATAACTTTATATTATCCTATTAGGTAAACATATTGCTTTAAGATTCCCTTCTGATTAAACTTTTCATCTGTATTTCTTTTTATGACATACTATAATAGCCATGCTTGTTTCTATGTATTTGTGGACCTTTCTGACTGTTTTGTAGAAAGAGTTCCACAGCAATTAGTCATTAGTTAAGGAGCTGTGACTCAGTGGTGTGGCTTTGGCATAGACTGAGCAATAGGATGTGACTTCTCACTACTGCCTTCTCATGGCTGCCATGATACCATGAAAAAGGACAGAGGGTGATTTACAGCTAAAGAATCACTGAAGTGCAGTTTTGCTGGCAACCACAACACAATATCCCTGTATAGCATTGAATGAATTCCTTTTGGGTATAGTTATCAAAGATAGTCAGGGAGGGCGAATTGATAAAATAATATGCTTTAATTACTTAAGAAATTGTTGTATAAAACATTCTAAGAAAACATCAGGAAGACATAGAGGAGTTACTTTATGACACTTTTTATTTATTTAATTTGTTAACTTGTGCTTCAGACTCCTTTACAGCCCTGCTGATGCTGAGAGCTCTAGCTGCTGTTCTTCAGATCTGGAAGAAAATAAATACCTATTGGTTTAGCCTTATGCTCTCCAGATCTTAGTATTTTATTATGGCCACCCCAGGATGCTATCAGTTTTTAAAACATCTCCCACATTTAATCCTTGAATTTTGGCTAAGCAAGCTTTTTTAATACATTGACTATTAGACCTCTTAATATACTGCCAGCCTATCTATCTATCTATCTATCTATCTATCTATCTATCTATCTATCTATTAGCTGGCTATTAATTGATTCATTTTGTGACTGAGTTTTGTGAAGGATGAAAACTAGTGTCTTCTACCCAGCTTTTTACCAAACTATTTGTTGAAGATGCTTCCTTCAATTAAATGTACATTTTTTTGCACCTTTGTCACGTCAGGTAACTGTAGTTATCTGGGATCTCAGTTTCATTCCTTGTTCTCTAGGCTTGTTTGGGTCCTGGCACGTGCTGTATTTATTACTATGGCTCTGTGATGTAGTTTGAAATTAGGTATGGTGGTGCATCTGACAGTATTCCTTTTGCTCAGGAATGATTTGGCTTTCCTTGGACTTTTGTTAGATCCACATTCATTTTTGGATTAATGTTTCTATCTGTAAAGAATGACCTTAGAATTTCTATTGAGATTGCACTGGGTTTGGAGACTGCTTTTGGTAGGATGGCTGTTTGCATAAAATTATTTCTGTAGATCCATTTCTGTGGAAGTTCTTTCTATCTTCCAGTGTCTTTCTCAATTTATTTCTCCAGTGCCTTGAAGTTCTCATTGTAGAAGTCTTTCATTCATACCTTTGGCTAGTTTCATTCCCAAGTGTGTCATTATTTTATTGTATGTAGTGTGTGTGTGTGTGTGTGTGTGTGTGTGTGTGTTGAGAATGGAATTATGTTCTTGATTTCTTCTTCAGTCATTGATATATAGGAAAACTACTGATTTTTGTATCTTTCCACTTTGCTGAAAATGTCCATCAGCTCTAACAGTTTTCAGTGGAATCTTTAAGGATCCATATGCAGAATCATCTCATCTACATTAAGGGGTACCTTGCTTAACCCCTTTATTTCCTTCTCTGTTTTTTGTTTTCTGTTTGTGTGTGCTTGTGTTCGTTTGTTTCTTGTTGTTGTCTTTTCTCTAGATAAAACCTAAAGTACTAAATATAGTCCTCCAACACACTTGTTCATAGTCTCAGTGAGAATACTGTGAGGCTCTTCTCCAGTCAGTATGATATTGGCTGTTTGTTTGCAGGTGTGCTGTATATGACTTTGACTGTGTGTGTGTGTGAGATCTCTCCTTCCCTAGCCTCTCCATGACTTTTATGATGAAGGAATATTGGATTTATTAAGACTATTGTTGTCTTTTTCTCCCCAGGAACCCTGTATAATGCCCCCTTGCACTACAAACACTAATCAGCAGGGAAGAAATATCCTGGTGTAGTTAAAACCCATTTCTCTGTATCCTGCAGCTAAAGTATGTGGTGTCTTCAGCAACAGGGTCTTAGCATGGTGGTACCTCAGAGCAATGAGAATATCCTGTATTGTTATAGAGATTGCTGGGGCCTCCCTAACCAATAATTCTAGAAGGACATCCTGTCCTGGCACTGTGATATTCACTTAACAACATAATACTATCTAAGAGTTTCACTCCTTTCATAGATTATATAGTAAAACCACTTTACTAACTAATGGGTTTCTATAAGTTTTTACATGTCTTTAGTTCTGATTTATTTTTGTAATTTTGTTTCACAGTCCTTAACCTTGAACTTTGCGGCTGCTGCTACTGCTCTGCCGTGTCATGCCAATCAAACGCATGTCTGATCTCACTGTTGATACTAATCTGTAATATGATGTCCAGCATTATCTTCCAAGCAAGAATAGCCAAATTGGCATCTTTGGACATTACATGTGCTTACGGTGACCATGTGAATGAAACATGGCATTTTTCAATCTACTGTTACAAACAGGTAAGTCTTCTTTTTCCTTTCACTATTCCAGGCACTTCCATTCTTCTACTAGTTTTACGTATTGCCATGCTTTACAATTAACTCTCATAAAAAGTAAATACAGTCCATTCTTATTATTTCTCCCTGCAAGCCTTATACAATGTCTCAAAAGAAAGAAAATTATACATTGCTCAAAGAAGTAGGCTTATAGATACTTTGTGTCAAAACAAATGATACAGACATGTTGCCCAATTTATAGGAATTTGTGTAAGTCATAAGATGACCCAGTGGGATCTCCATCCACCATTGACTAACCCATGGGATGATCCCTGTGTTACCATAACCGTGGATTTTAGGGCTAATTAGTACTGAGTCTTGTCCTGATGGTAACACTGCCCTCTTCACTTCATTCCTCTGTAGACTACCCCTTCTTTGTTGCTGTTGTTTTAATAACTTTAATGTGTGTATCAGTGGCATACAAAATGATATTGTGGAAATATAGAGATTATGTGTCTATATATCTTTATATTATATATTATATGTGTTATATTATTTATATTTTATATATTCTATAAATTTTATGTATTATATGTATATAATCTATATATTACATCTATATTATTTATATTTTATATATTATATATATTATATATAATATTAATGTAGAAGCAGATTTGTACTGCCGTCATTGTTTTAATGATCTAGTTTGCATGTGTGTGTGTGTGTGTGTGTGTGTGTGTGTGTGTGCATGCCTTGCACACTTGCATTCCAGAAGACAATGTCAGCTCGCCTGGAGTGGGAGTTACAGTGTTTCTTGAGCCACTTATTGTTGTAGTGCTCTCTTTAAAAATTCTACTTTATTTGGGGTGTTTAGGCGTCAACCTACCCTCCAACCTCCCAACCGTACATAGAAAAGAAAGTTAGTGGGGAGAGGGGTCCCTTGACTTCTCCTAGCTGTTTAGGGTCGCAGGTTCTTTGGGGCTATACCAATCTCTTCAACAGAAGACACAGCCAGCAGTCTCTTCCAATCCACTGCACCCCAGAGCATGCCTCTAGATCTCTCTGCTCCAAACCATCACACCGTCCATCTGTGGTCTTTTCTAACTGTTACATGCCATGTGCCAACACCACACACCACACTTTCTCTCTCCAGGCTCTCCTAGTTATCTTCCTCAGTGTCCTAGACCACGCCCTTCTCCATGCCACGTGACAAGAACTTGCAAACTGGCAAAGACCATGCAGCACATGAGACAATTATAAACTGTAGACAAACTAACGCCTAAAGTAAGATACCACACTTGGGGTTAAAACAAACACATATTTATGTAACATAACTGAATTTACAAAGAAACCAAAACGTCCATTACATACTCATTATAGGTATGGCTCTGAGACCTGAACTCATGTCCTCTGCAATAGCAGCAAACACTCTCCATCACTGATATATCTCTTTAGGCTGTCATTTTTTTTCCATTCCTTGAGCACATTAATCTCTCCACTTACCCAGGGGTCTTTGCCCACTGTCTTCTAGAACCTTCTCTCTAGCCTTGCTTATTTACCTCTTCACCTCAAGTCATTTGCATCCAGATGCCACCTGTGCAGGAAGTCCTCACTGGATGATTCCATCAGAAGTCCAGTCCACCCATGGTCCTTACTCTGCTATGATTTTGTCCCTAACACTATCAGCACCTGTCATTATAAATGCATGTGGTATATGTTCATGCCGATAAACCTCGCCAAAATAGGAACAATGTGTGTGTCTCATTTTCTGTGTAGCAACGCCTAAAATGATTCTGACATAAAACAAATAGCTCCTGAGTTTAACAGATTTTTGTACAAAATAGGTAGAGAATGAATCAGTGAATGATAGGTATGGTGAATTGAGTCTGTAGTTGAGTCCTGGGTCCTCTCCCTCCTTGATAAATAATCTTGAGGTTTTCACAGCAGTCAGGAATTTCATCTTTAGTCCAAATTTCCTTCTGAGCTGTGGTGTCTGATTGGCTTCTTCTATCTACTCGTATAGTCCTTCGTTGCACTATGCTCTACTTTCTGTTACCAAAGTTTTCCCAAAATCTTTCTCGTCTACATATCATTATTTTAAAGATCTGATGCAATCCAGGACTGTCTACGGGGATTCACATTGATGGGTCACAGAAGATCATCTCTGTAGGCCTTGCTGGCCCTCTTGCTTTTTAAAGTAACAATAGAGAAAACAAACAAACAAACAGCAACGACAAAGCTTTTCGTCCTAAGCATCTCTTTAAGCTTAATTTTGTTATGGTCCATTTTACTAGTTCAGAAAACCAGTTTGGTATGGGTGACAGTATCAGAGGGGAGTGACAGATGTTTATCAATTGGCAATGAGTGCATAGCCTTCCAAGTTTCCAGAAAATGAAAGGAGTCTGCAACATTCATAAAGTTTGATAAAGAATTGTTTGAATTATGAGGTGTGAAGAGCGGGTTGAGCCCGCAGTTGGTTTTAATGATAAAATCTTTCTGTCACGAGAGGAAATTCCATGCACTTCTAGCTTGGACCTGAGAGTGTTTCAGGCTTGAGACCCACTTCACTTCTAGGTCTCTGCTTTCATTTTCCTTCTGGGATCAGGACAAATACCATTATGTGTGCTTTTAATTGTTTTAGATTTAAATATATATATTAAGCAAATACAAACATCAGGTCTTCTAGCCTGCACTTACCAAGAACTACAAATACAAATGTGCCTCCGTTGTAGGCTTCATATGCTGTCTTAATGTGGTAAGGCTGTCAACAAAATTATTCAAACGCTTTAGAAGAAAGATGTTTTATAGAAAATTTGACATTGCCGAATGATGCCATTGATTTTAGAGTGTCTTGGTGTTCTCAAAATCATCAATTTTGTGCGGTGTTTAACACTGAATGATTTATTAAGTCATGCTACAAACTATTGTAATATTTTCTGATAAATGATGTTTTAATGGACCCCACATAATATCTTACATAGAAAGTTAATTATATTTATTATCCAAGTTAGATATTGATGTTATTATTCATGCAGCTATCCTAGTCAGACATCAAAATAAGTATTTTTGTTATATATAATGAGGTATAAATATTTATATAAGTTATAAGTCACTCTACTTCCAAGAAGTATGTAAAACTAAGGCAATAACCCTTAATAATGTTCTGTTTAAATAAGATCTAGCAGATGGCACCTTTCAAATGTCACATACTGTGAGTGGCGTGTGCTGATATGGGGCATCACATCTCATGGCACAGTAGAATCTGCTGTCCTGAACTAAGATAGAAGCTTTTTTTTTTTTTTTTTTTTTTTTGTATAGTTATATAAGCTTTTGGTAAACTTTGCCTTAAATGGGTAAAATATCCCACCCACTTTACTTTGTTTAACTTCTAAAACTGCACACTACCCTGAAGATTACCTGTTTAGATAATGATGTGTGTTCACGTGTGCACGTGCATACACCCATACATACACACATACACATACACATACACACACACACATACAGGCATGCGCACACTCGTGCACATACTAAAATAACAGTGCAGCAAGAGACTGCATAACCTTGATGATAAATAAAGACCTGGTCTTCAGGTCCCATCCTCGTGCTGTTTATTCACAGGTGACAGCCACCGGTGTGCCTCCTGATCTTGATTCAGTGTGACTCCCAGGACTGTGGCTCCGATGTCCACCCTGAATGAGTCTCTTTTCAGCCTGATTTTCAGAGAAATCAGCTGGGTGAGAGACTCCCAGTATGTAAATTTGCCAACTGCTGGAGAAGATGATTACAGAGATAATTAAAAATGCTAAATGAGATCTGTTTTTTTTTTTTTTTTCCTGAGCACAGTGAAAATCAGCAAAGACTATTTCTTTTTTCTTTTTTTTTTTTTTTTTTTTTTTTTCAAGACAGGCTCTCTCTGTGTAGCCTCAGCTGTCCTGGATTCCCTTTGTAGACCAGGCTGGCCTCAAACTCACAGCAATCCACCTGCCTCTGCCTCCTGAGTGCTGGGATTAAATGTGTGCGCCACCACCGCCCGGCATGCCTTCAATTTCAAATGCTCACATGGAATGTTTCAACACTGTAGTCAGTATGCGAACAGCTTGGATCTGTCCTCCTAATGTGGAAGCTTGAAAGACATTCTATTATTAGATATTAATTGTACATATGTGTTTCATTGTGACATTTTCATGTATGCATATAATGCCTTTTGATCGCGTTTCCTCTCCATTACCCTATAGTACCCTCTCCCTCTCCCATTGATTCCTTTCTGTGTCTCAACTAGTGCTCTGAAGGCAGCTTTGCTATCTGTTCTGCTTTTGATGAGCCCATGATGTTAGGATTGCTCTCAGCAGCTCAGCCAGTGGTTGTTTATAGAAGCATAGATACCTTCTCAACACAGTACTGAAATTAATGTCTCTCTTTTTCCAAGCATCTGTTAACTACATATAGCTCTTCAGAGAGAGGCGGGGCCTCTAGACTGTCCTCCCCACTTCTGTGGCAGGATGTTGGTTGGCCAGTCTTGTGCAAATCTTCCTCAGATAATCTGAGCTGCTATGAGTTCAGGATTGTAAAAGCCATATTGCCCCTGGCAGTTGTTCATACCCAGGACTCCCTGACTTCTTCCAGCTCTGGTACTCTTGTTTTCTTCCATGATGTTTCCTGAGCTTTGGGTTAGAGGTAACAACTGCTATGTTTGTACTTCATTGGTGCTTTTATGCTCAAAGGTGTCCCCTTAACTCTAAACATACCCATACCCAATAAATTTTAGGCTTTAGTCTAAGTAATGTATATTAATAATTAATAAACATTTTTCCTGAAATGAGTTCTTAATCTCCCAGAGTTCAAAAGAAAAGACTGGACTACATGAGTCATAACACTTCCATAGTCCTGAGTAAGATCTTCAAAAACAAATAAATAAACTAAAAGCTAGTAACATTCTGATCTATGTGAACACTTGACTAAAACTCCAATATGTCTGAATTTTAGGAAAAGAAGGCATATCTAAGATGTCAACCGGGGACCATACGAGAGATGCAACCTTGAACAGTTAAATCTTGTACTTGTGAATGGTGATGACTGGGATTTTTTTTTTCTTTTTTGCAAGCAAACCAGATTCCCTAATGGAGTATGAGCCAACAAATGTGATCTGAGAGGTCCCCAGAGCTAGGAAAGTTGGGGGATTGTATGACTCTCATAATTAAAGAATGTATGGGGCACATGAAGTTGGTGTAGGCTACCAAAAGTGCCCATGGACCAGGATAGCTTCTGACATTTCAGTTACTATTGTCACCAATGAGTTCTTTAAAGAAACAGAATCAATAGCATGCATGTCTAAACACTTACGTTCATATCCACATACATATATGCAGATGTATTAATACAGATGACATTGAGAAAGATATTTTATGGAATTGTAGACGTTAGAAAGTCAAAATTTTGTGTGTGAGTTGGCTGAAGGACTGGCAGAGGACCTGATGCTACAGTTCATGCCCAAAGGCTCCTTTTTCAGGGAAGGTCAGCCATCACTCACAGTAAAGTCTTGAAATGATTGGATGAGGCCCACCCACCTTAAACAGAGCAATCTATTTTACTCATAATCCTGTAGTTTAAAGGTTGGTTAAATTTGAAAAACACCTTCAAAGAATTGTATTTGACCTGGGCACCCTGGCTGAGCTAAGCTGACACACATAGTAGACTAACACAGTGGGTCACATAGCATCTGGCCTCGGGCACAGGAGTGCTGTGTCAGTTGTGTTTGAATCCTCACAAAACCCTGTGAGTTAATCAATTCCCAGAAATCCATACTCTAATCTGAAATTTAACTTCACCAAGCATCTGGGGCCTTGGAAAGCCTATCGGTTTCTTGGAATGTCAATTCTCTTACTAGGAATGTGGAATGATCAAAGTACCCACTGCAGAGGAATATTGGGAACTGTAAATGAATGGCCTCAGACCCAGTGCCTAGTCGACAGGAGACATGCTATTAGTGGGCTATTACTACCATAGGGGATGACAGCCCTGAGACATGGGAGGGCAAGATGGTTGTGGTATAAACCTGAGATCTACCAGAGACACAGGGATTATATTATGCTGGTCATCTCTGTATGTATGTGACATGGTTATAAGCTGATTAAAGACACCTGTTCTGTTACTGTAGATTTAAGAACCCTAAGTCTTCTTTGGTAATACCCAATGACTAGTTTTGCCAGAGGGGAACTTGCAGTTAGTTATAATGTCAACTTGCCACAAATTAGAAACCCCTGAGCAGGGAGTCTTAACCTGAAGAAGTATCTGAGTTGTTTTGATTGAGGGGGTAAGAGCTCTCCGGACTGCAGGCTGCACCCTCTAGTAGTAGCCCAGGTAAAAAAAAAAAAGGTTACAGCAGAAGGCACACCATCTTGTTCTTTGTTGGCCTGAGTTCCCTACTGCCACTGAGCTCATTAAGCCTGTCATGGCTGCTTATTCCTCCATTGGTGTCAGAAACAGCATTTCTAGGCTTCCATCATGGACTAGGAGGCCAGTGGCTCTCCACTAGCTCTTCACATTTCTGGTGACTGGCTGGGACTCTTGAGACACCCAGCCTTGTGGCCTGAATAACTCCCTTTTGGCCCTTTCTCCAGCGAGAGACAGCTATGGTGACACAACATGGACTACTGAGGCACCCAGGGTCAAGGACTGAGTCCCTGCTGGATCCTCAGCTCTCAGTTGGGATTATACTGTTGTTATTATTTTAAAGTAGACTTAATAAATTCATGTATACATATACATATGATATACTCACACATATATGAATAAACACACACATATGCACACACACATATTTATGGCCCTCTAATTAACCCTCGTATAGATAATATGAGAAGAGACTTGACACTTGTTATGTACCTTCTTTAAGACAATTCAGTTGATTACCTTTGCTGAGTTGGTACTAAACACAACAATCTTCTACACAAAGTTTGCTCTACTGACTGTGGGAGAACAAAGGGTGGATCAGCCTAAAAGATTAACATACTAAGCACCAGATAGTTTAATACAGGCCAGTAAAGGGGACTTCACTGGCTTCAGCTTTCCAAGGTCCATCTGTCCATGTCTCAGACTGCAGGAAGTACGCCATCGAGAACATGACAAAACAAGACATTTGACATCCCCTGATGCTGGGTCACACAGAAAGTCAATGTGCATTCTGCCTCATCCTAGAGACTCTCAATAAGAGCAGCCTGAAGTACTCCTCAGTTGTTCGTTCTATTAGGAGACAACCCAGGCTAATAGATCCTGGGTTTCATGTCACACAGTCAAGAACCTTTTGGAACCATGGTATCCCAAGTCACAGAGAACCATTTAGCAAGATCTTTTGCTTTCAGTGACTCTTTAATTGAACATTTTGCTGCTGCTGCATTTTTGAGAGTTTCCCCCTCCTTCTTTTTAACAGCTGAGCTAATTTTCCAATTCTGTTCGCACATCACCTTTAACTATTTGATTCCCTTCCATGTCCAGCATTGTTCATTGTTCAGTGTGCATATTAGTTTCTTTGCCTGGGGCTTCAGTTTATAAGCAAAGGTTTCAAAACCTTTACCCAATTGTTTTCCTGACCTCAGTGGAGTCCTTTCTAGCTGGCAAGCTCAGGATAGCATAAGCATCACATAGTTGCTTTTTGCTTGTGGGCTTAGTCCTTCAATTCTGAGTGTGGAAAACCAATTAATACCCCAAGCCAATTTTATGGTAACTAGGTTGAAACAGATTTTCCAGTCTACCTCAAAAGCAAACAAGAAATCCAGCCCACCACAAAGGTCTAGTCACCTAAGGTAATCAGTATAATATACCCTTATACGCAGTGTGATTCATAGATAACCAGTCTGACTTGCTACTCTTTTGAGTTTGCATAAAGGTAAACCAAGATAATTATGACTGTGAAGGACCCCACCTGATGCCTCACTGTGATTGACTGAGTTATAAATCCTACACTCAGGAGACAATTGGCAACTCTCTCTTGCTATGAATGTGGGTTATGTAGTCAGAGTGAGACTGACATTTGCTGCACTGACCTGCTGAAAATCTTTATTTTCAACCTGTAAACTACAATGTGATTGAGAATACAAAGCTGTGGTCACAGGTAAGTGTTTTATAGAGCATAATACTGAAAAGCAGTAGTATTATAAGTATTATCAAAGTCAGTATTTTGTCTCTCTCCATCTCTGTATTTCACTCTAATCCTGAGAACTTAAATAAATGTTAAAACAGTCCCTTTACCGGCTTGTTGTTTTTATTGTTGTTGTTGTTGTAATTTCTGTTGTAAATTAGCCCAATAGTGGAAATCCTTTGTGACAAAGTTCAAAAATTATCTTAGGGGCTTCTTTCAATGAGAAATTATCTTTCATATACCTCTTTTTATTTATAACATAACCTCTGTGTTATGTTATAGATCAATTATTATTATTAATTGACCAGAAAAATGAATAGAATGAATATCACAAGCTCATCAAGGGTCACTTTTGCTGGATGACATGTCTGTGAGAGGTGTAATACATATACTAGCACCATGAACTGCTCTGCACGACAATATAGCTGTTGTTATTTGCGGAAAGCTTTATAATTTCTGTTAGGTCAAGAAGCTTCCAATTCTTCAAACAGTCTTTAAACCTTATTTAATGCAGAGAGCCACAAAAGGTGCTGTGTTGAACTTTGCTATGTGCAAGTTGGAAAGTAATAACTTTTCCCATCTCTTCTGTAAGTGACTTGTACAGTGCAGACCCTTCCCTCACAAGGGTTTTCTGATATTATACAGTTATATCGAATAAGGTTAGAACCTTTAAAATGTAGCATTTAGTAATATGCTGGAAATAGCTTCTTCTTGATTCCTTTAAAGGTCACTGCATTTGCTTTCCAGGCATCATGTTAGCTCAAGCCTCCACTAGTTGAAACTAAGAACATACTTGGCTTTGTGCCTTCAATTTTCCCAAGCATAAGAGTAAAATAGCAGAGCCTTTCATGAAAAACAAGTGGTGTGTGTTTGTGTATGCATACATACACGTGTGTGTGTGCATGTGCACATAAGTGCTTATGCTCTAGTGAGCTAGATGTATAAACACGTTGTCAATATCATCTAAATGGTGGTTATAAATATGCCACTGATATTCCAAGCAAAGGAAGAGCAATACATCTGCTCTCATCAGTCTAGTAGCCAAGCTTAGGAAACTAAAATGAGCCAATAATAACAGGAAGAAAATCTGTGTGGGAAGCAATGATTTATCCGTGTTGTACCTCTTCATGGACCATATTATGCTGAAGCATGCTCTAAGACTCCAGTCATGTCCAATTAACATCAGTTTTGTTGATGTTTCACTAAAGGATCAAATTTATTAGGCCATTGATACAAGGCAGGGAAAAAAGTCACCATGGTATTTCCATTAGAATTAGCATTGGTTTGGTGTATTGCAATGAGAAGATAATTCTTACCACTTGATAATGTTGCAGAGGTCCAAAGTCCAGTTCCCAGCACCAAACTGACTGGCTCACAACCACCTGTACCTCCAGTATCTGGGGTCTGAACCCCTTTTAGCTTCTGCATAAATTTACACTGCATACATGTGGTTGGCATACATACCCTCAGGGCCACACATATACAATTAAAATATATGAATAAAAATCATTTTAAAAGGCAATTGTTTAAACAATTTTTACCTCACAAAAACTAACACAGGCTGTATTCTTTTGGAAAGAAAAAGTGTCCTTGCTACTTCAGTACACAGAAAGGTGAATTCAGACTGCCTTGATCTTCTTTCAATACCCACTATTCACCATTAGTGCAACAGAAGTTGGGCAGGGCATGACTAGTCACTGAATGTATTTGTCACATTGACCTACTTTTTTAAAAAGTCATTTAAAAAAATCTAGACAGAAGGATTTGGTAACCCAAGTATTTTCTCTTTTTAAAAACCCTATCAAATCATTCTATTATAGTGTTATCTAACATGTATATTGTATTGTGGTACTTAAAAGACAGTTTAAACAAAGACTTCTTTTGTAAAGCCTATTTCATCTTTAGTGAAGTCATCCCTGTCATGATCAGCAGTGTTCATGTGCTCCTCTTCCTTGATGTCATCATTAGTACAACCAATAATGTCATTTTAGTGTTTATTATCAGCAGTTTTAATTCTTAGAAGTACACCACAGTGAACTGAACATTAACTTCTGTCTATAACTCTTGTGTAAATCCCAAAGATGATGTCATTCAGACATGAGTTCAAGAGAAGAAACAGGGCTGTAAGAGTGGAGCCTCATCTAAGGCACCAGAGGACAGCATCCTCATCTGTGGCTCTAGTTCCTTGTAAAGGATGCCCCCAGAAACTGTGTTTGCTCCTTCTACAGTGTGAGAACTCAGCAAGAAGAAAATATCCGTGAAGAGCAATGTGGACCTTTACTAGACAACGAATCTCCCACTGCCTTGATCTTGAACTGGCCGGAATGAAGACCTGTAAAAAAACAAAAACAAAGACAAACAAACAAAAAATCAACAGACCTTTATTGTGTGTAGTCTTCAGTTTGAATTGTTTTTTATTAGCATCTTGAATGAGCCAAGATAGAAATATTAAAGTGAGCCATATTTGACAATAACTAACACTCTCTTACATCTCTACAAACTCTACTTAGACCATGAAGTCCGAATTCTCACATTTTTTTCCTACATATGCATGATCTCTTCTGATTTCTCCACAAAAGCCACTGTCTTATTATCAATATTTTGTTTGCAGTTGTATTTTTGAGTTTGAGCCATCTTCTCACATGTGTATATTCTTTGTTGTTTAAAGTATAATAATTACTAAAAAGGCAAACATTGTATTTGTACATATCATATTGATTACAGTAGCACCATGTGCTGTTGCTACATAGTACTTTATAAATATTCAATATTTATCATTTCAATTTTGTAGTAAGTTGGAGGATTGATTCCTGGGTGATGTTGATTTAGCCTTGACCAATTTGTATGTGCAGACTGCATCATACTCACTTGAGTTCATGACAGAGATGAGGTCGTTAGGGGCATAGGTTACTATTTGTATTCAGTAGAGAGGATTCTTCAGAAAAATAAGAGGACATGATCTAATCTTTAGTGTTCTCTGCAACTCTTAAGTAGGTTTGTTAACTCTGTTAATAGTTGGGGAGAAATGCTCTTTGAAGGATGTAAAAATGGACAAAAGTTTAACTCTTTGCAAACAACTACAGTCACAGAGGAGTGAGTGGGCTATAGCGAAGCTGGTGGTGCTCACACATAGCATTGAAGATTAAAGTTAAAGTCTGCATCATGTCGTGTAGTGGAGCATCTTCTGGGTATATTCCAAGGAGTGGAATAGCTGGGTCTTGAGGAAGCCCTAGTCCCAGTTTTCTGAGATGGCACCAGATAGATTTCCAAAGTAGTTGTACAAGTTTGCGTTCCCATGAGCAATGAAGGAGTATCCCCCTTTCTCCACATCCTCGCCAACATATGCTGTCACTTGAGTTTTTGATCTTAGCTATTCTGATGGGTGTAAGATGGAATTTCAGAGTCATTTTAATTTGCATATCTCTGATGACTAAAGACGTTGAGCATTTCTTTAAGTGTTTCTCAGCCATTCACTCAACCATATTCATAGAAGCCGTATTCATAGTAGCCAGAACCTGGAAATAACCTAAATGTCTCTCAGTCAAAGAATGGATAGAGCAACTGTGGTACGTTTATACCATGGAATACTACTCAGCTATAAAGAAACAAGGAAATCTTGAAATTTGTGGACAAATGGATGGAACTAGAAATGACCACATTGAGTGAGTTAACCCAGAAGCAGAAAGACTCATATAGTATATACTCACTTATAATTGGACACTAGCCCAAGAGGCATGTCACATGATAGTCTTCACTTACTGAGAAATGTGAGGTAAAAATGTGTTGATCAAGAAAATCAAAGCCAGAATCAGAAAGACAAAGACATATTTTCTCTCATAAAGAAGCCTCAGATTTTGTGGTGGTGGTGGTGGTGGTGTGTATGTGTGTGTGTGTATGTGTGTGTGTGTATGTGTGTGTGTGTATGTAGAAGGAGCATCTTTGCGAAGAGAAGTCAGAAATTCTTAACGTGGGGGAAAAGGTATAGGGTACAAGTGACATGGAGGCAGAACAGGGTTTTTTTGTTGGGGAGGTAGCAGGAGGATGCAGGCCTTCAGTGGGCAGATGGGTAGAGGAATGGATAAGAATAAGTATTTGCTGAAGATTCAGTAATGTAGCCCGTTGTTTTTGTTTTATTTTTTTGTTTTTTGTTTTTGTTTTTTCTAGACAGGGCTTCTCTGTGTAGCCTTGGCTTTCCTAGACTTGCTTTGTAGACCACGCCTCTGCCTCTGCCTCCTGAGTGCTGAGATTAAAGGCCTTAAAGATCTGTGCCACTATGGGCAGAAATATATCTTCAGTCATTGCCAGTGGCAGAACACTTCTGTGCTTATGGACCCATGCCCAGGCAACTTGTTTTGTTTAAACTGGAAAAGTGAACTTGTATTAACTTGAAAAAGTACCTTGCCATATGAACACATCTCATTTAGGTTGTTTTCCTTGTTACAAATTAGGTCATTATTTATTGACTATTATTAATTTTTAAGGCTGTCCTGCTCTAGGTGTAGGAACCTTTCAATGAAGTCTCATGCTCCACAGCAATTTCCAAAGTAAACACACAGGCAAGTCAAACATGCGTGTTTTCACTTGTAAACAAGTTAGCCACTTTGATGCCAAGCAGTGACTGAAACAGTAGGGAGATATCTCCTATCTATTGGAGGCTGGCAATTTACTCTGAGAAATCTTAGTGTAAAAATTTAATTTCAACCTATTTTTTTCTCAGAGGCCAAATTTTATCCCATTTCCTATTTACAAGGCTCTGTCATTAGCATAGTAAGCTAACGAGTAAATCAATTATTTAAAACTGGCAATATTTTTATTATGCCTAATTAAGTGTTTAATCAGAATGCTGTGGCCTGTAAGGCTTTGTAAACAGTATTTTCCAGAAGACAATTGAAATGGCTGCCTGCGTCTTTCCTAAGCACGTCTTCCACCCAGTAGGGAGGAAATTGGAGGGCTAACATGAATGGGAACTAGTCACAAAGAAGACAGGAAATGGCAGCAAGGCTGGCCCACTAGAGTGGGTGAAAGCTAAGTGTTTATCCCTCCGTGGATTGTTGGCCACACGGAAGGGTAACCACCATGCCACCATGGGGACATGGTTCTTGGGGCCCTAATAAGCAATGACATAGAGCTTTAGCAGGTAAAGTACTACTAGATTTTCCCCCTAAATTCTTCTAAAGTATCTGTCTAATTTAATTATGCTATGATTTAGGGCAAGTTATTGATGCTGGAAGTACACACTAAGCATATTTTCATTATTTGGTATGTAACAGGTTTATATACATATATATATATTATGTGCATATGTGTGGGAGAGTTTATGTATGTGCATATATGCTAACAGCAGCCTGCTGGAGTCAGAAGAGATTGCCCTGAAACTAGATTTATAGATAGTGGTTAACTGCCATGTAGGTGCTGAGATCCAAACACAGATCCTCTGCAAAAGAAGAAAGTGACCATAAACACAGAGCCTTCTTTTCAAGCATAGTTAGCTCATTTTGACTTCTGTATCTGACAGTTTTACAAGGTTGTTCTCATTGGCATCCATTACCATGAAATTACTCATGTTTAGAGGAGACATGCTGTCTTGGATTTTCTTTGGTTTTGTTGTGAGATTCTTACATTTGGAATTAGTTTGATTGGAAGTGTAGGCCTAGGCATGGTAGCCTAGGGACTGCTTACCTGTCCCTGCCAGGATCTAGGGAAACTATAGAGGTGCAGGCAGAAGCTCCAGGCTTGGGGATCCCTTAACTGATCCATACCAGCACCTTGGCAGAGAGGGGAAAGTATGGCCCAAGTGGTTGGCACCTCATTAATATGCATTTGTATGTGGGTGGCCTATAAACATGTGAACAAGGATTTCACATCATTTGAATGATGTTTTAACTTGCAAACAAGAATTTTGTGACAGTGATTAACAAGCCAATGAACAACCTCAAAAGACAGAAGTCCGAGCCATAAACAGAGGGGAAGTAACAGCTTTATGCATGAGATGGGAGACGCGTAAGGCTGGAGGCCCTGGCTTGGGTGTTTCATGGGGCCTCCAAGTTCTTCACTTCCTCATATTGGTCCTGTTTAGATACTCGAGTGTAGGGAACAAGTCAAGTCCTAAGTAAACATGTGTTGTTGACATGAATACAGCCATGCCTAGGACCCAAATAAGAGTAGCAAAGCCTTCCTCAGGTGATGCTTAGAGGGATGACCATGCCCTCCTCTGGTCTGAATGACAGTGTGTGCAGAGAACACCTAGAGCCTAAAGACTGTTCCCCTCCAGACACTGCTCCTGCCAGTATTAGCCCCTCCTTCTTGTTAGCTGTATGCAACAACCATGCATACTGTCCAGCTATACACAACAATCCTGCTTACTATTCAGCTATATGCAGCAACTCTGCCTCCCTGCCCAGCTATATGCAACAACCCTGCCTCTTTGATCAGATGTGTACAATAACCCTACCTCCTTGCTCCAACCTACACAACTACCCTGCACCCTGTCCCTATTCAACACGGTATAATAAACAAGCTGACCTTCTGGGATGCTGTGGCTTCTCCATCAGAGAGCCCAGACCTAGCTTTTCTGGGTCTGTGGGTCTGTTATGTTTTCAGTGTCTGTTCTTCAGTTAAGTCCATCTCAGGGTGTCATACACTGTACAGCACCCTCCTAGTGGTGAAGTTCCAGGCCAATGAAAGACCTTGTCTCAAACAAAAGAAGACAGGCACCTGAAAACTGACATCACCATTTGTCATCTAACCACCATGACTGTGCTCCATTTAGGCATGGGCACCCACATTTACACCTACATGCATGGGCGCCCACATGTACACCTACGTGCATGGGCGCCCACATGTACACCTACGTGCATGGGTGCCCACATGTACACCTATGTGCATGGACGCCCACACACAAGCATGTACAAAAGAAGGAGTGTATATAAGTGGATTTCTTATGATCTTTTAAACTAACAAAAGAATTTATGGACAGCCTCTTGACCTCACCTGGTAATAAGTACAAGATGCTCCCCACAGGTGAACGTCTGGTCCTATACTCACTGCAGGGATTTGTATAAGTGGGATAAACAATGGCAACCTCTTTGGGGGAATGAAATGGTTTGCCTTATAGCTGTTCTCACGAGCACAGTGGGGCCTTAATCCTGGGATATGTTTTCTTCTCTTTCCTCCCTGTCACAGTGTTAGAACGTCGGCCTATTCCCAGATGAGAGGCTTTGGAGAACATGATTGACATGAACACCCTGGAGTCTGGGAGAGGAGGGTGTGCCTTACTTCAAGAGTCTGCTTTTAACAAGCTTCAAGAGCAGGTGATAATTTTTACAGTATAATGTAGATTACTTTAGTTTATATCTTGACTACAGAAAATAATATTTATTTTAAGCAAACACCAGTAGGGTAAAATTCCCAAAACCTATAAAGTGCTTATCCTGAATGCATTTGCTGTTCTCTAATGTATAGTCGGGCTAGCTGGTCCTCTCTGAAGAAGAAAACCACAGGGAAAGCTCATGATGACAATCCTTTACTACACTCTCCTTAGGTCATTTGTTAAGTGGTAAGTTTTGTTGGCAACAGTGTGTCCTGAGCCACAGTGGCTTCCATCTACCATGCCCACACTCAAGAACAGCTTAGTAGTTTCTGGTTCACTTTGTCCTTTGGGGGTGGTATATGCTGTCAATATAGATAGAGCAACATGCATAGCCACCTCTGGGAGATATTTGATTATTATCATATTTTGAAAAAAATCTCTTCATTAATGAGAAATAACTTGCTTCTGTTGCTGCTCTTTGGGTCACTTGAAACTGAGGCTCTTTAGCAACGATGGGACTTTCTCACATGTGCAAGTTGGAATGCTGGCTTGAGATGTAATTGAAGACACATTTCTCCACAGACTAAAATGTTTTGTTTAGAAATACATTTCCCATTATATTTTTTTTTGCACATTTAATTTACTTTTTAGAAATAGTTCCTTTCATGGTTTCTTTTTCTTTTTTTTTCAAAAAAAAATTTAATAGTGTGAGAGGAGATCTGATGTGGTTTGGGTGTAGCTAAGCCAGTTTTGGCCCTCCGAGTTTTCATGGACCGGAATAATCATATCCTCTTGTACTGGAAGCCATTTCGTTTTCCTTTAAAAATTCAGAAGAGCTTGAATTTTCCTCAACTCTGGATCCATCAGGAATATAAATCTCAGTCAACTCCTGGTATGCGTACCCTCTAAACAGATGGATGCACACTTGTGAGCTCTCCTCCATGGCTGAGGTGATTTTTGCCAAAGGGTGCTGCCACCGTGTGTGTTTTCTTCAGAGACAGACACATGTGCAAGAGATCGGCAAGATCAGGGTATGTCCTAGAAAGAAAAGCCACTCAGCCAGAGGATGTCTGGTTGCGTCGGTCAGCCCCTCCTCTGGTCAACAGTGCTTCGCGTTGCTGGTGCAAATTCAAGCGTGAAGCCAATTTTTATGCTCTAGATGGCAAAAAAAAATGCAGGCAATTCTAAAGGGTTTCTCTCTCTTCCCTGGCAGCTGGTATGTTTACACAGTGGGGATGAAAGGCCCGACATCTGTGTTTACATTTCTACATCGCAGGGTCCCCCAAACCCACAGTTAGGACTCATTTCTATCCAAGCACCTCTGCCCCAGAATTACAACAGCGGAGGCTTTCAACTTCTCCTCCACGAACGCTTTGATCTCCTTGCACAGAATGGTCTTTGATGAGTTGTGATTGGAGGAGAAAGACTGGACGGTTTTATACTTTCATGGTTCCCCCTTCTCTCCCCATCCCCCAGCCATAAAGGCCGAACCTTCAAGAATCAAAACAAGCTCTCTATAAAAAAAATCCATTGTGTCGTCAATACAAAAAGCTAGACCCTGGCGTGAACAGGGCAGTGAGGTCTCAAGAGAACTTGCTAGTTAATAAGCTTATGCATTCACTCTGATGTCTAATTCCAGGTAGGTTAGACACTTATTAGATAAGAAAATTCCAGAATCCAATGTAAACCCAAAGGGTGAGCCTGGAAATCTCTATTCATCTGGGACATAGTATTATTTAAGAACATAAGCTGGGGCTAAGACTTTGGCTCAGTTTATAAAGTGTTTGTCCCACAAGCATAAGACCTGGAGTTCAGATCCCCAGGGCCCACATTCAAAGCTGTTTACAGCTGCATGTGTATCTTGTCCCAGTCCTGGGGAAGCATAGAAGGAAGGGTCTTTGGGGCAGATTGTTCAGCCACTTAAGCCATAGGTGAGTATAAGGGTCTGTTAATTGAGAGACTCCATCTCAAACAATAAGGTGAAATGATTGAGGGAGACACCTTATGTGGACGCCTTGCCTCCAGATACACCTACAGATGTGTGTGCACAGAGAAGATAGTGGCCTTTGAGTCCCAAGTTAAGGTGTGCAGTATGGTTCAAGATTACTATTGCATTCTAGGCATCCTCCAATCTTTTCAGAGAAACTGGAATGGTCTTCTCAACTCTTAACCAGCATTATGTCAATGAGATGAAGTCATCTTCTTTGAATAGTTGAATAACCTACTGAAATATTCCTTACCCCACTACATTACTTTATACTTATAAACTTTTGGCTTATAATATGTGGAAAAGTAGTTCAACAGATTAAAAAATATTTAGAGCTAAATAGAACTAAAGCTTTTGAAACATGACTTTGGACCTGTCAAAGTTTCATTACAAACTTTATTGGCCATGATATTTTGCATGACTACGTTATGTAAAAATTTTATAGAAGTAATTACAGGTTCCCATAGAGTCGTAAGAAACAATATAATGAGGATGCTTTTTAACCTTTGGTTTACCAATGGTAACATGCTGTTAATCAGGCCAACCAAAAGTAGACATGGCTGCAGTCCACACACTTGGTAGGATTTTCCCAGTTTTGCTTATATACTTGTGTGTTGTGTAGATGTGTTTACTTCTACACTAGGTTTAAGGATGTACCACCACAGGCAAGATTTTAAACAAACAGTTCCACCAACACAAAAGATTCTTGGACCACTCTGTTATAACCACACCCTTCTCTTTCCGTTCTGTTACCCAGAGCCTTGGCAACCACTAATTAGGTCTCTGTCTCTTTTTCTTCTTTTCCCCCCTTTTATTGAAATAGACTATTTTTTATTTCTCACATAATATATCCTGATTATGGTTTCCTCTCTCCCTCCTTCTCCCAGTTCCTCCCATGTCCAATCCCATCTGGATTCACTCCATTTCTGTCTCTCATTAGAAAACAAACAGGCTTCTAAGGGATAATCATAACATCAAAATAAATAAAACAAAATCTAAAAGATCAGAATTGGACAAAACATACAAACAGATGGAAAAGAGCCCAAGAGAAAGCACAAGAAACAGGGACCCACCCATTTGTACACTCAGGTAGTCCATAAAAAGAACTCATTGGAAGCCATTATGTATATATAAAGGTCCTGATGAAGACCTATGTAGGCCCTGCGCATGCTGCCTCAGTCTCTGTTAGTTCATATGACATTTGATTATGTTGATTTAGAGAGCCTTGTTTTCTTGGTGTCTTCCATCCCCTCTGGCTCGTATACTCCTTCTATGTAATCTTCCACTGGATTCCCTGAGCCCTGAAGAGAGGGATTTAAAGGAGACATTATGTTTAAGGCTGAGTGTTCCAAGGACTCTCACTCTGTGTATAATGTCTGCCTGTGGGTCTCTGTATTTGTTTCTGTCTGCTGTAGGAGGAAACTTCTCTGATGATGGCTAAGCAAGGCTCTGATTTATGAGCATAGCTGACTGTCATTAAGAGTCATTTTATTGCTATCTTTGTTTGTTTTTGTTTTTTTGTTTTCTTTCTTTTTATTTTTTAAAGAGAAGTAGTATTTGGTTTTACCCTATTTCCTGTGGCTATATAGTCTTAAGTTCTTGTTTGCCCAAGCAATGTTGAGTATGGGTTCCATTTTGTGGAATGGGCTAGAAGTCAAACCAGATATTGGTTGGTTACTCCCACAAGCTCTGAGCCACTATTTTCCTAGTATATCTTGCAGGCAGAACAGGATTGTAGACCAAAAACTATTTGGCTGGGTTTGTGTTTCCATATCTCTTTTGGTAGACTACAGAGTACCTTCCTGTAAAAAGGCTTTAAAAGGTAGATGTGAAAGTTCTGTGTAGGTGCCAGCTAGACTTATCCACGTGCAGTCTGTGTAGGCATTAGGCACAGCCTTTGGGGTCTTTTTGGCCGAGAACTCAATTAGATGTAAACCAATTCCTGGGCGAGGAGCTTCATTTAGTGATAAGAGATGTCCACTTGGGGATCTGCTTTACCCATTATTTAGCCATTTCATTTAGACTTCCATTACATAGGTATATATTTTAGGAAGTTTCTACTGTATGTGGCTTCCATTTTACCCATCAAATAGCCCTTACTTTTAACTATTCCTCCCCTTAATCCCTCCTTTGTGATATTCTTCCTTCCCAATCTCCAATTGACCCTCCCATTCCAGTACCCATCCCTGTATATCCATAACTACCTATTCTATTTTCCTTTCTTAACGTGGTATATCCGTCCCTCAGTCCTTTACTCTATACTTAAACTCTGTGGTTCTGTGGATTATAGTTTGGTTATTAGAGGCTTAACAGCTAATATCCATCTATAAGTGAATACATACCATATTCCTCTTTTTGGTCTGTGTTCCCTCACTTAGGATGATTTTTTTTTTTAGTTAAATCTATTTACTTGTGAATCTCATGATTTCATTTTTAATGGCTGAGTAATATTCTGTTATGTAACTGTACCGCATTTTAAAATCTATTCTTCTGTTGAGAGACATCTACATTGTTTCCTATTTCTGTCCATTATGATTAAGCAACAATAAACATGGTTGAGAAAGCACCTCTGTTAGGATGAAGCATCCTTTGGATATATGCCCAAGAGTAGTATAGCTGGATCTTGAAGTAGATTGATTCTGATTTTCTTAAGGAACCACCACACTAATTTCCATACTAGCTGTATAAGTTTGCACTCCCACAGGCAATGGATGAGTCTACCTCTTACTCCACGTCCTCACCAGTAAGAGCTGTCACTTGTGTCATTGACCGTAGCTATTCTGATTGGTGTAAGATGGATTCTCAAAGTAGATCTGATTTGCATTTCCTTGATGGCTATTGACGTTGAACATTTCTTTGTTTCTCAGTCATTTGAGATTCCTTTTTTTGAGAATTCCCTGTTTAGATCAGTACCTCATTTTTCAGTTGGGTTATTTGATTTAATGTCTAGTTTCTTGAGTTCTTTGTATATTTTAGATATTAGCCCCCTATCTGATATTTAATTGGTAGACAAACAAACAAACAAAAACAACAAATCTTTTCCCATTCTGTAGGCTGCTGCTTTGTCTAAATGACAGTGTCTTTTCCTAATGGAAAGCTTTTAGCTCTGTTTATTAATTCTTGATCTTAATGTCTGTGCTAGTGTCTGTGCAGAGAGAGAGAAAGAGAGGGGGGGGGATGCTCCAGGAGAGAGAAAAGGATGCTTCAGTGAAGCTTCACTGGGCACTCTGAGAGAGAGGCTTTGAGGAGATGCACACAGAAAGAAGGCTGCTGGTTCTGCTGGACTGCTGTATATCCTGATGACTGATATTGGTATTTTTCCAAAGAGCCTGATGATCCTAACCAACCAGAACTAAGTCTAAAGACATCTACATCCCTTGTCCCTTTTAACTTTCTTTCTCTCCTACCTAGGATCTGGAGGTTTGAAATGGAGGTAAGGACATTAAGGAATCCCAAATAAAATAGAGTTTAAAAAGTAGACCCTCCAGAACATATTTGTTTTTTGTGCCAATGCAATGCTGTTTTTATTACTATAGCTCTGCAGGACATTTTAAATAAGGAATAGTGACATCTTCAACAGTTCTTTTATTATTCAGGACTTTTTTTTTTCAATCTTGAGTTCTTTGTGTTTCCTAATGAAGCAGAAAATTGTCCTTTCAGGATCTATGAAGCATTGTGTTAGAATTTTGATGGAGATTGCATTGAATCTATAAATTGATTTTCATAGGCTGGTCAATTTTATTATATTAATGCTTGTGATCCAGGAACATGTGAGATTTTCACATTTCTGATATCTTCTTCAGTTTCTTCCTTCAGTATCTTAAAATTTTTAATCACACCACTCTTTTACTTGCTTGATTAGAATTACCCCAAGCTATTTCATATTATTTGGATGTAAAAGGAATCTCTTGTGTTTGTATGGAAGCATTACCTGTCAATGAAAATCTAAAGGCCTTTATCTGGGGCAGGAAATATGAGGTTGAACATTTGGCAGGTAGAAAATCCTTTGGGATAGAGCCAGACACAGGAGATTCACCTGGCAACACATGAAAGGGGACAGACACATGGTACCTGAGCAGATGTAACCAACCACATGGCAGAACTTAGATTAGAATGAATAAATTATTATGTTAGAGAAGAGCGTAGCTGTATGGCCCAGGTTTTCTAAATATGTTTTGAATCTGAGTCATTAGTCCAGGAACTTGGAGCTAGGAGGAAAACTTACTGCAATATTTGAACATTTTGTGAAATGTTTTGCTTCCTTATCCTTTCTTAGTACTTTTGTCATTTACATAAAGGATGGTTACTGAGTTTTGTGCATTAATTCTGTATCCAGGTACTTTGCTGAAAGAGTTTATCGGCTGTAAGGGTTTCATATTTTCCAGTCACTTATGTATACTATGTGCAAATAAAGATAATTTGCTATCTCCTTCCAATTTGCATACCCTTAATTTTCTTGAGTTGCCTTATTTCTCTTAGCTAAGAATTCAAGTACTATACTAAACAGGTATGTAGAAAGTATACAACCTTGTTTTGTTCTTAATTTTCATGGAATTGTTTTGAATTTCTCATTTCCAAAACATTACATAAATGGAACCGTATACCTGTAGTCTTTGGATATTTTCTTTCTTTCTTTTTCTTTTTCTTAATCTTGTCATATTCTCAGGCAATTTCTCCAAGTTGCTGCATGTATCAAATTATTTCATTTTATTGCTAAATAGTATCCTATGATTGGTTTGAGTCACATGCTTTAACAGTTCATTCATGAAGGGACTTCTGAGCCATGTCTAGAGCTTGTATGAAAAAAGTCATTCATGGAAAGTGAAGGGTGCTTTTGTTTTGGTTTTGGTTTGGTTTCTTTGGTGTGTGTGTGTGTGTGTGTGTGTGTGTGTGTGTGTGTGTGTGTGTGTGAGAGAGAGAGAGAGAGAGAGAGAGAGAGAGAGAGAGAGAGAGAGAGAGAGAGA
>OU015747.1:37030089-37059736 GCA_907169655.1 Acomys percivali | reverse complement strand
AAGGTAACTGCTTTGCTTTTATTAACCATCCTTCTTGACTTTTGTATTTTAAAACATATCACAAGCATTATAGTAAAAAATATCCAAGGGTAGCTGGGAAGTGATGGTGCACACCTTTCATCTCAGCACTCTGGAGGCACAAGCAGGTGTATCTATGTGAGTTTAAGTCCAACTTGGTCTACAGTGGGAGTTCCAGGAGAACCAGGTCTGTTACACCTTGTCTCAAAAACAAAACAAAACAAACAAACAAAATCCAAAATATTATCCAAGTGAAGTAAATTTATGGAAGTCATCCAGAATTACCAAGACATTTTTGTGGAGGAACAAATACTTCAGCATCTGTCAATTATCAAATTGACCTGTGTTTCTTGCCTTCTCACTGAGACTGGGAACTGCTTAAGGGTGTAAATTTTTTACATATCATGTTTGTATATCCTGCAGTGCTGTGGAATTTTTAGATATAGCAGTTAATAAAGTAATAAAATGATTTTAAAGGCTTATATTTTCTTGTTTTTATTTTTTGCCTCAAGTATGTATATGCTCCAAGTGTGTTCCTGGTGCCCAAGGACTCCAGAAAAGGATCTCAGATGCCCTAGAACTGGAGTTACAGACAGTTGTGGGTTACCATGTAGATGTTTGAACATAAACTGGGGTCCTCTGCAAGGGCAGGAAATGCTCTTACCTGCCGAGCCATCTCTCCAGCCCCCGAAATAGGTGATTTTTAAAAGTTAATTTGGCTTATTGCTGTGCCCCATATGCTAAACGCAGGGGTTGGGTACAAGGATGCAGACTCCTCTGCATCAACACTACTAATACAGGTGCAGCTAGAGACTGTGTGCTGCTCTGATGTTGATGGAAAGTGGATAAGATGGTTTAGTGTGCAAAGAAATCAGAGCATTTAAATCCTAAGTCAGTTCTAAAACATGGGGAAATATGCATAAATTCCTGCAAAAGGAAAATATTCTAAACAGGAAATGTATCCTAGAAATGCTGTATGGCGGACTGAAAGGTCATCATGGTGATCAGGACAGGAGGACAAAGCATGGCCAGACCGTAACTAGCTATTATGGATCAGATGTTGGTGTCTGTCTCACATCTTACCCCTGAGGAGATAGAGGCCTTTGGTGATATTCAGGCCATGAGAAGAGAATTGTCATGAGTAAGATAAATGCCCATATAAGAGGAGATCCCAGAGAACCCTCTCACCATTCTCTACAATGTGGAATTATGACAAGTAAAACCATAGGCTGTAGCTAGTGGAATCTGTACATGAACCTGGCCATGCCGTCTCTTTTATCTTGGACTTGTAGCTTCCAGAAGTGTGAAAAATTAAGTTATATTGGCCGTTGATTCTACAGCCCCACTGAGTGGTGTGCATTCCATGTGTGCATTTGGTCCATTTGCTGGATGTAGAGCCTGTAACAAAAGCCATTGGGATTTCACACACCAGGAGCACTCAGTGTGGCCTGGACTGAACTCTGTGGGCTTAAGGACTCACTGGGCCTTTGATGCCCTACCTGTTTCCAGTCTTCTAGGGAGTTTCATGGTGCTGCAGATTCCTGCCTGAACTGGCTCTCTGACTTAAGTAGGGCCATTATGTAAGTTCTCCATTGCTGTGTTGAATTCCAATGACTGAAGCAATTTATAGAAGGCAGAATGTATTTTGGTTTTGATTCCAAGGGGATAAGAGGCCATCCTGGAGGCACAGCTTGGCAGCAGGTCACATCACCACCCCAAGTGCAAAGCAGAGAAAGCAAAGTGGAAGTTGCATGAGGCTTTTAATATCAAAGCCAGTCACAGTGGATACTCGTTCCAGCAAGTCAATATACCACTTCAACCTTCCCAAACAACACTACCATCTAAGGAGAAAGTATTCAAATAGCCGAGCATCTGAGGACTGTTTCTCACCCACACCACTAGAGCTAGCAATCGCGTAGGATGCAAAACGAGTCCACAGATTTCTTTTTCTCTGGTAGGTCCTAATTCACTGTAGCTGGTCTATGAATTCATGGAGAATCCCACCCATGGAAAGCATCTGATGTGCATCACCATAAGGGATTAGCACAAACTGAGTGAAAGAAAGGGGCATGGTTCAAGCATAGTGTGCATTCGCTCCTTGCCAGCTCCCGTCACTTTTCCTCCCTCTTCATATAACATCTGAAAAAAAAAATACTGCTCTAATATATGTCTCCAAACTAGAAAATGACGTTTCTTGAGGTCTCAGGGAGGGTCAGTGGACTTCGGACATAGTCTGGGGCCTGCCATTGTGTGGCCCATAGAGTCAGAAATCACGAGACCACTGAGCTCTCGAAAGTGATGCTAACATTGTTGCCACACCATATCTGAGACCCCCTAAAGAAAGGATTTGCAATGAGACCCTGTGGAATACATGCAAGAGTCAGCACCTGTGCTACTGTTGGAGAGCTGGTGGAAGGGCACTCTCTGGGAACGCAGGCTGCAGTGAGGAGTCCTGCATGTTTCCGGCATTAAGGAAACTGAATACTGAGTGCCAGTGGCAACTCTGCTTTGGATACCAGCTGTGCTAATCTGAGACCCAGCTGCAGAAGATATTTGCATATACCAAGCACAAAGAGAAGTGATATGTGGAGGGTTCTGAGGATGCTTCCATCTCTCATACACTCCCTCCTTCATTTCTATTTTCAGTTGTAAGGGAGGAGTCATTTGTTAATATTACCTAGAAAGCTTCATTTGTAATTTTAGACGCCTGCAATAAGGAAATGCTCATAGCCTAAGGGCCCCACAATAAAAGGCAAAAATGTGTGTAATCCCTAAATACGTATGGAATGTCTAAGACAAATTCACTTAGAGTATTAATGACTTTAATGAAGACAGGCATCTAACTTAAAATCAACAAATCATTAGGTTTGCAGAAAAAAAAAAGTGTAAGCAATGAACTAATTAATATACTTGCTGATTATTTTCCTTGATAAGGACATTGGCTGTTAAGTTTAATGATGCCTCAAAACTCAGCTAAACAATGAAAAAGGCTACCAGGCAGTTATTTGAAATCATTTATTTAAAAAGCAACATCTTACTCCTTTAATCAGCATGAAGAGCTGGGGGGTAGAGCCCAGTGGGAGAAGGCTTGCCTAGAGTGGTCAAGGCCTTGTATTTTGTCCCTAGTATTGCAAAAATAATGAACAAAAAATAAGATGAGAATATCAGTGATAATTTTTGCTATTATTGCTTTTTTTTGTGTTATCATTTGATCCAGCTTTCTTAGTCTGGGCTTTAGATAGAATCTTAAAGTACTGTATGAAGTAGAAGGCAATGTAATATTTAAAATGTAACTTATTGGTGTGTTTGCGCATATGTGCATACCCAAGTGTTGAGGGTGACAATGAACGTGACAGTGGGGGACCAAAAGTCAACATGAGGCTTTGCACATCATCTTCCATCTTGTTTGAGATTATCTCTTTTTTGGTTTGCTGCTGGTTATGCCATATTCACTTCCCACGAATGTCTGGCTTTCTCCTGTCTCCATCTTCTTCCATCTTGCTTTAGAAGTACTGGAATTACAGGTACACGCCACCTCACAGCTTTGATTCTGTGAGTTCCAAGACCCAACCTCAGGTCCTCCTGCTTACAAGGCCTCTAAGCCATCTCCTCGGCCCCTAAACTGTAGCTTTTGATTTCAGTTGTTGATGACACAACTTCTTCGGTTTCAGGCTAGACTTTTTAAGGAAGTCCTTTTTTATCCTCCTAGCCTTAGACTTCAGAGAAAAGTAGAAAGCTTACTACTTTCATTTTGAAGAAGCTTGTACCTTAGCTGTGATTTTCACAGATGCCTTTACATGAATTATCAGAGCTAACAAATAGCAGAAGCTGGACTGGACCCCGTGTTCTCTTTATCCCATCCACCCCAAGAAAGATCTCAAGATCCAAGTTCTCAGCATTACCCCCTCCTATAAGAAGTTAAGAACGCATTCATCACATGTGTTACTCAGGACACGATTAATTAACACCAACCCTTTCATTTGCATGAGACTGATCTGGGCTCCCTAAAAATTACTCCTTTAAAACAATGGTTTTTTTTTTTTTTTTTTTTTTTTTTTTTTATAAAAATGGCACATGAATAAATCTGAACTCCTCCTTCCTGTCTACTGCCTGAACTTGTTTTAGACAAAAGAACTCTATGGTCTTAAAAAAAAAAAAAAAAAAAAAGCCCAACCAGTCACATCTCATGGTGAAAACCCTTTTCATCATGCTCACACATACCATCAAAGTCTAAGAAATACTGCAGTTTATTAAGATGTGTGTTTTTGAGCTCAACGCAAGTGACAGCCTAAAGTTGCAGTATGACTCCAGGCCAAAACTAGAGACAGTTCCCACATTCCTTGTCATTACATGGAGAAAGAAGTGCTACACATGCACCGTTGCATTGTCAAAAACTTAATTCTTCTTGACAGCTTCCACTTGAAGACTAAGATCAATCAGCACGCTGGCGTTCATATCACCTTGGACAGCAGCTAGTAGACAGTAAAGAGACATCACTATAATGTTAGACGCTCACCGATTAGAAGTGAGAAAAATAACCGATTGTCAATCACACAGCACTGTCCTAATTAAAGAGAAGCCGGATGTAAACCAGATGTTTTTGATCCACCCCCTGTGTAATGGGGACTTATCAAAAATAATGGAAATTGAAATATTGTGTACACAGCCTGGCTTTCGCATCAGTTTGAATGTTTACCTAGAAGTCACTCGGGAAGCTTGCCTCCAGTGTTCACTAGTCTCTGTGGTCCTCCAGGCATAGCCTGGCCCCTTGAGAGCAGTTAGAGGCCTGTCCTATTTAAAGGACTGCCTGTGGATTTTTTTAAAAGTCTTTGTGTGTTTTGCTTTGTTCCCTATCAGTGTTGACATCTGAAAGTTCCTTTTGATGAAATATTCAGAGAAGGAGGCATTAATTATAGTTAGGTGAATGCTGTCCTGCATGCCACTGGCACATTGCACCTGCAGCCACAAGATGCTTGACCATGTCACTTAGCGAATATGACCATAGAAGTGTAGAGCTTCAAAACGTCACTTGGAGACCACTGAAAGCGGTCTCCTGCGTCCCCTTTCCTCTGCTCTCTAGGCCTCTGGCTTCCCAAAGTAAAGCACAAAAAAGACCCCTATGCAGTGTGAACACTGTCTGAACAGGTGATTATCCACCCTTTGAAGGCCCAATTTCATCTTTTGTTGTTGTTGTTGTTTAACTCTGATTTATTATTCGTTGTGGATTATTTAAACTTTAACTCTTATATCAGCTTCAATTTTAGTGAACAGGCTGCTAAGACATCAGTGACCTCAGGTCCTATTGGCAATATTTGCTATCTCTTTCACTTCCCCCAACTGCCTAACAACCTGCCAGTGCCCTGCACCATATCCCAAATACCATACCCTGCCAAGACACTTGAATCACTACAGTTGGTAGCAAGGTGTTTGAGTAGACCCTGTTGGCTGTGATCAAGAATTTTATGGCTATGATCACCATCATTGAAGGCACCTGCCAAGTTCCATCCAACCTTCAAGTCTAGTCTAAGTCAGTCCTTTCACTTCACTAGTATGGTAGGACCTGGGTGAGAGAGAAGTGCCACACAGCACCACATTACTTGTGTCTTTTTACTGTACGTGTAGCACAGTTGGCTGCACATAAGAATAAAATCCTGATAATGCCACATGATGTTACATTCTTTTCGGGTTAGGTGGGAGCTGGCTGCCCAGGCTAATGTCCTCTCTTTGGTTATGCAAAAGTGTAGAAGTGCTGAGACTGTCTTAATTAGTCAGCACAAAGCAGGTATAGACTGGCAACAACACGCTCCATGGATTGGTTTAGGTACAGCTTTACCACTTGATTCCCAAAGGATTTTGAGAAATGCCACTGTGTTCACTTGAGTTGTGAAATTGAACACTCACTCCTCTCAATCTGTAGTTCTCATTTTTGTTGTAAAAATTTCAGGAGCTGAATTGGAAAAGTCCATTTGATAAAATCTTAATAATGAGAAAAATGACACAATAGGTTAATTTATCTCACGTGTTCATTTATATGTCAGATGATATGTTAGGTGATTGGAATATCATAGTGAATAAAGAACCTTCCTCCTGCTTTGGTGCTGACTGTCTGCTGAATAATACAGTGGAATTATCAAACAAATAAATGAGGAAATAATAAGAATATATAGGTAAAGCAAATTACATATTACCTGGAATATGGTGTTTAAGAAATATAAAATATTATTCCTATTACTAATTCCCATATAAGAATTATGTAATATTGTTATGCATGACAAATTCAAATCATATTGTGTAATTACTATACTAGGTACTGAGTTTTAAGGTTATATTGTTGAATACTCGATCACTCAAAATAAAATAGCTTAAAATATTAGTAGTTGAGTTCTCAAACTCATATACCTGCTGTTTGGGCAACACTTAGTAGCTGATCTGTATCTATTGGAGGTTCCTCTGTCATTCATGTGGCTAGTTATCAGTTCTGGGAATTAGCAGGGAGTTCATGCAAGGCTGTTGTCTAGCAGCCTGGGTTTCTTTTTTACATGAGTCTGCTAGTTAGTGTGAGCTCCTTCCTGGTGTAGAGCTGGGAGGCAAGAGCATTTCAAGGACAGACAGGGAAAGCCACTCAAATCGGGGACCCTAACTTCCAGCAGTGTCTTCTGCACTATATTTCTAAGCAGCTGGAGAGCTTCCCCAGCATCCCAGGAGGCAAATGCCGCCTCTGATCAGCAGAATGATGGTCAAGGGACGTGTGGCGGTCTTCATTTGGAAACAGTGAGCTATACATGCAAGGTCCAAAGGCATCCACTCTCACTTTAAACATACTCACTTTTTTTTGACTCATATGATTATATTTTATAAGGACTCTGCCGTTTTGGGATCCCTAATGTGATAGATATTGCTACTGGAATAGGGACAGAAAATTTTATTTGCTTGGGGGGTACTAGACTTAAGTACATATGGAGCAAACCCACGTCTATTTACTTCCTCCCTGTCCTGGATGCTTCCCGTTCACTTGCTTATTTTGTGACTTGGCTCTATCTGGTCATGAGCTGGTGTGTGGCAGGAAGAGCACAGTCTCAATGGTGGCAGCACTACACCAGTGTGACCCAAGTGGCATGACACAGAGCTGCAGAGTGAGCATGTCACTGTGACTCAGACCTCAACTCCTGAGATCACTTTTAAGTGTTGGTGTTCCATCTGTAGCCCAAATCCACCATTGTGATTTTCTGAGTTGTCTTTTCTTCTTTATTGGGAATGAAAGAGATTAAAAAAAAACAAAAAACAAAACAAAACACTGTATTCTTTTCTGCATTGAAAACCCACCAGGGACTTAGTTAGTGGGTAATTACTGAACAACAATTGATTTGTTAAACTATCATTCAGTCACAAGTATTCTCTTTTTTTAGGAAATACTTGAAAATTAGATGGCCAGCTTTGGGTTTTCTTGAGTGAATTTCCATTTATATAGAAGCCTTACTAAGTTTTCTAATTAAATTGTGTTTGTAAACTACTTCTGGTTGAAATTTGTTCAAGTTTTCATTTTACACTGATCTTGTAGATTCAGATAATGAAAAAAAAATACATTTGATTGAAACTGACAGCTCTGAGATTGGGGAAAGTGTTTTAAGCCATTGCTTAGGCCTTTGAAAAATTAGTTCATGCTTATTCTAGCTCTTCCCCTCTATTAGTCTCCTTTGTATTTAGAGAAAAGTTGCAACCATATGTTTCTGATTGTTATAATTATCTTATTCAGTTTTAGCTTTGAAAGCTATTGTTTCCTAGGACTTTGCCATAATATATAAGCCATTTTAAATACTTTTCTTAAACATGTAAAATTATAATTGACCAACTTCACCCAGAAAAAAAATGCTTTCTTACAAAATGCTGGCAGCCAGGTGTGGTGGGATCCTTGGCCGGTACTAGATGTAAGTGTATGTACTGCACCAAGTTCTCTGACATGTGCCAGCAATCTCATTGTGTTAACAGGCAGAGCCTAGCCTGTCTGTACTCAGGCTTTGCTTGGTTTTACTTAGATTTTTAGGTGCACTCTCTGGAAAACTCATGAGATGGTTTTATTATTGTTCGGGCTATAAGATGATGTAGGGATGCAGGACTGAGTCTCCTATTGTTACCAACTTTTAGAAACTGGAAGAACAGCAGGTCTTCATAGAAAGTTAAACAGCTTTTAAAACAGGAAGGGGAGAGATTGCATGGCCTGTACAGAGGCAAAAATAAAAGGAATGAAAAGAATGGAAACCAAATGGCTCAATGAAAGGAAAGCTGTCCAAGAAAAGGCAAGAGTGTGGTGAAAAATACCCAGTGGATTAGTGGTCCACTTTGAAGAGACAGACAGACAGACAGACAGACAGACAGACAGACACACACACACACACACACACACACACACACACACACACACACAGAGTCGGGGTGTGACATGTCTAGAGGACATCTAGTCCAGTCTGGGTTACAACATTCTATCCTTACTCTTTTAATACAATCCTGCACTTCTTCAAACTTTAGGAATAGATCTTAGCTAAGTCAGCAGCTTTTTGGCTATGTTCTACATAATTTAGAGTATGCCACTAGATTTCAAATCCAGGTGGATAAGACAACAAAACAGATAGAGAGCTATTACTATCCACAATTTTAGAGAAGTATTTCCCTGGCATGTTTTTAGCCTTTTAATTCTAGCTCATATCTATAGCACATGTTTTGTAATGAAAATTGAGTCTCCTCATCATGGAAAGGTTTAAAATTTTTAATCAAGTATCATATCATATAATTTTTTATTGCTTTTCTGGATGGAATACTGTAAGTATTTTCAACTTCCTAAAAGGAGTTAAATGAAAATCCTGGTGATGGCACTAAATTCAGTGAGTGAGGAAGGGCCCTGAGCAGTACATCCCATGATACCAGATTGTCATCTGGTGACATCAGGCCTTCCCTCACAGCTTTCTGGCAGATCATCCAGCCCCAGAATCATTATCTCAAGACAGTTCTGGTAATGGATCCTACTGGGTTTGAATAATTAAATCTACCAATTATAAGTTTAGTGGGCCAGCATTTTCAGTAGCTAATTTCATAAACTAAAGGATTGGGCAATACTTACATGTAAATCTTCTCATATTAATTGCTATCATTCAGAAATCATGGTCTAGAAAAGGCAACATGTTTTAGAAAATGATGTGACACTCTGTAAATAAAATCTGACAGCAGAAGTTCTTTCTAAAAGACATGTTCAAGTCAGTATGTCTCAGCTTATTACTGTGTGACTCAGAAACAATGTCTTTCTCAAAGTTCATATCTACCAAAGTGCGCATCCATCAGCAGAGTCTGCTTCCTTCACATGTAACTATACTCAGTGTGGTAATCTGAAATTAATATAAACAATTGAAGAAGGAAATGAATTGATTCTCATGGAGTTTTCAGGCGAACTCAGTTTACAGTAACTAGACCACATGATATCCTTTGGGGCATTTGTATTCCCCAGCTAAGGCAGTCCAGAAAATCAAAGTCTGTATCCAGAAAATCAAAGTCTGTATGAAATGAGACATTGTTGTTGGAGCTATTGCTCATTCAGACATAAATTCCTTTTCTGATCTGTTTCTGGAATCGCTACTGGTACCTTCCCTTGCCCTCAAACCTTCCATCCTACAAGAAGGATATGGAAATGTCTAACTTTCCTTGTTAGGAAAGCAGAGTGATGCTTTTTGGGAAAAAACCTTGATGTATTTTGATTGTGAATAGTTACATCCAAAGTTAAGATTCAGAAGGCTCTACCATAATGGGGGAAACAAATTGCTTTTATAGAAAAGATTGAATAAATTTGTATGGTCATCCTGAGAAACCCAACAGACGAATGACCAGGAAAATAGAACCAAGGAGCTACAAAATCAGAGAAGAGACAATGCCATAACAGTATGGTAGGCATTATGAGTTGTAGAATGGTGAATATATGGACAAGAAATATTGTTTAAATAGTGGCAATATTTGATATTATATTTTACATTGTTTTGTGTGCTATTCTGTACTAGGACAGGCTTTCTGAGGTAATACAAACTTACATCTATCTATTTATCATCTATCTATCTACCTATTTATCTATCTATCATAATCTATATACCTTCTATATATATCTCTATCTATCTATCTATATATATATGTGTGTATATATACATAGAACATTATATATGTATGTATGTATGTATGTATGTATGCATTCTTCTATTGGTGACCATCTAGCTCAGGAGTTAGAAGAAAATGAGGCTACATTATATATAAGATTTGATCTTGTTAAAGGCACAACTAATCACACTGGCTGTATTATGAGGGCAGACTTAAAAAAATAAACAATTTAAAGCAAAAAAAAAAAAAGATTTGAAAGATCAGAATCTAGACAATGCAAAAAAAAAAAAAAATCAGAGTAGGAGGCTATTGAGATACAAGCAAGCCCCCAAAGCTACCTTTTCCATACTGCCATCATATTGCAGGAATTGGTTGCTAACTTCCTCCTACCCTTTTTGTTCTTTTTAATTCCTTGTGAGTTCTTCTAGGTCATTCTCACTGGGTTCATTACTATGAGATATGGAATTTTGGAGAGAAGGTGTGTGTCTTTTTTTTTTTTTTTTCTTATTATTTTTGTTACTGAGTTGGAAGTTTTTCATCAGAAGTAGTTTGTTAGTTGGGTATTTCTTCTTTTTAAAATGTATTTATTTACATACTTATTTATTCACTTCACATCCTGGTGGTCATAGTCCCATCTCTCCTCCCATTCCAGTCTTATCTTGCCACCCTCTCATCTCTCTTTTCTCCCCCATTCCTCAGAAAAGGGTAACCCCCTCTTCCCACATACCCCAGTTCATCAAGACACATCAGGACTGTGTATGTCTCCTTCCCCTGTGCCCTGGCATGAAGGTAGGTAACAAGGAGGATCCACGGGAGGGTGCTCAACTATCACTCAGGAGGGGAAATAGAAAAAAAGAGAGGCAGTGATAGAAGAGAGGGAACAAGGTAGGAGAGATGTGAGGGTAGAGATTTGACCTGGAGAGAGAAGGGCTGAGAGAGCAGAAGGCCCGAAGGGAAAAGAGAAACTGTGTGTGGGGTTAGGGGGGTGAGGGGTGGGTTGTCTCTGTGATAAGTTGGAGGCCTAAGTTAGGGTAGGCTCCTGTGAGAATATCAGGGGGGACTTCAGCAAAGACTTCTAGCAGCAGGGGCAATAGTGTCTAAAGAGGACACCCTCTAATTGGACAAGACTCCTAGGAGAGGGAAGGGAACACCAACCCACCCACAAAAACTTCAACCCAAAATTTACCTTGTCTATAAGAAATGCAGGGATAAAGATAGAGCAGAGATTGAGAGAAGGTCCAATGCCTGGTCCAACCCAAGACCCACCCGACAGGAGAGAGCCAACCCCTGACACTATTTAAACAATATCCTATTATGCTTGCAGAAAGGAGCCTAGCAGAGCTGTCCTCTGAGAGACTCTACCCAGCAGTGGTTTGAAACATGCTGAGACTCACAGCCAAACATTGAGCAATGTGCAGGGAATATCTTTCTTCTTGAGCAAACAAATTTCTTCTTTCAGTGTAGATGTCTATAATATTCATGAGAGAATTAAGTTCTAAGTAGGTTAGCATGTTTTCTTTTGTAGAACTGGTAATGAGAGCTGTAGGCGCCATTCTTAGTCTTGAGAATCCACTGTCTGTGACAGACACATTTTAGGGTCAGCATACCCTTACTGGCCCTCCTCTCTGTAGCCTACTGTGGCTCTCTAAGTCTCATTGTTACTTTGAGTAATCTCTGATCAACTGGCACTTGAGAGTTGGAATTCTTGAGAATCTGAATATTTAGTAATAAGGAGACATATAGGATTGGTTGGGGCAATGCCTACTTGGAAGTGCTGGAAACTGAGACCCCAAAGGAGCATGTCCCTCATATGGTAAGAAGGAACAAGCCTAGTCTAAGACTTGGGGATAGAAGATTGAAGAGGAGACATAGTGGGTTTGGAAGTATTTGGAGGTGAAATACTAAAGAAGTTTTCATGCCTAAGAGATGAGGCAGACAGATGCATACCTACTGTCTCAGGAAAGCTGGATAATAGAGGAGATGGATTGCTTTTATTGTTGGAAGTAGCAGAGCCTACGTGATGGCTAAAGAGGTCTCAGAGGAAGAGTAGGCTACAGGTTAAGGAGTAGTGGGACCTACCTGGCAATGAAAGGGAAGAGATAAAGTCCCAGAGGAGCCAGGTGTGCCTATGGTATAGAAAATGTAGGCCAAGCTGGGAAGAAGCAGATCTACATAATGGTGTGAGAAAGTGGGGTCCTAGAAGGGTCCAGCAGACCTATAGGATGCCTAGGAACATAGCCCCATACTCACCTATTGAGCACAAATATTTTTCAGGTCTATGATGCTTAGCAACATGACAAGTACAAAATGAGGACAGAGGAAATATCACAAAACAGCTGTATGTGTTTTATAACTCTACGTGTGAATCACACAAACCTCCTATGTGTTATTCATCTGTAAGTATGTCAGGAGTTTGTTACTAATGCCTAGAGAATAACACTTAATGGGCTATGGGCTGATTAATAAATGATAGCCTTCCTCCCATCTTCTGGTGGCTTTTGTCTAAGAGAGAGAGCAATTTGTACATGAGAAAGAAAACTCATAATCTGATATGAATGACATAAGGTGGGTATTTACATGAATGGCATGTTGCTGAGATGGGAATTATAATAAAATTCTTATATTCTGGGACTTTCTTTCTACAGTGTAAGATGTTGGGTACACATTTGTCACCTGGGAATACTACAAGCAAACCCCATAATTTTTCCTCAACAAATTCTAGAGATTACAATATTAGAAATGAGTATGTTAAGGCCATGAAGGAAAAAACATGACAGGAGTGTAGGCTATTTTTCTGTGTCATAGTGGTCATTCCACCGAGTTTGAGAAATACTCACCATTCTGAAAACTCAGCGGCTATTTTCACGAAAGATGTGGCAATTGCTCAACCCATGGATTCACAGAACAAGTCATGTAAAAAAAAACAAAACATGAATTTACTCTAGTTTCTTACTCTATGTTATACAAAGAATTCATCAGAATTAAAAAGGAAACCAATATAATAATAACAATAATAGCCATAATAATAAATGTTTTCCTTTTGCTGTGTGCTAATATTTAAATAAGGAGCTATTTTGAAAACACAGAAGCATAAATAGATATGAAATTATTTCAGAAAATTCATTTTCCAATATCCCCAAAATTTAAAGTCCCCAAATTGAATGAAAAAGTGGCCGTGGTTCTCTACACATAGAAGCAGGCCATCCAAGCTTGCTCCAAAGTTCTACTTCCCTCAGCAGGTTATGTGTCCACATGGTGACAGATGGCCCCAACAGGGCTTTTGGAGTGTCATTGGTACCAGTGAGTGCCAGATGGAATGTGGTAAAAGTACTGATTTATGTCTTTTATGTTCCTTGGATCTCAAATACTTGCCAAAATGGAAGGGTCCTTCTGGACATCTTTTACAAACAAAAGCACACTATTTAGCCAAAGCCTGTGGGCAAGAAAGGCGTAAGCAGGTTCGATAAATCAGTAGATCAGGAAGCCAAAGCATGTTTAGAAAGCCTGAAAATACCCAGAAGGACAGATCTGTCTCTTCCCACCAAAATGATTTGGATCAACCAACAAGTATTTATGAAGTGCTTGTCTCTGCCCACCAGAAAGGAACACACCAGCATCTCTTACTTAAACAATGTTTAAAGTGAGGGCACGAAGCCAAATCTCCTGGACCCTGATAAAAGGGATGAACCAATCAATCACCTGGGGACAGGCTGGACAACTTGAACATGGCGATACCCAGTTTTCCCCCCGCAGACTTCATTTTTATGAAATGGGTTTTCTGCTCTGCCTGAAGACACTTTGTGTTAGAGAGATATGAGAGTGTCTGTAATATTCCACAAGCAACTTTCTGTGATTTCAATATGGAATAGTCCCCCCTTGGCTGGTATTTCCAATGCTTGTTCTGCAGTCTGCGGTAATCTCTTGGTTAGCTGTCTCAGTTCTTTTTGGATGATTGTTATAAAATATCCTAACTAAAGGAGCCTAAAGGAGAAAGGATCTGTTTAGCTCACAGCTCCCGGTTATACACATCATGATGGGACGGTCACAGTGGCAGGAACTTGAAGCAGCTGTTCACGTTGTATCTTCAGTCTGAAGAGAGGAATGGATGCATCCGTGCTAGTGGTCAGCTAATTGCCTTCACTTTTGCCCCCTACAATTAGGAAGGGTATTCTCACATCAATTAGTATAATCAAGACAACAACACACACACACACACACACACACACACACACACACACACACACACACACACACACACACACGCCTTCCCAGAAGCTCACCTCCCAGGTGATTCTTGATTCTTCCAAATTGACAAATGAAGCCAGCCATTGCAGAGGCTGGGCAAGCTGTAGAAGGGAGAATCTGGCTGCTGCGAACAGGTCCCTAGGGGCAGGCTTTGGCTTTAGCCTGACCCTTGCTTTGGGCCTTCCATTCTTTCCATGCCAGTCAGTTGTCCAATGAGGAAACTCCCTTGCGTGATGCTGCTGCTATAGACTCCGTGCATTTCTTGCCAGGATGGACTGAAATCCTCTGAAGCAATGAGTCATAATAAACCTTTCTTCCACTGAGCCGTTCCTCCAAGGATCCTGTCACATGACACACCAAAGGCCATGATGCAGGCCACCAATTTCAGTGGAAGGAAGAAGCTAGTGCTGCTTTGTGATGACATCTGAATTTCATCTCCTTTTTTTTTTTGAGTAGCAACCGTTGAGCAATAAACCTAACAAGGATGTCGGGAATTAATTTATTCACCGCACTCCAGGATCAAATGCCTTTGGGAAGATGAACATGTCTTCTGTGGAAGCAGACGTTGTTGCTTCTCCTAGATTTCATCAAGTTTTATTGCCTTCCTAATTAACTATTTTAATCATATATAACTTAAGTCCCTCAAGCAGCATTTTACATGTCTTTTACAAGTCTTGGACAGTTGAATAGTAGTTAATTACAAGCCTCATACAATAGTCGTTATTGAATTATCATTTGCTGTTTTTAAACTCAATTTCGTCTAATTCCTTCTATGGAGTATGAATAGTAAATGAGTGTATTCAAAGGGACACTGGGAACAAAGATGCGAAGCCATGGCTGTCACAGGCCCATTCTTTTCCTCTTTCTTCTGCTCTGTATCTTTCTGGGGGATGCTGGCCAGAACCTGTGTGAGCTGTAGCTGGGACTCTGCTCTTCTCCACACTTTTCCCATTGTTGTCCACTATCACCCCTGCTTGCCTTGCAACTGCTTGTAAGAAGCATGGCTTGAGCTTGCTTCCCCTTCTCCAAACTTCCTCTTCCAGGGAGCTGATAATATTTACAGTTTGCCCGTCTGATTTTTTTTTTAACTCTAATGAAAACTTTCTTGAGCTTTCTTCTAAGTCTGCTCTTAATTATTAATAAGACAAGAAGCCCCAAAAAGGGACCCCAAATTTCTCTACTAACCTTCATGTGGAACTAAAGGTGGGCTTTATGACATTACTATGCGCTAGACATTGAACTGAATGCTTTGTCAAGGTCATCCCTGCCACTCCATACAACAGGCCTCTGAGGCAACGTGTCTCTCAGGCTTCAGAAAATGAAACGTAAGAAAGGTCACTACTTCACGTTAGATCCCAGTATAAGATGGTAGGGCTACAATGCAGGCAATAAGGCCAGTTTTAAAAATTATTCATAAGGATATGATTACTTGCCTTTCATATTAATCAACCAACACAGTGAGTGTTAACTAGTGAACACGTTTCCTTTGTTTTATGGCAGGTCTTACTGTTGCCTAGGTTATCCCAGTACTCATTATATAGCAGAGGATAACCTTGAACTTCTGACCCTCTGTATTTATCTCGCAAAGGCTTAGGTTATAGATGTTCACCTAGAACAATAGTTTATGTGATACTGATAATCAAACCCAAGGCTTCCTGCATGTGAGGCAAGCACTGCTTCAGTTGAACTACATCCCAGCTTTAATCAACATATTAAAAAAATTAAAATGTTCACATTTGTCCAGTGACTGTCATTTGTGTACAAAATTAAGACATAATGATTTTCTACACATTTTCCCAAATTTAACTATTTTGCTAAGCCTTTATTTAATTTCTACTTTTACATTTGCAAACATAATAGCTGCTGATATTTAATACTTTAATTGTTTTCTTTTACAGTGCAAGTGCTGTCATTTTTTTGAGCTAGAAATTCTCAACCTTAACTGGTCGTTGGAATCCCAGGAGCTCTGAATGATCTCACGCTGGGCTTCAGCAAAGACTAAAAGCTCCGCGGAGCACTCCCACGGAACTGCAGCAAGGACATGTGGTTGAAAACTCTGGTTCGGATCCTTGTGTTTTGAATATTGTATACGTCATCGTTTTCGTTGCCCTGTTTGTCTTTAGCTGAGGAGACTGGAACCGTGACTTGGACGATTCCATGCTCCTTTCCCAACACTACCTCCTGACCTGACTCTCACACAGACTGGAAACAGATATTCTTCTCCCTCTCACCGTTCCTTGCAGCCGGTGGTATCACATAGTAAAGTCCGAGCCAAGGAGAGCGAGTGACTCCGTTGCGCGGGCTTCTGGAATGTCCACACACCCAGGTGTTTCCAATAACTTTGAGCCGGCGTGCTCACATTTATCAGCACGTTTCCATAGACCCTGGATGAGAATTGTGACTTATGCCAAAGGTAATTCATGAAGCCAAGGGAGCACTCTGTCTCTTGGGATTGATGGTCCAACCTCTTTTGTTTCCTCATAAAGTCAAAAGCATTCTGTGGAGAAGGGAAAGATAAGGAATGTGGGAGAATTAAGGTTTTCTTTGAAATTTTGTCAGGATGACTGGAAATGGTGGTGCATTAAATCCTTGAGCATAATGTACATGACGTATATGTGACAGTTATAGGGGGAAGCCTACAGACTAACAGGTATTATAGACTTGCAAGGCAGAAAACTGAATCCTCATCCTAAATATGTATATTACATATGTAATGTATTTAGCAATTTAAAATTTTATTTTTGTTATTATTGTATATATGTGTGTGTTTGTGTGTGTGACATGTGCACATGAGTACAGATGCTAAGGTGAACATGTAGAGATCAGAGAACAACCTTAGAAAGTGGATTGACCCCTTCCTTGGAGGGACCGTGAGATCTAACTCCTGTCAAGCTTATGCTGTAGGTACTGTTACCTACTGCGTCAGCTTGTTGGCTCTTTATTAACTTCTCCTAGTATAATGAATATGCAAAAGCACTTCCAAAGTTTTCACAAACACACCTTTGTTTTCAACCACCATATCAGGAAAGGAATATTTTGTAGGACCCTAAAGATGAGTTCTTCTTCTAATAGCCAGAGTCTTAACCAAGAATAACCATGAGGCTGTAATTTCTTTCATGTTTGTAGAAAACACCCCACTGGATGGAACTGCAAAGTCACCTTTTCTCCTGTTTACATATGCTTCCTACTGAAGTGGAAAAACAAATCTGTACTACGGCACCTTTGATTATGGGAAAATGAAAAGAAAGAAATAAAATTCAAAGCAACAAAGCAAAGATTTAAGTTGGCGTTACTTTCTAATAATTGAGATACTGGGACACACTCAATAACCATACCAACATTGTTAGAGTGATTTAACATTCAAATAGTTGAACGTAAAATATGATCAATGCGGGTGTCATCATTGATCTTTCTTGGGTCTCACTGCTAAAGAATGGAGCTGTACGATGATTTCAACAAACAATCCTTGACAGCAAACCAAAGGCAACAAGGCATGGGGACAGACAGCTGACAAATGCAGTGTGGGGCCATTAAAACCTGTGATGAATTTGCCAGGAAAGTATATATTTGTGCAAGAGGTGAGCTCATATGTCCCATAAATTTGTCAGCTTTGACACAGCGCTCTCTGCTTGGCATGAGTAATGCCTTGCTATTTGCTGCCTTTGTCTGGCAAAAGCTCTATCCGTCACTCCAGGGTTATTTACAAAGAAACATGCCTATCAGTTACAAGGACACGACTTTGCTGTTAAAGATAACAAAAGAGGAAATCAAGCAATGGCCTCTCAGCCAGGGAGGCTTCTTCTCCAGACGAGCTCTGGACTGGAATGAATCAGACGGACAGCAATTGGCCAGGCTGGCCCTGTGCCTAGCATGACCAGCCTCAGTGCATTTATCCCCACTGATTAGATTAGGAATTATTAATAGCGGACTACAGAGTAGAGCAAAGGGTCATTTGGAGTTTAATTCTGTTCTCAGATAACTTCATTTAGGCTGATGGGATTGTTATTGTAGGGGTTTTATATGTTTATAGGAAACAATATACTCAATAATGAAGTCCTGCCTCCTTCTGCAAGGTCAGGAAAGCTATTGTGTAGCTAGATTGAAGTCTTCACAATTGTGTTAATTAAGTAACAGTGATTGGACTTGGTCTACTCTTGAAACAAATTTAAGGGTCTAAAAGCTGTTGAGAATGTATTCTTTCAGTATAAATATATAGTAAAGTGAGTGAGATCAGAAAGCAGCCCGCGACTGAGTAAACAGAAGAGCTAACTCGAAGCTTTTACTTAAGGAAAGCAGGAGCCTGGTTGGCAGATGTGACTTCCTGGCACATAAATGCAAATTTCTTGTCAGTTGAGGGTTAAATGTACTAGGTCCCTATTTCCTCAGTTGCAGATGAAACGCAAGGCTGCAGGGTTAGGGTTCATACTGGTGGCACTGCCATGTCTTATCAGTGACTCATCTCCAGAACAGAGCTAGCTCAAGGCAGATGATCCATGTCTAGTAAGAGGCACATAAAAGCCCACATCTTTGATCTTTCCCAACAGATCAAGGGCGTTAGTGCCGGGAAGCTGAGTTCTCTCCTACGCTGATGGCAGTGCTTTAGATTGTGTGAGTTGGATGTGAAATGTGTGGATTGCTGTTTGTCCTGAGTTCAAAGAAAGCAGCTTGTTATCAGAGTGTGTGGGGAAATCACAAAAGACTTTGGGGCCCCATCTTAGGCTTCTACGCCTCTCCCTTCAGTCCATATGCAGTAGCACCCTATGAATGGAAACTCTGATGTGAAATTTGGTCCCTGGTGATTTTTATTTTCTAATTCTTCTCTGACTTTCCTCCATTCACTTGAGACAGAATCTGCTATTGGATGGAGCCATCTTCATTAATTATTCATTAATTAAAGACACCTCTAATCCCTATAGTGTTCCTCAGCTTTTTGTCCTCTAAGGGATATTTGCAATAGTTGAAGACCTTTTTGGTCATACAAATTGGGGTTTGAGGTGGTGTCTTATGGATGGAGACGAGGGATGCTGCACGATTTTTTTATAGCATGCAAGACAGACCCCCCCCAAAGAATTATTCAGTCTAAAATGACAACAGTGTAAATTATCAACAGTGAACGGCCTTGAAGAGCCATCAATAAGTGAGACTGGGTCTTTGAAGGAGCTCACTTGTTTCAGAGAATGGAATAAATATATATTATGGCACTGTAAATAAGAAAGCATATTAGAATTTTTTTAAAGTACCTCTTATGAAGGTGCTCATTTCAGTGAAATCTCTGGAGATAGAAATGTTTGCTTTTTGTAGTAAGATGTACCACATCTTTATGGAGTGGCATATCAAGACTTGAAAGCATATATGAAATATGCACGAGGTGGCATGGTATATTGGACAAGGGGCTGAGCTGACTTTTCAAGTAGCTAAATGTACTTTGGCCAATGACTAAACATGAGCTTGATGAGGTTATTGAACCCACTTGGGGCTTTGATCTCCATTTCTGGCCAGACGTTCAGACTAAGAGGCCTGACATCAATCTTTGGCCATTCCTTACTCTTAGACCACAGTGAAAACCAAGACAAAGTTTGCCTTTACTCCGGGTGCTCCTAGGAACCCTTTGTTTATGCCTTCAGTTTGAGTCATTGTGATTTCATATCTTCGTTTGTATAATATGGTCTTGTCTGATGTTTTATGAATGTATTATACTATAAATCCATATAATATGTATATATGGATATATATTGTAAGATTCTGACTTCCTATCTACTTAAACCATGACTTTATTTATAGCCCTTATCTCAAATTCGTTAATGATTTCTCACTGCTTCTAAGTATTATATACTTGGTATGGCAAACAAGTCCCTCTCTGAAATTATCAAGAATACCTTTTGTTATTTGTCTGAGGTACTTGCTTTAACTGTATCTTTTTTTAAAACGATTTATTTATTTATTTATTTAGTGCATGAGTCCCTTCTCTGCATGTACACCTGTCTGCCTGAAGAGGGCATCAGGTACCATTAAAGATGTCTGTGAGCCACCAAGCAGTTGCTGGGAATTGAACTCAGGACCTCAGGAAGAGGACACAGTGCTCTTAACCACCGAGCCATCTCTCTAGCCCCTTCACTTGATCTTTATCATCTCCATTATATTTATGTACTAATAATCATCTTTGTGATGGCATATATCACCACATCCAATTTGGTGGTACAACCATCTTCACTGTGGCATATATTAGGCTACAGTCTGGTGGTGAAAATGTGAGGTCATTTGGAGAATTTCAGTGGACTATCATAAGTCATTCTGAAAGCAACAAGTTCTATTAGACTCCTAAGCTTAAATGAACTTCTCAAACTTGGGTACAGATTTGAAAACAATTCTCTATATTACTTCACTGCTAAATGATGCTAGGATTTTTATTGTATTTTGTGATTGTTTTCTATGTTTAGTTTCTTCATTAGACTCAGGCATAGATGAAGTATGTAGTTTTACAGCGATGGATGCATCAAACTATATTACTTTGAGTCTGAGGAGATGGCTCAAATTGGTAAAGTTCCTACCAAGCAAGCATGAAAACTAGTGTCCAGATCAGAAATAGGTGTATGCTTATAACCAAAAATTATGGGAGAAGGGGAAATGCAGATAGGTATAGTCCTCAGGCTCACTGGCCAGTCAGCCTGACCAGTTTGATAAGCTTCAGAATAAATGAGGTGCCCTGTCTCAGAAACTAAAGGTAGCGATGGAATAAAGACAACTGGTAGTTACTTCCAGCCTCCACACACATGCACATATATGCATACACACCTATGCTAACCAAAATGAAATGCCATACATACAACATAATATGTACACATGCACAAAAATATCATTTCATCTTTTCCCTCCTAACTTCAGCGTATATATGATCCTGTCTTATGGATGGGATCACAGTACCATTTGTATAGAGTAGTGGACAGTTCAAATTGAAGGAACACATGGGAAATGCTTGGCAAGATGCAACAGCTGCTATGCATTTTAAACCTTTGGGTCTTATTTGAATTGTACACCTGTCTAGGCTTAGGACAACTCTTCTTGATGTTTACCTATCTAGCTTTTGCTATGCCATCCTGCCCTTCCATTTAATGTACCTTACTATGTCAATTCATTTATTCCTATGCAAATATACAAATGTTTTTCTGTAGCCAAATACCACAGCTATCTCCTGCAAAGTTATTTTGTTTTTGAAAATCTAAAGGCCACAATGAACTGACTTAGATTTGGTTTCTATTTTAACAATAATCTAATTTCTTGAGACTTACCTGATTTTCCTTTTCAGCCTTTGGAGTGTGAACCAATACTTATTCATGGGGCTAGTATAGATGATATGAGGATGGATTGGTGTGCATTTTGCTCTGTCTTTGATGATGAATCATTCTTGTTTGTTCTAGATGCTTCTGGACTTGTTATCTTGTGTGATTTCTAACTGGTGCCAGGTTTTGACAAACGATAGCATCAAGGCATGAGCCTACCTATTTTCCCTGAGTGTTTGGATGTAATAATTTTAAAGATGGCCACGAAGCTAATGAGTGTTGCCGCTAGGAGTATAGCACAGAAGGAGTCCTCGCTAGCCAATCAAATGCCTCCTTGGAAAATGGTTGAAGTGGGGGAAAAGCAAGATGAATGAGTAAGTGTGTATCATATTCTTTGAGAATTGAATAGAGGATTTATGGCGTTCCCTGACTTGACATGCTTCACACTTGTCATCTTGGCACATTGAATTATACTTTGCTGCCCACAGGGCTTTTGATGATGTTTCAGAAACAAGTAATAGATGTCTTTGTGCTGTATTCCCACATTTGCAGCAAGAGATCTAATACTAAAAGCAACGGAATAGTGGACACCACCCCTATCAACCAGACACAAAGGCCTACCTCTGCTCCCTGTACCTATTAGTCCCAGGTCCTTACCTAAGCACACAGTGACTTTCTGTAACTAAAGATGCTTGACCTGAAATAACAGTGTAACTTCAGATCAATATTGTTTCTATATGTGCAATTTAGCATGGGGAGCAATAATTGGTGACTATGAGGGCAGCCATGGTGCAGTAGAAATAACATTGATTAACTGTCTTAAGATTTCTAATTTAAAGTAGGTTGGCTATGGACCTTCTGTCCATGAACTTAGAATCTCTCATGCTGATATTTTAACTGCCTTGTCTATCACAAGGAAAAAAAAAAAAAGCAAAACAAAACAAAAAAACTCTTGACCATTCCCCACCAGGGGCAATATTTGACAACTCATTTTGAAAAGTATATGTTCTATGTAGCTTTTCCAATTTGAAGATTATGGAAGTGAGAGAAAACAGCCTAGGTGACTATGAAGGTGGCAATTGCTGTATTGTGGAAGAATGCTGAGTGAATGTATCAACCAGCAGTAAAGCTCTGTTTAGCCAATCAGCTGGGCAGAAGGACAGGAAGAGAGAGGCGGGACTTCCTGGAGAGAAAGGAGAAAGTTGGACGGTTGGAGATGGATGAGGTTTTTTTTGACTGTTGGAGGAGGACGGTGGGGACTTGACAAGGACCCAGCGGTCATAGTGGCAAGTGCTTGGAATATATGTATGTTGTAAGGTTTAGAGCAGTTTGTTTAGTTTATGAGTAGATTAGAATCAGTTCAGACTCTGCTCGGCGAAGTGCTGGCAGCTTTAAAGTACTTTTCAGTCTCCCTGTTTCAGTTAGTTGCTTTGTAGGCTGAACGGGTACGAAATACTGCAACACAGTATAAACATATTTGCCATCAACTTAGAGAAGCAGAGCCTTCAGGAGAGCAAGTTTGTACAAATTGTGTTGCACATGATGGACATATCTATCAAGCCTCTCTTCTGGACCTCAGTGTATGTGCTCTGAGAGTCTTATATCACACTTCAGACTCAAAAGACCATGGTGGGTGAGGTAAGAAGTAATTACACTGCAGACAGGGTTTGAGGGGTTTTGCTAATTCTGCAGGAGTCCGTGAAAGATGTTGCACTAATGTTTGTAACCAAATCTGTGGGTCCCATTAGGCAAAGAATTTTAATAGACACTTATTGCACTGGCCATATGTCAGCAGTGAGCAACAATGTGAAGGATTATGCCTTCATGTTCAATATTTCTGGCTTGTTTTCATATAAATATGGCTTCATCTGAATGTCACAAAAGCAGAAGCTTCATTATTTCTTTACCATCATCTTACAAGCCCTAGGTCAGTGCTCATTAAATATGGACTCCTAAATTTGAGTGAAAACAGGTAAAAACCCATCTGAAATAAGAGGAAGAGAAAGCTCTCAGCCCATATTATCGTATCGCATCTCCCTTGAAGACATTATCCATTAGGACTGACTGTGTCTAATCTCCAACTTCAATATCACTGAGGCTGTTTAGAGACTGTATAATAATTCTTGTTGTTCTAGAAAGCCCTGATGTTAAATACAGTGATACTATAGTTGCTGACAAGTGCTGCCTTTCAGTCTTGTGCTTTACACACACAGCCCTTCGTCTTTACTTAATTGCTGTCATAGGAGTAGTACCAGCTTCTTCATCATCCTTGTCAAAGGGTCACAAGACCTGAGGGAAAACCATCACAAGAGGCCATGGTAATGAGGAGATAGTGAACATCTCTAGAGCCACCAGTGTCCAGGTCTCATCCAAGCATGAACGCTGTGTTTGTTCACTGTTGAGTTCATGCGCAGAGAATAGATAGCATCATCACCCCAGTCTACGCATACAAATCACAGAGAGGTTTTTTTTAAAAATATAACTAACACTGTTTTTGAATAATTATGTATTGCCTTATGGAAGGATATTGTGACAAAATTTTGCAACTCAGAACAACACAGTTTTGTTGTCACATATGGTTTAAGAATCCTGACAGCTCACCTGGGTCTTCTACTTCATGATTTCTTCTAAAAAATATTTGTAGATGTATTTATTTAATTTTATGTGATTGAGTGTTTTGCTTGCATGTACTATGGATCCATAGGTGCCTATGGATAATTGTGGACCACTTTCGGTGCTAGGAACCAAATATGGGTCCTCTGTAAGAACAGCAAACACACTTAACCATTGAGCCATCTCTCCAGTTCCACTTTATTATTTAATATAAGGCACAAGAATGTTAGTTTGGATTTTGGATGTGTACGCTTACTCACATGCTTAGGAAATGGACTTGCTTCCAGTTAGAGCATGGAACTGGAAGCTTCACTTTCTTATTGGTCACTGCTCAGTTCCTCACGACTGGCTCTTTCCAGCACAGCAGCTTTTATCTTCACAAAACAAGCACAAAAGGCTGCCATGGATCCAATATTGTATCACCTCTCTAAAATGTATTCATAGTATGGCAAGCCCCATCGTGATGGTGGCCTCAGGAAGTGCTGTCTTTGAGATATGATTAGGGTATAAGGATGGAGCCCTTGAGAGCAGTATAAAGGAAAGCTGAGGAGCATTGCTTTTACCCTAGGTAAAGACCCAGCAAGATGACGCTTGTCTTATGCACCCAGAAAGTAATCCTTCATCACACACTAAATTGAACTGTCCCCCGACCTTAGATCTTCCAGCACTGGAAGAAGTAAATTTGTATTGTTTCTAAGCCACCTACTCCACTGTATTTGGTTAGAGTAACCTGAATGGACTAATGCAAAGGAATTAAATAAAATCTGTCAGCTACACAGAAGCCAAATCTTTTGCAACCTCATCACAGATGTGGCACATGCTCACTTTTGCCTTCCTCTATCAGAGGCAAATCAATAGGTCCAGCTACTTCAAGGAGGAAGGCGTTCTCTGCCAACATGGGTACCAGGGAATGGGGGTCTTTGGCAGCCTGATGAGAAATCTGATGTCCATGCTTGTTCTCAGATGATAAGAAGCAGAATCAAGGTAATTGTCCAGAGAACCTACGGTGATAGAATGCCTGCTTCATTTACATTTTTTCCTTTAAAGTGTTTGTTAAATGGCTTTAATTTAATATTATTTTTTATTATGTTGGTACCTCTTAATGGTGCGTGAGCATCAGAAGAAAACAAATTCTCTATTTTCTAACTGGCTTTGCTCATACAGTGACTAGCCCCTGGGGTTCTTAGTGAAGCTTGGTCATTGACTGAACTTGTGATGTGGCCTCATCAAAGACATAGAGGTAAGATTCTGAGGAGAGACAATATTGAACCTCAAATTAGGGGGTGCTTTGCCTACCTGTTCATGTACCTTTTTCTTTCTGTTTGCAAGCTGCAGGCTCTAGTATCTCTCCTTACTTCTTAATAGTCACAATATAGTTTGGAGATACAAGGGTTGTGGGTAAAGACAGGTTCCTTAGACTTAATACCCTAAATAAATACTGAATCAATTTGATTAAGATGGCTAGTTAAAAAGTGTTTACTTTCTTTCCATTTTATCACTATTGTTTTATGTCAGGCCCTGCTCATATCTTGCCATGTTACTCAGTCCATCTAGTCTGCATGCTATGGCAGCCCTAAAACTGCAGGCAATATACAAATCTCACCATACTTATGCTCCATTTGAATCTCTTTAGTAATATGAAAGAATCAGCACAGTATAGAAATTGGGTTTTTTTAAAAAGGAGTTTTTTGTCTGGTTGGCTGGTTGGTTGGCTGGCTTGATTTTTCTGTTTGCTTGCTTTATGTACTGCCTCCAACTGTCTACGGCAAACCTACTGAGTGTAGTTCAGGCTCCTATGTGTGGCCCGTCAGCACGTGGGTCTTTCTTATCTCCTCTTGGCATGATTTTCACCATTTCACCTGTAACGTACCCACAGGAAGTAATTTCTTATCCTATCACAGGGTCCCCAGGTACTATGTACACATGGGGTTGTAGCATTATTGTGTAATATTTTATCAGTCACCAGATTCAAACTATAATATACTCAGAGATGCAAGAAATGCAACTTCACTTGTTTTCTGTAGTTTATGTTCTTGCAAGACAAAAGTTGTCTTTAGGTTAGAAGCACATGCCGAGACTGAGGATTTCTGAGTATATTTGTGAGAAATTTATTGAGGAAGGGAATCCCAGGTGAAACCAAGAGAGGGAAAATCAAGGAAGGGCACTATTTTGGGCACAGTCCCCGGGAGGGCCAGTGCAGCCTGGCATTACCGAGAAACATGTGCTAAGTAATTTCTAATTCTGGCTCTCATGGTTTATTATCTGTGTCCTCTAATAAAACATAATCCCCAAGAGTGATGAAATTTTGTTCTTTGTGAATCTATTCCAAGCAACTAGACTAGTACCTACATGAAGAAGTTACTGTATCTCAATTAAATGGTTTCATTCCAACTCTCTCCTGCTGCCTTCAACAAATTTAAAGAAGTATGTTTATTTATTCAGTAAGCAAATTATGGTTACTTACATTGTAACACAACAGTGATCAAAACAGTTAACAGCCGTTCCTTCTCGGAGTATTTAACCAGAAATGTAGAAAGCTTTGGCTTTCAATGCAATTGGATGTAGAGAAACCGTAAGATCATCCCAACTTAAACCGCACAGGTACATCTTGCAGCCTTCTTTACTGAATTCATCCTAATTTGGGGATGTCAGGTGAGAAGAAGGTTCCCACAATCTAAGCTTTCCCTCGGCGATCTCATCCAGCCTCAGCCTTTAACCACTAGCCATCGGGTGATGGGGTAGATTGATTTCCACTCTCAAACCTGCCCTGCAACAGTAGCTGTCTATAAAACAAAGAGCTGTCTTGATCAACTCACTGGCTCTCACTTTGTCTTCACAAACAGGGCCTGTTCTTAGATCTTTCTGAAGGCTCAGCACAGAGAACCATCAGGGACACAGTGGACTGTGTCCACAATTTTTGCTTTCTCCTCTTGTTTTATGTGCCTTTCTTCTACTGAAGACTGTCTCATGCGGGTACATTTGGGAGAAGTAGACAAGAAGGACTGAGATGGACGTGAATTCATCAGAGATTCACCTATCTATTTGCACATGGCACACCCTTTATGCTGTGTGTGTAGAACCTCCATTATGATATTCAAACAGCTTCCCTTCTGTTACTGTGCTTGGAAACCCAGATACTTCATTTGTGTAGGAGAAGAGTCGTAGAGCCAAGAGAATAAGAAGACAACCTGCTAACATACACAAGCGTCGTCTCACTCACCGAAGTGAGCTTTCTACAGGACCCTCTCCTGTTATGTTTTCCCCACTGTAGGGGCAGCAGCTGTGCCTCGTTTATCATGTAGCATCAGCATTCTGTACAACACCTGATCCACTTGTCTGAAAGGTATGCGAAAATGCATCTTTGTACTGTGTGTGTGTGTGTGTGTGTGTGTGTGTGTGTGTCTAGCAACCAAAGGCACAGGCTAAAATCCTCATCTTCTATCTTAATCACAGTAAGCCTTAGGCAGCTGAAGGTTCTTCTGCCTGCTGCTTCCTATGATAGTTAAGTGTTTTTCTTTGGTTATTTTAAAGCACAGGTCGCTCTATTCTGCTTTACTGCAGAGGGACTGCTGAGCTGGCGTTTAACTCACAGCTCCTGTACCGCTGGAGGAGAGCAGGTGAGCAGGGGTGGCTTTGTGCCTCAGCTCACAGATTCTCACGGAGCATAATCTCCTGTTTGCAAATAGTTACTCAGCTGCTTTCGTGTTTGTAACCATGTTGACAAGGAAAACGTTCCATTTCTGGCAACATCTCTTAGGTTCCTGAGCTGCCTCGGGCGCTCAGACGATGTAGGAGGCACACGCTGACGACACCTCTTCTGCTTACTTTAGCTGAGAGAACATCCATCTGCAGCCCAGGAGCTGCACCCTACAGAGGCAGCTGCTTGCTGGATCTCTTTGGTCTTCTTGTAGGGCCTGGGGCTTCCTCTCTGGCCCTCAGTGGATCTTTCTTTGTCTTCCTTTAGGGTCTGTTGCTCCTTCTCTGCCCAACACCCAGTGCACAGAAAAGACAGCTGCACTTCTCTGTCTTGGGACAGGCCATGTCCACCTCCAACGTAGAGAATCAGCACTGGTGGGGTTTTTTTCAGGGGGCTGGAGACAGGGCGTCTTTATTTTCACTTCTTCTCTGACATCAAGAATAAAGAAAGTCTGAAACCTTAATTTTAAATCCCACCCCCAAAACACAATCACCAGGGCTCTCTAACACTACTGTTACTTTGTTTATGGCATTAAAAACAAAACAAAAACCCTTCACCCTGGTGGAGGACAGGTGGCTAGTTAAAGGAATGATAAAACATCCTAGATGTATCGTTTTTATGGTGAAAAAGGTGTATATTTAGAATTAGCCAGCTGGACTTGGTCTAGCAACATCCAGAGCATCATAACCAGGAGCCAACCAGACATGTGCCTTCTTTTCTCCATCAGGCCTTAGCAGGGTATTGACTCGGGCCACGTCAATGCCACAGAGTTCCTTAACGGCCTGTATGGTCTGGCGCTTTAAGCCCTTGACATCCACAATGGGCGTGCTCTTTTTTTTGGGTATTTGGGCTGCCTCCAGAGCCGCAGGGTCTTGGGCTGCCAGAAGATGAGTGACACATGCCTCTTCTTTTTTGTGGCTGTGGATGCCTTTCAGCACTGCCTTCTTAGCTTTCAAGGCCTTCACTTTGGCTTTGGCTTTGGCTTTGGGAAGGGACAGGAGCATCCTTCTTCGCTTTAGGCGCCATGGTGGTGAAAAGCCGTAGATGTTTCTTGATGCTCAGCTAGGCAGTTCAAATCAGCTTTTATTTTATTTTATTTTATTTTTCATTTTTTGAGACAGGATTTCTCTGTATAGCCTTGGCTGTCCTTGACTCGCTTTATATACCAGGATGGCCTTGAACTCACAGCGATCTGCCTGCCTCTGCCTCCTGAGTTCTGGGACGCTTGGCTCAAATCAGCTTTTAATAGCTTACAAAGGAATAAGCATGAATGGATTAGTTTTTCTTCTGAAAATACTCTGGACAGAAAATACTCCCCCAAACAGTCTTGACTTAGTGTTGTCTCTGGTATTGGAAACAGAGATTATAAGAGCCAAACATGGATCCGCCTGCTTCTGCTTCCCTAGTGATGAAGGCCAGCCTGGTCTACAAAGTGAGTCCAGGACAGCCCAGGATGCACAGAGAAACCCTGCCTTGAAAAACAAAGAGAGGTCGGGCGTGGTGGCACATGCCTTTAATCCCAGCACTCAGGAGGCAGAGGCAGGCAGATCGCTGTGAGTTAGAGGCCAGCCTGGTCTACAAAGTGAGCCCAGGACTGCCAAGGCTACACAGAGAAACCCTGTCTCGAAAAACCAAAAAACCAAAAAAAAAAAAAAAAAAAAAAAAAAAA
>OU015747.1:36993008-37007773 GCA_907169655.1 Acomys percivali | reverse complement strand
CAAAATGAGGAAAATAACTGTGTTGTTATTATGACTTATTTTGGGGGGACATCACCAAGAATAGCCCATCAGCATTCAGTGGATGAGACCATCATTGTCTCCCAAAGTGTCTACCTTTATCTCACTTGCATTGCCTTGGTATCCCTTTTCTGTGTCCTAAAAGTTCGGGGTCGGAATTTACACTTACGTTTCTGGGTTTTTTTTAAAGTTGCCTTGAGTATTTCCCAAATTGTTTGAAAATAGTAGAAGATAACCAATGAGACCCTAGAAATAAGGTGTTGGAGACAATGCAATATCATCAAAGAAACCTGATGCCAAGGAACACACATTTCTGAGTTTCTCAGTCAAATCACTCTTTGGATAAAGAGTAATTTATTTACAAGGTTCTGTCCTGGGAATGGTTGTGGTGGGTTTGGAGTTTAAGGTAGATGTAACACTACTGAGAAAGATGTGCTTAGAAACATGACTGAACATTAATTTTAATGTTTTTACTTCAGCAAATTAAAGCTGAATATTGATACTTGACTAACCATAGAGCTATGGTTGTGCTAAATGTGATCTTTATAAGCATAAATATTTTATATCACCTAGAATATATATGTATTATATACATATATAAATTACATTTTGAAAAGTTATTTCCTAACATGTATGAATATATAATTTATATATGTATAAATTATGTTTTGAAAAGTTGATTTTCCCAACATATTTTTAAGGATGGGTACCATCTATCAACACTTGACCTAATGACATCCTAATTGCAGCCAAATGGTATGCAATCTACCTGCCTTTCCTCATTAGAGACACAGAGTAATGAAAACTTGTTGCTTGGGTACCGTCTCATTTGCTCTACAGATGCACATTTAAACCAATTACACTTTGGCATCATTTATTAAGTTTGAGATGCTTTCCAAAAGCATGTAGAACAAACAGTGAGTCATAGCTAAATCCAATGTCAGTGAGCAGTAGATTCAAATTAGTAGAGACAGAATTAAATTTTTATGTAGCATAAATGAAATATCTATCTGGAACTTCTTGGGTGACCTTCAGGTTTCGCAAATTCCAAATGAAAACTTTCAACTTGAAAGACATGGGCTCAGAGCCTGGCCATATGCATTTCAAGTGCCATGGAAGAAGAGGCCCAGCCAGCCACAGTAAACAAATGTAACTAGTTTGGGAGAAATGCTATTGACAGTATAATTCTAATTTTCCTCCAGCTCCCAGAACAGATGTACCTCCGAGTCCATAGACTGCAATACTTAACTGCAGCTACTCAGCTGTGACCTTCAGCCCCAGGCTCACTGCAATAAAATTTTCATGCAACCATATGGAAGAATATTTTAATAGAGATTTACTGTCAGTAACTGTCCCAAAGGAGCAAATAAGGAAGCTGTAACATATTGCATACAGTAAATCAAGGGGACTTCAATGGAAAAACGAACCCTCCCGGAGGCAAGCATCTTTAAAATTACAGGCAACACTTTGTACAAATATGTATACAAAGGACTAGATTTGCGCTCGGTTAAGTAGCTCAAAATGCTTTCATTTTGCAGATTTATTTATTTAGAATTTATTTATTGGATTTGGTAAGTGGTAAGCATTTACCTACCAGGGATGAATATGTATGCACCCCCCTCCACAACCCCCCCCCCCCGGGGAGGGCAAAATGGAATTGAGGGAGGGCCACTTTAACTGCAAATCTCATCCAACCAGGAAATGTGGCAGGCAGTACAAAGTCCCCCACCCCCAGCCCCAGTCAAATTTACTTCACTTTGGGGTGAGGCATTAACACCAAAGGCAGAATATTCCAGTAGCCAGCACATTCGAGAAGCAGAGGAGAGAGCTGAATAGCTAGAAGTTCAGCTTAAGTAATTGGGGCAACATACTCATTAAAACTCCCAACAGAGCAGAATGCATTCTATGCCTCTCATGAATCTTGAATTATGTTTACCACACATTGTGTGTGTGTGTGTGTGTGTGTGTGTGTGTGTGTGTTTGTGAAAATGTCATTCTTTACATTGTATGTCTATGAAGTGGCTATTTTGATCTGAAGAGGTCTTGGGCTGCTTGTAACAATAAATGAGATCTCATTCTCATCATCTTGTGAATCTATGGCACAGGGCCAGGGTGACCTAAAAACCAGGGGCGGTCCCTGAGCATGCCATCTCACAGCTCTGCACTTGGGCTCTCCTGGTTTCACCCCCACAGTCAGCTTGCTCAGCTTCGGTCTTTAGTGTTAACAACATTTCAATTCCATTCAGTGCTCCTCTTCTCAATGGATGGAAACTCTAATGTGAGGGGCAGTAATTCAGAGATAAATAGACCGAACACTGTGACAGCCATAGTTTATGGCAGAGAAAGACTTAAAGCTTTAAAAAACTCATGTGTAGGAGGCATAGCACAAATGGCTTGCCCATGGTACATAAGAAGGACCATGTCTTAGCATTAAACTTAAGATCAAAATATTCAAGTGAGCGTGAATAAGAGAGTCGGGTGATAAATCTTTATGTTTTGCTAAATGACTGGGTTGTGGCATTTGACTAAGAGTGACAAGAGAATTTTCATAGCTAATAAAAGTATGTTAGGCATTCCAATCTTTTCTTGAAGTAGTTCTGTTACCACATGACACAAGTAAGGCTTACACAAAGTTCCAGGCTAGCCAGAGCTACATGGTAAGACTCTTTCTCAAAACGACAGCAACAACAAGAATGACAACAAAAACAACCCAAAACTTGATGGAAAAATGCTTAGCATAAACCTCACAAATATTTATCTTACTTTGCTGTCAACACCTTTTGAACCATTCTTTCTGTCTTTATATGGAATGCAATGGGCATATAAAGACAGTTTTCCTCTGTGTTTAATTCTGTAAATTCACTAAGAAAAATGTGCCATGCCTTATTTTATTGAACCCACCTCCAAAACATGTGATGTCAGAAAGCTTATTTATTAAAGGCTTAAGTTTTCTGTCCGTCTCTTGGACAATCCAGTGATCTAGCCAGCTCTCCACATAAAGTCTGGTGACAAGTGCAAATCTCATTCTCCATGCCAGGCAAATTGGTTTCCTCTTTGAGCTCAGTGCATTCTACACTCAATCCCTCCAAACCTTTGGGTCATATGACACTAAAATATAGATACTGTCTTCCCTCTACATGCCTGTAAACTTTAACTGTCTTCAAAGACTTGGTTCAAAGGTCCCTACATACCAAAAAATACAATGTAACCCTTCTAGGCTTTAATGTCAGTAAATGTTAAGGCCAAGATACTTTGCCCTGAGTAGATGGTCTAATCTGAGAACACTGATTATCATTTAATCAACAGTCCCTGATGCTTGACTTGTTAATCTTTTGATCTTTTTCTCTTTGCCTCCCAAAAGACTACCACCAGCTAGAGTCCAAAGTTTCAACACAGGGGCTGGGGGAAAGGAAAAAGTGGAGAGTCCTATTCAAACCATAGTAAAGTATGGTCTGTAGAAAAGGGGGATTTTAAGATAGAAGTGTTTCTTTAAGGCAGCTGGAAACTATGCACAGTTGGCACACATTCCATTTAGGAAGCATATACAAGTTCATTCATTTGTAACAATTTAGAGCTTTGTAAAAAGTAAAGGGTCTTGGTGGCACACACTAATCCCAGCACTCGTGAGGCAGAGGCAGGTAGATCACCATGAAGTCAAGGCCAGCCTGGTCTGCAAAGAGAGTGCAGCACAGCCAAGGCTACACAGAGAAACCCTGTTTCAAAAAAAAAAAAAAAGAAAAGAAAAACAAGAACAAAAAACAACGCAGTGTTACTGCTTTCAAATGAGCAGAGATAGTGGATGATTTGAGGGTGTCTTGCAAGAAAACATGTCTGCTGCTTGCAAATGCTTGAGAGAGTTCATTCACTTATGCTAACTGTTGCTTTGGAAATTATTTTTGCTTTTCTAATTGGAAAGCTATATTTTTCCCTTAGGGAATATAAAACGTAAGTTTTACTTTACCTAAAATATTTACAATTTTTGATTTAGCAATGTGTGATTCCAAACTGTGGTACCTGGAATACATAGAGAAACACAGCGATGCTTTTCACTGGATCTGATTTGGTGAAGTGTGTCTTCCTCAAATTTGAGGTTCCCTGATTTACACATGGCTCAGCAAATGTTTAGATGATGGTCCTGTCTCATCTTTTGTCTTTTATGCCTCCAAATGCATTACAGGGCAGTGAAGAAGATGATATGTTAGAGGGAGAATCTGAAATCTGTCAGTCCAGAAGCAGTGAGTTCAGCACACTGAACCCATTGGAAAAATGACTCCAACTCAAGAAAAGTCTTGGTTTCTTTGAGTGAGTTAAGCCAGAAGGAGAAAGACTCAAATGGTATACACTCACTTATAACTGCACACTAGCCCAAGGGGCATGTCCCATGAAAGTCTTCACTTACCAGGAAACTGGGACAGAGGGGAGGACATTCTATTGGGACTCTAGATGAGAGAAGCATGGGAGAATGGCAAAGTAGAAGGATCCAGAGGGTCCTAGAAACCTACAAGAAGAACATTATGGTAGGCAGATTTGGGCCCAGGGGTCCCGCTCAAACTATGGCACCAGCCAAGGACAATACAGGCCGTAAACTTCAAACCCCTACCCAGATCTCGCCAATGGACAGGACATTCTCCATGACTGAGTGGAGAGTGGGGACTAACTTTCACACATACTCTGGTGCCTCATATTTGACCACGTCTTCTGGATGGGGAGACTTGGTGACACTCAGAGGAAGGCAAGAAAAGACTTGATACCCTATGAGCATACACAGGGGGAGGAAGTTCCCCTCAGTCACAGTCATAGGGGAGGGGAGTAAGGGGAAAATGGGAGGGAGGGAAGAATGGGAGGATACAAGGGATGGGATAACCATTGAGATATAATATGAATAAATTAATAAAATTAAATTTAAAAAAAAGAAATTATATCAGCGATGGAGAGATGGCTCAGCGTTTAAGAGCACTAACTGCTCTTCCAGAGGTCATGAGTTCAATTCCCAGCAACCACATGGTGGCTTACAACCATCTATAATGTGATCTGATGCCCTCCTCTGGCCTGTAGGTGTACATGCAGGCAGAGCACGGTATACATAATAATAAATAAATAAATCTCTCTAAAAAAAAATAGAAAGAAAGCAATTATATCAGCCAGTAAGACTAATAGCATTGAAAACGTTCTTCTTCCTAAAGCTGTTGTGATTATGTCAAATAATTAGTGACCTTACACACACAGTTCATTTGTGTGGAGGAAATAGCTGATCTATAGCAGCTTTAGTTTCACTCTATCCTTCCAGCATTTATCTGCCCAAATCTTGTTTAGCATGACTCGAATGATTCTGAAGACTGGAGGTAGCATTGAGATAAACTGACTAGGTCATGTTAAAATAAGTATGAGATGGCCCATCGGATTCAGGGTAAAACTAATCTTTATGAAGATCTCCTTGACTCTGTCCATGTATGCTAATTTCCAAGTCATAATCCCAAAACAAAAAGAGCAAGATTTCATTATTTGCCCTGAAACTCTCCCACAAATTCACAGCATTAAGAACCATTCTATTGGTAAGGCAGGATGGTGTCCAGTAAAAGCAATGAATGAGTGGAAAATTCAGTAAATTCAGTAAAACTATCATGAATGTTCTTAATTACACAATTCTATTTTCCTATAATTGGCTTATTCAATTTTTATCTCTCATGTTACAGAATAATCTGAATCAGGGATTTCAGTCTTTTAATATCATTATATTTAGCTAATGTTGAAGACGATGAAACAAACTATGTGAGTATTTGGCTGATTTGGACTTCCCTGGATAGCAAGAGAACATAAAGGGTCATAAGACAACAATGAATGGAGAAATAATTGTACCCTTCAGAGACACCTAACTTCTGTTTTCAGGAATAGTAGGTTTTATTATTTAAAAAAAAATTTAATCCTCAACTGTTGAATGTTTAATATAATCATCTATTTAAAATACAACCAATTTCAAGATGTTAGAAGATAAAAGAAAACATGAATAAACACATGGTTAGAACAGCCCCCCCCAACACACACACATACACACACACACACACACACACACACACACACACACACACACACACACACACTGTTATGAACAATATTAGCAAGTATTTGTCAGGTGCTCAAAAACACTTCATGAAAATCTGGGAACTCTGCATAAGCTTTCACTTGTTCTTATTTGTCAAGTGGCTCTGCCCTCCTCTGGGCCACTGCTTTGAAGTACTTATTTCAGATACCGAGAGGACGATGATGAACAAAGGAGCCAGGTTGAAAATGTTCCATTTCTATGGTGAAGCATGAGCAGAAAACAAGAATAGAACAAGAGAGATGATAGGCAAGGCAGGATCTGGTTAGCCCAGGGAGCAAAAAGTAATGGCAGAGCATTTTCCCCTTCTTTAATTTCCCTCCTGCTTACTACCAGGTAAAGCCAGCAACTTACCTCAACATAACCTCATAGCTCATAGCCATGTGTGTGGAGGTGTGTGGTGTTTAAATTATTTTTATAAGACACTGTCTGTTTTTATTTCTTAACCTGGCTATCACACAAATAACTGAGATTCCTTTCTTTTTAGAAGGTGTTTATTGGCTGTTCTGGACTTACTTTGTAGACCAGGATGGCCTCAAACTCATGGTGATCCACCTGCCTCTGCCTCCCAAGTGCTGGGATTACAGGTATGCGCCACCACAAGATTCTTTTATAATACAAGGCGTCACAACACAATCTAAGCAGTTTAAGTCTGTTGATGGCCATGTATCCTATTTTGTCTTACTTGCAGCAAACATCCCAGTGATAGTTGCACTTTGTAGCTTTCCTAGGCTCCAGCTCCTTCCTCCTGATCTTTCTTGGACCTCTACTCATGGCTGAATCCTCTGGCTGAATCCCCTACTTCCTCTTCTAACTCCTCTTCCAATGGCTGGCAGGAAGTCCAGCCCTATTCTCTCCCCTGCTCATCAACTGGCTGTAAGCTGCTTTATTGACATATCACAGGGACACTTGGGGAGCAGAGTTTACCAACATCACAATTTAAATTACACAATAACCTTATGCCTACAGTGTGAGTTAAATCACAGTGCATGATCACATTGACTTTTTGTTATAATATGGTGACCAAAAATTTCCAATGTGTGTTCATCACTGCTGGGCAATGCCTGTAACTACTGTGTTGCATTTTCCCTCCGATGACAAAAGTCATAGATATGAAAAGCCCTAAGAAATCTACTCTCAGATATGACGTTTGGCAAAATGTTCATGCAGATGTTGTGGCCACACCATTGATTGACAGCTGCCAGGAAAGAGTAAGTCTGTAAGCGGTGCTCCTCCATGGTCTTTGTTTCAGTTCCTGCCTCCAGGTTCCTGCCTTGAGCTCTTGACCTCCCTTCCCTTCATGACAGATTGAACACATTGTTTTGAATCGTGGAATAGAAATATCCCAATTGTTATCCCCTCGCTCTTACTTTCTGGTTCCCACCCTCCCTCCCTCATCTGCCCTATTCCCCTCCCCTAGATCTCTGACAAGGGGGCCCCCTCCTCCTCCACCGCCTGACCACAGCCTATCAGGTCTCATCCTGATAGCCTGCATCCCCTTCCTTTGTGTGCCCACAGGGCCTCCCCTCCAAGGAGAAGTAATCAAATCTTGGGCACCTGTGTTCATGTCAGAGGCAGTCACCACTACCCCACCCCCAACCGTGGAGAATGAGCTGTCCTGGTTTTTTAATCTCAGCAACAGAAAACCAACTCGGACACCCCTGAAACTGTAAGACGAAATAAATCCTTCCCTTGACCTGTTTATGTCAGATGATTTGGTCACAGCAAAGTGAGTGGCTAGAAACTGATGTGAAATTACACAAAAGCAGGAAGCACCAGCTGTAGGTTCCTCCTGGTGTCAAAGAATGGGTGGTGCTTTTCACAATAGGGAACTTAGAGTGATTCTCGCTTCCCTCTTTCCATGGCTACAGCCTCTCATTAGGGTCTCTTCCCTTGGGCTTTTCATCTCTGTGGCCCCGGGGGTGGTAGATAGATACTGGCTTGATCTTTTATGTTTCTATGAAAGGCTTTGGGATCTTAGTATCTGTGGACAAATTCCATTTCCTGACGGCAGTGATCGACTCTCCTTGTTCTCTCTTAGTCAAATCATTGCATAAGCAACATCAAAAGGAAGTAATTTGTTTATTAAACCTGCTTCCTGCTTGCTCGACGCAGCCACATACAAAGCTCTGGAGAAACTCAGGACCTCGGCTCCCTAGAGCCAAGTTCATGACTAGCTTGGCTGAGAATTCTGCCTTATACTCTTCTTCTTCTTTTTTTTTTTTTTTTTTTTTTTTTGGTAAACTTAAGTGTCTCTACTAGAGGAAGCAACCTTACAGGTCTTAGGACAATGACCTTAATGAGGAATAGAGATCTACACTCACTCAAGATAACGAGCGATGAGAGCTGCCTCTCTCACAGTTTTACCTTTTCCATGGAGAAGTGGACAAAGAGAACGCTGAACATGCTTGATGCTTGACGGGGCACAAAGTCCAGAGACATTTCCGGAATGCTTCTTTACAGTTTTATCAGGGTTTTTTTCATTTGCCAGAGGTCACCTTTTTAAAAAATCTTATTTATTGTTTTCCAAGAGAAATTTCATAAAGGAACATTTTCATAACAGCCCACTGGAAGCTTGTGCGATGAAAACAAGGACTCTTTTTTTGAGAGGAATTCTTTCTCTGCCTGTAGGTCTGCCAAGGAGTAAACCACAGTGTGTAACATCCCAGTGCTAATGATTATCAAGACGGAGTTCAAGTGGCCCAAACGACTACACTTGGTTGTAAGCCCAGAAAGTATAGTTCAATGGGGCTTTTGTTTGGAACAGTCTCTACATTTAGGGACAGAGGCCATCTTTTGCTACTTACACAATATTTCTATATTCTGGGGACTGTTGTGTCCTCCCCACTCTCTTCTGTCTTCAGGAGATGATTCTTCACTATTCTCTACAGGTTCTAGATTGTCCGTGGCACATACTGTTCGATAAACAATTATCTGGGGAGGAAAAATGGAAATTTCCAGGAAAAAAATCATAAATTTAAATCTGAACAAAAATACATTCCCCCCCCCCAAAACAAGTATTAATATACCACAGCAAAAAACAAGTTCATTTGTGAACATGAATATTATTTTGAGAGTATATGTGATTTCGGGTCAATGATGTCTAAAACAACAGTATGATCCATATTGGGGGGTGGGGGAGGAGGCAAAGGAGTGAACAAAATGAGACAGTCTTCTACAGTGCCCTGGATAAGCCCATTGCCATATTGAGACCTTCCTGACTTGAAGAATTTCTTCATAAATGAAAAGCCGTTGTTATGATTAAGTGGAGAGGAGAAGTCACTAGTATCTTCCAGTCTAGACTGATCTCGTGAGGTTTCCTCCCAAGTGTGTACCACCCACACAGACCTTTCCTCGCCAGCTCAGTGTCCTGCTCAAGACTCTTCCAAGCCCTTGTCACAATAACTTCTGCCTCTTGGGTGCTCTGTTGACTTACTTCCATTACTGTTCCTAGGTGTTCTTTGCTCACCAGAGATGACCTGTCATTTCTGTAATACACTCTCAATTGTTTTGGTCCCTTGTCTCTGTCCATTGCTTCTCTTCTATTGGGCATGCTAGTCCCCAGATACTCTCCACCACTGCTTGTCAAATTGAGCTGCACTATCTAGGGGGAACGTCACTTTCCCTTCACTGATGTCCTCTGCTTCTTTGGCTGTGCCTAGGGTATCTCTACCTGGAAAGTCAATGGTTCTCTGAGATAAGCTTCTAAGGTAACACTGTTCATCCTTGAATCTTCCATTCTTCTGGGCAAAGAGCTGTGCATGCTGCACATTCCATACATATGTATTATATCCAGTTCGATGGGTTGTAGTCATTGATGACCAGGTAGGTGCATACACATGCTCTTGAATAATAAGATTTAGTATTGTGAAAATAGCCATCCTATTAAAAATAATCTACAGATTCAACGATATCCAAATCACAACTCTGTTGTCTACAGAAATAAAAAGCCTAGCTTACAATTTTTACAGAAGCACAAAAGACCCTCATAGCCAAATAATTACTAATGAAAAAGAATATTGCAGAAGGTATTATCCTGTCTGATTTCAAGTTCTACTACAAAGTTATTGTAAAAAAAATATGCATGGTACTGGGCAAAAATAGGCACATATATCGGTGAAATAGAAAACCCAGATACAGGCACACAAAACTATAGCCATCTGATTTTTGACAATAGGTACAACACATACACTGGAGAAAAGATAGCATCATCAACAAACAGTGGTAGAAAAGTTAAGATCAGCATTGAACAAATACCTAAGGGTACAGACATAAATATTTACAAAGAGCTAATGGAAACATGTCAATTTGGGAAATAATGGTAGCATGTTTCTCCTTGGGCCCATGACCTTATGAGCCATATGCGCTTGGACAGATTTATAATACCAGTACTGTATTCACTCTCATGAAGGGGTCTTGCAATCTAATCCCAATGTAATTAGATTACACACATTATAGTGGTGCCATTATTGTACCAGTGGGCATATCTTTTATGGTGGGTCATTACTATAGGAAATGTGGTCTCAACCTAGGTGAAACCATTGATGTGTTTTCTCCTCTAGCTGAATGCATAGCACTTTCTGGAACTATGAACACTAGCAAGCAGGGAATGTGCTTCCAACTCAATTGTGTGTGTGTGTGTGTGCACACGTGTGTGTGTGTGTGTGTGTGTGTGTGTGTGTGCGCGCGCGCGCGTGTGTAATTTATTCAGATTACATGCCAATTGTTATCCCCTCATTTGTATCTTCCCATTCCTCCCTCCTTCTTTCACCATATTTCCCCCCCATAGACATCTGACAGAAGGGGACATCCTCCCCAACCATATGACCACAGCCAGCTCAGTTCTAAATTAATTGTTGGTGTTCTTGAGACCAAGGGCATGGTGTTTTAAATAATAGGGTCTTGCCTTGTAGTTCTCATGGGTAACAAAGAAGTATAAAAATAGCTAGTATTCTTAGGGGGTGGGGCTTCAAGGATCCCTTTTGTCAGCAACTCAGCATTTTGATTGGTTGTAGTTTTCTGTGGTGATCTCCATCTTTTGCAGAGAGTTGTTTCCTTGCTGTGTGGTGAAATAGTACACTGATCTATATGTATAAAGACAAATATTTAGAATACAGTTAGGGATTATGCCAGTTTAGTAAAATAGTGGTTTAGGTTCTCCTCCAAGATCCAAGGCTTCACTTGCCCTGGCTAGTTGGCTAGGTTTTTAGTACTTAGCATGATTTCTCCTTTGTTTCTTGTTAAGCAGGTCTTAAGTTCAATTAGAGAACTGTTGGTTGCTGCCAAGGTATGTGTACCTCTACGTGTGTGTGCATGTGTGTGTGTGCCTTTATGTATGTGTGTGTCCTAGTGTGTGTGTCCTCATGTGTGTGTGTGTGCCTTTATGTATGTGTGTGTCCTAGTGTGTGTGTCCTCATGTATGTGTGTGTGCCTTTATGTATGTGTGTGTATGTGTATTCATGTGTGTGTGTGTGTGTGTGTGTGTGTGTGTGTGTGTGTGCTTATGTGTGTCTGGACACGACACTGCTTTACAGCTACTTCTGCCTACTTCCCTATGGAGATTTCACATGGCATTGTATGTTTGTTGACTGTTGTAAATGTATAGATTACTGTGTTTCTGTTATGTTCCTGTTTCCTTTTAGTGAGTCTCCTTGGTAGGTCTTCTAAACCTCCATCTTACCTGTTTCTTGGATGCTTTCAACATGGTGAGAATAAAGTTAGAAATGGTGAGCTGCTGTGGTTCCCTAGCTTACAGCTATAAAAATCCACATCGATGTATGTGCCTTTATAAACTCCCCCTGTATTTTTCTTTTCTTTCTAACTGCTTTCAAACTCCTTGAACCACGGTTTTGCTATTCCTTTACTTCCATGCAAAATGGTCTTTTCAATAAGCACTGACAGAAATGGTTCTAGAGCCATGATTTATAAGGCAGTTATTTTACTAGTGCCTTGGTATATAGTCTTCATTCTTTACTCTGAAGACCTCAGGAGAGGGGAAAAGGAACCTTCAGATTCAGAGCGATTGGCTCAGAAAGACTGGTGATAGGAACCCTTTGGGGGCTTTCATTTGGAATAGTGTTGATTGTTCATCTCTAAGTTGTTACTAAAGGGGTGGAGAGCATGGAGTGGTACTTTATGTGGCCATATACTTTACTATTCACAGTAAATCAGAAAGGGGGGGGGGCAAGTGCTACAGCTGCTGTTTGACTCTATATGGAAAAGATGTTGGGTGAGACTCACTCCAGAGAAAAGTTAAAATCAGCATTGAACACATACCTAAGAGATGATAGCTCTTGACTTAGAGAGCAATGTGTCAATCATCCTTACAGGGGAAAAAAGGAAGCTGAATTATATGTACGGGGGCAGAGAAATGGTGGGAACACCACTTCAGAAAAGGAAGGGACTCATGAAAGGATTAAGGCTCACACGTGGATTCATTCACAAATTCTCTTGATACCATGTCAAGTTTTGTTTATTTTTAAAGTATTTATTTATTTGTTTATTTTTGCATTGGTGGGAATTCTTTTTGTTAACCCACTGAGACAAAGCCATTGACTTAGAAACAAGCAAACAAAAAGCTTAGTAGGAAAACGTCATCTACATCAGTAATAACTACAAGTGGTAAGTAAGCACATATTGAGTCCTTCAAGGAATGTCAATAGCAAAACTCTTATGACTATTGGACACACACAGGGTGCGGTGTCACATGCCTTTAATCCCAGCACCTGTTAGTAGCTGGAAGAGTATCAATGGTTTAAAATGTTTAGTGTAATGTGTGACAGTCCACTTACAGGCATGATCGTAACAGGAGGCTTGGAATAAAGCTATGTAGGGATTATGATGGATTTAATATAATATTTTAATCAGGTATTTTATAATTTCTTGCACGCATACAATGTATTTTGGTCACACTCATCTCTTACGCCTCCCTATCTCATCCCAGATCTCCCCTTGCTCCCCCTCCCCCTCCCCTCCATCTTCATCCTTGTTCTTTTTTGGTTTTGCTTTTTATTTTATTTTAATAGCCCATTAGGTCCATTTTGTACTGCTCATATCCTGACAGTTATGGGGCCTGCCACCAAAGTGTGTGCTCCCTAATAGAGATCATGCTTTTAAGAAACCTGGCTTTCCTTTACCCAGAAGCCATCAGTTGCAATAGGCCCCCATGAGCCCCCAGATTGAGCCTACCAACTATTGCTGCCTTTTCCCACACAGTTCAACACCTTTTACTCACGTAGATCTAAAACAACGTGTGTTTCCCATGCAATAGTAACTTCGCAATTTAGACTGCCTCAGTATTCTGACTGGATGCCAATGAAAGCTAAATCTATCGGGCTGTACCCCTGAAAAGCCCAGACTGTAAACCTAATGTCACAGTCTTTCAACCCTACCTTCTTGCTAGGCACACCTCTCTTTCCTCACCCTCCCACCTCTTTCTCTCCCTTTTTTCTGTTGCATCCTCCATTCATCCATGTTCCACTCCCATTTTGAATCTAATTCCCCGGAGAGGATAAGAAATGAGTCCTGATTTTTTTTTTTCCTCTTCAAATTTGAGACCCACTGTTAGCCTTCCTGTTATAATGCCACAGAAGTAGAAGGGTGTGTGACATTTTTCTCCATCCATGGATGCCTCACATCTGACAATTTTCACATACTACAATTGCCAGTTCATATTTTCTTAAGTTCAAGGGAATCTTAAGTCAATATAATACTGGGCTCAAAGACAAACAAACAAACAAAACCACTTCTAGATCTTTATTATCTTTGCTAAAAGCTTTAACCGTCCAAATGCCAAAGCTGCATTTGGATACATATAGCATGACCTAGTCACGATCTCCAGGTCATCATGAACAGTCAGGTATTCTTGGATTTCTAAACTGATGAAACAAGTCTCGAAGTAACTTCCTCTTGGCCTGATAGTCTTGAATGACTTAGAGCCAGGTTTGAAAGTTCAGATATGTGTGAGCTGCGATCCGCAGATGGGATCTTCAGACATGAAGCTTTTCAGTTGTGGATCTCTCTGTCCACTAACCGCAAATCATAGCACACTTTCAGCCAATTCACACAGAGTTTTCAGAGTGCACTTTGCAAAGGGCCCTAGCTTGTGAGACCTCAGATCTTGCTCAAACTTCCAGAAGCCTCAGTGACAGGCATGTGCCTTTGGGGAACACTGTGGATCTTTCCTACTCCTATTCAATAATCTTCTTTTCAGGAATCCCTTTAGTAACTGAAAGTGCATGTGCATAAGTGTTCTCTTCACCCCCAGTTCACTTTTTTGGAATCTTTCTTTTTGTTGTTTGCTAGTTTCATATATAATCAAGTCCAGTCCCCATTTCCTCCCCTTCAATCATTACTTTTCTCTCTCAACTTGATGTGTTTTTCCCCCTTTAACCCAGTGAGTTCCCTAAATGTTGCCTGTATACATATAGGTATGGGAATTTTACTGGAGCATGATGCACATTTTGAAAGTGGTAGGTAAGTGTGCTCCAGCAATCATTTACTTATATAGAAAAGACTCATTCAGATCCTATTGTTTTGACTGAGTTTACTTTCTGGAAAGACCAAGAGTATTGTTTTTATGTTTGCTGTTTTACTTTTTTCTATATTATTATTATTATTATTATTATTATTATTATTATTATTATTATTA
>OU015747.1:36968177-36987961 GCA_907169655.1 Acomys percivali | reverse complement strand
CACACACACACACACACACACACACACACACACACACACACACACACGTGTACATGCAGCCCCTCAAAGAACACTTAAAGCTTTTGATGATGTGAAAACACTCAATTTAAGCATAATAATGATAGTTTCCTTGTTCTAGAAAGTGAAGGTGAGCCAGGCTACAGGCAGGAATCACCCTGTGTTATATTTCTGTAAATTATTACAGAACCCTTAAAAAAATCCAAATCTCCTCTTTGGGTTAAATAATATTGTACTACATGATGTTTTTATGTTCACAATTTCATGTATCTTTTCTTAAAGAATGATTCCAGAGCTAAGTAGGTTTTTGCTGGGCAAACAGAGGTTTGCCTTTTCTAGGTTCTTTGGGGTTCTATGCCGAACTTTCCCTTACCTGGATACAGCCTCGTGCCATCTCTATTTCAAACATTTTATAAAATATGATAGATTAGACTGACCTATTAATAGAAGTTTTGGAGCTATGTTCTCCCTCTTCAGTACGTATGGACATTCTTTTGTATGTGTGCCCAGCACAGAGATCTTGACATAGCTATTTTTTTCCATGTCAATTTTTTAGAACTAGGTAGACAATGCCACTTCAGAGGTAATACAAACATCTTTTATGTATTAGTGAATTTTATAATACATGTGTGTTAGTAGATCAAGGTTTCACAACAGACTTTTAAACAGATTCTGTTCCTTAAAAGCTTTAAATTTTACTTCTGTATTTATCACATGTGTTAAATTTCACTTCATAACTATACAATTTAAAATATCTAATGGAATCAACTTTTTATGTGAACTTGGATTTTTTTTTCCTGGAGGTGAGAGTATTTGTTTTTTACATAGTCTCACACCATACCCAGGTTATCTTGGAACTCATGGAGCCTAGGCCTGCAGCAACTCTACTGCCTTAGCCTCCGTAGTGTCAAATTAGAGGGGCAAGGCACTACATTTGGTTGGGCCTAGCCATTTTAAAGAATCAATAGCCCTCCATAAAGCTTATATTAAATATCAAATCTTCAACATTTTTTGTGAATTCTCAGGAATAACCATGGGAATTACCAGAATGAATGAATCAAACAAGAGCGTGAAGAAGGATTTTATTTTTTAACTAATGTCGAACCTTACTTCCAGTTGTTTCTGTCATGCTCACCTGCTACGCTGGGCCATGAAGCAGCTATCCCTGAGAAAAGGAGCCAAAGAGGAGCAGAAAGTGACTGTTAGAATAGGATGGATCATGGAGGCTAAGAATTCAGAATAGAAACCAGGGCAGCCACTTGCTGAGTATTTGGTTGGGAAAGGCAGCTCTGTGGCCTCAGTTCTCACAGAATGAATCTCAGATCCTGCTTTGAAACCAAGAGAGACTGATAGCATCTCTATGCGTTCTCATCTGCAGCTCCGGGATCTATGCTTGCTTATGGACAGGGCTGGGGACCAAGTTCTACCTCATTCTGCCTTCGCCCATGTGAGCACCCTGCCAAAGGACTCCACCTTTAATTGAGGCTTAGGATCACGGTTTCTTTCTTTTTTTTTTTTTTAAATTCAGTGAATGTGTGTATCTATAAGAATTTCTAAAGCCTTTCCTATGGGCATGTTCTGGGCTGCCTGCTTAGTTCTGAATAAAGAATAAGCCACATATAATTATCTGGAATTTAAGTCCTGAGTCATAAGATTGAAACATTCTTTGAGAGGCCTTATTGTTTTTCTATGCATGTCCTTGCTTCCACATATAAGAGTCTCTTTTGAGCCTGTGCACTCTTGTTTTCAGCTGTAAGTATTCTCCCCCAGCTCTTTAGGGCAGCTATTGGATAATATCTCCTCCACAAACCTGCTGTTCTTGCCTCACCCTCTCCCTCTCCCTATGCTAGTGCCTTTTACAAGCTGATCACTCCTTACTCTTGGGGCTTTTGAATATTGATGCTACTCTTCTAACATCACAAGGCCTGCTAAGTAACCTTAATCACACCTAACTTTTCGTAAAGTTCTCTCCTTCTCGGTAAGCGGGCTACCAGGATGAAACCTGACAGGCTGGGACCATATGGTCCCCACCAAGAGGCCCCCTTCTGTCACAGACCTAGAGGAGAGGAATAGGGTGAAGGAGGGAGGGAGGGGGGAATGGGAAGATACAAGGGAGGGGATAACAATTGAGAAGTAATCTGAATAAACTACTTTTAAAAAGTTCTCTCTCTCTCTCTCTCTCTCTCTCTCTCTTTCTCTCTCTCTCTCTCTCTCTCTCTGAGAGGGAGTGGGATGGTCCCTTCATGTGTCACAGCTGCAGGAAAAGGGGCCATATGAGAGGCAAAAAAGAAAATTGCATTCAGCCCAACTTAGTCGATGATGCTGGTTCAAATTTCTGGAGAATCTAACACAGGCAAGTCAACATTTAAACACAGTACACTTTGGAGGGGTAGGAGCTTCCTGGTGTAATACAATCCCCAGTACACAAGGAGGCATAATTACATTGAAATTCAAATCAAAGCACATATGATCATGAATATAGGTCCTAGAGATAGACTACATGTGTTAGTTTATGGGTCTAGGGAAGGAGCTGGTACAGTCATAAACATACAGCTAGCATAGAGGTCATTTGAGCTATAAAGTACATGTGACATCTCCCCTAAGGATGGGCTCTATTGACTGGGAACCAAAGATAAGGATAAAGGTCTAGAGAGGAAGAGTCTGGAATAAACATTCTGGAAGGTTTGAGTGAAGTGAAACCTGGCTCTATAGACAGCAAAGGTCACAAGGTCACTAACAACCACTCCCAACCTTCTGCTTAGAAAACAGGTATTTCATCCTTTGATGAGACATTCCTGGTTTCTCTACTGATCTCTGGGCACAGAGGCCTTTATGTTTCCGACATCTTTTAGCTTTTACTTCTTAGGATCATTGTTAGATGGACGATGTAAAGCATCAATGTAGTAGGCTTTCCCCATACATTTATAATGCATTTCGCTGAAGGCCCCTTTGGTGTTGTGACTGTGAGGAGAAAAAAGGACTAGCCATCACACAAAACTGCATTCCCACCTTCTCTGCATCACTGTGTACTTGACTCTAACCTCCTCTAATTCCAAAGCCAGGAACTCTGAGCTCCTCTCTTATACAGGAGTCTTTTGCCACAATGTAAGGTTGAAGTTTAACAATTTTGAAGATGAATAATAAAAGAGATTATGGGGGCTGTCTGGACACCCACTGAAGAAAGCCAAAAGATCACCAGCTGCCTAAGATGACAATAACCCTCTGAGCATGGGCTAAACAACCGGGCAACTGGAGAGGTGTTTCTGGAGGCTGGTGCACGCATGATTCTCATTCTCAGAAACCTTCCCAGAAGTTCTAGCTATCACAGTGGAGAGGTCCCCAGTCCTGTGCTTTATCCCACTTCATGAACTGGGCAGCCAACAGTGGACACTTTGGTCTGGTTATTAATTTTAGTCAAAACAGGCACTGAGTGTTTCAGATGAGCTCCTCAGAAAAGCAACAGATGGAAAATCATGCAAGTCATTTTTATATTTACTTTAAGCAATACAATAAGCCTGTCATAGGACTAAAGCAGAAATTGCAAAGAGCATTGGGGACCCAGTTTAATGTCAGCTACTATTTATTGAGTACCTACTGTAAGTCAGAACTGTGGTAGCCCTCTCCAGAACAGCAAAGCTAAGATTTTAATACTTACACCCTAAACATTATACTAAGGATAAACTCACTTTATACACTATTTGGCACCTGCTTTGCCCTCATAAATGGCAGCAATTACTTTGCCCTTGTTTCATCTTCAAAGATGAAACCTGGTGAGGTAACAGGCATCCAGCATAGGTTGGCGTTTGTCTCCTCAACATGAAACCTTCAAGGTCTCGTGCACAGAAAATATCAACGGTGCTGCTGAATTTGCAACACTCTACAATTTACAGAATGCATTTGCATGTAGTATTTCCTTTAATAGTCAAATCCTACTTCTGAAGTGAGAATTATTTTCACCACTTTCCTTTAAGAAGGAAAGCCTTCATGGTCATATAATGAAGCTGGGCTTCATACCCATCAAAACCCTTTGGTGGGAAACCGTTTCTGATGGTAAGCTTCATTGCAGCAGCATGCTGAGCTTAACTCAGAGCACCCTCCCCTGATGGGACAGAATTCTGGCTGAGATTACAGGTTGGAGAGAAGATGATGAATTTCCCAAGGTTCTGGTGAATATTTCCTTAAGGATGAATGGTGTAAAAAAAAGCTGTGTATCTCCTACTTTTTTGCATCAATACATACATATAATAGTATTGGATTACCACAAGCTTGAAAACTAAATAAATCAGCATATTTTATTATCTTCTAGTTCTGGAGGCTATAGATCTGATACCCAAACCAACCTAACTAAAATCTCTGTGTTGGCGTAGGCCTTAGATTGATCAAAAACTTACTTTATTTAGGGTTCATAAATGTTTCTCCCTCCTTTCCAACCCACTGGCCAGAGGTAGGGGAGAAAACATGTGAGTAGAAAAGGGGGCTGTGGACCTTTTTAGATACAGTTCCTTGGCATGATTCCACTCTTTGCTGTCAGGATACCAAACAGCAAGCACCAAAAGCAACAGGAATCAGCAGCAGGAACACGATCCTGCAGGAACAGCAAAACTGAATGGAATTGGCACAAGCTAGTAGCAGTGGCAAGATTCAACCAGAGTGACCCAAGATGTTCTCAGGAGCGTTTCTGTCTGCAAAGTGAAGTTTACAAAAACAAAAGGAGCAGCCAACAAAGCAATGTGCACCATTGCAAAAGCACAGTGATGCAAAAGCATGGTCTCACTGTCTGTGGGCTTCTCTTTGTCCCTTCTTAGAGTCCATACAAGGATGTTTTGCAACTGGCAAAAACCACACTCTTCTCAGGTGATAGCTTCCAGCAAAACATCATGTACCCCCTCCCGGGTCTCTTTTGAGCTAACAGATATCAGGAGTCTGTTTTCAGTGATAGAAAAACATTCCCACATCCCACCCTTGGGACCAAACCTAAAAACATATTCATGTAACACAACTTAGTCTTCAAAGAAACCAGAAACTTCCACTTCACCTTGGCACAGCTGCACCTCTCCTAAGGCTGTAAGGAAGAATCTGTTCCTTGCTTCCTTCCACACCAATGGATGTCACCAGTCCTGGGCTTGTGGCTTAACCGCTGCCTCTGTCTTCAGTTTGATATCTCTTTTCCTGAGTCTCTACATCTCTTTCAAGTCTCTTTCTAGGTCTCCTTATAAATATATGTATGACTCACTTAAGACACCCACCCCTTCCCCCCGGACAGCCCGGGAAAATTTCTCTCAAGATCCTTCACTCAGTCACATCTTTTGTTTTTCAATAAGTGATGTTTACAGGTTTTGGGCATACAGGTTTACAGGCAAGTGCATCCCTGAGTGCCTCCATTCCCCCTATGGTAGCAACTCAGTAACCTGCCTTCTTTGTAGAAAACAGAGATGGTGGGACCCAAAACATGAGCCATGTTCCAATGTAGCCATCTCATCTTCTAAATGTGAGGTCTTAAGTCTGAAGCTGGGCCCTTCGCACAGTAGATGGCTCTGTGTGGCCTTAACAATGGGCATCAAACAACATGACATTCTTTACTCTTGAACAACTCTGTTCACTCTTGGCCCCACTACTACAGAAGTCGTTTTGTTTCCCTTAGCAATTCTTCAACAAGGGACTTACTCTATATCCCAAGCCTGCCTCAAATTTATGGCAACCCTCCTGCCTCAGTTTCCCAAGTAACTACCCTTAAATATAAACCACTATGCTCACCTTAAATACAATTCTTAGCCACAGCGTGAGCCCTGGTCTCCTTGCTAAAATTAATCCCTCTCCCATCTCTAGATTCCTATAGCATTTTATCTATCTTTTTTAAAGGACTGCTTTGTGACTGATACTTTTTTTATCTTGTAGCAACCCGACACATACATTCGCTTCATCTCTCTTCCAAAATGTTGAGTTCTGAGACGTTAAACACATCTCCCTTAAGATGACCAGAACATTCTTTTTTTTTTTTTAAGTTTTTTTTTCTTTTTTTTTAAATAATTTATTTAATTTTATTTTAGTGTGAGGGTGTTGCCATTGGAACTGGTATTACAAACAGTTGTGAGCTGCCATGTGGTGGCTGGGAATTGAACCCGGGACCTTTGGAAGAGCAGACAGTGCTCTTAACCACTGAGCCATCTCTCCGGCCCGACCAGAACATTCTTTCCACTGATCTTCAACTTTCACTTTTGCTTCCTTGTCATCTGTTAATCACCCAGCAACCAGAGTGGTCTCTTTAACATCAAAACCAGGTTTTATTACATTTCTCTACTTAAATGACTTCAAGTCACTTGATGTTATTCGGACGAAAGTCTCACCTCTTCTCTCAAGGCCCTGGGTGAGCTACAAAACCCTCCCCAAACCATTACCTGCTAACCTGATCTTCAGCCTCTTCCTCTCAAGACCTGCCCTATGTAAATTAAAACGTGCTCTAAACTAGAAGACCACCCGCATCCTAGCAGCTCTGCTGCCTTCTGGACAGCCAAAGCCTTTCCTGCCCACAGTCTATGACCTGCATTGTTTAGCATAGATTCTTTCTCCCAACCAAAAGATAAAAATCTATGTATGTAGAAAAGCTAAGCAGTGTAATAAAGTGTGAACGAGGAAGGTACACACAATGTTCATCACTGCATTACTTCTAATGATGAAAAACTACAAGTGACCTACAGTTACCAGCAGAGAAATGATTGAATTATGTTAAGCCCAGCACAAGCAACCAAGAGGCCATTAAAAAGAATAACTTGCTAGCTGCCCGAGACTGCAACACTAGGGTAAAACAGGAAATCATTCTTCCTGGATAGGGGGATTCTTGGAGAAAGACATAAAAAGGTTTGAAATCCATTGTCAGCTGGGTGCCATGGTATGGCCCATATACTTCTAGCTGGGCAGGAGAACTGCTTGAGCCTAGCATTTACTAAGACCCATTGGGTTACAATTCATACACTTTAAGGCTTGTATTTGATGGGATATGAATTATATCTCAATAATGTTACTTCAAGAGAAAAACACAATTGAAGTAACAAACCTACAAAAAAATGGTTTTTTATTTAAAATAAATACAAACTGTAGGAAAAATAATTTCAATATACAATGTTTCCATTTTTATCAAATAACATATAATTATATATACATATGCACAAATTAATGCATGTATGTGTGTTTGTGGAGAAAAATGGCAGTTGGACTGAGTAGTGATTTTAGAACATATGGCTTGAGGGAGGCTTAAAAAGGAATTTCAGTGTTTTATCCACAGCCAGACAGGAATATTTTTGCCTGAAGTACTGGGATACCTGACACATTCAACGGGAAGATTTTCCTTAGTATAAGAAGCCTAAAACTCAAGCTCTACTCGCCGTGCTTCCAGCCTTGGTGATGATACTTCAGGAGCAGCAGCTGTGGGATGCTCTCAGCTCTGTCTTATGTCCGTCATGTGATGCGGTGGTGGCTGATGGCCACTGGGCAGCAAAGTGAGCTTCCATCATGTGATGCAGTGGTGGCTGATGGCCACTGGGCAGCAAAGTGAGCCTCCATCATGGGATGCAGTGGTGGCTGATGGCCACTGGGAAGCAAGGTGAGCTTCCATCATGGGATGCAGTGGTGGCTGCTGGCCACTGGACAGCAAGGTGAGCTTCCATCATGGGATACGGTGGTGGCTGCTTGTCACTGGACAGCAAAGTGAGCTTCCATCATGTGATGCAGTGGCAGCTGCTGGCCACTGGGCAGCCCTGAGCTCTCTTCAGTGCCCCTGGCCCCATGCACTCCCACTACCCTACCAATTGTGTCATGTGACCACTGTTGTTACAAAAGAAGCTAGTAAACTACTTCTCACTCTCCATGATGTGAGAAAAGGGCAGAAATAAATGCTGAATCTGTGTTTACTCTAAAGAGCTGCGCAGTCTTAGCACTTGTGGGTTTTTAAAAAGAAGTTTTCATGTCTTTTATAACTGTATCTATAAAATTAGTTCTCATATTATAATATTATTAAAAATAATTTACATAATGTTATATGATAATATAAACTGTTATTAATAAACTATGTTTTACCACCTAGTGGTAAGCACTAATCTATCCTTCTAATTTTTTCTTTTTCTCTTTCTCTGTATATCTGTACTCTATACATTCAGATAGATAAGTGTATGTTTATATAAGCAAAGGTATATCTGTAAATATGTATAATTAGGATCAAACCTTATTTTCTTTGTTTTTTTTTTTTAACCTCATTTCTTTTCCACTAAAATTACCATGAAAATACAACTTGGTGTTGTATTTTCCTTTATCCATATTCAATATGGATAACATTACTGTTTTTAATTGCTACATTGATATTTCCTCATTTTAGTCAATAAACACCCTATTAAGAAGCATTTACATTATTTCTAGTTGTTTGATACATTGTAGAAAAACTCAATATTCTGGCTCTATAGCAAAACAGTGTCACTGCTGGATCCAGCGACTTTGCTGAGTAACTTAAGAAACAATTACTCAAGCCATTAGAAGTGTCATAGTGACTGTAAGTATGATTAAGGTCTGTTTGCTCTCATCACATGGACATTTTCCCAAGTTCAACAGGAAAAAAAAAAAGACATCTTACATAAAGGAAGCTGAAACCGTGAATTCAGCATACCTTCTGAAAGAAGGATGCTCCTTTCTGATATCCATTTCCTGGGTTTAAAAAGAACAGGCCATCTCTTTAGTTGTTTTAAAGGAGAGAGCTGCTGTGTTGTTTATATTGAAAAGGAAAGATTACATTAAGGTCTGACACAAATTGACATAAGCCAGAGAATTCAAACTGAACACTAGCCCTCTATCCTGAACTCTAGCATTTCAAAGCAAATTAGGAAAAAAAAAAAAGTTTTAACAAAAGAACTATGCTCCAGTCAATCAAATTACATCTTTTAAAGGCAGTACGGTGGCTCAGCAGGACCATGTCTATCACTATATGCTAGTATTTCAGGGCCCACAAGATCAGGACAGCAGATACCACTGAACTAAGGACCAGGAGGAAACACTGCTGGAAAACCCGGCACAAAACCACCCAGTGTTTGCCAAAGCAGATAAGCAGAAACAGAAGCCAAGCTCACAGGGACACTGTCTGCCCAGTCCTGTCCATAGACATCTTTAGACTGCAGAGAAGTAATAGTGCGTGGACTCAGATGCCTGTGCCCTGTACCGATTCTGGTTGCTGTTACACACAATGCAGGTACATTCTTCTGAAAAGCATTCACATCGCCCAATCTTCCAGTTGCTTGCTTTTAATCTACATCATTTGTGAGGGGCCCATCGAGGTTCTGCCTCTTCAAACTCCTCACCACCTTCTCTTGCTCCTCCCCTGCACCCCAGCCCAGGACCTCAGCCTCAAGGAGCTGAAAAGAACAAGTTTCTTGACTGAATCCTGTTGAGTCAGCAGATTCAAAAGAGCACAGGAAGAGCCGCTTGCTGAGAAATCAGTTCACCAAGTTGCTCCGAGTGAGGGATGACTTAAAGTGGTGTGACACGTAAACATTTATCTTGTTGCTTATATTTGAACTTCCTCCTGCCTGAGGCCCTGCAGTTACACAGTTTACATTTGCCTCTTAGCAAATGAGAGACCCAGAATGAAGTGATATTGAGCCTAGAGATGCTCTGAAAGAACCTTGTGATACGTATGAAGTGTTTGGCTGCCGAAGGATTCTCTTCATGTTTGAAACTTTTATTGGTCTTGTCTCATCTACCTAGTCTTAACTACTTATTTAGTTAGTAGTTGGTAATTTTTGGTGTGTGGTTCTTTTTTTAAACTTATTTGCAAGGATTTTTTTAAAAAAATAAAGTTTATTTAAAACTCAACTGCTTACTTATTTTTAAGTTACCTATGTCAAGTCCTTTTTTGGATCAGCAAGCCCTGTTTTCTGTAGATTCATTTCCATTCATTAGTTAATAATTAATTCCATACATCAGTATTTGGTGTGACATTTTGCCAAACGGCATGACAAGCATAGGTTTCTATGTAAGCTGCAGGTGCCATTAGCTCTCTGTAATAGCTGAGGTGGCCTGGAGAGGAGCCCGTGGCTTTCCTCATGGGGAAGCTTTGGGCACAGTGGACAAGGGTAGCTGCTGGTCATGCCTGTCTGGTCTGGAAAAGCAGTGAAGCGGAGCTGCTTAAGAAAGCCTCTGGTCAGGCTGTGTGCAGACGGCATTCATTCCTGCAATACTATCACTAGGGAGACAGAGGCGGGAAGATGTCTGTGAAACGGAGGCCACCTTACTCTACAGAGTAAGTTATTGCCTAGGCTGGGCCACATAGTGAGAGCCTGTCTCCAAAAGAAAAAAAAAAGGAAAAATGAAGGAGACTATGATTAGTGTCAAACTATAGATTTGGGGATCTGGTAATTGGCCGGTGAACACAGGGAATAACCGATGACCATGTGTAGGATTAATATTCAAAAGCAGCCAAGAGTCACAGACCAGGATACCATTATACTAGCCAGTTAGCACATATGCCAGCTGTCTATGACCTATGTGGATACGCTGTGTATCCTAGCTGAATATCAGCTCTGCTCAGGGACACTGGACATTCCAGGCAGGCTTTATACATTTGCAAATGAGAGGGTTGATCAAGCAGAACTCCACTGGCCCAATTCTGAAATATTTTATTGACCTATATATAGCCCTAATTCATTGCCTCCCAGGGGGTTCATCAATTTTCTGATTTAATTCTTTCTTCTTCCTTTCGATAGGTATCATCTCAGAATTGCCACTGAGACACACACTTTCATGGGCAACAGGAAGACAATGGCAGGAGAGACATGCACAGTAAAGTGCAAAGGAAATGTGAGTATACAGTGTGTATCACGTATTTCGCATGTGCCGCATCACACGCAGCATACGTACATCCCTCTTTCTGCCCGATTCCCCGGGGGAGGGGGAGTCTGTGTTCAGCATGTTTTGTTTATTCTTTAACCTGGGATGATGCTCATTTTTCTGCCGCGATTATTTACACAGATTGGAGCATGGTTTCCACATGTAGCTTCTTGCTTGCCAGAAAAGCCAGCTGCTGAGGGCCAGTAAAGATCACCCGATCACAGGAGACAATCTTGAACAGCTTTTCACATCTTCCTCTCCTGTCCTGCAGGATCTTTTCCAGCAGCCACAATTTGAAAAACCCCTCTCGTTTACAGGAAATATTTACTTTTTGAAAAATCTTTTTTTTTTTTTCCAAAACAACAACAACAACAACAAAACCTTTTCTTCTCTCTTCCCACACACCCAAAAAGCATCTGCCATAGGGCAGACCGAAAACCCCTTTCAGCTTGCTTCCGTCAGACAGATCACAAACAGCCAAGGCCAATGGGAATCCAGTGCTGTCTGACCAGATGAGTGAACGTTTTTATTTTAAATTCTGTCTAAAAGGAGACAGGAAGTGCTTGCTTAAAAAAAAAAAAAAAGTGTTGGGGGAGGGAGCTATAGACTATTTTACAATGTTCACTCAGGCTCCTGTGTGCCAAGGCCAAGCCAATAAGAAATTTGATTGCTGTTATAAACTGAAAGGGGGAACTTGGAGTGGAATTGCTGATACAAGCTGGCAGCACCATGCCACTTTGTTCCTGAGGATTCTCCATCTGATAACATATGTCTAGGACAAACCACTAAAACATTCAGAAGTGTTTTGGCCTAGGACAGACTCGTTGACTCCTCTTAATATTAATAAATGTATTTTTATTGCATGTGGGTGTTTTGCGTGTGTATATGGCTGTGCACCATGTGTGTGCCTGGTGCCCACAGAGGCCAAAAGAGCTCATTCAAATTCCCTAGAGCTGGAGTTACGGAAGGCTGTGAGCCAGCATGTGGGTGATGGGAACCAAAGTCCGGCCCTTTGGAAGGATAGCAAGTGCCCTTAAGAGCTGAGCTAAATCTTCACTCCCAATTTTTCTCTTAATTTTAATGCAGAGACTCTGTGGAGAGCATCAAGGAGACACAAGCGCTCCTGAAACACGCGTGCTGGTGAGTGGATGCTTGTGGCTCGGAACACAGAGTTCCTCAGCCACAGTGAAATTCATCTTGCAAATAAAGCCCACCTTTTTTGGGGGGGAGGGGTGCCGTTTGAAAGACAGCTTTGGGTGCTATAATGACAATAATTAATAAAGGCACAACTGCTTTATCACCTTATGAGAACCAAAGATCTCCCAGAGAGCAGTTTTCTGTGTTTAGTCAATTCAGAAGTTAGACCAAATGTGAACTGGAAATTAATGCTTAAATAATCTCCTGGAGGTTAAAGAGACAGGGAATAAAAGCTGTAACGTGAGCAAATTAAAAAGACACACTAGAGGTCGCTGTTGCTACTTGAGCTGAGGGTGTATTCATCCACATACATGTATGTGCATATACAAATATATACATATATCATAAGCATTGTTTTGGGAGGTTGTATGAATATTTAAAATTTTTTGGAAAGATCAGATACTTTTGCTAACCCCCCAAAAAATTTATCACAGTACAATTTTTTAATATAATTTTTTCCTTTTGGATATGTGGATAGTTGGATATTGAAAAGGAGATTTTTCAAAGAAACTTTAATTTTAAGAATTTTATTCAAATTAACTATAAAGAATTAACTAGGCATATATTAAATATTTCACCTCTGATTTAAAAATTCTCACACCTCCTTGGGAAACACCTTTCATATGCACATTCACTTTGAAACAACAGTCAGAGTGACTGACTAGTCATCACACCTCTTCTAGTGATGGAAAACGATCCCGCCCCAGTACTGGGAAAGGAAAGTCAGATTAATTTAGAAAATCTAGTCCCATCTTTGAAGATGTGTGGAGAGTGTTTTAAGCATGGCAATCTGGAGAAAAATCATGGAGCAGGCTTGGGAATTGCTAGAAAACATTTTCAGCTTTACATAAATAAAAAGAAATATTTTAGGAAACCAAGTGATGTCCCTGTCTCCCATCAAGCCTTCTGGTACATTGCTGGTGACGACTGTGGTGAGAGGAGAGGTCCGTTCCGCAGTGGGTCAAAGCCTGCCTGAAAGGATTTACAGAAAAGCTAATGGACAAATGACCTAATCCGACAAAAGAACCTTCTCTTTGCCAAGCAAGGGAGTCCATGGTATGGGTTCACGCTGGCCAGCTTGCTTTCCTTTGTCTTTTGCTGCTGTTGTCAGTTGCCGGGGATTGAATCTGAGGCATCAGCACATGCCAAGCACGTGCACGCTGAGTGTCCTTTATTCCCAAGTAGCGTTCCTAGGCATGCTCATTGGTAAGAGAAACGTCGAGGTTCGAGGTTTCAACTCTTGGCCTTGAAACATTTTCAGAAATATGCCACCACTCTTCTTTGCGTATGAAACCCGCCTTTCTCAGACACTTAGGAAAGCTGGTGGGACTGGGAGAAAATTGACCCCCTTTTCGCCCTTTGCTGAGCTTGAACTTCCTCTTTGCCTTTTTTTTTTTTTTCCCTCCCCCCTTCCTCTTTGCCTGCTGATCACAGTGCTGGGAGCAGTTAAAATTCAAAGAACAGAATCCCAACTCGTCCCAGTCAGAGTCTTTCTGCAAGTTTCGGGGGCATGGATAAAACAGAGTTTGAATTTAATTTACTGGAGAATTCAACATTTTAAGAATCACATTTTTCCAGGTTTCTTTGTTGAATTAGTGGTAGGGCAGCGGAGGAACCTTGTAGGAGGCTCAGAACTTTGATAGGACTCAGAGAACACTGGTTTTCCCCACGCGGAGTACTGCATGGAGAACCACCTGGGGCGTGGCCCTTCGGCTCTTTCTCTTGCGCTATGAAGGTGAACTTGGGTAAGTCCTGACCTTGCTGAAGCTGATTTCTCCCTTGCAAAAAAAAGATATAATTTTTGCCTCTCCTGGCAGGCTGCTACAGATCAATGGCTGCTAAGTGGTTGGCACTCAGAGTGGCATGGGAAAGCCTTAGGTTCCTGTCAGTTGTTATCATTGTGTTCGCGTTGGAAAGCAGCTTTCAAACATAGCAACAGCAACTTGAGGGGCCGGGGGGTGGGGGTGGGGAAATAACAGCTCAACAGCTCATTCAGAAGGAAAAACAGATTTTAATTAACAGTTGTGTTTCTGTTTTTTCCCCCCTAACAGTTTTGTGTACACAAACTCAAACTTGGACTTCAGGGAAAATAGAACACTTCGCTATTGTAAGACGGAACCATTGCCATAATTTTTGGTTAAGAAAATTATGTGCATTTTATTAACCAAAAAATGTGTTTATGCTTTTCACCATGTAACTATTTTTTGAAAGTATCCTGTTATCCATAGCCTGGTTAAAGGACTGTGGGCTCATTGAAGTCAGCCACATTTAAGAGCAGTCCCACAGTTCTTACAAGGTCGAAAACCACTGGCCTCATGGGCTCTGGTAGCAATTATAATATGCAATACATTTTGTTTTAAATGGAAGGTTTCATAATGAAATTTGGAAGCCAGCGTCATTTCCCTCCCTTGGCTTACTACAAAAAGAGGATTTGAGGACAAACAATAAAGGAAATAGCAAGGACGATTATATGACCTTAGGCAAATCTATTCAGTAATTCACCCTTGTACACACACACACACACACACACACACACAGAGAGAGAGAGAGAGAGAGAGAGAGAGAGAGAGAGAGAGAGAGAGAGAGGGAAATATAAACATAGAATGGATACTTGACAATTCCCTGATATTTTGAAAAATGTGTATATTAGTCAAATTGAATGATTAATTGTTACCAAATTGTCTAATTGACCAAATAACTCCCAAGCTTCAGTGCAATCTCCTGAGCAAATCCTGCCCGGGGCCTCGGGAGTGAGGAGTTCCTTTCTCACTTGGGGGATGCTGTGAGAAGTTATAAAGAGCTGTGAGAACTCTGTGGTGCAGGAGTAGAAAACACTAGTCTTCTCTCCTCGGCTTGCTATAAAGGAAACACTGGGTTGCCTTTTAGAATAGATAAAGCGTTCTGAGAACCCTTGCTTTCAGCCACCCCCTACAGCACTGTTTCTGGGTTGCCTTCCTTTTATTAATTTTCCTATCAACAGAACAGGCCTTGAGTAAAGCTACAGCAAGTTGGCCACCACTTACAAGAAACACAGGCTTACAGCAAAATTGTCAGCCAGTGGTTCTGCTTTCCATCTGCTGCTTGTTGTCTGGCCTTGGGGTGTCTGCTAGGTCCAGACGGGGAGTTTGGTGGGCTTGCCTACCTCACTAAAAACCGGAACTGAGGTGGCAGTGAGATCCCACCTGATGCCGCAGCTGTGCCTGCAGATGTGCATTTTGCCCTTTGTGGACATCCCCGCTGCCGTGTTAAACTCCTCATGTCACAATCAGACTATAAAAGAATAAACGGAAGAGCTGGGGAGATGGATCCGCAGTCGCTGTGCTTGCCTCGAGTTCAGATCCCACGCATGGAAGCAAATGCCGCCATGGGCATGGCCGCCCGCCCATGGTGGCAACATCTGAAAGGCTGGAGAAACCCCAGAGCAAGCAGACTAACAACACTAGCTGCTCTGCTAAGCTCTGCATTCCAGGGAGAGACCCTGCCTAACAAATAGCTTGGAATGGGATTGAGGGGAAGCTTCTGACATCAGTCTGGGACCACCGCACAGACATGAACACACACAGATACCTCAGAAAGAAAAGTAGAAATAAAAATACATTAAGTAAGTGGAATGGCAGCACACATATAGGAGGATACCAAGCAGCAAAGGGGCAGTTACAAAAGGGTTGGGAGAGACAGTGCCTCTAAGGGAACTCTAGGCTTGAAGAACAAAGAGAAACTCCAAATGGAAAGAGGAAAGCAAAAGAGGCCAAAGTTGACAGCCATTGTCATTCTTTTTTTTTTTTTTTTAACCTTGTCTGTTTATTACTTTAGCAGATGCCTAATGACTGCAGAGTCTGTAGCAAAAAGGCATCTGCTGAAAACTTCTATTGCTTTGTGTAACCTCCTGGACTTCTAAGAAAACTGTCCATTTCTATGCCAGTAGTTTGAGCAAGAAACCTCTCTCTATACCTTAGAATCTTTCCAATTGATGTGCATTGATGTGCATTGATCTTTAATGTGCCGTGAGATGTAAGGACAATGCTCCTGGGTTTTATCACATTGATGTGGGCCCAGGACAGCACTTTCACTTAAGGACTGTGGCAGGGTCTTTTTAAGTGCTTCTTAAATTCAGGCCACTTGCATACATGTGGACCACCTGGGAGCCTGTTGCTACAGGTAATGTACCCTGTCCCTTCGGGCCTAAGTCAACATCTTCCATAGCTATGCAAGGAGCCATGGACTCTGCACTTGCCAGCTCCCTGGCTGGGTCTTATAATTAAGAGAAGCACGCCAGTTCATGACCAGCTCTCACTACTAACATTGAGGAGTACTGGGCTATATACCTGATTTTATCAAAATGGGGTTAAAAAACAATCTTAGGATGACAGGAAACATTTAATCAAAGGGGTGAACACAATCTCAGCCACATGTGCCGTGGCCTGGGTTGTTACTTCCGCCAGTTTCCCTTTTAGGAGCAGTGTCCACAGCCAGTGAAGCGGCACTGTAAGGTAAACTGTTGCCATCAATCTGCCTTTTATCAAATGCTACTTGTTGAAGTTGCAAGTTCATTGTTTTAACTGTTATTGTCTTTGTTATTACAAATATATCTAGAATTTTCCACTCTATCAAGGATGTTAAAGGAACCTTTCCTTAAGGAGAAATCGGACTCTAATTATGTGTGCCAAAGGATACAAAGGAAGCTGCACTGAATTTAAAACAACTAAGTTTCCTACTTTATATTATTATCTGCCTTTCATACCACATATAAAGTGTTTATGAGAAATAAAATTTAAAAGAAACAAGTATTCAGGCTAAAGAAAAAGTATACTGTATCGAAAACAAAACAAACTAATAAAACAATAACAACAATGTCTCTAAGTACTCAATAAGATACAGTGAAAGATATTTATAGTTCTGCAGAAGACTTAATACTTTCTGCACCAGACATTCATCCATCCTTCCAACTGGCTTGAGAGGCATTTATAACCAATGAAACATATTTGTGTCCAAGCTAGGAGTGTAGCCCAGGCCCCAACTAGCAAATCTGAGACACATCGGCCCAAGGAGCTTAACCGATGTCAAATGTGAACCACGTTTGAGAAGCATGTTATCAGGTCTGCACAGGCTATCCATTCTGCTAATCTCATTCCATTTTTTATTTTATTGTTGAAAGGAGAGGTAGATTAATGACAATCCAAATCTCACCAGAAAGAAAACTTTCCATATAAGGCATGCCCAAAGAGCGATTTGGAAAAATGACTTCGTCTGTCTTTGTCTTTCCAAGTAACACTTAGACCATTTAAAATGGAAAGATTCTTAACCCAGGTCAATGTGGTTTACTTGATTATAAACAGAAAAGAACAGAGAGAGAAAGAGAGAGAGAGAGAGAAGGAGGGAGGGAAAAAGGGAGGGATGGAGGAAGGGAATGAGGGAGGGATGGGGGAGAGACAAGATGCTGAGGACAAGTATGGCAACATAATGTTGGAACAAAGATCATGATAACTGAGTTAAAGGGAGCTGTGACTCGCCATCAGCCTCCCTTGTGTGTTGGGTGTCAAATCCAATTAAAGAAAAAAGCAAAACAAAATTGCAAGCTCACTGGCAAATATATACCATGGGAAAGAAAGATTTATCAAAAAAGAACTTGAAGTATTTAGCACCTAGCTATATAGACACTTTCCTTTGGGAAAAGCAAAATGACGTCTTTAGAGAGGATGCTAGTCAGAACCCTGGCGTGCTATGGACTGGAACCAAAGGGCCCTTGGAAATCATTTAGGCACCTTGATGACTTCCTTTACTGACCAAGAGACCCGAACATAAAGGAATGTCCCTTGTGACTTCAAAGTCTTTTCTTCTGTCACTCCTGTGTGGCAATGCTCCTGATGCTGCACAAGCCTCAAGACAAAATGTCAAGGTTCAAGAACTCTACCAACCACTGAAACAAGAACCTACATCTCCAGCTCAAGCCCGAACCCTATCTTTATGAAAAGACGAGCAGTTTTATTTTTGAAGGTCTGTCAATTAACAGAAATGCAACAAAACAGTGGTTTTGACCACTCGGTTCTTGACAAGGCCACTGTAAATCATACCCGTGGTCATGACTAGCTTACTATCCAAGGTTATGTTTCCACTTTATTGTTCCACAAATCCCAGTGTAGTTCTCAGTACCCTTGGGAATTCAACTGTTGAGAATCCCCCTTGACTGGTAAGACTTGATCCTCCAGATCACCCTAAGGCCTGGCTCCTATCACCGATCAAGGCAAATGACCAAGGTCACAGGAGGTCACTAGAGAAATTTTACCACCTGGGCATAGCCGCTAATTTATCCCTCCCTATAAATAATTGCGACTGCGCCCCATGGTTGAAAAGCTCGATTGGTGGACTATGCTGTAAGCATTCCATAAGCAATCTTTGCTTCAGGTTTCCCATGTCTGTCCTTAGATGTCAGTTACCTCTATTTCCACAGATATTGGAGTCATTTATTTGTGATTATAGGTCAATTCTTTATTTTCCTTGGATAGTTTTAAAAAGTATAATGTCACAAGGTAGAGAGAGTACAGTCTTTCCACGCTTGGGCCTGTCTTGGCTTGCACTAAAGCATGCAACAAGAAGTCTTGCCAAGTACACCATATCACTCCAACAGGGTGCTCCAAGGTGAAGGCAAAGTCCCTGATACTGTCTTGGAAAAGGACTGTGTGCTCTGTGACCTTGCAGTTGGTAAATCGCATCTGTGCATCTCCAGTTCTCCCTACTATTGAGAAAAAATACTCCTAGGGTTGTACATAGGACACCGACAGCAAAGCAAAAGCAACTCCACATGGTGATCTCCTTTTACAGAACTGGTTTTGTGTCACAACCCAAACCTGGTTAGAAAACATACTCACCTAAATAGCCTTTGTCATCTATCCCTGATAGATGGTGACTGCTTCACCAGATGGTGATAGACTTCATAGTCTATCACTACTGGCCAATTTTAGAAAGAGGTTAAGCTGACTCTTTTGATAGAAAAAAGGAAAACACACACACACACACACACACACACACACACACATACACACACCCCTCTCACACTGTCAAGCTGCCTTCCTGCAAATTCTAAACCACCATGATAAAGACACTAAGCAGAAAGAAATGATTAAACCTAAGCTGCCATTTCTTTCTGAGTTCATGTCACCCTGGAAAAGCAGCCACATATCACTGTGAAAGAACAGACACAGCTGCAGGAGCTGTCTAGTCCTGCTGTGATAGAAAAAAAGGACTCTTCTGTATTAACAGCAAGTGTGTTTGCTCATGTCACTATTGTCTCCCAATTACAAGAGTGAATTGTCAGAGGGATGTGTGTGTGTGTGTGTGTATGTGCGTGCATGTGTGTGTGTGTGTGTGTGTGCACATGTGCTTCCTTGCCTATGAATTCACGTATCGCCTCCCTTTTTGATTTTCATTATATTCCGTTTAATAATCCATGCAGAGCCAAACTTTCTTTTAAATGCTGTATATTTTCTCCAAATGCCACACAATGGCTAAATGAATAAACATATGCTTGAGCACTTTTTAAAACTATTTTTTAAATTAAAATGCCCCAAGTCAATCACAGGCATGCAATCCTGAAGATGTGCATGGAGCTGAATGTGTGTTTTACACGTTCTGCAAAAAATACCCCTTTAGTTGTTGTGTATGCCACATGCTTCTTTACACACACACACACACACACACACACACACACA
>OU015747.1:36928740-36957921 GCA_907169655.1 Acomys percivali | reverse complement strand
TGACAAACATTACTCACGTGTTGTCTGGAAGTGCGCTGGGAGTTCAGGCTCTGAGATGCTTTTTGTCCACATCAAGGATTTAATATTGTTTACAGGAGATGATGGAGGCTGCGTGCACATGGCTTGTGGTAATTGCAGTGCTGACATTGTAGGCCAGCGTTGCACACTGCACTTCCTCAATCGCTCAGCTCCAGTGACCTCTGAGAAGATGCCTGTGAGCTCTTCCAGGTGTGTCTACACTCCCCCAGAAGGAAACCTGTACACAATCACTCAGGTTCAGGTTTTAGTGCGAGGGAACATGAGAGAGTGAACATACTCAGGACTTTAGAAGCCCACAATAAGCCTGAACAATAATGGCTGAAGTAAAGACTCATTTTGAGGTGAGAGGTTGATCAGAATTGCTCCTTGGGATATTTTTGTGCTGGCTCTCAGACATGGCTAGCTCACACCCTGACATTTGAAAAGCTGACTTGGATGATGTTAAAGAGAACCCATGAGACAGGCCAAAATTTACCTAAAAATAACTAAATGAGACTCAAATGCTCTTAAGCCTCACCATGTGGTGATTGAAAGCAAAATTCACATTTTAGTCACGGTCAATGTATTTGGAGTTCAGAAGCTCTTATAATATTATATGAAACAAAATTCCACTCCAAAAACGTAATGGCAGGCATTTTATTTCCTAAAAAATTTTGAACTTTCATATAACAAAAGGTAATATTTTTATATTAACATCTTCATGTAATACACTCTTCAGTGTTAAAAAGCACAGGGAATATTTGGAGCATTACTTCCAGAAGAGATTATAATGAAACAAAAGCAAATATAGAGAGCCCTGGGGCAGCATAAAAATCTACAGACAGGTTGATGGAATTAAAATAATCCTCAGGCAGCTGATGCCTCCAGGTGGTAGGACTGTAGCTCAAGGAACCAAGAGAGAGATAATACTGTATTGTTTTTAAAAATCATGATACCAGATAAGCAGTTATTTTTTTTAATAAATTCACAGTGTTCTTCATCCATTCTTCTTTTAATATTTCCTTTCAGGGATTTAATAAAATCTGTGCACACTTCTCAGAACAAAACCACAAATGCCTAGCCACATGGCATCATCTAGGAAGGGAGGAAGATTGTGCCCCTCGGAAAGCAGCAGAAACTCTAGAAAATATAATATTTTGAAGGAATTACTGTGGTAAAGAAACTCAACCAGAAAACCCACAGAATCACTCAACCTGAGCCCATGGCGGCTCACAGAGACTGAACTGCCAACAAGACAGACTGTGTGGGACTGGCTTAGGCCCTCTGCAAATCTGTTATGGTTACGTAGCTCGATCTTGTGGGAGGCCTACCAATGGGAACAGGTGATGTCTCTGACTCTCTTGGCTACTTTGGGGACCTGTTCCCACTATCAGGCTGCCTTGTATAGCCTTAATAGATGAGGAGATACCAAGTCTTATTGCAACTTGATATGCCATGGCTGGTTGATATCCAATGAGGCTGACTCTCAAAGAGAAACAAAGACAGAAGGGGTGGAGGCATGGAAAAGGGGGACTTGGAGGAGAAGAGAAAGAGGAAACTGCAGTAGGGACGTAAAGTAAAAAAATAAATAAATAAATAAATAAATAAATAAATAAGCTCATTTTCTCCAACATACCTATACGTTAGAGGAAATCCAATTTTAAAATATGCAGACAGTGAATTTTGAATATTTGTTTATCACAACTCCAATACATCCCTATGTGAGATTCACACTGTTCCTATTTGCCAGGAGCCTGGTACTTCCGACTGCATCTCCTTTTCACAGTAGTGCATCCAAGTCCTATTTGTCTACGACACAGAAAACTATGAACCCGTTGCTTTAGAGTTTGGCCACAGCTGTTCAAGCCCATGCTTGGAGGTACTAATGTGGTCTTTAAAAAAAGATTTAACGTATAGTCTCAACTTATTTCCTGCACACACAACATTTATTCCTGTTTCACCAGTTTTAGAATGTTTTGTAATCCTAGGCAAAACTTCATTTTCCTCTGAAACAGAATAGTAATGGCATTTATCTGATAAGACTATAAAACTAAACAAAATAGTATATGAAAGGTGCATAGCAAAATGCCTGGCAACAAGAAATATAGTCACCCAATATTCATATACCACGTATTGTGCTAGGTGTAAAGTGTATGTACAGAATTCAAATGAAATGGGTATTAATATAGTGGAGGTCTCTTCCTCTCTCCATTTTGTTATGGTAAAGGACAACTCATAGCTGAGTCTCAGGGGACCAATGATCCAATTACATGTAAAACTGGGTGCTGTGTTTCAATTCAAAATGAGCCAAAAGGCTCACTCCAACCCCAAGTTCACTAAGGGTAGCTGAGGTTTTCTTTTTTCCTTTTTGTAGTTGAGTTTTAAGTTCAGCAGCATTTGTTTCCTTTTTTTTTTTTTAGTATTTGTTTTCTTGATGATAGATAGTCATTTTGATTCTGGTGAGATGGCATCTCAAAGTTTTAATTTTTATTTCCCTGGTGCCTAGACACACACGGCTACAGCCATCTACTATTTGAGGAAAATATCAAAAATATACATTGAAAGAAATGCAGCCTTCTTGAAACTGGTGGCGAGAAAACTGGATACACACATGCAGAAGTATGAAAGTAGATTCCTATTCAGCTCAATGATAAGCCATTTACTTACTGAAGAATGGGATTTGTCTGTGTGATTTTTGGAGTTTTTTGCATATTCTGGATATTTACCCAGTTTGATAAGTTGTTTTTTAAAAAATATCTTAAAAGCTGTGCTTTCAGTATAATGACGGTTTTCCTTGGTATATGTAGGGGTTTTGTGGCCTCTCCCCAATGTAATATCATTTATCAATATGTGCAATTTTCTTGTGCAGAAAGTCCTTGCTTGTGCCTAAATTATAAGTGCTACATATATAAGCAATTTCAGAGTTTCAGATCTTACATGAAGATCCTCGACTCACTTTGAATTGGTTTTGTGCAGTGTGAGAAAGAGAGACATAGTACTGTTTTTCCTGATGTGGATGTTTGGGGTTTGTACTCACTGCTTTCTTTGCTGTTCTTCCCATCTGACAAGAAGCAACTTCCGGAAGAGTAGAGCTCTGTGAGTTCAAGGCCATTTGATCTGTATAATAAGTTCCAGGAGAGCCAGGGCTACAAACTAGGGAGACCCTGACTCAAAACAGAGACAGACAGACAAACCAACCAACAAACAAATTCCTCAGGTTCTTGCTCAGCCCAAGCCATTTGAGTGGTTACTTTCACGACACTCTTCTCTTTATAGAGAGAAGTTTAATATATTTTAATCATCATGAGATCATTTTCAAATATTTTATTAAACTTGAACTGTTAATATTTACCAGCTATCCATCTAACAGGGAATTAATATACAAAATAATATATATAAAGGATGAAAAAACTACACTAAAAGAAAAAAATAATTCAGTCAAGACATTGGGCCAATGACCAAAATAGACACTTCTCAAAAGAAGTGAAAATACCCATACATACATGAGAAAAAAATAAAAAGGTCAGTGGCTTAGGCATCAAAGCAATGGAAATTTCTCATTACATTAATATACCACCATATGCCAGTTAGATTGGTTATTTTTAAAAAAAAACAAAACAAGACGGGGGATGATGGTACATGCCTTTAATCCCAGTGTTCAGAAGGCACAGACAGGCAGATCTCTGTGAGTTTGAGGCCAGCTTGGTCTACAGACTGAGTTCCAGGACAGCAAGGGCTACACAAAGAAACCCTGTCTCAAAAAACAAAGAAAAACAAACAAAGAAACAAACATGTAAGATAAAAGGAACTCTTATATAATGCTGGAGGGACTATAAACTAGTACAGCCTCTTGAAAATAATATAGAGATTGCTCAGAAATGATATCAGACTATGGTATGATCCAGTGGTGCCAGTCCTTGGAATAAAACCAATGTACAATAAAGATACTGGCACACCCATTTTTAGGGCAGTACTGGTCAGTTGCCAAAATATAAAATCAACCCAGGTGCTTGTCAACAGGTGAATAAATAAGCACAGTATAATTATATTACGTATCATTCAGCTATAACAAGTAATATTTTTCTGTGCAAGAAGGAGGGTAGAATTGGAGGACATTATATTGAATGGCATATATTACCTCAAGTTCAGAGAGACAGGCATCACATGTGGAAAGTTAGGAAGTCCAAAAGTCAATTAGGACCACTAGTGCTCAGAAGGGAACCAAGGGAGGAGGGCGAAAGAGGACAGAAGGGGGTGAATATGGAAGTGATCAGTACACATATGCAAGGATTGTATTTTTTTTAAGTAAATTTGAATTTGTGTGTATGGGTGCTTTGCTTGCATATGTCTGTGCGGCACTTGAATGCGTAGCCTAAGGAGGCTGGAAGAATTCCCAGGAACTGGAGTTATAGATGGCTGGGAGCCACTGTGTGGATGCTGGGAATCTACCCCGAGTCCTCTAGAAGAGTAGCCAGTGCTGTTATGTGCCAAGCCTCCATTCTTTATTTTATTGTTTTTAAATCTCTCTCTCTCTGCTTCTGCTTTTGTCTCTCTTACACCCCGCTTGGTGTGTGTGTGTGTGTGTGTGTGTGTGTGTGTGTGTGTGTGTGTGTGCATATGTGTGTGAACGTTCACATATACATGTTGGTGGTCAGACCTTTGTGAACAGCTCTTGCCTTCTGCCTTGCTTAAGACAAAGCCTCTTGGTGTTGGCTGTGTATGCCAGGCTAGATGACTCACAAGCTCTTAGATTTCTCTTGTCTGTACCTTTCATTTCTCCACAGGGCCACTGGGATTTCCAGTGTGCACTACAGTGTCCAACTTTATGTGGGTTCTGGGAATCTGAACTCAGGTCTTGGCTAAAAAATTGTCTATTGTACCATCTCTCTAGCACTTTCAATTTTATGTTTAAAAATAATTTAGCTTAGTAATAAATGACTATGAATAGTGAAATTGTACAATTATAAAAAGTTTTGTGCTATCAAAGCCATGAAAACACCAAAATCACAGTTAATGTATTTATCACAACCAAAATTTCTCTCCTTGGTGAGTCCATGTGCCCATGCGTAATTCTCCCATCTTCAAGTAATGCCTGCTACTATAAATGAGTTTCTAGGTTCTCATAAATACATAAATACAAAAATATTTCTACATTATTTATTTTAAAATTATTTTCATTCATGTAAGGGACACACAAGATTCTCAGTTACTCCAGATGTTGGCTACAACTGGTGTGGTTGGCCTTGTCAATTTTAGCTAGCATATACATGTAATAGTATCTCACTGTAGTTGCAGTGCACATTTTTCTATTGATTAATTATTAACATATGCTCAGTGTTTACTTGATAGTTGATGAATCTTTTGTCCATTCAAAAAATGTTTAAGATGTTTTAGTTCTTAATGGTCAGCTCTGAGAGTAATTTACTCTGACTACAAATTCCTCATCAGTGTGTAATTTGCTGAGTTTTTTTTTTTTTTCTTCTTCTTAATTTGTGGGTTGCTTTTCACTTCCTTGGTGTCATATTTTTTTTTGATGCAGTTTTTCTTATAGTTTTTTGTTTGCTTGTTTGTTTTGTTTTTTTGGTGAAACTCATTTTTTTTTTCCTTTTGGTCATTTGTAACCTAAGAATAGACTACCTAGTAAACAAGCATGAAGAGATTTCTCTATTCATTTCTTCTTACAAGTTTGCAGTTTGACAAATAGATCCTATAACCCACTTGGGTTAATTTTCTTTCTTTCCTTCTTTCTTTTTGCTTGGAATATGATACAGGAGTTTATCTTAAATTACTTTACATTTTTTAAAAAACACGAATCCAAGATCACAGCAGTGACAACATATATTGGCTACTTTTCTCATTGTTGTGAGAAAAGCAAATTTTAAAAAGCCAGTTTGTTTTGGTTCATGGTTTCAAGTGGCAGTCCATAATGGCAGGGAAGCCATGGTGCAGGAGTTTGAGGGTGCTGGCGGAGAGTGAGAAATGCTAGGTCTTGGCTATTTCCTCTTATTTATGCAGTCTGGCAACGAAGGCAGGTTTATCCGCTTCAACTTAATCTAGAACATCTCTAACGAACTAGACCAGTGATTTGCCTCCAAGGGACTTGTATGTTACAATTAAATGTATCTGTTCGGCCTAGGAAGCCAATAACTGACACAAAGAGACTGAAACATAATTCAAAGCACTTCACTGGGCAGAATCTAAACTGCTACTACAACAAACTAAAATAAACTGCTCTAATCCTCATAACCTACATATATCCCAAACACTTGCCAATCTGATCCTTCCTGGGCTGCTTCTTTCCTCCAACTCCCTGTCAACTGTCAACCATCAACTTTAACTGTCAATTCCCAGCTCCTCCCCCTCTCCAGGCAGTCCTGCCTTCCACTTCTTGTCATTCTGCCCAGCTGGTTGGCTAAATAGGGCTTTATTGACAGTAGTTACATCCACTCAAGACCTTCCTCCCCACTTGCAGATCCTGCTATCATGAACCATCACACCCTCAAGTCCAATTAAGGTTTTATTTTTTGCTCCTGATTATTCAGTAATGCTTTCGCTTAATTTTGTTTAACAAGATAATTCTTTCCTTCGTGTATTTTCTTTGTACCTTTACATGAAAAAGATCAGTTATCCATTTACAGTTCAGGCAGTGTTTAAAGTAGTCATGTATTTTTATGCTGCTCTTAGTTTCTATAGGTTTCTAACCAGTCTTAAAGTCAGGTGTTAGCCCTCTATCTTATGGTTTTTTTCAAGTCATTTTGAAAAGTATGTGCAGCGCACCTGTGTGCAGGACAAAGGTCAATGTCAGGTGTATGCCTTGATCACTCTCCACCTTGCTTTCTTGAGACAAAAATCTTTCACTAAGCTCATTAATTGGCTAGGCTGGTCAGCCAGCAAGCCCTTGGGATTCTCCTGTCTCTCCCTCCATATTGCTGAGAGTTCAGGCTACCATGGCCAACTTTTTATGAGTTCTGGGTCTGAACTCTGGTCATCGTGTTTGCATAACAGACATTTTAATTATCTGCCTAGCCCCTTTACGTATATTTAAAAACCAATTTTAACTTTCCAGTTCTAAATAGGTTGTTGGTACGATTGTCATCATATTGGACTTGCTTAATTTCCAAAGAACTGATGCATCAGTATTCAGTCTTCTGAACCTTGAACAAGGTATCTCTTCAATTATTAAGGCCTTTAAAATGTTTTCTTGGTAGAATATGGCAAACAGGTGCACCTTTCCCCCCTTCGATTCTTTTAGATTTTACTATCAAGATAATCCTCCCCTCACAGAATTATAAATCGAAACATGGTTGGTTCATCCTATTTAATTCTAGGGTAGATATTACGTAGAATTTGCATTACTTCTGCCCAATATTTCTTAAAATGTCCAGAGAAAGATTAAAAAAATATATAGGAAGGTCCTTACATCTATTATCAATGTTGGAATAGTTGGGATTTTTTTTCTCAGATTTGTTTATTAATTTATTCTTGTTACATCTCAATGGTTATCCCGTTCCTTGTATCCTCCCAGTCTTCCCTCCCTCCCATTTCCCCTTATTCCCCTCCCCTATGACTGTGACTGAGGGAGACCTCCTCCCCCCCTGTATATGCTCATAGGGTATCAAGTCTCTTCTTGGTAACCTGCTATCCTTCCTCTGAGTGCCACCAGGTCTCTCCCTCCAGGGGACATGGTCAAATATGAGGCACCAGAGTTCATGTGGGATATTTTATTTATTCTTGAGTCAATGGTGGTCATTTGTGTCTCTTTGTGGGATTTCCACAGTAGCTATGTTGCAGAATTTGTTTGCATAAAATTGTTTCTAATTTACAGCATTCTTTCTGTAAAACCTGTAGTAATGCCATCATTCTTATTCTTGAAATTGGCAATTTGTAGGTTTATCTTAAAATTTCCAAATTACTGATTTTGGGTATTATCCATGGTTTTCCCTTTTTACATTTCCTCAAATTGTTAGAGTCTGTTAGGGTCTGCTCTTTGTAACATAGTTGAAACTATTTTGTATTCAGTATCCATTTTTGTTTATAAGATAAAATTAAGTTTAAAAATTTTTAACTTTGTTTCCTAGAAGTAGTTATTCACAGCGGACACTAAGATACCCTGCCAGAGGGTCAAGTGAACCTAGTATTTTACTATGACTCAATGGTATCCTAACTAGTGCTCTGTTACCTCCACACTTGGTTACACTCTGGAAGACCCTAACTTCCTCATTAACATCACTTAGGACCAATCAGCTATGGTTAGCTGATAGTACTTTGTCTAGATACCAAACTGTAACACTGCCCCATCCCCCTTTTGCACTTGTTTTTTGTTTTTGTTTTTTTCTATAAAAAGTCTATGGTCCCCACAGTTTGGCTGCTGAGTCTACTGTGTCCCTAATTGTGATCAGTTTTGGGATGTGCATTCAATTTACCATCCATTCCTGACTGAGATTGGAGTCTGAGTGGTCTGTGTGGCTATTCTGAGGCTACAACAAAATAAACTGTGATCTTTACTCCTTTATTCCGCTACTTTGGTTTTTATTCAGTTTCTTAAGGACAAGACCATTAAGTTGAGATCTTAGTCTTTAGTGCTTTCTGTTGTATCCAAAAAATATACATTACAATCAAGGATGGTCATTACCTCAGGGTAAAAGGATGAAAAAGGTATTCTAAGCACATGAATACAAGACGCAAGGTGTGGCTATTTTAATTTTTGTTTTGTTTTGTTTTGTTTTTTTTGGTTTTTTTGAAACAAGCTTTCTCTGTCTAACAGAGCCCTGGCTGTCCTAGACTTGTCTTTGTAGACCAGGCTGGCGTCAGCTCACAGAGCTATGCCTTCCTCTGCCTCCTGAGTGCTGGGATTAAGAGTGTGTACCATCATGCCCAGCTATTTTAACATCTTACTGTAAACCAACACTAACCAGAGAGATACAGAAGGATGTTACACACTCATGAAATGAAAGCACAGTCAAGAGGAACTGCAAATCTAAACACTGAAACTGAAAGGCCCTCTAGTTCATAAAAAATAAAAACAAAAACAAAAATACTTCTACAGCTGAAATAACATATTTGTGCTCATACATCGATACTGGGCGACTTTAATACCCACTTCTCATTAACAAACAGGTCATTCAGGCAAAAACTACACAGAGAGATGCTGGATTTAAATAACAGCACAATTCAAATAGACCAATCTGGCAGAAATATACAGAACATTCTACCTGAACACTAAAGAATAAAATTTATTCACAGGAGCTCAAGGGACAGTCCCCCAAACTGACCACATATTAGGACACAAAGCAAGTCTCAACAGATATAAGAAAATTAAATAACATCCTGAATCATCTATGACAACCACAGATTAAAACTGAATATCAACAGAAATAGCATTGCTACATGTGGAAACTAAACAACTCACTTCTGAATGTAAAACTGGTCAAAACAGAAATTAGGGGGAAAAAAACCCTAAAACTTCTTAGATTGAATTAAAATGAAAATACATCATATCTAAACCTTTGGAACACAAGGAAAGCAGTTCTAAGAGGCAAGTTCATAACACTAAGTGTCGACAAGAGAAAAACTGTATTAATCTTGTATTAATAACTGAAAACGTACTTCCTGAAACCTCTAGAACAACAAGGAGAAATAATATCAAGAAGAGTACATGGAAAGAAATAATCAAATCTAGAGCTGAAATCAATGAGCAAACAAACAGAAACAATATTAAGAATCAATGAAGAGTTGGTTCTTTGAAAAATGAACAAGATTAACAAATCTTTAATCAAATTAACTAAAAGATGGAGAGAGAAGATTCAAGTTTTTTTTTTTTAAAGTAGGTATGAAAAGGGGAAAAAATGACAAACACTGAGGAAATTCAGAGAATTGTAAGCACATACTTTAAAAATCTATTCTAATAAATTGAAAAACATCAAAGAAATGGATGAATTTCTTGATATACATGACCTATCACACTTAAGATCAAACAAGCAATTTAAGCAGATCTCCAATTACAACCTCTACTGAAACAGAAGCAGAAAACCCAACAACAACAAAAACCAGAGTTCTTAGCACAGAATTCAATGGAAAATTAAGGCCAATACTCCTTAAATTATTTCACAAAATAGAAGCAGAGGGAACGTTTCCTAATTCTTTTTACAAATCCACCACTACTCTGATACCAAACCAAAGAAATATCCAACAACAAAATAGGCAAATGTCTCTTATGAACACAGATGGAAAACCTCAGTAAAATACATGTAAACCAAATCCAAGAGCACATCAAAAAGATTATCCATCATGATCAAGTCGGATCCATGCCGGAGATGCAGGGATGGTGGAATATATGCAAAATTTTAAACATAATCCACCGTATAATAGCCTGAAAGACAAAAACATCTTGATACTTTCATTAGATACAGAAATAGCCTTTGACAAAATACAACACTGCTTCATAATAAAAGTCCCAGAGAGACTAGGGATACAAGGGACATATGTCAACATACAAAAGGCAGTATATCACAAGCACGCTTGGCACGCGGGTTGTCTGGGGGGATCTCACCAAAGCCCCTGAGCATGCTAGCCAAGCATTCTGAAAGTACTTTATACCTAACCCTAAACAGGACAGATTGCTGGCAATTATGATGGCAAGGAGGTTTAAAAAAAAAAAAAAAAAAGCAGTTTCTTTCCTCCATGTTCTTCTATCTGGGATGCTACCAGAAGGTGCCACCCATCTACTGTAGGTCTTCTTATTTAAAATATCTGATTAACAAAGTCCCTCACAGGAGTGCCCAGTGGCTTGTGGTTTAGTTTTCATATCCAGCTAAGATGGCAACCGAGATGCTATTTCACACTCAACATCTCTCCAGGAGCACCCTAGGCCTATAGCCTCAGGCTGGGGCTGCGTTACTTATTTCTCCTTCTGGGTTATCAGATCCTGGGGCAGAGCAACTGCAGGTTACTCCACTAGATGGCCATCATATAACTCTAGCCTCTGCTCATAAAACCCAATCCCTTTTACAACGATATACCTTATATTGCTTTCTAGAGAAGCCTAACACCATGTCAACAGAGGTTTGAAGGGCTGTTCGGTGACTGATGATGAATATATCCCAGGGATACAAAATGGCTACTCTCATTTTAGCCATCCTAGATCTTGTAATAATGTCAAGCATTTACATTTTACAACCTAGTTTCTTTGAACTGTATCAACAAAGGTATTATTTCATCTACTGTGGCAAACTTGGATAGAAGCCTCACAAAGCAATTTTTTTGGAGACTTCCACTTCAAGGTTAAAAAAAGGTCCCAACTTTAAATATTTGAATACCATTAGTCTATATAGTGTTCATCTAGAAACCTTAATTTTACCACCTGTATTGGGCTTTTAGAAAAGGAGGTAGGCTGTTTCGGTTTAAATGAAATGTCCCCTCAGGCTCGTGGGTTTGAACACTTGCTCTCTTACCTGGTGGCACTGTTGAGGAAAACAGACCCTTGGGAGAGAAAGTGGGTCCCTGGGGGCAGTCCTTGGCATTTTACAAGCTGGTTCCATTTCCTATTCAGTCTTCACCTTGCCTGTGGATGCAGGCAAGCTGCCCATCACTCCTGTGGAGTGAACTTTGCCTGCAATGGCAGATTATCTCCTAATAAAGAAAGCCAAAATAAAACACTCCTAAGTTGGTTGGTAATAAGGAGAAAAGTAATTAATAGAGAATACTGACATCAATACGAGGGCCACTGCTGAGATAAAGTGACCACAAGCCAGATTTTGGGGAAGAATTCAGAAGTTGGAACTCTGGACTAGAAATGTCCTAGCATACTGTAAAGAAAACCTTAACAGCCCACTCTGACGAAGAGTTTAGAAGACCAACAGAAAGTGCTAAGAGAAATGCAGACAATGGAGACCCAGCTTCAAAGACCAAGGACTCATCTGAAATAGGGCTAAATGCTATTTGTATGACAGTCTGGCAAAAAAAAAAAAAAATCAAGCAAGCAAGCAATAAATGGTAGCATGCTGCCAAGGTCCCAAGCGCTGGGACAAAGATGAGTACAGGATTAATGACCTAATTTGTTTGGTGGAAGAAATCTCAAGAATGGGATAGTTTTAGAATTATTAACGTGGCTACTGCTTACTGTTCTGACGTAAGCCAGCCAGCCAGGGTGCAGTTTGGTGAGGTGTAAATTTAACCTCACAGAGAAGACAAGGTTAGAAAGCAGCTGTCGGGTGGGGGCAGTGGTGGTACGCTGACTTTAACCCCAGCACTCAGGAGGCAGAAGCGAGTGGATCTCTGTGAGTTGAGGCCAGCCTGGGCTACAGAGTGAGTAGGGACCGCTGCGGCTATCCAAAGGAACCTTTTCTTGAAAAAAAGAAAAAAGAAAAAAGAAAAAGAAAAAACAGCTGCTAATTGTAAGTGTCACTAAAGACACACTTGACATTGCGGTGGTACAAACGGAATGCTGTGCAGAGTAAGTCTCCAGCCAGTGAAGAATCCATTTTATGAAAGTTCAAGCTGATTTGATAGAGTCTAAACTGAGAAGGCCACAGAAGAGTTTATGGAAAAGGCCCTGTGTTTCCCTGGGGTGAGCACACAGAAGCACAGCAACTGTGATCCACAGGCCCAGGCCCCATTCAGAGCGGGCAGCAGAAGCGGACTATACCATTCCCATAGTGCTGGTTTTACAAGCATGGAAGATGCAGGCCTGAGAGGACCCGGGGTCTCGTATTATGGTTCCAGAGAATGGCTGAGGCTGGGCTGTGGCAGAGTTAGGTCCTTGAAATGAGGCCCTGAAAGAGTAATTAGTAAGTAAGGCTATGAAGAAGAAGTCAAAAATCCTAGGAGACTGGTGATGCCAGAACTGTGGCATGCGCACCAAGGAAAGCTGCAGTCACGGACGGCAAGCACCCCCAGGCACTTGTGTGCTTCAGGCGTGGGGCTTCCACCAAAGGAGCCCACATAGTCTCTTGCAAGCTCCATAGTCTAGACACTAGCTGCAGGATTTAGTACTTGCCATGATGAATTTCAGGCTTGGTTTGGCCTGATGTTTTCTTTTTTTTCAAATCATAATGAGGTTTCCTGCAAACTGTCCCCGTAGACATTTATCAGTTTTAGTACCTTTGTAGCTACCCAACAAGCCTAGTAACATACGGAAGCATGCATCATGAGAAGCAATGTGACCCATCTCTTCTGCCTATTAGCAACTTGTCCCTCCAGAGCCACAGTGCTCACATAAACAGATCTGTGAACACTCACTTTTGTATTTTTCCTGATATATGCAATTCCTGAAGTACAAATGTAATGTACAAAGAACATGTTTCTTTTTCATAGAATCAGTGGCTTCAGAAAAATAAGACTTTGAAAAATGAATGTGCTGTACTACTAAATAAATACTCAGGCAAGATTTAATTATAAAAAAATAAGTAAGCACATTAATCCTTATATGCAAATTTACTTTTATCTCTAATAAATGGTAAAATTACACACACACACACACACACACACACACACACACACACACACACCCAAGATTTGAATTATTTTCAAAATAAATTTCTTGAGGATTTATGATCAGTAAATGTTTGACTTGTATTCCTTAGTCCTCAGGTTACTTAAAATCTCTCAGGTGAAAAGGTGTTGCAAATGAGTCCTGTCACAGACATCACTCACACAATAGTTTTGGTTGGCATTGACTACAACACGGGTACTGCTGCACCTGTAACTCTTGTAAATGAGGGTGCTGGTCCCAGACTACAGCAATCCAGGTCTGACGGAAGAATTTTTTCAAAGGCCCATGAATAAACAACTGGCACAAAGAACTTGGAGGCTGCTGTTACCTACACCCTTGGGTTCCCCATCAGACACCAGAAACACACACAGATGACAATGCACACTGGTTACCTCCTGTGGGTGGGTGGGGGGGTGATGGTGGCCGCAGTTAAACGGCTGGTTAAGCTTCCCTCACTGTAAAGTACTGACCATAAGCCCTGAGGAAGGCTTTCAAAGCCTGAGGTTATGCCCAAAGCCAGAAACAAATGTAAGCTCTGACAGGGACACTTCTCTGCTTTCCTCTGTCTAATAGGCTCTTGTGCTATTCAAAGAAGGGATTTGGCTCATAATAGACTTTTTTTCCAAAATATGAAATTCAACTATTTGGATATTTTTATTTTTCATTTGTGCTTTCCCTTAATAAATTTTACTACAAATAAGCCAAAACGAAACTAAAAAACAACAACAACAAAAAACTTCCTCAAAAAGCCTTGCCTTTGACTAGTTTTACTACATCTGTCCTTAAGAAAACACGTAAGCCAAGGAGGGGGTAGGGGGTGGTCTACACCTCTAATCCCAGCACTCAGGAGGCAGGGGCAAGAGGATCTCTGTGAGTTCGAGGCCAGCCTGGTCTACAAAGAGAGTTCAAAAACTGCTAGAACTAAAACAGTGAAACCCTGTCTCTAAAAACAAAATAACAATAAAGAAAACACATAAAAAGAAAAATGGCTAGATCAAAGTCTAAATGCATATTTTACGGATGTAAAAGTTTCATGTTGCTAAACAGTTACCATAGTTTTCAATCAAGCTTTGTATAGGTTGATCAACAGTTCAGCACTTGGCAGGAGGAAAAGCCAGACACAGAAAGCTGATCATTTAAAAGAAAGTAAAACCAATGCCTAATGACTTCCTTTCCATGTGTGAGTTTTGTCACAACAGCCTTATTGTGAGTTCCGACACTCTCCCTACACTAAGCCTTTATGTTTGCTCTTGTAAGATATACAACAGTGATTTCCTATTATGAAATGTTTCTTTTTGTTTGCTTCTTTTGTTTTTTTCCTGACAGGGTTTCTCTGTGTAGCCTTGGCTGTCCTAGACTCACTTTGTAGACCAGGATGGCCTTGAACTCACAGTGATCCGCCTGTCTCTGCTTCCTGAGTACTGGGATTAAAGGCGTGCACCACCACACCCGGCCCTATGAAATCTTTCAATAACAACATTTGGTATTAGACTATTTTAGTTCAAATTTCAAAACCAACTCATAACTGCACTCGTAACAGAGTTCAACAGTCGTTTAATCTCTTTCCTGGATTTCCCTCATACAAAATAGGAATAGGAGGGCTAGATGACTGTATTGAAGAGTTGACTAGAGAGCTAAGAGCCATTGATGTAGGTAAACTGTTTGCAATGTTAAATGCAGCTCACCAATTATGATTTATTTATTAAGCAAACACTTGAAAAAAAGACACAGTCCTAAAACCAACGCCTCCATGTGTTCACCTATGACACTTAAGAGAAGTCACAAGACATTTGGTGTTTTTGATCACACACAGTGCTTATGATCACACTGGCAAAAGCCAAAAAATCAGTCACCTTTGAACAATTTCAATTCAGTTTGTAAACACTTCACCCAAGTAAGTGTTAAATAAGACTTAAACCGTTCCCAGAACCATTTCCAACTCTAAAGCCCAATGAAGTGAAGGTACAATGACTTAAGCGAAACAAGAAAAACCCACAAGCACAATCTGCTTTAAAATTATTCAAAATATGATTAGTAGCCATCACAGAGCAGTAGCAAGCAGACAGGAGGCAGAGGAAGGTACTGGTTCTTTACAGCTTGACAGGTGGTCGTATGTTAGTAAATAATGATAGAAGGCAGCATTCCCCACACTGTGGTTCATAACTACAATATTCCTGCAATAACTAACCTGTGTCCCTGCACTCAGTTGTCTGTCTAGAATAAGAAGAGACTTCCGCAGCAGGCTCTTTTCTCTAACAGGGGTCTTTCTTGAAGCAAAACCAGCAGAAGAGCCTGAAAGAGAATACTGCTGTCAGGCCTACCAGCTGCCCCTCTGACTTTTGCACTTTTGTCTCTGAGACTGGAAAAGTGCCCATCCATGCAAACTCGGCAGCCCTTTGCATATTAGTCCTTTGAACAGCAGTTAAAGAATGACGAGAGTAGCGTGGTGTGAACCGTAGGGGGGGTCCCCTGCCGGGCCAGCACATCCCCACCATCCAGAAGGCCTTCTATAGTTTCCTTTGAAAGACAGCAGGAGTCACTTAAAGAAATCAATTCCAGTGAAGATGGTCAAGTAAGGTTCAAAGAAACAAAGTCACCTGGCTAAGTGTAAAGGGACTTAAAAGAATTCTACAAAAAAAACAAGTGATGGAAGAACTTGAGCAAAGAGAGAAACTTAGAACACTCCGAAGGCTCACTAGAAGTCTCTTCACTTATTTTACATGACTGGCAGAGTTTATTAAGGTCTTTATAATACATTCTTTGATAATACAGAACAACTAAAATCTGCTTTACTGTATTAAAATAACACTTGAAAAATGATAAATAATAACTATCAGATTGTCACAGCTCAAAGACACCTGAAGAGCAGTGAACACCAAGGTTGAGTACCTTCTATCTGTAATCTTCATCTCTCTTAAAAGCCACTTAGAAAAATACAAGCATCCTTACTGCCATATCCAGTTAAGGCTTTTACTACTGGTTCATTTCCTTAAAGACAAAAAGGGGCAAGGATGATAGAGGAAAAACAGTGAAGTTAAATAATTAATAAGAAGGAAAATTACAGTAATAAGAAAACTGAGAATAGAAAGTCTAATTTTGAATCCCGGCAACATTAGTTCATTCTTTAAAATAAATAATGTCTATAGGTTCTGTTAATAAGCACTCTTTAATATGCTTTAGATTACATTTAAGTGTTAATATCCCTTCAAATTATTTTAAGTACTAATAGATTAAAGCAAATCATGCAACTATTTAGATGTTCAGGAAAATCATTCTAACATAAGCACAGGTTTAACTTGTCTGTGACTTTGAAAGTAACACTATGATCTGGGCACGGTGGCATACATCTATTTAGAGCCCTGAGGAGGTTGAGGGAAGAGATCTTAGTTTGGGGCCATCTGGGTGACAGAAAATTCAAGGTCAGCCTGGACCACATAAAAAGACCCTGACTCTGACACAAACGTACACACCTGAAAAGAACAGCTTTGAATTGTTCTATGTAACTTTTACAAACAAAGAGACTGGATCAGACCATATGTGTTTCTGCCAATTCTAAATGTTAATGGTGCATTATTACTTATATAGGGTTTTTTTTTTTGTTTGTTTGTTTCTCTTTTGCTAAACTAGACTTCCTAATAGTAAAATGTTTTTAAATTGAATCAGATTTTAGGAATACTGAAATTCAAACCTACTTTTGGCTAGCAACTAAAAACAGATTTCTTTAAAATAAACAGAAGTTCTCTACTTTTCAGCAAGGCCACTAAGAATATGGAAATATTAACTGAAAATTGGTAATGTTAAAAAAACCTTAAGTAACTGAAAATGACAACTCAAGACTAAGTCACTGTTTACTTAACAACTTTAATCTTTGTGTTAGAGAAAGCCTTTGTACAGATACTTTACAGCTGCCTATTTCTGATGCTCATCTGCTACCATATTTAATAAAGACAAGAACATCCCTCTGTATATACATATCTGGTAACTTTTCAAAAACTTATACATAATTCACATACGTCTCTGAGAAAGTTTCATTTGCCACTGTAAACACTGATTTATTAAATACTAAAGTAGACGCTCATGCTTTATAAGTCAGCATTAAATTTCTCACAGAGAAATCAAGAACAAAAGTCCTATCACAGATAGTTATCAATAGCCGTGAAACCATCCAACTCAGATTTCGTCAGAGCAGAGAAATGGGAGCTGGATGGACTGTAGGCCACGCCCGGGCTTTGGCCTTTCTTCGAACCAGTGCTTCCTGCCTTTTTCGTTGAATTTCTTCAGGAGAATACTTCCTATTTCTCTCTTCTTCATCTAAAAGTTAAACAAAGCATAGGAATTAATTTATAACCTGTAAGCGATGCTGAATACGTAATATAATCTTTTCATCACACTGATCTGACTATTAAATCAAACAGAACTATTACATATACAATTACATGTACACATATGACAGAATGTTCTAGGTCAAGAGGATGCCAATGCCCACATTCAAGTATGACAAAGTTCTAAGTTGATTAAAAACTGTTTTTGAAGACTCAGCAATAATTTGTGTGAACAATGACATCTAACCGATGACTATATACATTTCTTTACATATCAGATTTTAAATGTTACAGAAACATTGATAGATAGTAAAAATATTATGAATTAAACTGCCTGTCAATCCTTCAAATATGGCTGGGTTTGTCTGTCATGCAAACATTCTGGGGATGGGAGAGAGATCTGTCTACAGCTATTTACTGAATTCAAGGTCATATGTGTTACACTCTTTGAAAAAAGAAGGGGAAGAGAAGGCAAAGGCGGTGGTGCATGCCTTTAATCCCAGCATTCTGAAGGCAGAGGAGGTGGATCTCCTAAGTTTGAGGCCAGCCTGGTCTACTGGTCCTGAGTTCCAGGACTGTGGAAACCGTATCTCATTAAAACAAACAAACAAACAAACAAACAAAAAAGACAAAATGAAAGGAACGAGACTCCAAATAGCTTTGAAAGGAATTAGAATATTAAAAGGTGCATTTTTTCCCCCATTAAAACAGTCACAAGGTTTACATTTCAGCTACTAGAAAAACATTTGACTGACAGAATGAAGCCTCTCACATCCAATTGTGTAGAAGGCAGAGGCCCCTGTACTCACAAATAAGCACTGGGGAACCAGGTATGTTAATCACATAGGTTGTTCCTTTGTTCAAAGGAAGGCATCTGTCCAGAAGACTGCGAGCTGGTTAACAGCTGGTGAACAGGGCACTCTCTGTGTTGAACAAACGCACTGTATGCTTCCTGAGACCCTTAGCGTGAGCCTGTCAGTCTATAGAAGCCATCTTTATGGAAGGTGTCACATGTAGTCAGGTCAACATTTTTAGTAATGGAGCAGTACTAAAACACTCCTCCATAAAAACATAGTTCTTATATATATCAAACTCACTAAGAAACCAATCAGCAACAAAACCAAACAATGAAACTCTAGGATTGAAACCACCAAGGAGATGAAAGCCCCATACAATGACAGCTACAGGACAACAAAGAAGAAATTTAAAACACTAGAAGATGAACTCATTCCAATATGCATGCACTGGAAGAATTAATGCTGGAAAGAATGGCCCTGTCACTAAAATGGGTCTACAGAGTCAATGTAATTAATCCCCATCAAAACTCCAGTGATAAACTCCAGAGCTAAAATTTATATAGATGCTCATTCGGGGACAGCAACAGATATGGTAGGTCAGGCAAACATGCATGTTCATGAGTTAATTCCAGAGGCATCAAAACAACCTGATTTCAATTCTGTTACAGTTAGAGTAACAGAATCTGCACAGTACTGTCACAAAAGCAGACATGCACATCAGACTCAGAAAAACAAACAAGCAAAAGGAAACAAAACAAAAACCATACAGCTGCAGCTGATTTTCTAAGGGCCTACAAACTTACATTAAAGGTAGCTTTTTAACAAATGGTCTAGGAAAAATTGTATATTGACATGTAGTGTCTTTCATCCTTTATAAAAACCAATTCAGTATGGATCAAAGATCTTAACGTAAGATCTGTTCAAACTACTGGAAATCAGGTAAGACACTTCAAAATACAGGCAATGGGCAGTAGTTTCTGGAAAAGACTAATAGGTCAGGGAAAAAATATCCAGAACTGGCAAATGGGACAGCATCAAGTTATAAGGTGGTTACACAACAGAGATTTGAAATAGCAACCACAGTGAAGACACACCTAGATAAAGACGGAATATCTTTGCCTGGTACTTACTTACAACAGGGGCTGATGTCCAGAAAACATAATGGACTCAACTAAACACAAGAAGAATGCTGATAATCCAGAGAACAAATGGCAAAATAAGTAAGACACCCAAAAGAAGACAAATAAGCGACCAAATTCATACATTAAAAAAAAAAAAAAAAAAAAAAAATTGCCAGGCAGCAGAGGCGGCGCATGCCTTTAATCCCAGAAATTAGGAGGTAGAGGCAGGTAGATCGCTGTGAGTTCGAGGCCAGCCTGGTCTACAAAACGAGTCCAGGACAGCCAAGGCTACACAGAGAAACCCTGTCTCAAAAAACCTTAAAAAAAAAAAAAAATTCAACATGGGGAAAAGCAACAAATGCTGGCAAAGACATGAGGACAAACCTTGATAGAGTTGGTAAAGCCAGACGCACGCACGCACACATGCACGCACGCGCGCACACGCGCACACACACACACACACACACACACATCAGTATCACCCTAATCAGTATATGGGGTCCTCGAAAAGCTACAACTAGTTACACTACTGTTGGTACATTATTGAAGGAATCAAAGTGAGCATGCAATAGACACACCTGCATACTCATGTTTACTACAGTGATACAACAGCCAGGTCATGTGGCCAACCTTAGTGTCCATCAAACAATGGCTCAAGGGCCTAGCAAACAACAGCAAATGACGTGAAGGGAGACTGAGGAGGGGCTGGCAGGGAAAGGGGTAATGGGAGGCAGCAACTAGGAATAAGTACTGTACACAAGTATGAAGATGTCATAATCAAACGTCACTTCTAAAAACATGAGCTGATTTTAAAAGGTTCATAACAAGCCGGGCGTGGTGGCGCACGCCTTTAATCCCAGCACTCGGGAGGCAGAGGCAGGCGGATCTCTGTGAGTTCAAGGCCAGCCTGGTCTACAAAGCGAGTCCTGGACAGTCAAGGCTACACAGAGAAACCCTGTCTCAAAAAACCAAAAAAAAACCAAAACCAACCAACCAAACAAAAAAGGTTCATAACATATACCAAACTGGTGTTTTCTCAGATAAAGTAACTATTACAAATTATTAAATACTACTTTTTTACTATTATTTCCTACTTTTTAGTAGATTAGACAGGTTAGGGAAAGGTAATTTAGGGTTCTTCAGATTATAGTTTAAGCTTTAGATTTTATGTGAAATGTCATCTACTGAAGGTTGTTTTATACATATAAATGTCTCTTTATGTGGGTTTAAAAGACTATTTTGCTTTTTTAAGATAAGACTCTAAAGGGGGCAGAGAATTATAGATGTAGCAATACTGTGAGGTAGATAGTCAAGATAGTTTTTGAAGTGTGATTAACAGAACTTATTGAAGGTATAAAAATCAGAGAATAGATGTACTGAAGAACTAAAAAAACAGGTGCATCAAAGGACTCATAGATTGTCACAACAGCAGCCAGGCATGGTGGTACGCCCCTTTAATCCCAGCAGATCTCTGAGAGTTCAAGGCCATCCTGGCCCACAAAATGAGCTCCGGACAGCCAAGGGTACACAGAGAAACCCTGTCACTAAAACAAAACAAGACCAAATAAACAAAAAAAGCCACAACAGGCATTGACTTTTCTATTAGATGCTAGTTAGTCCCTATCAGTGAAATCAAATACCTGGCATTAATACCTTTCAAAGAAAACAATTTCATACAAACCTGTGGAAGATGGTTTGAAAGACTCAGACGACTTTATTGAAGGACGCTGGTGATTACCCTCAAGCAACGAATGGACAGTTTCCTCTTTTCCCAAATCCTGCAAGATTTTGCTAACAGGTATACTTCCTGCTATACAATTTTGATTTAACTGAGAAAGAGCCTGAGGATTTTTAGTCTTAAATGTAAATTTTGAGCACTTCAATACTCCACTGTTGTTCTGAGTTCGATTTGCTAAGGCACTATGGGAGAGTGGATGCGTACTCAACTTCACATTAGTAGCAATGCCTGTGCGCACAGGGCCCAAACTAACATTCAAACTTGAACTTCCTGCAAGAACAAATTTTGAGCTATTCACCTGCACAAGTGGCACATGCTGATTACCACTTGAATTCTTAGAGCACACAGAGAAATTTGTTGTAGCATCCAAGATAGTAGGACAATTGTCTCTTTTTCTCACCGTCACAGATTTATTTATCTGTGACTTATTTGTTAAAGATGACAGTGCTGAAGAGCTGACAGGATTCCAGTGTTTAGATGGCACTACCAACAGACTGCCTTGGGTTGATGCAGTAGGAGCATTCCTGGATCCGTGTCTGGGAATGTTACTCAGACTTGCCGATTCTTCACTGCCTCTGTTTTCTTGCTGAGTTAGTCTCTCGACGTCATCACACGCCTGACATAACAAATCATCATCCACGTCATCTGCTGCCCAGGTAGTCTCTAACTGATGGCACGCCTCAACCATCTCGCTGGCCAACAGTGGGTCATTCCAGTCATCAAGGGAAGAACTGGACTTTGATCCGTGAGTCTGATCTGTGTTACAAACACTGTTTTCCTTGCCCAAGAATACAGGATCGAAGCAGTAAGCATGAGCAGGTGCTTTCAAAGGCAGCTTAGCACTGAGCCCGTATTTCTGTTTATTAGGGTATCTTGTGTATGAACCAGGCTTGTCAGAGGCATCCACATGAAACGTGCACTTACCATAGCCATCTTCTTTCACTCCTGTAAGATTAGAGGCAGCAACATCATCTTCATTCTTACTAACAATGTTACTGACAGATTTCTCAGACTTCACTCTATTTCCAGTGAATGGTAACTTCCTTGACTCATCACCTGGATATGGTGAAAATCTATTTTCTCTAGTACTTCTTAGTTCTCTGTTATGTGTCTCTGAAGGTAGACTCAGTGTTATTTTTGAATCTCTTAACCTTCCATCTAGATTTGTAGTCGCTCTTGATGTGACTGCATCATTTTGACCAATAAAGGTACAAATTGCCTTCTGAGCAGTACCTTGGGCAGTTGCAGAAGGAGTGTGTTCAAGCATGTCAGCATTTTCCATGAGGAAGGGTTCACTGCCTAGTAAATTTTCCCAATCATCCTCAAAATCACACGTAGTCAACTCATCAGGGCGTTTACTAGATGCTTCTGGCATCTTAGCATACGGAGTCACACATGATTTTAGCATCGCGGCAGTATTCACCTGAGGGGAAGGTGACACTGGAGTTTTATTTAGCAGGTTTTCTGTGAGCAGAGTTTCAGTAGTGATGACTTCCTCTTCTATAAAGGAAATTTTCTTTACAAAGGTGGTTTTACTATTGTTCAAAAAGGCACCGGGCAGATCTTGGCTTAGCTGTCCACTACACATCTGAGTGGAACCATCAAAAATAGCATTAAGGTCTGCTTCAACCCTGTGGTCAAAGGGTTTCTCATTGTTGTCTTGCTCCTCTGCCCCAGGGAGGCCGGCGTGTCCTTCCACTTGCTTCTTTATTAGGGCACAACCGATTTCAGGGACTGTATCACCTGACTCCATCCGTGTGGAACCTGTGTGGTCGTATGCACGTCCCACTTCTGAAGTGGTCTGCATAAAATGATGACTCCTCCCGTCTCGCTCTTGAATCACATCAAGTTCTCCCATGTTTTTGTCAAACTGTTCTGCCAATTTCATAAGTTCTTTTTCTCGATTTTGTGTTTTTAACCTATGAAAACAACATTGAAACATTTTGATTAGAAAACTGTCTAAGAATTACTCGATTGACAAAACACCAAAACTTTAACTCTCAGACTAATAATGTCTTTAACTCCAGAACTTTACATATCAAAACAAAGTGTACTATTTTGGTTTACTTCATACTCTAAAATGTTGGTGAGAATAAATAAATATATATATATGCATGCCTCCTTGGATTACAAAACGTAAAAGCTTGAACTCACTTTGCGCAGCTGATTTTCGCTCGTGACTTTTCTTTCGCTACACTAGGAGTACAAGGAATAGCCGTTTCACCAACCCACACACCCAGCATGGAGTTGGTCACCGGTTTTTCAACCTTCCAAAGAGGAGAGAAAAAAAGAACCATTAAGAGCACCATAAAACAACCAACCGTCTCCCCCTGCCCAAGGAGGAGGAAGGAGGGGAGACGAGAGGCCAAGGGAGAAGTCTGTGGTAGTCACTCGATAAACAACCAGTGAGAGGCAAGAGGAAGGTAGTAAGTCAGAACCTATGACCCATTTATGTTCCCACAAGTAAAAAGGGAGTATTCCAACTAAGGAATTCTGTATTTATAAAAACCAAGGTTTAAAGTGCCTTGCCTATCAAGTGCATTTTGATGTTATATACATATAAAAGAACATTTCATAAAGGGGAAAAAAATAACATCTTAGTTGTTATAAGATGCTCATAAAACCAGAAACAAACTATGTACAATATCAGACCTGAAAACAAGAATATATTCAGAATTCTTGATTTAGCTAATAAAGACTTATTTGTAACATACATAGTAACATTATGGCATAAATGCACTTAAGAAATGAAGAGTCGATACAATGAATCCTATGGCGCGACACCGGGGAAAGCAGAGCTAGCAGCTGATTATAAGGCTGGACTGTTATAGCCTCAGAGAAAAGTTGTGCTTCCTGTCTCCTCTCTGGACATGGTGACTCCTCATAACCACCTACTGGAACAGTCCGTGGCAGCTGTGGACAGTTACTGCAGGGCAAAGTAAGGAAAATACAACAATGTCTTCAGAGACAACATCAAGCAAAATTTAGATATTCTTTGACTTGAAATGCTAAATAAGGAAAAGAGGGCTGGCAAAATGGCTACAAAGTCTGATGACGAGTTCATTCCTCGGGAACAACACAGTGGAAGGAGAGAACTGACTCCTGCAAGATGACCTCTTACCTCCACACACAGGCTGTGGTAATGCACACACATGCATGCATGTATGTGTATATACACACACACACACACACACACACACACACACACACACACACACACACACACACTTTAAAAATGTAAAAAATGTATGTAAGTAAGGAAAAGAAAGCAAAGAAACTCAGAGCAGTTTATGTTCTGGGTCTGTGCTTCTTACAGTGACGTGATAAATAAGGAATGGCAGAAACTGGATTCCTTTGTTAAAGAATGCATCTTCTATTTCACTCAAGCAACACAAATATTAAGTGGTATGCTTTTTCATGGCAACCTGTAAAAACTTTCCTATGTACGTGTGTCTGTAGCTGGAACTCAAACCCAGGGACTCACTTCTGCTGGGCAAATGCTCAGCAGCGGGACCTTCTGAGATCAGAATTCTCCAATGACAAAACAGTTAGGTTTTGTAAGGAACAGTTTATTACTATAAGTAAACCACAATTAGCAGCCTTGTATTTACAGCTCTCTACAGTTTATGGTAAACTTTACATAACTTAATCCTAACAAATCCCCTGAAGAGAGCACAGCAGGTGCTTTATGGTTGAATGGACTGAGGTTAGGAGCATTTAACTGACTCACTTGAGGCCACAGCAGAAGAGGCTTCATGAGGCCAACATCTAAATCCAGTGATCGCTTCAATTTTAAAGTGTTCTTGGAGATTTTATAAGTCACTAAGAGTTCCAAGAAGAGAAACTGCAAAAGGGAAAACGTGTACTATAGACAACGAACAAAACACTAACAACAAAACTTCAGTACAGCATAGCAACTAACTACATTATTTCAGGAGTAAATAATCTAGAGATGACTTAAATATATGGGGAGAGGCTGGAGGCATAGCTCAGTGGGAGCCACTTGCCCAATAGAAGTGAATCCCTGGCTTTGAGTTCCAGCAGACACATACACACACACACACACACACACACACACACACACACACACACACACCCCCCATACATATGTGTGTATATGATAAATATATCATATATATATGTATGTATGGTATATAGTTTATGGTATATAGTATATAGTATATGGGCCAATACACACAGGTTATCATGAAAAAAACCACACTACTTTAAAGAAGGAACTTCAGAATCTGCAGATTTGTGTATCCAAAGGGGTCACAGGGGTCATAAGATGATGTTCCATAGACACTGAGGGATTAACTATATTACCCATTCTGTAGTTTGTTCCTTTTTCAAGACACACACTCAGAAACAGAAAAGCTAAACGTAAGCTTTGTTGCTCCAAATGTGTTATTTTCAATATGAAAGAACCACACAAACAGACAGTCCACAATTGCAATATTTACCTGAGGAGCAATACGATTTACAATATGTGAAATCTCATCACCGCATGTACTGGAAATCTTCTTCTTTCTTCCTTTACCTAAAGAAACAGACATTTCTATAACTTTTTGACCAAGAATTATAAGGCCAGCTGTCACTTTCTAGTAAATGACCGTAAATGGTGTAACTGAAATAACTCCACAGCTAACACCCTATGCATGAAAGATAAAAAACACACGAGATTAATAAAACAAAAAAACACTGTATTAAAGTTTCTGATGTTACCCGACTAAAACTGCACCAACACAATTCCTTCACCAAACACCTAATCACATAAAAATAATAACAGATTACCTAACTGTTTTGTCATCGGAGAATTCTGGTCCCAGAAGATATCAGTCTGTCCATCTGGATCATTCGGAGAACTGAAGGCAGAGGATAATAAATCCACTTTCACAACTCTTGTTGGTGTTTTATACTCTTCTGGATAAAAGGACGATTGCCACAATTTAAGCATTACTTCATAAGCGCTAAAGCCAAATGATAGCTTAGACCAACTAATGTTTATGTACAATATGAAACATGTCTCTTAAAGACAATTATTTTAACCACAATGGAAATGTTGCAATTAAAAAATGTCTTAATAATTCCTAAGTTTAACATTGTTGAAAAATTCCACAGGCCCAGGAAAAATACCACCTGCTCAGTGAGTTACTACCACCACTGCTTCTGTGCTTTAGGAACCTCCATGACCTCAGCAGGCAGGCTACAAACGTCAAATGTATCCAAACAGAAACCCCAGCTAAACTCTTGTAAGCCCCTATCAAATCCACCCAAATTCTCCCAGGTTTGTTTTGTCACAGCAGAGGCGGGCAAGATAACAGACGTTGTATTTTAAGAACACACTCTGGGAAAGGTTATGAGTCTGGTCTTTATTTGGTTAGAAATCTTTAACTCCAAAAGTTACCAGATAGCACCGCCCCATTGGTTTGCTAGTCTAACCGGATGTTGCACTTAGCAAGTTCCGGGAGCCAACCGAGGTAGTCCTTTTTGCAAAGCAAATAAACTGGGGGCGGAGAGGGGGAGTGTAGGTAAAGATGCCCAATTTTCCGGGGTATAGTAAAGGCAGACCCCGCCCAGGGCCCAATGAGGGGACTCCGCTCCGCCGACTAAACCCTGCAGAGTAACCCTCCTGCCCCCTGCACACCTCCGGAGCTCAGCTCCCCGCCGCTTCCCACCCGGGTCCCCCCAGAGCTCCGCTCCCCGCCCGCCCTCTCCTCACCCCCGGGGCCAGGCCCGCCGTCAGCCGCCGCCCGGCGCTGCTCCCGCCGCAAAGACCGCGCTCTCGCCCTGCAGAGCCTGGAGTCGCCGGCCGCACTGGGCGACCCGGCCCCCGGCTCCACCGCTAGGCAGCAGTTCTCCGCAGCCGCCCTGCGCGGTGTGCTCCTCCGGGCGGGGCTGTCCGCATGCTTCCTCCGCCGACTCATTCCTGAGGCACCGTCCTCCCGCCCGCATTCACATTTTGCTACGGAGGAGCAAGGCAACGACTCTGCAAACGAGCGGCGAGCAAGGAGACACCGCCATCTTTGCAAGTAGGGCGCGCAAATGACACTGCCGCTGATTGGCTACCTCCGTCCCAGGTCGGGGTTGCTGATCCTGACGTTGGTTGGACGATTCCGTTTGAGAGGCGGAGTTAGGAGGGCGCATAGCCGCGCTAGCTGCTGCTGGGGAATTTTTGAGTTTTCTGAGGAGATCTACATTCAGTCTCATGGAGTTTAGTAATTGCGGGACAATTCCAGAACAAGAGGCTGGGAGGTAGTATGTGAGGCAGTAAGGGGATTAAATGCGATGGCAGATTCTTATTGAATTTGAAACTTAAATTGCTTATTTCTAAGATTCAAATGATTATTTTTATTCGACAATATGAGAAAATAAAGGACGTGGAATATGAGGAAATAAAGGGTATAGTTGAGGAGGGAATAGAAATGGTAGTTGAAGCCGGGAGGTGATGGCACACGCCTTTAATCCCAGCATTCAGAGGCAGAGGCAGGCTGATCTCTGTGAGTTGGAGGCCAGCCTGGTCTACAGAGAGAGTCCAGGACAGCCAAGGCTATAATTGAGAAACCTAGTCTAGAAAACCCAAACATAAATAAATAAATAAATAAATAAATAAATAAATAAATAAATAAGGTAGTTCATATATGTTGTGTTATGTGCACAGAAAAACCCAAAATGTAGGAAAACATGATTTTAATAAACTAATAGTGGCTGGAAACTATACATATAAAACAGAGCTGTCATCTGAGTGAGAATAAGGCAGCGTTTATTTTGAACTAAGTGATAGTTACCATGGCCAGGAAGCATTGATTCAGGTTTGCCTGAAAAACATGTTTCAAAATAAAAAGCAATTATACAAATTTTAACAATTACAGAACAAAAGACAAAGAAAGCATTTCTCAGGCACTTTGTTGGGGACACTGGAGGTAGGTAGGTTTCAGAAAGCATGGTCTTCAGCTAAAATAGTCTATACCACACTTCCCTTTGGGTTGACAGAAGTTAGTGATGTGCTGGTAATGCTTTCAGAAGGTTTTACCTGACAGTCAACACTGATGTTAAGGCAGATAGCTGGGCCACTAATGGCTAGTTAGGGCTCTAAAGATAGACACAAAGATTGTTTGGTTTTATAAATGCAACATTTCAGTTTTCTTTATCACAACATGTGTCATCTGTCTGTCTGTCTCTCTGTCTGTCTGTCTGTCCTTTTTAAAGACATTGTCTTATGTGTGCTTCCCATCCCCCCCCCCCCCCCCCCCATATATTGCAGTCTAGCCTTGAACTCCTGGTCTTCCTGTCTAGCGAGTACTAGGATTGAAGGTGTAGGGCCTGAATTTGTCAGTCTGCCTTGTGGAATCATCAATGTAGGTGAGCCTTTTTCTTCCATTCCCAATACAAAGTGAAATTCAGAGTTCTTCTGTGTTTTAATAGATTAGTAATAAAATTTTGTTTTAAGAGAATATGATTTGCAATAAATGTAAAATTAAAGAGTGCCAACTCTACAGCGAGCACTATAAAACACCTTTGAAATAAACTGAAGACCAAATAAACAAGGCTTTTGCCTGCCTGCTGCCTGCTACTGCTGCTTATCTGTCTGCCTGCGTGCCTGCTGCCTGCCTGCTGCTTGCTGCCTGCTGTCTACTTCCTGCCTGCCTGCTGCCTGCCTACTGCCTGCTGTCTACTTCCTGCCTGCCTGCTGCCT
>OU015747.1:36897517-36928730 GCA_907169655.1 Acomys percivali | reverse complement strand
GCTGCCTGCCTACTGCCTGCTGTCTACTTCCTGCCTGCCTGCTGCCTACTTCCTGCCCACCTGCTGCCTACTTCCTGCCTGCTGCCTGCCTGCTTGCCTGCTTGCCTACTGCCTGCTGCCTACTTCCTGCCTGCCTGCTGCCTACTTCCTGCCTGCTACCTACTTCCTGCCTGCTGCCTGCTGCCTGCCTGTCTGCCTGTCTGCCTGTCTGCCTGTCTGCCTGCCTGCCTGACTGTTGCCAAACTCCCCACCATTATGGTTGTGGACCTACACACACTCTGGAACTGAAAGCACCAATTAAAGTCTTTTTTTTTTAAAGTTTATTTATTTATCATGTATACAATGTCAGTCCGCACATACACCTGCAGGCCAGAAGAAGGCACCAGATCTCATTATAGATGTTTGTGAGCCACCATGTTGTTGCTGGGAATTGAACTCAGGATCTTTGGAACAACAGTGTCTTAACCTCTGAGCCATCTCTCCAGCCCCAATTAAACTCTTTTATAAGTTCTCTTAGTCATAGTGTCTCTTCAAAACAATTAAAAAAAAATAGGTAAGACAAACTTCAAATAATTTAATGACGCCTAGAGAAGTAAGAAAAATATGCCAATCCCTTAAAGCTCAATACCTCTGCAAATGTAATAACTGAATAACTTCTCATACTGTTTGTGTAATAAAAAACAAACAAACAAACAAATAGCACATCTAGCATGACCATACTCTGTGATCACTATATCATAGGAGATTGTCATGTCATGCACAGTTTTTTATTTTTTGTAAATGGTTTTCAAATTAAATATATTTCTTGAATTTAATTTTCAAAATATAGTATGATTACTATATAAGTAAAATGTCATTTAAATTTTGCATTATTATTAAACTGTCTATTTGCATGGTATATGTGTTTGCATAAGTGCCACAGTACTCATGTGAGGTCAAAGGACAACAGCCCTCTGCTCCCACTTTACTGCAGTTCTGGGATTGAACTCAGGTTATTGGGCATGCACAGCAAGCATGTTCCGCCAGAGTCATCTTCCTGGGACAATAAAATGGTTTAATATGAAATATAAGCTACTTTTAGGAGGTAGTTGAGCACAAAATGATTCAAAACTACAAAATATAACATTTCTCTACATTTTAATAATTTATACATAGACATAATTTTTAGTCTGGGAAACTTTAATAATTTTTGCTAGGTTTACATAGAGAAATTATTCATAAACTCATAAACTTGCTGATGATGACTCCTCTGTGTTCTTAGGGAAGCTTCTCTGCAAAGAATTCCCACCATATTCACATCACAATTATCTAACAGATCAACGGTTAACTGTGAGTACCATTTGTTTCAAGGGGAAATAAAAAAATACCCAGCAATATCAATAATTCAATCACAGTTATAGGCAAAAATTATTCTTTTTCTTTCAACTGTGTTAGAATGTTTCTACTTAAATTCTACCTTTGTCCTGATGTGCTCGCAATTGTAGCTGCCTCTGTTTAATGGTTCCATCAGTTATATCAGTGACTATCAGGACTCCCTGGGGTTCTCCAGAGGAGCTCCTGGCATTTGTGTCCCAGAACAAAAAATTAAAAAAAATAAAATAAAATAAATTTTAAAAAAATGGACATAGGCATTTGGAGAGTAACAAAGCAAAGAATGAGAATTTACTCAGAATGAATATGTTTCCAAGTGTGGAATTGGGCCAGAAGAGGGAGAGATTTTCAGTGGTGTATGAAGAGTTAGCTTTTCGTTTATAATCTATAGGTGACATTGGCTGGAGTGTTTCTAATTTTCCTGCTTGCCAACAGGTTTTTTTTTTTTTCTCATATGCCAACTTTATAGCCTTTGTGTAAGGCTCCTGGAGCTCACTCTCTACCTGTTTTGTCTCCTCTGAACCAAGAGCTGTGACCTAGGACATCTTATCAGGGAACCATAACTTGGCACAGATCTGTTTTACTTGACAGTTCCTTTCTGTCATGTTTAGAAGGTCTGCCTTAGCCAGTGTCCTATTCCTGTGAAGAGGCACCATGACCATGGCAATCCTTATAAAGGAAAACATTTAACGGGGACTGGTTTACAGGCTGAGAGGTTTAGTCCTTTACTGTCACGGTGAGAAGCATGGCGGAGTGCAGACAGACAAGGTGCTGGACCAGGAGCCAAGAGTCCTGCATCAAGACTGGCAGGAGGCAGGAAGAGAGTGAGATACTGGGCCTGGTTTGAGCTTCTGAAATCTCCATACCCCGCCCCTCCCCTGGGACACACTTCCTCCAACAAAAGCACAACTGCTCCAACAAGGCCAAGACCTCCTAATAGTGCCACTCCCTACGAGCCTTTTGCATTCAACTCACTAGTTTCTTTGTTTTATTTTGTGGGTGAGTGTTTTGCCTCCTTGTATGCATGTGCACCACAGGGGTGCTCAGTGCAAGAGAAGGGCACTGACTCCCTGGAACAGGAGTCTTGGATGGCTGTGAGCTGCAAGGTAGAGGCTGGGAATTGAAACTGGGTCCTCTGCAAGAACAAAAAGTGTTTTTTTGTTTGTTTGTTTGTTTGGGGTTTTTTGTTTTGTTTTGTTTTTGGCTTTTCAAGACAGGGTCTCTCTATGTAGCCTTGGCTGTCCAGGACTCCCTTTGTAGACCAGGCTGGCCTCGAACTCACAATGGCCTGCCTGCCTGTGCTGGGATTAAAGGTATGTGCCACCATACCTGGATCAAAAAGTGCTCTTAACAAAGGCAGAGGTGCTAGGGACTGGGAACAGTTGGCAGGCAGAGGGGCCTGGCGGGCCACACACTGCCAGCCCACCTCTCCCCACATTTGTTTAGAGCATTTAAGTGCCCAGGATGCTCAAATTTGTACCCTCAGAAGAAATGGATTTGCATCTTGTGATTTGTTTTAAAAAGCCAAGAATAACCTATAATGGGGGTCCATGGCAGATGGAGCCCTTGTTGGAGCCAGAGACTCTGGAGGAATAAATCAACAGAGCCACAAATCTCCTGAAAGGGGCCAATATCAATGGTTTCTAGAAGCAGCTCAACGAAGACTTTGAGGGGCCTCCACTTACCACCTGCTTGCTGGTCCACAAGATCCAGTCCCCTTGTCGGCCAGCAACAAGCTGGCAAATTGAACAGGAATAGGATTGTCAACTTTTAGAAGTTATATTGTCATGATGTTTTGTTCATTTGTTTCCTTGTAGTGTTGTTGTCTTTTTTGAGTGAAAGCACTCTCCAATTTTGTATTAACAAGGAGGTTTGTTTTCTTAGTCCTTGTATTCATGCTACAGAGTATGTCGGAGAGATTCCTCCCCATTGGTTCCTACTCATACCACCTTAAGTCTGTAGTTATTGGCTGGACTTTCATAGCCAATAGCAAACCATCTCTGATAAGTTCATTCTCCCAACTCCCAAATTTCTACAACTTTCTACAAGTTTTTTTTTTTTTTTTTCCCAACTCACATTGTTTCTTGACTGAAAAGTTTTGGCATTCTACTTGGGGGAAGACCGAGACATAGAAATCACTATGACCTGAAGACCATGCTGGGCTTGCGGGGTGGGGGCGGGGAAGTTTGTTTACTTAGCTTCCTCCAGATGGATGGAAGAAACTGCAGGGACCACCAAAATCCTAAAGCCACACTCTGAGAAGGGAGAGTGAAGAACAAGCCTGGATTCCCAAAATGCCACAGAGCATGGGACCCAGCATGGGTTGGCCTGCCTCAGGACCAGCTAGGCATTGTCCTTCGAGAGGCAACATTTCTGAGCATGGTTCCCAAGGCCAGCAGTATCAGTATCCCTTATAACTGATTGGAAATCTATATTCTGATACCATTCTCTACACCCTGGATAGAGACTCAGTGCACAGTTACCTGAACTCTGATAAGCCTGCAGCTAATTTTTATGATTCTGTAGTGTCTACACATGACCTTCCTAGGCTTTCTCAAGGCTATGTGCAAAATTTTCAAATGTGTTATTATGCAGATGTCCCGATGAGACTCCGGGCTGAACTCTTTTAAGTGTAATATTCTTATTCTTACTATGTAAGCAGCTGGTGTATAAAAGATTTTGTGTAACAAAGTCTAGTTTAAAAAATGTATCTCGGTAGAGGAGAAAAGCAAATAAGCAGTTATATTGTCTTCATATGTTTCATTCACACAAAGCTTAAAGGAAATATTCAAAAATTAGCTATATTTTTCTTTTAGCTCTGAAAGTATACTAATGCTTATTTCGGAAATGTTGCTAATAAGTTATCTACAATGAAGGTGCTATGCTTTTAAACTAGAAAGAATGCTTCCAAAGTATTATCTATTATGTTTGCAGATAACCAGTATGATAATCATATGAGAAAGAAAGGGATTCTATTACTAAAATGGAAGTATAAGACATGTTGCATGAAACTTCATACAAGAATGAAAAGGATCTGTAGTGTGCTAGCAATCAGTCCCTTTATATTTAATCCTGCTATTTAATATGTAATGTCAATTTATTAGGTCAACTCAGTCCTACTCTGTCCTTGCTTTTTGTCACTTTTTCTTCTCTTCCTTGCCTAGCATTCTAAATACTATACCAGAAATGTCTTAAGTAAGTAAATACTTTTAGCAAAGTATCAAGATACAAAATTAGCATATAAAATCAGTAGCTTTCTTATATAACACACACAATCATCCTTTGAACTAAATCAGGTAAACTATTCATTCACAGTAGCTTTAATAATAATAATAATGAATATAACATAAACTATAAAAATATAATAAAATACCACAGAATAAACCTAACTAAGGTGGGAAGACCTCTACAATAAATATTTAAAATTCTGAGAAAGATGAAGTTGGAGAGAGAGGCTCAATGAATTTTTTTGTTGATTCTTAGAAAAGATCCTGAATTTGCATGTCATATTGAGTTTGTATCTTGTTACTTTCCTTAAAATGTTTATGAGTTATGAGAGTTTATTGAAGGACTCTTTAGGATATTTAGAATTTAGGCTCATATCATTTACATGCAGACAGAGTTTCCCTTCTGTATTACTACTACTACTACTACTACTACTATTATTATTATTATTATTTATTATTATTATTATTATTATTATGTTTTTTGAGAGAGGATTTCTCTGTATAGCCTTGGCTGTCCTGTACTCACTTTGTAGAATAGGCTGGCCTTAGTTAAAGGCATGAGCCCCTACGCCTGGCTTGAGTTATGTATTATTTGTATACCTCTTGTTACTTTGTCTTGCCTTATGGATCTGATTTACATTTCAAGCATTTTATTGAATAAGATTGGCAAGAGTGGACACTCTGATCTTATTTTTAGAAGAAATGTTTCTTTTTTAAACTTCAGTGTAATGTGGATTAACTTGTGCTATGTACATAGCTTCACGCATTCTAACTAATACTTTTGTCTTATTTGATGTGTATGGATGTTATACCTGTGTGTATGCCAATGCATTGCATTTGTGTGTGGGGGTGTGTGTGTGTAGGACAGAAGAAGAAATCAGATCCCCTGGAACTGAAGTTACAGATGGTTGTGAACAAGCATGAAGGTTCTGAAACTTGAACTTGTGTCCTCTGGAAAACAGCCAGTACCCTAATGCACTGAGCCACTTTCCAGGACCCCAAAGTGTAGGTATTAATTTATTCCATTGATGGCAGAAATAGAGCAATCTTCTCCCCATTGTTAAGTGTCTTCTCTTGTTTTCATTCAGGGATGTTATACCTTTGTGAATTTTTATGTTTTTTAAATTTTTATTGAGAATATATTATAGAATACTGTAAACAAAGGAATTTTTGTGTTAGATGAAGGAAAGATAAACCTGTTTCCTAAGTGTGGGATGGTGAATGGTCTTGTGAGAGAACAGGTGAGGTTAATCCACTAGAAGACCAGCTACCTCGTGCGGGAGCTTGATTGTTGCCAGCTCAAATGATCCCGTGAACAGACTCTGAGAAAAGATATATAAATGAGCCCAGAACTGGAGGCGGGGATTTTGGAGACTTCTGATGGTTTTGGCTGTTCATCACTGCACTTAGAGATGCTCCTAGAGAGAACCACTCGAGGGAAGGCTTCGGGGCTCCAGCTCCTACTGAGGTTCCGGGTTCTGGTCACTCCAGGTTCCAGCAGAAGAAATCCTGTTCATTATGCCAGGAGAACCATTCCTCGGAACTGATCTCCTTACAGTTTTGTTATTGTGTTCCTTAATCCTCTTTTCCTATTGTTTTGGTTAGTCGGGTTATAAGTGACATATACTCGGTTAATAAGTTGTAATAAAATATATTGGATAAGAAAATTGAGCCTACAGTTAGACTGGATCATCTCTGTCTTAGTAACTTTTTTTTTTTTTTTTTTTTTTTTTGCTTCAGTAAAATACCATGACAAAGGAAACCTATGAAAGAAATAATTTTATTTGAAGTTTATTGTTGCAGAGGGTAGGAGTCCATGACTAATGATAGAGAGCATGGCAGCCGGCAGGCAAGCATGGTCCTAAGAGCAGGAGCTGAGAGCCCACATAATTATCCATAAGTAAAATATAGAGAGAGCCAGCTGGTAATGTCAGGGGCACTTCTCCAATAAGGCCACACCTCCTAATCCTTCACAAAGAGTTCCATCGAATGGAGACCAACTATTCAAATATATGAGCCTATGGAGGAATTCTCATTCAAAACTCCACATTCCACTCCCTGGTCCCTAGTAAGTTTGTGGCAATATCATAATGCAAAATGCGTTTAACTCAATTGCAAAAGTCCCCATAATCTTTGACAGACTCTACATCGTTTCAAATTCTCTCCTGAGACCGCAAGGTGATCTTTTCATTGTAAATCCCCTGTAAAATGAAAAACAAAATTACATGCTTCCCACATATATTAGCACTCAAAAGAGTGAAAACACTGGGCCTAAGCAACAAGGAAGCCAAGCAGGGAAAACGCCAAGTCCCGTAGTTCCTTATCTGATGTCAAAAGGCTCCTGATAGCTCTGTCCTTCCAGCTTTACTGAGTACCACATGCTGGTCTCCCTTGTGATGGTTAACTGTATACAGCTCCTCTTAGCAGATGCCCCACAGCTCTGGCACTTCGCACATCTTGGGGTCTCCTGTGAAATCTAGGCTTCAATTTCACAGTTTCACACGATGACCTCTGTGGGCCTCCGTGCAGGGACTCTTCAGCCATATGCCTGTCCCCGGTAGTTGCCCTTAAACAAGGAGAAAATTTTCAGAAGCCTTTTACTCATGTATCCGTCATGACTTTAAAACCACAACCACATGAATTAACATGGCCACACTGGGCTACCAGTGTGAGGTGCGCCATGGCCAATTTGAACTACATTCATGGGAGCTTTGATTTGTTGTTGCATTTTAGGAGCAGAAAATTCCTCAGGCCTTTTCCTACAATTTGGAAGCTTGGTTGGGTGAGGTCTTTCCCTGAGGGCACCCCTCCCTCCCTTCCTTGCAATTCAGATAAAGCTTCTCTTTAATCTCCTTATCTCTTTCAGTAGAGCCTTAGCTCCAACCTCAAATGTCCTAGGGATCTTTTTCATTAAGCTCTATATTTTGTATTTCTTTGTGATCCACTTTTTTATTGTATATGAATGATTGCTATTAGCCGCAGGGAGACTCAATATTAGGCTGTCTTGAAATCTCCTGTGACAAAGAAATGAGTCTACTAGTTGTAAACTTAGCCTCAGCAAAAACAAAACAAAACAAAACAAAACAAAAACAAAAACAAAAACAAAAACAAAAACAAAAAACAAAAAACAACTTTAGGACTAGGACAAAAAGCAGCCATGTACCTTGTCAAAATATCACAAGAATGGCCCCTAAACCAGTTGTTTAATGCTGCTCCCATCTGAAACCCCTGGGGCCGGCCTCCACAGACCACATTGCTCTCAATACTATCTTCTTCCAAGCTCCTCCTAGGATGGCCATTAAGTCAAGGCCCACTTACAGAATTCAACCACTGTTTTAGTCCAAAACTCCCAAAATCTTTCACATTGAAAACCCCACCTAGTTAGGCCAGTCACAGCAATAACACACTCCCTGGTACCAATTTCTGTCTTAGTTACTTTTTTTCTGTTGCTGTAATAAAGACATCCTGACCAAGACAACTTATAGAAGATAGTGTTTTATTTGAGGCTTGTGGTTTCAGAGGATTGAAGCCCTTGCCCATCATGTTGGGTAGGGCAGATATGATGCCAGAGCAGTAGCCAAGAGCCCACATTGTGAGACAAAGCCGTGAAGCAGAGTCAGAGACACTGGGAATGGCCCATGCTTCCCCCTAGTGACACGCTTCCCTCCAGAAAGCCACCATGTAATTCTTTCCAAACAGTTCTACTAACTAGGAACCAAATATTCAAACTTGTGAGCTTCTCATTTAAACTGCCTAATATTCTTCCTCTAAGTTCTCTCAGGAGTTGGAGTTTGGTTAAAAAATAAATAAATTTCCCACATGCTCGGGTCTTTGAACGTTGGTTCCTAGCTGTTTATGGAAGCTGTGGGACTTTCAGGAAGATACCGCCTTACTGAAGGAAGTGGGTCGCTGGGGGAAGGTTTGAGGCTCCATATCCTGTGAGGTTTCATATTCTGGTCCCACATCTTGTGTTCTTTCTGCTTCCTGGTCTGCTGAGATGTAAAGTTTCTCAGTGACACGTTCTAATCACCACAGGCCTTACCGTGTTTTTCCTGCCATGATGGATATTTCCTTTCAAACCACAGGACCAAATAAATCTCTTTTTCTTTAAGTTTCCTCTTGCCAAGTACTTACGATGTTATAGCAATGAGAGGCTAACACATATGTTTGAATAGTTTAGGCAGTGGTATAAAGATGGAGTAGAAATTGTTGACACATTCTTAGGGGCTACCTCTGTTTTAATAGTTAAAAAATATTTTTGGTTCTATTATTGTTCTTTGACAATTTTGTGCATGTATATACTGAGTTTTCACCCCCACCCCACCCTCTTTCATTCCCTGTCTATTCCTGTTGAAACCCATTGTCTCCACAATAAACAGTCTCCTTGTCTTCCCCTTAAAACATTTTTGTTGGGCCAACTGAATTTAGTTACGTTTACTTTCATGAGCATAAGTAATGAGTGTGTACTGAAATGTGGGCAATTAATAAGTAGCTATCCATTGGGGTAAAAAGGTCCCATCATAGTCTGCACTCATTAATTGCCCATTGTGCCTCTGTGAAGGGCCTCAAGATCTTTTAATCTATGCATGATTAAATGGTTTTAAGATGGTACAGGAATTGTATAGGTGGCCATACTGCAGTGAGTTCACGAATGCAATGGCCACTCCATGGTCAGAAGACACTGTTTTGTCACACTCCTCAAGCTGTATCACTGATTTGTTGTTATTGTTCACTTTACATCCCAATCATAATGCCCTACCCCTCAGAAAAGGGGACTCTCACCCCCCCAAACACACACACACAACCCATCCCAGCACATCAAGCCACATCAGCACTGAGCACATTCTCTTCCTCTGTGGCCTGATAAGGCAGTCCCAAGAGAGGGAAGTGATTAGAAAAACAGACAATAGAGTCCATGTCAGAGACAGCCCCTGGGCCCCTTACTAGGGGACCCACATGAAGACTAAGCTCCGCCCTCATCAGCTACACATGTTTCCTCTGAGAGGCTCCAGCCAGCAGCAGATCAAAACAGATGAGGAGACTCACAGCCAGACATTAGGCAGAGCACAAAGCAGCCCTGAGGAAGATAGAAGGACCTGGAGGAAACAAAAGCTCTACAAGAAGACCCAGGCCTGAGGGGCTTATGGAGACAGAAGCACCAAACAGTGGCTCTGAAATTTCTACCCACTCTTCCATTCTATTGCCTGAGCTCAGGTGGGGGCCATGCAGATATCCCTTAGCGGTGGGCACTATACTTTGCACTGTGATTAGTCATGGATCTCCACAATAACCCCTGCCTAGTGCAAAAAGAAGCTTCTACTAGTGAAGGCCCGAAGCACCATTGATCTTTGGCAATAAAAACAAACATTTAGGAGGCAGTTCTAAACTGTTTTCATTTAATATGGTAACATTAGTGGGGTTCCTTCGGATGTCTGTATCTTCCCTAGGCATGGCATCATGACCAGAATTACAATGCCAAATATTAATTCACTCCTGTGGAACAGTCCTCAAATATCATCAAACATTTTATCTTCATAATAGCCATGCGTCTGTTGCACTAGTGGACATATCTTGCCTTATGGGTCTTCACTGTAAGCTGTGGGCCCTATGGCTGGATAGGATAACTGATGCTCTTCTCCCCCATCAGCTTGTGTAGTACCTTCCAGAAATATCAAAGCTATGCAGGGTGGGGAAAAACATCCACTTAGATGCAGCTTGACTTTCAAATTTCTTGGAATACAGGGAGTTACCAATAGGGTTCGTCAGGAGGGTCTTAAGATCTTATTCTGATGGGCAACATGAGCAGTGGCAACATCCTGAAATTGTTTTTCTGATTTCTCTCATTCTTCTTGACCAGCAGCTTATAGTCGAGTATTCCACACCCCAGACTTAGATTTTATGGGATAAATTTTATCTTCTTAAAGAAGCATTAACCACCCATTCAGGAAGCTGTCACTTTAGGCTTTAAAAATTATAAGTATGTATGTATGTATGTATGTATGTATCCATCTATCTCTATATGTATATGTATATCTATCTATCTATCTATCTATCTATCTATCTATCTATCTATATTGGATCTATCTATCTATCTTTTTCTATTATGAGTTCTGCAATTAATACATACTTTTAATAGGAATTCTAGTCCTATTACAGTGAAAAAGTACAAAGTGAAGATACTTATTAAATGACCAGCTAAGAACCTTCCTTCTAAAATAATAGTAATACTATAATGACAGCTCAGTGATTTTTCCATCGCAATAGACTATGTCAAGCGTCAAGTCTGCCATAACAGGAAGATCATGAAGCCGCCCCCATCTGCCCTGAACTTTCTATTACTGACACACAGCTGCCTTCTGAGAAGACTGTTACCTTTGCAAATAGATGAAGACTGACTTTGGAAGTAGGGAAGGAAGAGAGAGGCTTAACAGCTCAGAAGACAATCGCTCTGGAAACGGTGGAAGAGTTCTGATAAATGTAACCAGATGCCTTAGAATTGATTGGAGCCCCCTGCCTTTTCTTTTTGTTCTTTTTTTTTTTTTTTTTTTAAAAAAGGGGCTGTTTTTTTTTTTTTTTTTTTTGGTAATTTTTGTTAGCATATGCTACAATGTGTTTCATTACCTTTGTATTCATGTGGATCATTGCTCTTCGTTTATGTTGTTTATGTCCACCTTTTATCCCCTCTTCCATCACCCACTCCCACTTCTGCTGCACCCCATCCTAGCCTCCAAACAATCCTCAGTCAGACCCTGTGCCTCCTTCCTGCTTCCTTTTTACCATTTTTGGTTGAAATGAGTCTTAGTGCAATTCAAGGATGTACTTCTGAATCCATTCTTATTGCTTACAATGACATTATACTCACTCCCCAAGGCTACAAAATATTATTTTCCCTTTGGTCAATGTATTTGTTAGTTTCAATATTTTTTATGAGTTTAATAAAGATTTTTATTTAGAAGTTTAGAGAAAGCAAGTTTAAAGTTTGAAAATCCTTGGCATGAAAGTTAAGATCAGGATGTAAGTAGAAACTTGTAATATATTTATTCAGACTCACTATATTTGTTGGAGTTTTGCTGTCACTTATGTTGTGTAGCTTTTATAAAAAATATCATGCTGTGGCTTCCAAGGGACCTTTCACTGACTATGCTACACGTCTACAAGGTGGATCTAGATAGTTTAAGGGAATGAATCCTGGGCTTGAACGTTGACAGTAAGTATCTATTTCATTCTGCAAAACCAAGAATGAATTATTTAGTTTCTCTCTGCTTCAAAATCTTCATGTATAAAATGAGATTAGTAGTAAGTGTCTCGCTGGGTTGTCAGACTTGAGGAAACAGTATTTGAAAAATGCAGCACAAAGTATAAAATTGTTAAGAAAGGTTAGTGTGGTTCATGTTCTTACAGTGCTATCAAGGTGGACACTCAATGTCAGATTAATGCCACTAATGCAACTATGACTTATTGTACAAATGAGAAAGTATTCCACTCTGTTGTGCTTCCAAAGGACCCAGTTGGTTTCAGTTACTATGATGTAACTAAATATACTTCACCCCAACAATGCTGTCCAAATTTCAGCTACTAAAGCATATTAGTGAGTAATTATTTGGAGTACAAATTTCATTTCTATCTCGCTATCCACAAATATCTACATAGTAATAGGTACATATCATCATTAGTGACCAATCACCAGGATGTCCAGTTCCTCAATGATTGGCTCCTATATACCTATTATTCTATTCATCCACAGGGAACAAAGGAGCACTTGTGCTGCTCTTTGTCTCTTAGTGACAAATCCGTGTGACATTTTACACAAATGGACAAGTGGATAAGATGAAGGTACCATAAAAAGAGTGAAAAATGGCAACTTTGGAGGTGAAGTTCAGCTGGAAAGTAAGTGGCATGTCAGAGCAAATGCTGCCCATGGGAATGTTGCCTTTGTCACTCCGGGGAATTTTATCTAGGTTTGCAGCCAGAGGCTCGGTTCAGGTGGACTCAGCAGTATAGATGGAGACAGTGGTTGTGGCAGAAAGGGCGGTGATGCCACAGAGAGTGTGACTGCGATGAAAACTTCCTATTTCAGAAACGTTCTGAGGCATTTTATCATGATCCAAGTGCAAAGGATGAAGTGCTTGATGCGGACTGAAAACACACACCTAGGGAGGGGAAAGAAGCTTGCTCATTGTTTTAAGTTACGACATGAAGAGAAAAAAAAACGCTGTATGAGATATTTTTAGTATAACAGTATTTTACAAATTTTTCTTTTTAAAAATATGCAATATAGGGGCTGGAGAGATGGCTCAGCAATTAAGAGCACTAGCTGCTCTTCCAGAGGACTCGGGTTCAGTTTCTGACACTCATATGGCATCTCACAGCTGCCTATAACTTCTGTCCCAGGGGACAGAAGTACAGTCATATGGACATATGTGCAGTCAAAACACCAACGTACATAAAATAAAAACAAAAAAAGGATATCTAATATATAATGATAATGTTATTTTAGATGACCAGTGATGAGTTTTCCTTTTCTTAATTTTCCTTGGAGAATTCTGTTCATGTGCACAATGAGATCCTTCCTACACCCCTATTTCTCATTCTAAATTCCCCCAGCTCCCTTCATTGCACCATTTCCTCATCCTTCTTTTGTTTTTTTGGCAACTCACTAAGTCCAGTTGGTGCTGTCCCTATATGCAAGGGCACCCACTGGAGCACGGGAACCCTCCCAGGTACTGTATCCTCAGAGCTGCATTTCTAAAGACTAAGGCATATTCCTAAATAAAACCTCATCTTAGTAATCAAAATCAGAAAATTATGCAATTACTTTCAAGTCATGTCTACAAGAGTATGTACTGGTAACTGATACCACTGTGTTTTTATTGTACATATAATTTGATCTGATTTCAAAGGGATCACCATGGTAGTCCGGTCTTTTGTTCCTGTTTTACAAATTTTGCTTCAAATGATGTCAAAATGAAGCTTATTGCTTCTTGACAGTGGTTATATCACACTGCTTCTTCCTTGTGGGTATAAAGCAATACATCAAAAGTTATTCTGAGACCTCCCAGAAATAATACATCTGTCTCAGTTTTTAATATATATATTTTTTATGGTCTGGTAAAACACACACACACACATACACACCAACAAAAAAAAAAAACTTTGAGTTACAAAGATATTTGATGTGTGGTCTTGAGTGTTCACAGAACCATTTCGTCCCACGAATTGTGCAGCCCATGCAGTGCTGTGATCGCACTGGACCAACCACACAGCACCATGACCTGCCAACTCTCGCAGCCATTAAAGAGACAGTGGGTTCCTCATGCTGATTCTCATTTTTTTTTTCCTTATTTTCTTCCATCTCACTATGAACTGAAAAACTTCTCTCAGGTTCTTTATTTAGACATGTTTCACTTACCTGAGTATCTATTTTGTGTTTTAATCCCCGTCCCCTCTTGTGAGGCAGTGGTGCCAAGATTAATTGTCCCTCGGCCCCGTTGGTCCTGTGGTTCCTTCACTTGCTCTTCACACCTCTGCGATCAGTTTCATTCCATATAAACTCTCATCGAGTTAAAAATATTTTAATAAATGTTCCATTTGTTTCATGATAGGATCTTGACCCAGATAATGTCTTTGCTGCTTAAAACCCAGTTTTTTGTTTTGTTTTGTTTTGTTTGTTTGTTTGTTTTTTTGAGGCAGACGCAGGCAGGCAGATCTTTGAGTTTGAGCCCAACTTGGTTTACAAAGTGAGTTCCAGGACTGCCAAGGTTACACAGAGAAACCATGTCTCATAAAAACACAGAAAAATAAATAAATAAAACCCACTTTTTAATTCCTTCCAGACAAAAGGATATCAAGGATTAGCTGTCTCTGTATCTCTGCATATCTTTTTATCTCTGCGTATTTTTAAAAATGTATTTATTTATTATTCTGTATACACTGCTCTGCCTACATGTACACCTGCACGCCGGAAGAGTGCATTAGATCACATTATAGATGGTTGTGAGGCACCATGTGGTTGCTGGGAATTGAACTCAGGACCTCTGGAAGAATAGACAGTGCTCTTAACCTCTGAGCCATCTCTCCAACCCCTCTGCATATTTTTTAACCTCTTCATATTTTAATGCTATTCCCTTAAAAGTCCAGAAATCAATATTTTAAAGTCTCTATGGACTAAAAAACAGAGCGAGAGAGTGCGAGCAAAAGAGAGAAGAATTTCTTTTTATTAATTAATTTATTTGTTCACTTTATATCCCAGTTGTAGCACCCTCCCTTCTCTAATCCCTTCCCTCCCTCTTCCCCTCCCTCCTCCCCTCCCTCCTCTCCTATCCCTCAGCTCCTCCCCCCTCCTCTCCTATCCCTCAGCTCCTCCCCTCCCTCCTCTCCTATCCCTCAGCTCCTCCCCTCCCTCCTCGCCTATCCCTCAGAAAAGGGGAGCCCCTCCCAACCCATCAACCTAGCTCATCAAGACAAATCAGGACTCAGCAGATCCTTTTCCCCTGTGGCCTGGCAACTCCTAATTCAAGTTCCAGTTATAAACACATAAGAAATCCCACAACTACTTCCCTTGAAGTTTTTGTAGCTATTTTTAGCACAGTATTATTTTTTAAAACTCTAACTCCCACTGTTACCTTTGCAAGCTTATTAGCCTATTACTTTTTACATATTTGTTTTTCCCCTCTATTTTTGTTCTTTTCTCTGCTATATTCCATAAGTTGTGATCACTTGACTCTTTCAAACTGGATTGCTTGCTTTTTCTTTTAGCTTGGTTCCTTCCTTACAGAGTTTTTGTTGTTGTTTTTGTTTTTTGTTTTCCTATAATACTGTTTTCTTTTTAAAAATATTTTCATTAGTTCCTTTAAATTTCTGTGTAACATATTTGATTATAATCACTCGCTCTTCCCTACCATCTTCCTTTACCACCTAGACTTGTAACCCCTCACACCAAGGCCAGTGTGTGGGTCTTCAAGTGGACTGTGACTGACTTATTAGGGTCTGCATTGTCACAGAAAGGGACCATGCCCCTCCCAGCAGCTAAGACTTGCTAGTAAAGCTTTTAAGCTAGGATCACTGCAACCAATTCCTCTCTTCATGCTAGATTTGGTCTGTCTCAGGCTTTCCCAGTTCTGTGCATGGACAGGATGTCATATGTGCTGCTCTCTGCAGTGTCCAGAGGACAGCATTTCTTTGTAGTCATCTGCCCAGAGCTTCTGCAGGCTCCCTTTCTCTGACCCTAGGTCAGAAGACATTTTGTAGATGGTTCTTTTGCATAGATGATGGGTATACAATCGAACGAAAGGGTAACAATGATTGAATACTGGAGCAATTCCCCAACTGGTAGATTTTCTTTGCTTTGCACAGTTGTTTAGTGTGTGCATGGTCTAAACCAGCAGTTGTCAACCTGTGGGTCTCAACTGCTTTGGTATTATCTAAGACCATAAGAAAATGCAGATACGTCACAACTCATGACAGTAGCAGGTGTTAAAATTAGGAAATAGTAATGAAATAATTCTGTGATTGAGGGTCACCACATCACGAGGAACTGTACTAAAGGGTCACAGTGTTAGAAAGGGTGAGAGCCTTGGACTCTAAACCTTGATTTGTGGGATAAGAAAAAATCATGGACCTTATATCAGTTTTGAAGTCTAGGCCTGTGCTGGGCATGCTGTGCACCCTTATCTTCCTCATGTGCAGCTTCAGCCTGTGCAAGAATACAAGCAACACTACTTTGTCCTGGGGACCAGGGATGGACCCTGCTCCTCTGTCTTTTGTTTTGCTTTGTTTTGTTTCAAGACAGGATTTCTCTGTGTAGCCATGGCTGTCCTGGATTCATTTTGTAGACCAGGCTGGCCTCAAAGTCACATTGATCCACCTGCCTCTGCCTCCCTGAATGCCACTACACCCGGTCTTTAAGAAACGCAAATCCCAATATATCTGACAGACATATTTATGAGGCAGGAACTATTGAGGACTTGCTTATCCTGTCTTGGCAGAGTTTGGCCATCAACTCTGCCTATATCCAAGCTTGCCCTTTTTCAGGAAGAATTCTGTCTGTGGTAGAAATCAGGACATTTTGCCCAGTGGCTTGTTTGCTAAATTTGAAGCCATCTCCATAAGGAGGTTCTTCGATGCTCATCGTCCTCTTTGAGGTAGGCTGGGTGTTGCCAGGAGTTAACCTGTCTCATTGTCAGTGATTCTTTAAAATAATAAAAACATTTTTAAATGCCATATTATGCATGTCTGTAAGATTTTTGAAGACCTTATCTAACTATCTTACCTTATCTTTCTATAGAATCATATCTATCTGTTGTACCTAAGATGTATATTCTTGTGATAAAAGTAAACTTGTAATTGACATGACCATGATTTGGTCAACTAACAATTAACTTGCATAACTTATTTATCCTAAACAGCCTGAAATATCACTTCAAAGTATTGGAAGTAAACCTTTTATTATAATTGAACTATATGGGCACAATACCTCATATTGGAGTATGTGTGTGTGTGTGTGTGTGTGTGTGTGTTTAGTGAAGAATGATCTTACATTTGAATTCTATATCACTGTATCTAGAATTAAACTTATTTTGCATCTATATACAAAAGATGCTCCAACGTTATAGAGAGCTTTGGGTGACTATTCAGGTAGCAAACTGTCTCTGTTACCTTCTAATTTGGAAAGCTACTAAGCTGCACTCCCAGCATACTCAGATAATCAAGCTTATTCCTTCTTAAGTCTCTGATGGGGTTGAAGACCAGGTAGCTTAGTTTTACAAAAAAGCTTAGTTGTTTAGGGGTTAAGATGTTTTTAGGTCTAGATAGATGTTTTAAGTTGATAATGACAAGATGTGATAGAGATTGATTTACATTCAGAATTTTAGATTCACCAAGATAGGAAAGATGTTTTCTTCAAGGCTGTCAAATGCAAATAGCCAAAACACTAAGAATGTAACATTCATATAATTCCTGATTGTGTCATAGTTCTTCTTGCTGTAGGTAGTTTATTGTATATATGGGTAATAATATAAATGTATATGTAGAAAATAAAAAATGTCTAATTAAAAAAGAAATGAAGTTATACAAATTAAATGTTAGTAGATTAAATTATGGTCATGTCAATTGCTAGTCTACTTTTATCACAAGAATACACATCTTAGGTACAGCAGATATATATATAACTCTATAGAAAGACAGTCTTCAAACGCCCTAGAGATATGCAGAATATGGCATTTAAAAATTCCTGATTGTGTCATGGTTCTTCTTGCCATAGGTAATCTATTGTATATATGTGTAATAATATAAATGTATATGTACAAAAATAAAATAATAATAATAATAAAAAAAGAAACTCACATCCTCTCTCTTTTATCTGGTGCCATCTTGCTGTCTTCTGTATGCTCTCACTGTTGGCCCTTCTATTGCTGCTCCCTTATCTCCATGACTGAAATAATATTGGACCCCCACAGCTGTGCCAGCTCATCCATGAGCATCCAGCTTCCTTCATATGTCTAGTCATTATCAGCTTATGATGAACGACTGTCTTCTCTGTCTTACTCTTTTCCAGTGCTGGCTTGTGGGTACCGGCTGCTGAATACTATGGTCTGGATCTATATTTTCATAAGTCTACATCTTCTCATGGTCTTGCATGTCTACTTTGGACACCCTTTAAGCTACCAGGGAATATATCTTTATAGGCCATAATTTATTGATCAGATTTTACAAATCCTGCAGGCAAAATTTTCAACAAACTAAAAATTATACATAGCTGCCTACAGATCATCAGATTCTGAAGGAAGGTAAGCTCATCTCCCCCCAATACTTGGTTGGAACAGGAAGGGTGCCGAGACGTTTTCCGTAGCCAACAAAATATGTATGGACCAACAAAATACGTATGGACCAACTATGTGTCATTGTCATTTAAAAGCTTCAAGAACCAATGAATGGGTCCCAAGAGGGAGGAAAACTCTGTCTCAATGAACCAAGAACTGGGGATAAAGCTTAGTGGAAAATGCTTGCCTAGCACATAAAAAGGTGACATCATATGAAAAGATACTTAGTACAGTCTGATTTAAAGTCTGATGTTTTTTAAGTGTCGGCATGGAGCATAACTGAGTATGTGTAATGGTAGGTTAAAAATAAAAGTTATAAGCTGAGCATGGTGGCACACATTTTTAATCCCAGTACAGAAGGCAGAGGCAGGTGGATTCCTGAGTTAGAGGCTAGCATGGTCTACAGAGTGAGTTCAAGTCAAGTCTACACAGAAAAATTCTGTCTCAAAAACCTCCCCAAATTATTTAAATTAATGTAATTTAAAGAAAAATGTCTCCATAAGGCCCTTTAATTCTGTGCCTGTGTGTATATCACCCTACCAAAATAGACATATACCTTCTTCTTCTGAAAAACAACCACAGACCCTCCGCCCAGCTTCAAAATAGTCCGAGTCTACAGTGTTGTCTCACTAAAAACATAAGACATATAAACAAAAATAAAGAGGCCCACAAATTCTCAGAGTGGGTTCCATGCGTCCAACATACTGGTAGATAGCTCCCTTAGTGCTAGCCGCACAAGCTTGGTCGCACTTCAGCAGAGCTGGCTTACAAACTGTCTTCACTGAGGACTGCAAGAAACAGACTATGAAGAAGTAGGCCTGGCATTCTGGGATTAGCAGTTCTAGAAAGAATCTTTGGACCCCTTCCACTCCACACTTTACCCAAGAGGGTGCTTGTGCTTATGTGCCTTCCCACCCTAACCCCCTGGTGTTTATCTGGATTGTCTCTCTGATGGATTAGTGGGTTAAAGAATGCGCACAGTAATACATTTTGATGTGCACTCATAGACTGCATGTCAGGAGTTTGTATCAATGTAGCCATTTGCCAGAAAAGCCTGACACTGTTTTTATTGCTTAGGGGAAAACTTATTTTTAACATTGTGTTTTAAATCATGTAATTGCACACATGTCCAAACCTGATGTTTTGTGCTGTGAATGTCTGATGCACCATGATTTGGTATAATAACTGTCATAATCCATTATTTAATGGAATTATTGTAGTACTTTGGGAAAAAATAACTCTGGGCTCATTGCAAAATTTGTTTTACTATCTATGAGTGGCACCTGAAACTGTAAGTATTTAAGTGATTGCTTCTCAGAAGGTGTTCATCTGAGTGCAAATGAGTTTGGCTCAGAATGGCTTTTAGCGGGCATTTGACAGCTTGGATGACTGGCACGTTGTCATCTTCATAACACACCTAACGTGCGGAGTGCCAAAAATCACAAACAGGTTTGGTGTAGTTAAAGAGCTGAGAGCTTGTCCAACTTAGTTAATTTCTTAAAGCACAGCAGCAGAAATATGCCAACTTTAATTAAAATTGTAATCCATAATGTAAAACATGATTATCTTGTATGAAGATGCATACTTGTATTTTACTGTTCTATACTTTCTTAGAATGAATAAATCCCTGATCCTGTCTGATGCAACCAGATGAGACCAATCAAGACTAGATGAGATGAGACCAGACCAGACCAGACCAGACCAGACAGATCATAACAGTCAGCATTTCCTTTCTCTGGCTATTTTTGATTGGTTGATTGGTTGCTGTAGGGCTATGTAGCTAGGGATTTTAATTAAACAATTAATGTAAGATACATCATATTGCTATATATCGTAGACTGGTGTTGGACGTTTTTTTTTGTTGTTGTTGTTGCTTTTTTTTTGGCTGTTCTGGAATTCACTCTGTAGACCAAGGTTGGCCTCAAACTCATAGAGATCCACCTGCCTCTGCCTTCCTGAGTGCTGGGATTACAGATACGCATCACCACACCCAGGTAGGCCTTGGACTTTTGAACCTCAGCCTTTGGATTCCAGAGTTCTGGGATTCTAAGTACGCACCAGCTACTTTGGAATGTGCATAGTAAGGAACAAAACAAATTCCTTGTCACATCATATGTTGATGATAGGTGTTAACAAAGGAAGGTGTGATCACAATAAAGGCCCTCATAGAGTCACTGGGTTATACTATGGAAAGTCCTTGATGTGTGTGCTTTGGAGCTGATCCCCACACCACAGGACAAAACAAAATGAAATCAGTAAAATAAAATGGTTGCCTCAGGAAATGCTAGGGGCTCTAATCACTCTCGTTCTCTGTGTTCCCCTACCCGTGTGTGTGTGTGTGTGTGTGTGTGTGTGTGTGTGTGTGTGTGTGTGTGTGTATGGATTTCACTAACTAATGCTCATCAGTTAATGAAAGTGAGGCAGGTGGACTCGGGTAGGGAAGAGAATTTCAGTAAAGAGTAAATTACTTTTGGGTCTGACAGTCCTTACCATGAGGGAGGTGCATACCACAGGAACTCAGCAAAATAAAGGCTACAGCTAACAAATACCAACATTGTATTAAATGAGGAAAAATTGCAACGTCGTCTCTAAGACTAGAGACAAGAATCTACAATCTCAGCTGTTTGTATGCAGTACAGTACTAAAAGTTTTAGCCAGAGGAATAAAGCAGGAGAGAAAGGGTACATAAATAGGAAAGAAGATGCCAAATCATCTGTTTGTAGAAAATATGATGCTGTACATAGAAAATACCTGAAGACTCCATCAAGAGACTAGTAGAAGTAATAAGTAAATTCAATAAAGTAGAAAGTTATACAAATCAGAAATAACGAATTTGGGGAGAAACAATCAAAACACAGAGATAGCAAAAAACCTAAGAAAAATGTTATCCAAGGAGGAGAGGGACACTTGCAATGGAAATTATAGACACCCCACCCCCACCCCGGAGAAAGAATTAAACAAGAAACTAAAAGAGGGAAGGAACTCCTCCTGTATTCAACAGTGAAAAGATTAACTCTCCATAGTAATCTACAGATTCAGTCCAGACCCCATCAAAATATCAAACACACTTCATAAACGTATTTAAAAATCGTAAAGCTCACATGCGGGGACAAAGCACCCTAAATAAAGTAATCTTAAGCAAACGGACAAAGTTGAAGGCTTTACTACTTCTGTCTTCAAGACATGCTGCAGAGACACAAAAAAATAAAACAGTATGGCACTGGCAGAAACTAATACACACAGAACAATGGAGCAGAATAGGAACCCCAGAAACAGACCTACAAATCTACAGCAATTGATTCTTGTCAGGTGTACAAATCCTACGTTAGAAAAAGGGGACAGAAGCCAACTCTGAAACAAATAGTGCTGGGGAACTAGACAGCCATATGCACAGCACAGAAAAATGGTCCCTGGATCTTGTGATGTGCAAACACCAACTCCTCAAAAGGGCTTAAGATGATCTCTGTTTAAGTCTGGAAACTGAGAGCTGCAGGGGAAGCTGCAGAGAGAGAAGATGACAGTGGCAGTGAATTTTCTCAACAGTGCCCGCAATGCGCAGCGAGCGAAAGCAGTACGTGGAAAACGGGATTGTAGGTGACACGAAGCCACAACCTTTCTGTACAGAAAAGAGAACAACAACAACAAATCATCAGACAACAGAAATATTTGTAGGAGGCTTGTCTGCAGCCACAGAATTCCAGTGTCTACCTACTGAGACCACTGTGAACATGGGCTGCCTACTGGCTACTGCTCTGCTTTCCAGTCCCTCACACAGACAGATAGACAGACAGACCGACAGACAGGCCCACAGGTGCGCACACGCATGCGCACACACACTCACACAAATGTAAAAACTGTAATGCCTACTGTGGGAGTGATGCCTTTGTGCACTGTGTAAAAATTGTCCCTGTATTATTCAAATGTTGAATTCTGTGCCTGCAGAGATCTGACTTCAGGGTGGACTTTGGTATTGTAATTATTATGAAGCAAGTGTCTGCAGCCTCAGTATTTTGTAAACTATGTTTTTCATCACCTTGTAATTGGTTAAATAAAGAGCTGAATGGCCACTGGCTGGGCAGGAGAGCATAAAGCAGGACTCCGGAGCCCAGTGTGAGGGTCTCAGGTAGAGACCAGAGAGAGGAAGCCACATCTGGACACAGATGAAGAAGCAGGTGCTGGGGTGAGACTAAGATGGCAGGTAACAGGCCATGTGGTGGGACGCAGGCCAGGCTAGTGTTGCCAGGTTAGAACAGCTGAGTATGTGCCCACGTATAGTGCTAAAACTTAAAATAAATGTAAAGGTTTCCATGTCATTATTCAGAGCAAGAGCCAGCATAGAAAAACCCTACAGTTAAAGCCTACTATGTATGTAGCTAACCTTCATTTTCCTCTTTTTGTTTACTTATGTTTTCTTTTATTTAAAGTATCAAATTTAGCGGCTTTCCTACCTTTGTTTTCAAAATCAGCCTTTGTCTCTAGTTACCCTGTTTTTGTTGTTGCTAGGCCCTTCATTAGTTACTGTGTTTATTCTTACAGTTTGTACTAATCTTCTTGCTCTCCCGGTTTTCTGGGTTAGACAATGGAGTGATACTACTTTTCACTTTTTCTAAAATAATATTTTAGAGCACAAAATTTCCCCAAGTATTACTGTAGTTGCACCTCACAATTTCAATATTTAGGTGTTACACTGTTGTTTAGTTAAAAAAAAAAAAAATCCTGAAATTACTCTTGTGCCTGGGATCCATGAATGATTTTCATGTTTATTTTACTGCCAGAACAACACGTCTCAGTTAGGATTTCTATTGCCATGAAGAGACACCATGACCACGGTGACTCTTATAAAGAAAAGCATTTAATTGGGGCTGGCTTACAGTTGCAGAGGTTTATTTTATTATCATCATAACAGGAAGCATAGTTGTGTGCAGGCAGACACGGTGCTGGAGAAAGAACTTAGAGTTCCATATCCAGATCAGCAGGCAGCGGGAAAGAATGAGACAACATGGCCGCACCGCCTAATAGTGCCACTCCCTATCGGCCTATGGGGGTCTGTGTTTTTTGTCTATGACGTCAAATCTTAATGCAATTGCTCAGAGACTGTGCTTTGATGACTGGTTATTTAATTGACATCCACTTTGTGTTTTGGGGGGGTTGGTCAACATTTGCAAATCTGCTACAAGGGTCTGTATCAAATGTTTCTGCTTTGATCGGTGGATACATTTTGACCTGAAAAATCTTATTTACCATAGTGATATTTTACCCTGGACTCACTCTTTAATTACTCGGGAAGGGATATTAAAAATCTCTCTTTGATTATAGCATCATCAGCTGGTTCTTGCATTTTTTTTTTTCTTTTTTGAGATAGGGGTTTGCTCAGACTGACCTCAGGGCTTCGCTCCCCTGTGTCTGGCTCTGGAGCGAATAGCACCACCGTTTCTTCTGCCTTATTGTTCGTGAGGCTGTGTTGTTCGGTACATACATGTCAGCAATACCACGTCTTCTCTGAAAGGGATTGATGATTAGAATATGTTATCATTGTCTTTATTTCAAACTCCCATCCCTGAATTGCACATTGTTTATTACTTTAAAGTAGTCATTGTTTTTCTTCCTTTATTTTTAACTTTTCTGTGTCTACAGTTTGGGCGTCTCTGTTTTAAACTTGTGTATTTTCTGTTTACTCGATATTAAAGTTGGCAGACCATTTATTTTTCTTCTCACAGAAAATCTCTTTACCCAGAGATTTTAGTTCTTTTACATGTGGTTTTATTAATAGAATTTGGGGATGAATCCTTTGCATATTTTCCATGTTTCTCCCTCTTTCCTCTGCAATAGTTAGAGTTTACGCAGGAAATTATCTACGTGGGTGTGAGTGTGAGAACCATTCAAGTGAGTATATGGGTAACACTGAGAGGAAAAGAAAGGGAAAGGGGCACTGGTGAGCATCAGGTTTAAAAGCCAATAGGAAAGGCCCAGAAAAGGGTCTGGTAGGTTATAACTAGAAAGACAGAAAGAGGGCAGCGTCTTCAAGTCAAGCTGGCTGCACCATGGCAGTGCAGGGCCATCAACAGAGGGTGCTGCTGTGCCTGTGGGATGTGACTGCCCTGGTGGGTAGAAGATTGTTGTTGGGGATGTTTTGTTTCAACAGAGTAGTAGGTCCTTTGTTCTAATGGGAGGTCTGTGGGCAGATACCAAGACAGATATGGAATATAATCTCTGGTTGAAAGGTTTATGAGGGTAAAGGAAACTCACCATGGGACAAAATCCTTGCCAAGGCTTCATGGCAATTATGTAACAGGACAGAGTAACCAATGAACCAAACAAAGTCTTGAAGATGATGCTCCTAACTCTTCTCTCGGAGGCAGGCTTCTTTTCCAGAGTGCACTTAGAGACGGCACAGATTACATGCCCAATTACAACTTGGAGGAAATGCAATGTAAATGTGGAGGGTGTCTCCACAGGCAGTGCTGATGAACCCATTAATTCTGGTATCTTTGATCAAGGACTGTGACGTTAATCCTGCAATGTGGGTTATATCAGAACATACATTAATAAATGCACTTGCACTTGACCTATAAAATGAATGATCAACATGTCCCTCAGGGCTGGAGGCTAGTGAGCTCTCTGAAGAATCGTCACTATCACTAATCTGTTTTAAAGGCCTGGTTTTAGATTTTCATTAGGACAAATATCTCTGAATGCCTTTGTTAATGAAAACCAAGTGTCTAATTCCTGCTAAAACAGGCTCAGAGCAATTAATACGGTTTTGACTCTTACAGTTAAAAATACAGCACTTTTACTCTACCTACAACTTCTGGCTCATTTATTTTTTTTCTTTGAGAACTGACTGTCATTACCAGTTCACACAAGCTTGATGAATGGCACTAAAAGTGATGTTCATGCCACCACTAGCTGCTCAACAGTTTAGGAGGTTTTATTTGTGTTTCATTTAGATGGAGGCTCCCAGCTTCCTCCAGGAATCTTTAACTATTTAGGAAAGCTTCTGCTCCTGCCCTAACTCAGTGAGGGAAAGGACACTAAGATGCAGTGCCTGTTGAAATATCTACCCAAAATGAAAAGGGTTGTGCGTGTCCATGTGTGAGCATAAGAAAAACCTTGTTTTAGCTCCTTGATTATGGGAAGGACTGAGCACCTATTTCCACCTAGGGCCTGAGGAGACTAAGAGGAACTGGGTAGCTGCTTCTTCACAGGTCACTAAGGCACCTTAAGGTTGGGGCAGTGTTGAGAAGGATGGGACAAGAACAAGTCCAGCAGCAAGAGAACATTGTCAATAAACAGGTCCCAAGGGAGGAGGAGGCAGCACATTAGTCTCTGCAGCAAACAGCTCTGTGTGTGTGTGTGTGTGTGTGTGTGTGTGTGTGTGTAAGGTGTGCATATGTGTGCATATATACATGGTGGGGGAATCCTTTGCATTTGCATTTTATCTGTGGTAGAATCCAGTTTTCTTCCATGGTCCATGAGGAGCAAAGCAGGTTTGCACAGTGTGGGTGATGTGCAAGGAAGAATTCGTCATGTCAGGGACAAGGTGAAAGTATAGCATGTCTCACCTGGGAGTGAAGTGACACTTTTGACTTCAGAAGGAGAAGTTTGAAATATAGGGCCACACATGAAAATATTGAGGAAAAGTGAGGTTTTTCCATATGGAATGGTTTTAGATGGACTTAGGATAAAGTGGTGATTCCTGATTTCTAACTATCAGGAAAGCTAGCGATTGTGCCTTATACTTCAAATACTGATGGCAGTAATGATGCTGGTCATGTGACATAAAGGATTCCTCCAAAATACACACACACACACACACACACAATATGCACACTTTCACACATAGACATCCATCCATATACATATACAAACACACACGCATGTACACACACACCACACCACATACACACACACACACAAATGCATACCTCCCACATCCATACACATGCACATACACACCCACACAATATGCACAAGATATCCACACATGTGCATACACGTACAAATGCACACACATACACATGCATGCACACACACACACACACACACACACACACACTTATAAATAAAGCCCAGAACAAAGACATGCCTTAAAACTAGTGTACCTTGATATGGAAATTTTTTTTTAAATTTTATTAATTTATTCTTGTTAGATGTGGAAATTTTGAAAGAAAGAAATGAAGCTACCCTAGCTCTGCCCCTCACCTGATAGTTTTTAATCTATAAAAATACAAGAATGGTGCCTATCAGACTGGTGTCTGATACATAGTAAAAGCTGAATAAATTCTAGCTTTTATGGGAGGTGATCCTTGATTCTATCTATGATCACCCCTCCACGTGACATCCCCATACATACAAGAGTGTGCTAGAACCTATGGGGAGGAAGGTGACGCTCAAAGAAGAAAAACACACTCTCCTTTCCTGAGGGAGCCCGTGGGGTCGTTTTCGGGAGGGCGTAAGACTGACTTGCTCTTTTAATAAGTACCATTAAAAAAAAGATTTATTTATTATGTATGCAGTATTCTGCCCACATGTATGCCTACACGCCAGAAGAGGGCACCAGATCTCATTGTAGATGGTTGCGAGGCACCATGTGGTTGCTGGGAATTGAACTCAGGACCTTTGGAAGAGGAGACAGTGCTCCTAACCTCTGAGCCATCTCTCCAGCCTCTGGCATGCTCTTTTCTTCTCTATAAACCTTAAAGAGTGGGAAGGAGAGGATGAAACAGACCCAGACTAAATTCTGGGATGCACTATTCCATCATAGCACGTGATCCTTGGCAGATAGACATTGGGATCTAGGCCTCTAAGTTCTGCTGCATGGACTGAGCTGCAGAGGGAACTATTGCTTCAGGGAGGAAGGCCTACTTCCGAAAGTCGGCAAGTGAATGAGGAAACACCAGCCGCGGCAGACAAGGAAGCAGAAAGAGTATAAAAGGAGTGTAATTCAGAGCTAGACCTTCCCCCACTTTCAGGGTGTCTTGGCTAGGTGAGCCTCCGTCTGATTTCAATGTCATGTAAACGACTGGATTTTTGTCACCAGAGTGTGTATGTGTGTGCAGTTTTCCATGCAGGAGAGCATAGATTTTCTATTAAAAACACAGCCGTTCACACTTATTAATGGGAAGATTGTAGAAGCAAGAGTGTGTGTGTTTCCTTCATTTTCTCTTTCTCTCTCTCTTTGTTTTTTTAACTTGTGACAAAATGGCTCTGCATTTGGCTAGTGTGAGGACATCACTATTGATTAAATAGTGATGAAAGGAGAATGGTGCTTATGTGCTGAGAGATTATTACCAGAGACACCGCCAACAAAGTGCTGAAAGGAGACCCGCGTGACGTTCTCACTGTGAGCTGCCCCTGAGCATGATGGGAAGGAAGCAAGGAGAGCGTTCCACAGACATCCCGTGTGCTGTCTGCTTGGACCACACATCGTGTTTCCAGCTGAGCTCACTCATTTTTCTCCATAGTAGTACTGAAAAAAAAAAAAAAAAAAAAAAGCCTCTGAAAATACAGTGCCCTACCTCAGTCTCACGGAAAAGGAACACAATTTGAACCTTTGTCATCATACATGAATCATACAAAATCCCGAACGTACCCTCACCACACACTTTGTGGAAGCACTGATTGGTGTGAACCTCTCAGTAGTGTGAGAGCATCCATGCACTGGATGTGTTGTTTAGATCTGTGTGGGAGAAAACAGAATTCTCCACGAGTATAATTGGCATTTATCTGGCCTGAGGAATAGAGGAATATATCTCCCCATACCCTTCCCCCCACCCACACACACAAAGGAGGAGGAAAGAACAGAGGCACCTGCAGACCAATTCTCAGTGAGGACATCAGTATTCACACTGTCTCTTGCAGAGGGTTTAGCCCCATGCAAAGGATGCGCATGGGTCCTGCGTGTTTCTTCTAGTGACTGATCTCACTCCTACCATTGGGTGCTCTTCAGGCTATTTCTCCTAATTTCTGTTTTTCGTTACTATTGTTTCTCTCCCCCTCCCCCTCTTTTTTGCTTGCTTTCCATTATTTATTTTCATTTCCCTTTTTCTCCTTCAGGAGAAGTAATAGTTAAGTGTGAAACCCTGGAGACTCTATTCGTGGCTTTAAGTCTCCGTGCCATGTGTGACCTTAGGAAGACCACTTGGCCTCTCTCTGACTCACTCTCCTCATTTATCAAATGGCTACAGCAATACAGCCTACTCCTGAGAATTGCCCCAAGAACAAAATAGTCTAAGATATTTAAAGTGCTTAAGCCATTTATGACATATAGAATTGCTACCGAGCTTTTTGTATATTTAAGCAACCAGTGAATACATTAGCTTGATTCCTATGGACATAAAAATATTTATTACTCCTACTCAAGACCTACAAAATGATGCCAGCCTTATTAGAAGGGGATTTAAGGTACTCTATTATGATCACAATGTGTTCCAGCTTGCCCCATATTTCAGGCATCTGGTCTTTTCACCAAATTGGCCATGAATTTTTCTATTATCCCAAACTACTTACTCAGCCAAAACATCACATGCCATTTCTTCTTTTCTGCCACTCAAAATCTGACTATCCATTTTTGTATCACTTATCTTAGGACATTTAATACTATTAGTATATTAAAGTTTCCTATGTGTATGCCTTCCACTCTGTATGGAAAGCTGGATGGGGAGTTTCTTCACGAACATGCTCAGTTTAGTCCCTCTAGTTTAGATTAAGGTAAAGCCCTTGAAATAGCTTTTAAAAATATTCATAAGTGCCTTCATGAGAATGAGGCAAAGCAAGATTGCACATAAGAGAGAAGTCAATAAAACCATGAGCCTAAGATTACAGTGATAGTTTATGGCTTCTTATCATAAACTAAGGAATATCAACTTTCAGAGGCTAAAAAGGGCAAGGACAAATTCTCCTCTGCAACCTCCATGTGATAATTGGTTTCTGGTCACTGTGACTGAGGTAAACAGCTTGAGAAGACAGACACACAGAGGGGGGGGGAAGACAGAGAGGAGAGAGACAAAGAGGAGAGAGACAGAGACAGAGACAGACAGACCATCAGACAGAGAGGAGAAAGAGAGACAGAGATAGACAGATGGACAGAGATAGAGACAGAGAGAAGAGAGAGAGAGACAGAGAGACAGACATAGACAGTGACAGCAACAGTGACGGAGACAGAGACAGAGAGATCAGCTCACTGGGTTATCAGTAAAAGATATTTTTCTATTGTACAGGTATCTGACTTTCTGTTACATCCTCACATGAAGAAAGAGGCTAAAACCTCTTCCCTGCCCCATTTGAAGAATAAGAAGGACACCATGAGTTAACTGCCTCCCTGCCCTAACATCTGACCCTATAGGGTTCAGATTTCAGTGTATACATTTTAGGGTGACCTCAATATTCATTCTGCAACACTTCATACCCTGTACATCAATTCTACCAAAGTATCAAATCATAGAAGAAGTCACGCACAAACATGGCTTTTGTACTGTTTGATAACAGCATTACAGTGTATGGTGGTTCTTCAACAAGGATGCCTTCACACAATTTGAAACTGGACAGAGAGAGCTTTACAGTATCAACTGGGCTTGTAACCATCACTTTCTATGCCATGATGTATGCACCGCTCTATTGGTGTGGAAGGTAAACTGTCATTTTCTGAATTTTCGTAGAAGCCGACCCAAGTCACTGTTAAGGGCCCTTTTCTATTTTCTCCAGAGCCACTGGCAATTCCGTCACTTTGTGACCCACATCCAGTGCTGTGACCTGAGATAGGATGTTTGTCTTTTAAGAAGTAGCTGTGTCCTTAGAGTTCCCTTCAAAAGACTTCCTGAATGTTCAGACTAATTTGGTGCCTTAACGAACCTCCCTATTTCAGTCTCTTCCCTCTCTGCCAAGACTCCCGCTTTTAACTCTAGCAAAGAATTTTCCCTACAACAGGCTCCTAAGTCACAATCCTTCTTCTCGAGCAAATGATTCCTCTCCATTTCTTCTTTAGAACACAAAGCCTTTGACACTCTTTCCAGAGAGCAATTGTCTTTTGTCTCCCCCTCCACATGAACCAGCTTTTGCAATCAGACTGTATAATCTGAGTAACTCAAGGGGACAAATGACCCCTCTACTGCTTCTGTATTACAACTGTGTGATGAAAAAAAAAAAGTGTTTCTACTGCTGAGATGACAGTAAGGTGGTGGTTTGGTTTGTTTGGTTTTCCTTTGTTTTTGTGTTACTAACTGGACTTTATACTACAGCAAGGGCAATTTAGACTTACAGGGGCATTGTCCTTTCAAAATAGGTGTGAAAAGTCAACTGAGACAATGTTTTGTTGTTGTTGTTGTTTGGTTTCTATTTTGTTTTTGTTTGTTTGTTTGGTTTGTTTGGTTTTGTTTTTTTTGAGGTAGGATCTTCAGTATGCAGCCATGATTGGCTTTGAACTCGGAGTTTTCCCCCTTACTCTTGATCCGTCTGCATCTGATACTGAGATCATGGGTGTTCATACACCACTACTGGTGAAGGAATGAAGCAAAGTATTTTGTAGCTCTAGCCACTGATGTTGAAGCCATTGCTTGGCCTATTTGGGAATTTTCTAGTTTGAGTCTTAATAACCCACCTTTTTCATAGGGTAGAGAGAGGGTTGAGGGAGGGAGAAATGTGGGGATATCATAACAGCAGGAAGTTGTGTTCTCAGGTAGTTTTTCATGCATGTAGTAAGATACAATGAAGACATTTCAAGAAGGCTTTCAGCGGGCCTACAGAGAAAGAGAGAGAGAGAGAGAGAGAGAGAGAGAGAGAGAGAGAGAGAGAGAGAGAGAG
>OU015747.1:36864105-36886709 GCA_907169655.1 Acomys percivali | reverse complement strand
ACACACACACACACTCACATACTCACACAGAGCATGCGCACATATAAACAGGTACATGTATTGTAGTACCTGTCATTTTTTTTTTTTTTCAGAATAACATTGATAAACCTTGGTATTGTTTCCTGTTCATAACACCATATGGCTGGGAAGATTTTTGTGTCTCTTTTTTTCAGTTTCTCCCCCTTTTGCAGCCTCTTCCTCCTCCTTCCATGATTACCATTATTATTACTATTGCCATTGTTATTGCTATTATTACTATTGACGCCACCTCTTGCTGTGTAGCTCAGGCTGGCCTTGAACTCGCAATTCTTCTGCCCCAGCTACTTGACTGTTGGAAACACAGGTCTGAGTCACCACACCGGGCTAAGATTCCTCTCTTGATTGCTTCACCCTCAAGCCTGATTGTGTCTCTGATGTCAGACAGCATTTGATACAACAGGATAACTGGGATGAACCCACTATTGACTTCCGTGCTTCATCCGAGGAAAATGAGTTAATAGGCAGCTATTCAGGTATGGCTCCCCATGCCTGTTACTGTAGCATTGAGGGAGCTAAGGCAGGGAGAATCTCCATGATGTAAGGGCATCACGAGCTACAAAGCAAACACCTGCTTAAAAAAAAAACAAAAAACAAAAAAACAGCCAACGAATGGACAAAAAAGGCAACCTCTGTCAGGACATTTTAAACGTCTTCTTAGGAGAAAACATTTGGGGTTTGTAGTGCCCAGGAACATTAACTTGGAAAAATGCAGAGGCATGTACAAAGCTCTCATTTTGCCCAGTATATCCATTTTAATAACACGTGGCAACAGTAATAAAAATAAGAGCTGATATTTATTGGCTCTTGTTTTGTGCATGGCTGTTTATCTAGCAGGTCACATGGAGTATACCATTTAATGAGGCAGGTTTCACTACTATATTTATTCTCCAGAGGAGTAGCCTGGCACAGAGGGTTGATGAAGGTTGCCAAAATCACATGGCTATGAAGAGGGGAGGAGGTGATTTTAATCTATGTTACAAAGCTGCAGGCAAAGCCTCTTCATTCTTTCTCTGATTTGAATTTTATTTGTGTGTGAACATTCTATTTTATGGTTTCTTTTATTTGGACATAGCTTTCAGGAGAATTCTAATCCTTGAAGTTTAATATAACAGTCCCCCCTGACCCCACCCCCTTCTTTTAATTGTGGTATCAAATATACTGTTCAACCACTCACCTTATTCCTTTGAACCTGGGATTCTCATTGGACATGGAATGCAGTGTTTCACCTGGATGGACTAGCCATGTTTCTATCTCTGTTGCCTACAGGACTGGGGTAACAGGCACGTGAGGTCACACGCATGCTTTTACTACAGTTCATAGGATCCAAAACCAGTCCTTCAGGCTTGTGGAGCAGGAAGCTCTTAGCCACTGAGCAGTCTTCTCAGCCTGCGTTAGATTCTTATTCTTGGGAAATAATTTAAATTCTCTTAAGCGCCTGTATTTTACTATTGATAAAATGAAAAACAAAACAAAATAAAAAACAAAACAAAACAACAAAACCGAAAACAAACAAAGCAAAACAAAAAAATCCCATTGCTGCCTATATGTTGATGTCCTTGGAATTAAAACAAAACATTTTTAACACCAAGTAGTGTTTTGATCTATGGTGTCTAAGACACAATAGTTCCCACTCTCCTTTACCTAACTACATTTGTAATAGGTATGGCTACAAATACTTGGCATTCTCCTTGCAAAGATCTTTCTTGCAAAGTACTGTTCCCAGTCTGGCGCTGTATTAGAGGGAACAGTCTGGAATCAAAATTTAGTGTTTATGTCTTTTCAAAACATCTCCTAACCACTCCGGCCAGATCTGATGATCTGAAAATCCAGAAATGTTCTTTTCTCCAGAGAACTTTGCTTGATAGCTGGACATCAAGGAGGCTCTTGAATCAGGTAGCAGAGGCTCAGTTTCAGTTTACAGATTATGAATCTTGCATCTTCTAAAAATCCAACTCATCTGTGTGCATGGTCAGACCTCATGGAGCAAACATTCCAAACCCTCTGATTGGCAACAATATTGGTGACTCTGTTCTTTTAAAACCTCATAGTCTTATGTTTCAAGACAGTAACCTCCTCCTTAGACCATGGAGACCTGGCCTACTGGTCCCTGAAGCCTCAAGGCTCTTCCCCACTTTTCCTTCTAGTAGATTTAGTGCACCTGGTTTTGCCCTGAGGTCTTTGATTTACTTGCACTTTAGTTTAATGCAGTGTGGTAAATATGGATCTATTTGCATTTTTCTGCAGTTAGACAAGCACCAGTTGTTGAAGATGCTTTTCTTTCTTTTATCCATTGTATACTTTTGGCTCCCTTGTCAAAAATCAAGTGTTTGTAGATCTGTGGGTTTATTTCTGTGTCTCTGATTCGATTGCATTAATCAACCAGTCTCTTTCTATGCCAGTACCATGCAGTTTTTATTACTATTGCTCTGTAGTATAGCTTGAAGTCAAAGGTGGAGATAGCCCTAGAAATTTTATTATGGTATAGGATTGTTTAGCCATTCTGGTTGTTTTTTTCTTTTTCCATTTGAAGGTGAGAACTGTTCTTTCAAGGTCTGTAAAAAATTGTGTTGGAATTTTGATGGGGGATTGCATTGAATCTGTGGATTGCTTTTGGTAAGATGGCCATATTTACCATGTTAATTCTACCAATGCATGAACATGGAAGATCTTTCCATCTTCTGATATCGTCTTCAATTTTTTTTTTTTTTTTTTAGAGATTTGAAGTTCTTGTTATACAAATCTTTCACTTGCTTGGTTAGAGTTATACCAAGATAGTTTATATTATTTGTGGCTATTGTAAAGGGAGTTGTTTCCCTAATTTCTTTCTTAGCCAGTTTGTTATTTGTATATAGGAGGGCTACTGATTTTTAAAAATCAATCTTTTATTTAGCCACTTTGCTGAAGGTCTTTATCAGCTGTAGGAGTTCTCTGGTGGAATTTTTTGTGTCCCTTATGTATACAATCATACCATCTTAGAATTGCCATAGTTTGACTTCTTCCTTTCTGATTTTTTTTTTTAATTGTAGATGGTTGTGGGCCACCATGTGGTTGCTGGGAATTGAACTCAGGACCTCTGGAAGAGCAGCCAGTGCTCCTAACCTCTGAGCCATCTCTCCAGCCCTCCTTTCTGATTTGTATTCCCTTGATTTTGTTTTGTGTCTTATTGCTCTAGCTAGAACTTCAAGTACTGTCTTGAGGAGATATGATGAGAGTGGGCAGCCTTGTCTTGTCCCTGATTTTAGTGGGATTGCTTTGGGTTTAGTATGAATATGTGTCACATAGAATGCACTTATTCTGAAATATTCCTATAGTTCAGCTGATGTTTAGTTTGATTGGCCTTCTTGTATTTTATCTGGCAACTTATGTTTGTTTGTTTCTTCTTCTTCTTCTTCTTGTATAAATAAAATAACAAATTCAGTTCAGCTTCTTCCTAACCCTTTGAGATTTTACAACATGGAGCTGGCATGTGGCTCTGATTTTCATAAGCAGGTGGAGGACTTGGAATCAAAGGGTAAAGAAATGAATTTGTTGTAGAGACATTACCAAGCCAGTGATTGTGACTACTGCACAATTCTCTGATTTGCTTTGATCATTTCTCTTAAAGACAGAAGTAAGGAAGACTCAATTAAAATGGTGTGGAAAACCAGACTGCCTATGAATTCATTCATTTATTCTTTCTTTCTTTCTTTTTTCTTTCTTTCATTCATTCATTGAATAAATATTTAAGGAAGGCCTACTGTGTGTTCGCACCATGGGATAGTGATAATAATATATTTATATTTTACCTACTTACATTCATATTCAGGGCCCCTGTATGGATTCCTGGGGGCTCTGTGTGTATTTGAGTATTAATGGCTATTATTTTGTGTTTTCTTTTTTTTTTTTTGGTTTTTGGTTTTTGGAGACAGGGTTTCTCTGTGTAGCCTTAGCTGTCCTGGACTCACTCTGTAGACCAGGCTGGCCTCGAACTCGCAGCGATCCGCCTGCCTCTGCCTCCCGAGTGCTGGGATTAAAGGCGTGCGCCACAACCACTCGGCTGGCTATTATTTTGTATAGCAAGAGCCATAGATGTCTGTGTCATGGTTCTTGTCTTATAGTCAAACAGCAACAGTAGATATATTCCCTACTACTGACAACTAGCGATGCATGTGTTATCAGAAGTCTCTTAGTTCCACCTCTACAAACCAGCTATATACTTAAAGGTTATGGTTATATCAATACCTATATTTTATACCTAGGGCTACATCACTGCAACACCTCTACTTTCCCACAGCATTAAGTTAAATGATGACTTATTCTATATTTTTAGAAGCCAGAGGGTCAAAATACTGTTCAGGAAAATTGCTTCATCTTTCCGACATCAAAATCACTCCTATCAATTCCCCTTCTTAATTTTAAGTCATTTTTATCCATTTTGAGGTTTATGGAGAGTCTTATATGTTTTTGATTGGACTCATTCAAATAAGCTGTACAGCTGTTACTATGCCTTGTAATTTTTTTCATTACAGTAAAAAGCCTTTTAAATCACTGCTACTTAGAATTATATTGAAAATACTTGTGATACTTTTATATACAGTGAGTTTAGTGCCAGGATGTGAAAGCAAATTGATTGTAGGCAATTCTGTGCTTGAGCACCCCAGAGTAAAAAGAATTACACCAGTAACCCTGGGGACCTAAATACAGCAAGCCTCTCTGTGCACTCAGACATCCACTGACATGTGAAAAAAAAAATAAAAAGGAAAAGTTTGCTCAATTCTTATCTTAATCCATACAAACACATTTTAATTCATAGAAATAATTTTGAAGGAGAAAAGCACCTCAAGAGACACTTATGTTTAATGTTTTTAATTTAGTGAAATGATCAGCAAGGAAAGTATGTCATCTTCCCAGTAAGCATTGGAAAATCTCCTACTAGTGTCTGAAGCCTAGACAACCTGCTTCCTGGAGGACATGTGGGCTGCAAAGAGGCTGGGCCTGTGTCAAAGGATAAAGCCCATGTAGACATTTTATCTCTGACACCCTGGGCAGAGTGAGAAGTCCTTGGGGCTTATGAACAGAGTCTGTAATGACATATACCTCCGTAAGCTTGAGGAGCAGGCTGCAGGAGTGACCTCAGACTGTCAGGCATCACCAGAGAGGATGACTGAACACTTGGGGGAGGGGTCTTTGGTTGGGATAATGATCCTTAGTGTCCTGGCTCTTTAGGGTGAGACAGTCAGAAGCAAAACATTCCAGATTGGACATTAGTTGTTAGACTAACTGTATAGAATTCCCAATTCCTTCACCTGGCTGGTTTTGCCTGGGACAAGTAGTAGAGCTCTTGAAGGAATTGAAGCCAAAGGCTAGGATGTGTTTGCTGTCATGAGCCATGAGTGCTTAAAAAGAAGAATGTCTGCTGCCCAGTTGGGTTACAGACAATATGGCTCCAAATGTGAGGCCTCTCAAATGAGAGTGTATTTCTACCAAGAACATAGCCTTGAACAGCTTCCAGGAAACTTCAAAAACAGGTCTGAAACTCCTTGAGATGGGTGCCTCTTAAGTATTGGCATATTTTTTAAAATCTACTTTTATTTTGGGTTCCTTATAGTTCTTGCTTCTTTTTCCACCCCAATCCCTTCCAACACTCCAACACCAAGTAGGAGAGAAAGAAGGGTAGTAGGGAGAAAGGATGTAGTTTTCCTTAGCTACTTCCTGCTGTTTAGGGTCATTGGGTTCCTTGGGACAAGACCAATCTCTGTTTCGGGGTCTCTCCAACTTTTTCTTATTCAGCTGCACTAGCAGTAGCGAGGGGCAGCAGGTGGGAAGCCGCAGCAGCCTTCTCTTTCTTGGAGCTCCAGTCTCTCTTTGGGTCTGGCTTTTATCCCAATGGGCAAAGTCCACGGCCCCAGATGAGGTAGTTCCCTGTTGACAAAGATCACGTGCCCTTTCATGAGGCAGTTATCAGCTGTGGACAAACTGGAGCAGCCCTCATATCCCATACCTGAGATGAAAACAAAAACATCTTTACATAAAACCAAAATGTCCACAACACTAAATCCTGCTCTCTTGAGGAGGGTTTCCCATTAAAAGTATTAACTCTGATTTCTCTCACACCATCCTCTCCACAATGTTTAGAGACATATGTGTAAGATTATAAGGTCCTACATATCATAGTCTGTTTTCGCATCCTAGCTCCAACACTAATGAACTGAGAAAACTTAGGCCAATCATCCATCCCATCTGTGTGTAAGCTCCGGGCGTCATCATCAAGTGTATCTTTAATGGCTGGCTATGAGACTTAAACTCTGAGGCCCTTGGTTATTTTTGTTGTTGCAAGTACTCATAAAACATTAAGTGTATTAATTCAGATAGGTGACAAGTGCCATTTTCAGGTATATAATATACATACATGACTGTCACTGACTACAGTAAGGTTCTGACCAGTTCAGAACCTCTTGTTCAACCATGCGTCCTCAGGGGTCGTCTGGTCTAGAGTTTTCCTTTTATAGATAACTACAGCTCTATAAAGTGGATCCTGACACTGACATTGGCAATGCCATAGGCTGACTGCCATGTCCCATGTTCTTTATTGTGTTCTCGTTCTTGACATCATGTGAACTAGAGCTGGTAAGAACTTTCAGACCAGCCATTTGATCATAAAACAGTTTGCCCCAAATACTGTCTACATAGATACATATGTACCACCGATTATTCACAATAGCTCCTGTGAGTCTTTCTAAAAGACAATTGCTAAAATGCTTGACTCACAGAGTGATCTTGACTATTTTTTTTTTTTTTTTTTTTTTGGTCATTCACTGTTCTCAGCATCAATTATGTTCTCAAACTTGATGGAGACTAATGACTTGGCCACAAACCTACCTGGGAAATATCTGATACCTGAGTGGCCTTTATACTCCTATGATCTTTTTTAAGGTTCCACTCTCTTTCATTATTTCCTTTATGAAATATTCTGGCCAGCAGCTACTTCATTGTGTCATACAAGGGCTAATGTAATACTTTGTTTTGATAAAATGGAGGCAGTTGATATCCATGACATCTGGTTGTCCTTTTATTGTTCAACTTAGAGCTCTGCTCTCTTAGGCCAGAGTTGAACACACTTCTAGTTGCATTCTTACCATTTGTACTATAGATGGATGCAACTTCCTGTCTGATATTCTTGAGAATACATTATGTAGATTGCAGTTCATTTAGACTGCAGCTGCCGGGTTGTGACACACAGAGATTAATCATTATGCCTTGGATAGCTTCATTACTTTGACTACCCGTTACATCTTGCTGAGATTATAAAATGTTGTTTTTAATTTACAAGGCCCACACTAGCACTCACTCACCTCTTTGGTCCTATCAGGTCATTGGAAATTACTGTTATTTCTCATAAGTTTTGACTTTGAAATTAGAGCTTTCTCATCTCAGATTGACTAGCATGTCTAGAAAAGAAAGAGCACCATGGGCTTTATTAGAAGTAACACAAAAATTTACAGGGCATATTTAAGAAGCTGATGTGAGATTTTCAAAGGAAGCACCAATGATCGGAGCTGGGGATGCTGCACAGTGGCAGAACGCTTGTGTAGCACATGGAAGGCTACGAGTTCGATCAGCTGTATTGCCAAGCAAAACAAAAGAAAAGGAACCAAAACAAAACCATCTTTTAAACTTTCCTTCAAAAAAATGACATTATCACAAAAATATAAATTATCACTTGCTCTGTAATAATAAAATAACCAATTTAACTTCTGCCATGTTGGTGCGAGCTCACTCGGCCATCTCAGGTATTTTTACTTCTTTTATCCAAGGTTAGGGATCAGCCAGAGTAAAGGAAAAATCTATCAATTACTGCTACTGATTTCAAAATGCAGCATGAGCAGAAGTAGAAAAGTAAACATTTGATCCAGGCTTACATGGAAAAGCTAAAAGAAGACATTCCTGGTAAAATCACGGCATAAATTGCGCTGGCTGAAATCAGTAAGGACTACCATGGAGAAATGTATTGACTTCTAAAAATACCTGGATGTCTGTGAGGTCTTCCCAGAAACAAAATTAAACATGGTTAAGGTGCCTGCAGATGGGACTTGTATATCAGGTCTCTCCACAAGGCTCACGGAACATTGCTGAAGAATGTAAATGCCGGAGGATGGTCAGGAGGGCTGCGAAGTGTCTTCTGGACTTTACCTGGATGTCACACGTATGAGTGTAGCAGCTTTAGTTGCCTACACAAACCTTCACAAGATCAAGCTGTCTAAAAATTCCAGCCTGGAGACTGCGAAGTTGGCTCAAGAATTAAGAGCATGATGCAGAAGACCCCTGCACCCACAGCAGGAGGCTGACAAACACTGGTAGGTCCAGATTTCTTTTGGTCTCTGAATGGATATAGCATGTACAACATCACACACACACACACACACACACACACACCACACACACACACAAAACATAAAACCAATTTTAAAAAGAAAAGCCGTTTTCAAAATGGGGGCTAGAGAGATGGATGAATGTCATCCATTCATAACATTTGCTGCCTTTGCAAACCACCTGAGTTCAGCTTCCTGGACCCATATTGAGTGGCTCTCAATCACCTGTAATTCTAGCTCCAGAGGATCCAATACCCATAACCTGTAATTCCAGCTCCAGATTTTCCAAAGTCCATCCATCCCCTTCTGGATTCTTTGGACTCTTAAAACATAGCCAGTATACACTCACACAGATATGCACAAAACACATAAGTAAAATCAAAAGTAAATTAAAAAAATCTTGTATAGAGATGTGAGAGGCTCATGGGGGTCCCACCCCATCTGGGAAGCAGTTGATGGCTCTTCGGAGACAGAGTCATTCTTCGCTGAGGCATGGCTACTGATAGGTTGCCCACACTCCACTGGGTGAGTCCACAGCCCTGTACATATGGTCAATGCTCACAAGACACAGTGGGTTTAAATTAAAAAAAGAGGTCATGAAGTTAGGAGGAAGACATGTTGCAGAGTTGGGGGGAGAGTTTGGAAGGTGGTTATGACAAGATACTTTGGTTTCATGAATGAGATTTTCAAAGCATAAAATATAATCGACTTCTTAAGTTGTATTCTTAGATGGCATATTTGAAAGAATTTAGAATTAAATCTCAAAATGTATGGTATATGTTTGCATCTAAAAGGTGTAGGCATAAAGTTCTTGTGTAATTCAAATGCTGATTTCTGTATCCCACATATCTGGTTGTGATCCTTGTTCTGAGAATTTCCTGTCTCGGTGTTGTGTAAACACTGCTCTCCAATTGTCCCCTAATATTCTAATAAAGCAGGTTATTAGCCAATCACTAAACAGGGGAGAGAATAGTGCTAGAATCCTGACAGCCAGAGGAGGAGAGGTTAGAAGAGGAAGTAGGGGATTCAGACATGGGAGAGGTCCAGGAGACATCAGGAGAGAAAGCTGGAACAGGAAAAGCTACAAAGTGCAAGGAGGAAGCCCATTAGCGTAGAGGGTCAAGAGTAGAGTAATAACAGCTCAGTTCTTGTGCTTTGAAGCTTGTTTAAATAACATAATAGAGCCTCGATTATTTGTGTGATAGCCAGGTTAAGAGAGAAACCGAGAAACAAATACAGTTTTATAAAAATAATTTTAACAGAAAGGTAGTAGTAAAACATGACATATACTATGATGATTTTACTTGAGAAAAAGTTATGAGTTAAGGTTTCAGTATGAGTTTTTGAAGGTTCTATTCTTTTTGTATTTCTCAAGTGAGAATTCACTACTTGATAATGGTGAAGGGGTTGAATTTGCTATTGTGTGATATTAAACTATTGATGAAGTCTTCAAAAACTGTGACTGGAAAGTTATAATTAATTTAATGATAATGACAAAAAGAATATATATGTATACATACACATACATACATACATATGTATATATATATACATATACATATATATATATATGGATTTGATCTATTTTAAGGGATTTAGATAGAGGAATTTGTTTAATCCTCAACTGACCTCAACATTGTTGGTATTATTGTTATTGAAGCTGAGAAAGACTCATCATGTTGCATAGCTAGTAAGTTCTAACAATATCATTCAAATCCAGCTGCTCTGGCCCAAACATCCACTTTTACAACTATTGCAGAGTATGTGCTTTGGAATCAGTGTGAGGACTCATGGGTTCACACACATACACCATATATATGATCAAAAGTGTAAGTACAAAAAGCAGAGGACATGAAATTGTGAGGGGTGGAGTGGTTTGGGGAGGCATTGGAAGGGAAAATAGGGTGAGTGTAGTCGAAATACATAATATGCAAGCATGAAATGTATGAAAATATTATATTAAATTTAAAATAATAATTCAAAGACCTAGAGAAAGAGAATCAATAGGTTTGATGATTTGTTTACTGGTCCCTAGGGAGTCAGCACATCCGATTCATGACCAATGTCTGTCTCATGGTTTAGAATGAACTCCTGAGAGCAGGTGGATACTAGATGACTCCGCTTGGTGTACAGCAAAGGGCTTTGGAGCAAAGGGTTAGGTGCATTATTTAGAAGATATTCTGAACTCATTCCTGTAATATTTCCTATACTTTTACACCCCCAGATCTAAACAGCTAAGTTAAATAGTATAACAATTATATGGACCTGGATACTATAAAATCAGAGACAAAGAGAACGTAATCCCTGATTATGTAGATAAAATATAAGTCTTGACTGGTTTAAACAGCACAACTCATAGTAGTCAATACAGTACAAGTCTCACTTCCTTTGCTTTTGACTGACCTCCAGAAATGGTCATTGTTTGGCACTAAAACAATCTTGCTTATGGCTCAATTGCTAGTGTTACCTTTATATGCCAGTTTAAAGATTTTCGGATAAAGCATGCATCATCAGCATGTAGTTGAAAGCAGGTGAAAAAAAAGTGTTGGTTTGAACTTCCCACCCCCAATCTGGGTAATATAAAACTTAAAAAACAGTTGAGGGGTGAGAGTGCACTTAACTCCTCATCTGAGAGGCTTCTGGTGAGGCAGCAGATGGAGGCCATTACAGAAAGCTGTAAATGATCAAGTGCCGAGCACAACTGACTGTCAGATGCCCAGCCTTATACATCTACAAAACAAGCCCTATACTCAAGGCTCAGGGAGCACTGTAGAAGAGGGCACAGAAAATACTGCAACAGCCAGAGGAAGACAGCATCTACTGTGAGAGCTAATGTCTTACACACACACACACACACACACACACACACACACACGGGGGTGGGGTGGGCGGGAGAGAGAGAGACATAGAGAGACAGAGACAGAGACAGAGAGACAGAGGGAGAGAGCAGGGGACAGCACTTAGGGCAGCAGAGGCAGGCAGATCTCTGTAAGTTTGAGGCCAGCCTGGTCTACAAATCAAATCCAGGTCATCCAGGGCTACAGAGAAAAACTTTGTCTCAAAAAAACAAAAAACAAAAAAAACCCAAAAAAACAAAAAAACCCCACAAAAACAAAAAAGAAAAAGAAAAAAAAAAAAAAAGGAAAAGAAAGAAAGAAAGGGCACTCAAGCAACTATCATAGATAATTATACAGTATCAAATATCTGATACATTTGAGTGAAATGAATAAAATATTTAGAAGAGCAGGAAATGGTGGGAGTATTTCATAAACAAAGAAACTGTCAATTAAAAGATGAAAAGTTCTAAGAGTTCAATTAGCAGTGTTGCGGAGACAAGTCATGCTAAACAGGAAGACATGGAAGTAGAAAGCAGATGAAAGAAAACACTTTGCATTTTTCAATTCGAATATGTGTATCATGTCATCAAGAGGGGTTTGTCAATATGATCTGTACTGAAATATAATGTTGATCCTTAATTAGCCAAACTGATATCCTTTCCTTTCTATAACAAACTTTTCCTCATTTAGTGATTAAGTTGTATAAATTTTAACATCAAATTACTAAGCAACATTTAAAGTCATCTTCCAAAAGTAGTACGTTACCCACAGTGCATCCTTAGATAGCTATGTCTTCTATAGATCTTTAGGTAGCCACATAGTATCTACCTACACATCAGGCTCTCATCGCCAGCTATGGTGTTGGTTGCTAACAGTTACCGAGATCCACATCTTAGGAAATGGCATCAGAGTAGTATTGCCCACACGATCTGGGCCCTCCCAAACCAACTGCCAATAAAGAAAATGTTATACAGTCTTGTTTTCAGGCCCATCTGATGAAGGACTTCCTCAAGTGAAGTGCCTTTCCAGATAACTGTAGCTTGTGTCAAGAAGACAAACAGATAAACAAACTAGCAAAATCCCCAAAACACAAACAAAGGAACAACAACAAAAATTAGAAGAAAACCAAACCAAAAAAAACAAAAAAAACAAAACAAAACAAAAAACCAAACCAAACAAACATTTTCTTAGTGGTTTATTAAACATTACATATGGCACATGTCAAAAGATGTAAAAAAAAATTTATTTAATCTACTGTGTTTATTTTCTGCAACGTAAAGATGAAATGTTTTTGCACTTTCCCAATGCATTTCTCAGAAATAACAGTCACTAAAATATTTTTGTTCATGTAGAGCAATGTTAATATACCTTAGCCAAAGAAAAAGCACACTATTATCTTCTGAAAGAGGAGAAGAAAACCTATTTGTTATTAAAAAGGATCTGGAAAAAGAGCAATTATTGTACTGGCCTTTCCCTAATTTGACTTAAATTAGTGATTTTATGTTGTCAGAGGATATGAAATATACAGTATGTGCACATAGGAGACAAAAAATATTGCTTGCTCATATGTATGTTTATGACATTAATCTATCTCTCAATGATCTAATATAGAATAAACCATTTGAAAGCAATTTCATTGAAATACTTTCAGAAATGTTGAAATGAAAATATTAATCTTTTGGAAGTGTCATGTTGGTTTTTTTTTAATCCCAGGAAGATGGGTTGAGGAATATTGAGAATAAACGAGCAGCCAATAAGACACAAACCAAGACATAAAGATATCAGTCTACAGCCACGGCTCCTCTCCCCTCACTCCTCCCCGCATTCTTTCAGTTTCTAGAAAAATATTATGGGAAACCAATGATGAAGTATCATGCCGTGCTTTGATGTAGAAGGAAAGCTTTATCTCACTGAAACTGTACACAGGCAATTTTCCTTAGGGGTGGATCTAATTCTTTAAAGAACAGGGTTACCTGGACCTGTCATAAGCCTGCTTATAGATAATGTCTTTAGACTGGTGCCTATGCAACAGGTCCTTTCTCTCCCTTGTACTTCTTGCTCTCTCATATATCTATTGCTAAGAGTACTTTCTTATTTCAACATAAGCTTTTCTTATTTACAAATCATCAGATAATAAAAGAGGTGACTTTTAGTTTTTCAAGAACATCCCCATATGTTCTATGTAGGTATGTACAGTCATTCCAAAGAAGTGTGATCGATGCCAGAAGTTATGTGGATTGGTCTATCATTGGTACATGTGTGCGTATGCATGTGTGTGTTTGTGTGTGTGTGTGTGTGTTTCTCTTTTTCTTTTGTTACAGAGTCATAAGCTTACAGTTCTTAGCTTTATGAGTGTTGAGATTATATGTGTACCACCATCATGTCTGGCCAGTTTCTTTACCATAAGAATAAAATAAAATAAACCCAGCTTTCCAATAACCTATCACTCCACTTAGAAAATAGTGTAATCTGCTCTTTACAGCCTGTCATGATCTGTTCTCTGTCTACACCTGTTTCATGGTTTCATCTTGTCTCTTTCTGCATCTTGAATATCCCTGTCTCTTTTCTAATTCAATATTCCTACACACAAGTGTTTGTTTCGTATTGGCATTATTATAATCTCTGCATTGTTTGTGTCTGTCTACTCATTATTTATTTATTTGTCTCTTCTTCCAAACATAAGGTCCCCAAGACACCTTGCTTCTCTCTTCTGTTTGCTTCTATAGCCTCAGAGCTTAGCATAAGTACCTGGTACAAATCTGCTGGGTAAGTAAGTACATGAACAAATGAATGCACATAGACATTTGAAGCTTACATTAAATTGGAACAGGCAGTCTTCCAAAAAGGAACAGACTGGAAGATGTGAGTTTTGGAAAATATAGTTTTTTTCTACACCCTGCATGTATCATTGAAAAACTTCATTTCTCTGTGTCACAAGTTTCTTGAAAAGAAGTATCATAATGGCATATATCTTAATGTTTGTTGGATCAAACAGTATAACATATCTAAAGTACTGTGATTGGTAAATCCTGACAAGTAGTCAAGCAGTCTAAGTCTCAACACCTTCAGAAATGTTATTACACACTAGAGTTGATGCTGTATTTGAACAAAATCCCAATTATTTGATTTTGCCAATGAAGACACAGGAGCCAAATGCTGGGGTGAAAACCTACTACGTCAGAGAGGCAGAGAAGACACTCAGATGACCTTCTTACTCAGCTCAAGTCCCAGAAGGAAGAAGCTCTTTCTCCTTCTCCATGCTGTCTTATATATCCTTCAACTCAATGGCCCTCCTTTATACTTACTGTGTGTCTCTCTATCCATCCTCTAGACTTCCTCTCTCTCTGTTTTTTTCCCCCCATGTTCACTTCCTGCACTCTGGTTGCTTGATTCACCTCTTTACCCAGGTTAATTTTATTGAATCCTGTTTACAGAAAGCTCTAGGATTAGAGGTTGTGCTAGGGATGAGCCACACCACAAGTACTTGTTTATAGTAAATAGAAAGCTCTGGAATTAAAGACTGAGCCACACCACAAGTACTTGTTTATAGTAAATAGAAAGCTCTGGGGTTAAAGACTGAGCCACACCACAATTAGACACAGATGTGACCAGTTCACAATCTCAGGGTTCATAGTGGAATCAAATACCCTGCAACCAGTTAATATTTTAACCCATTGTATACCTTTAAGTTGTACACTACACAATTTAAAAATAGATATAGATAATGAAGTACTTAGATGTCAGTGTTGGTTGGAGGCAGGTTGTACCGTGACTCCTTACTTTAGCTAGTGTATGAGCCTACTAGCTGACAGCCATTTTGAGGTTCAGGAAAACTATAGTACTCCCCTCTGTAAGTTTGGCACTAGACATGTCAAATGTATACGGTCCTGTTTAGCTTTACAGATGGATGGGGTCATAAGCATGCTGTCTGTCTATTGTTACTAGCAATACAGAGATAAAATTAATGATATGTAACCCCTGATGCCTACCCATCTGACAGCCTCTACAGTGTCAAAAATTGCTTGGCAGAAATGAGAAGACCTTGGGAGGACTTCACACTAGAATTTGATTCAGATTCAAGGTTTATAAGAGGTCTAAAGTACTCCATCAGTTCACTTGAGCAGGTAGATGAGAGTTCCCTCGTTTCCTTGGAAATGCAGTCCTGGGCATCTGTAGTTCAAGAACATGCATCCTCATGATGCATGAGTACGGAGCTCATCAAGGGTGCGTTTATCACATGAGATCTGATATGTCACCTTAAAAAGAGGAGCCAAAATTCACAAAGAATTACCAAGCTAAAGTCTGAATTCGTGCTGACATTTTATAAGACGTGATAGATCTGTGTAATAGAGGCAGACCCTTAGAAGCTGGCTTATTGTGTTGGCAGTTTGTCCATCTGCATATTCTCTGCACTGTAAAGGTAAGCATGCTTCTTGCAAGATGGGTTGTGTTTAGAGTATATGCTGACACTGCTTGCTCCTGTGATCTCCGTGAGAAAAATAAGCATGGAGTTCACTAGCTCTGCATAGGGGCATCCGGAAAGCCTAATTCATTTTCATACTGGAATATTTACTGCACACAGGTGACCTCAATCTCTTCAGTTTTAATTGGTTTTGTTTGTGTCTCAAGGATCAAATTAAGGGACTGAAAACAGCGAGGCAAGTACTTCACCGCAGAGACGCCCCAGCAGCACTAGTCCTTTAAAAGGAGAAACTCTACGTTCTAAGATGTTTCTGGTTCCTGGTTGTACCTCTAAATTACAATGAGAGTTTGGAATGTTCTGGCACGTTTCGGTTTATCTTTGGCATGTTTAAAATATCTTATTTTGGGGGGATATCCAAGATAGTTGTGCCCTGCACACATGGTTTCTGAGTAGCAGGACTGCCGTGACTGCAGAACTAGCAAGAGATCATGCTGCAGACTCCAAAATGCGGGTGTCTCTGTTTCCCAGGTGAAAAGAGAGCCCCTGGTTTCCTAGAACGAGAGGTTATAGCCCCTGGCCACCTGCCTGTTCCCACCTTCCCAAAGAAAACTCCGAGGTTGCAGGGACGCAGGGGTCCAGCCTCTGGCCACCTGACTCCCAGGATCCAGGGAAATGACACCAGCCTCTGGTCCATGGCTCTGCCTGTTTTCCCTGAGGAGACCTTCAAGGCCTCAGGAGCATACGGGATCTCACTCGAAAATGGCGGTGGCCAACACTCATGGTGTCTGGGCATTTTGAGGTCAGGGACCACACAGCCAGCAAGCACTTGGCAGAACTGCTGACTCCAGGAGTTTCCCTGGCTAGAGGAGGGGTCCTGAGTGTCTGAGGAGATCTGCCAGTCCTCAGGATCATACATGCCAGGTACTGCCACTCCAGTACTCTTCCTTGGGTCCAACGGGGATACAGCCACTTGAGGAGGATGGCAGGCAATTCACTAAGATCAAACAGCCAGTCCACTATACCCACCATGCCAAGGAGGGCTAAATAAAGGTTTTCCAAGCAAACGGGCCCAAAAGCAAGCTGGATAAGCTATTCTGATAGCTAATAAAATAGACTTTCAATAAAAATTAATCAAAAGAGATGAGGAAGGAAACTTCATACTCACCAAAGGGAAAATACCCCAAGATGACATCTCAATTCTGAACATCTATGCCCCAAATACAAGGGTACGCACATTTATAACAAAACATTACTGAAAGTTAAATCACACAGCAATCTCCACACATTAATAGTGGGAGATTTTAACACCCCACTCTCACCAAAGGACAGGTCATCAAGAGAGAAGCTAAGCAAAAATAATTAAACTAACAGATGCTATGAATCAAATCTATCTATCTATCTATCTACACACACACACACACACACACACACACACACACACACACACACACGAAACATCTTTCACCCAAACACAAAGAAATATGCATTCTTCTTAGCACCTCATAGAACCCTCTCCAAATTTGTCTATATGCTTGGCCACAAAACAAGCCTTAACAGATACAAGAAAATTGAAATAACTCCTTGTATCTTAGCAGATTCCTGAGGATTAGAGCTAGATTTCAACAACAACATAAATAAGAAAAAACCTACAGACTCACGGAAACCGAGCAACTCTCTACTCAATGGGTCAGGGAAGAAATAAATTAAAGACTTTCTAGCATTCAATGAAAATGAAGGGATAGCATACTCAAACTTATGAAGCTATGAAAGCAGTGCTGAGGGGAAAGTTCATAGCACTAACTTCCTTCATATAGATATTCAAGAGATTTGTATGAACAATTAAAAAGTTCACCTAAAAGCTCTAGAAACAAAGAAATCTAACACACCCCAGAGGAGTAGACCACATAATCAAACTCAGAGCTGAAATAAATAATGTAGAAACAAAGAGAACAATACAAATAATCAAAGAAACTAAGAGCTGGATCTTTGAAAATTGACAAACCCCAAGTCAAACTAACTAAAAGGCAGAGAGAAAGTACCCAAATTGATAAAATCAGATATTAAAAGGGGACATAACAGCAGACACTGAGGAATCCAAAGGATCATTAGGTCTTATTCAAAAGCCTTGTATCCCACAAAATTGGAAAATCTAAAAGAATGGATGATTTTCTGATATATTTCACTTACTAAGTTAAGCCAAGATCAAGTAAAAAATTTAAACAGTCCTATAACCTCTAAGGAAATAGAATCAGTCATCAAAAGTCTCCCAACCAAAAAAATCCCAGAGCCAGATGGTTTTAGCGTAGAATTCTGCCAGGCTTCCAAAGAGGAGCTAGTACTAAGACTCATCAAATTATTCCATAAAATAGAAATAGGAGGAACATTGCCAGACTCATTCTATAAAGCCATAGTCACCCTGATACCTACCACATAAACACTCAACAAAGAAAAAGAATTTCAGACTAATTTCCCTTATGAGCATGGATGCAATATACTCAATAAAACTTTTGCAAACCAAATCCAAGAACACATCAAATACATCATCCCCCATGATCAAGTAGCCTTCATCCCAGGCATGCAGAGATGGTTCAAAATATGAAATCCATCAATGTAATCCACCATATAAACAAACTGAATGAAAAAATTGACAAGATCATCTTAGATGCAGAAAAACCTTTGATAAAATCTAACACCTCTTCATGATAAAAATCTTGGAGAGATCAGGGATACAAGGCACATACCTAAACATAATAAAAGCTATATAGAGCAAATAACAGCCAACATCAAATTAAATGCAAAGAAACACAAAACAGTTCCACTAAAATCAGGGATAAGGTAAGGCTACCCACTCTCCATCTCTCTTCAATATAGTACTTGAGGTTCTAACTAGAGCAATAGGACAGCTAAAGGATATCAAAGGAATACAAATTAGAAAGGAAGAAGTCAAAGTATCCCTATTCACAGATATCATAGTATATATAAATGATTTTCTAAATTCTACCAGAGAAATCCTATAACTGATAAACACCTTCAGCAAAGTGGCTGGATACAAAATTAATATAAAAAATCAGTAGCCCTCCTGTACACCAATGTCAGCTTGGGTGAGAAAGAAATTAGAGAAACTACATCCTTCACAAAAGCCACAAATAATATGAAGTATCTTGTATAACTCTAACCAAGCAAGTGAAAGACTTGTATGGAAACTCTAAGTATCTGAAGAGGAAAATTGAGGAAGATATCAGAAGATGGAAAGATCTCCCATGCTCATGGATCAGTAGGGTTAACATAGAAAAAAATGACCATCTTACCAATAGCAATCTATAGATTCAATGCAATTTCCATCAAAACAGCAACATACTTTTTTTTATAGACATTGAAGGAACAATTATCAACTTCATATGGAAAAGCGAAAAAACCAGAATAGCCAAAACAATCCTATACAATAAAAGATCTTCTGGAGATTTCTCCATCCTGGCTATCAAGCTGTACTACAGAGAAATAGTAATAAAAACTGCATGATAGTGGCATACTAACAGACTGGTTGATTGATGGAGTTGAATAAGACCCAGGAATAAACCCACAGACCTATGGACACTTGATTTTTGGCAAAGCAGGGAAAATAATACAATGGAAAAAAGAAAGCATCTTCAACAAATGGTGCTGGTACAATTAGATGTCTACATGCAGAAAAATGCAAATTGATCCATATCTATTAGTCTGTACAAAATTCAAGTCCAAATGGATCAAACACCTTAACATAAAACCAAAAACACTAAATCTATTAGAAGGAAAAATGGGAACCAGTCATGAATTCATTGGCACAGGAGACAACTTCCTGAGCAGCACACCAACAACTCCGGCTCTAAGATTAATAAATGGTATCTCATGAAACTGAAAAGCTTCTGTAAGGCAAAGGACACTATGAACAGAACAAAATGGCAGCCTACAGGTTGGGAAAAGATCTTCACCAATCCTACATCTGAAAAAGGATGAATATCCAAAGTATATAAAGAACTCAAGAAAGCAAACACCACCAAACCAAATAATCTAATTTAAAATGGGGTACAGAGCTAAACAGAGAATTTTCAACACAAGAATCTCAAATGGTCAAGAAGTGTTCAAATGTCCTTAGTCATTGTGGAAATGCAAATCAAAACCACTTTGAGATTCCATCTTCTCCTGTCAGAATGATTAAGATTAAAAAACTCAAGTGATATCACAAGGATGTAAAGAAAGGGGAATACTCCTCCATTGCTGGTTGGAATGCAAACTTGAATAACCACTTTGAAACTCAATGTACTGCTTTCTTAGAAAATTGGAAATATTATTAACTCAAGACCCAGCTACCACTTCTGTGCATGTACTTGAAAGGTGCTTCACCATACAACAAGAACATTTGCTCAACTATGTTCATAGAGTCCTTATTAATCATAGCCAGAATCTGGAAACAACCTAGATGTCCCTCAACCAAAGAATGGTTCAAGAAACAGTGGTACATTTGCACAATGGAATAATACTCAGCTATTAAAAACAAGGAAATCATGAAACTTGCAGGCAAATCGATAGAACTAGAAAGGATCATCCTGATGGAGGTAATTCAGACCCAGAAGGACATACATGGTATTTACTCACTTATCAGCGGACATTAGCCATGTATATAGGATAACTATACTATAAATCACAGACCCAAAGAAACTAAGTAACAAGCAGGGCCCAAGGGAGGTCTTACTTGGATAGGGAAATAGAATAGACAGTGGAAGAGGAAGAAGAGAGGGAACTAGATATGAGAAGCTGTGGGGAGGGAAATGAGGCAGGGAAGAGATGTGAGGAAAGTAGGGAGGGGAAGTTTGAGGTCCTGGAAAGAAAAGGAAAAATAAAGGCGAGGGCATCACAGAGACAAGCTGGTGACCTGCAACAGGGTGGACTACTGGGAGGATATGGAGATGTCTCTGGTTGAACCTTCTAGCAGCTGGGGACATGAGACTGAGGAGGCCAGCCAGGCAGGACTGGTAGTGGTAAGAGAGTAACACTAATCTACCTACAAAGCCTTCTAACCAAAAATTACCATGCTTACAAGATATACAGAGATAAAGATAGAGTTGAGACTGAGGGAATGACCCACCAGTGCCTGGTCCAACCTAAGACCCACCTCATGGGAGAGAGCCAACCCCTGATACTATTAACAATACTCTGCTATATTTACAGAGAGGAGTCTAATTTAATTGTTCTCTGAGAGGCCTCACTGAGCAGTAATAGAAGCAGATCCTGAGACTCACTCAGACAAGCATTAGGCAGAGCTCAGAGAATCCTGTGGAAGAGTGGGAGGGAAGGATAGAAGGACCTAGAAGGGACAAGAATGCTGCAAGAAGACCAATAGAGTCAACCAACCTAGACCCATGGGGGCTTACAGAGACTGAAGCACCAACCAAAGAGCATGCATGGATTGTACCTAGACTCCCTACACATATGTAACCAATGGGCAGTTTGATCTTCATGTGGGTCTCCTAGTAAGTTAAGCAGGTGCTGTCTATGACATGGACTCTCTTGCCTGCTTTCAGTCACTTCCCCTAACTGGGCTGCCTTGCCTGGCCTCAGTGGATGAGGATGAGCTCAGTCGTGATGTGACTTGATGTGCTAGGGTGGGTTGCTGGGGAGGGAGCTCCCCTTTTATGAAGTCAAAGAGAAGGAAGATAGAGGGAAGGGGGTGGGACAGAGGGACCCATAGGAGAGGAGTAAGGGGGCTATAATTAGGATATAAATTGAATGTATAAATTAAAAATAAAAATTTTTAAAAAATCTTAAAAAAGGAGAAACATCTGTTTTCCCCAACTGCTACTAATAGCATGTTGAGTTAACCCTGTCTACATCTTTTAGAGTTTTACATGCTTAGCAACTGAAGAAATCACTACAGAGAGAGGTCCGAGCAACCTGTCTGTGGTCACACCAATGTTCAAAGTGGAGACATGAGGGTAAATACCAAGTCTTTATGTTCCCAAACCTGCACATGTCACTTGAAACCATCTTCATCCACACGCAGTGGATCATAGTGAGGGATGAAACACTCCATTTAACTAATGTTCTCATTAATACAACGTGTATGCATCAGTTATAATTTATTATAAGGTCAAATATTTCAGTAGGGAACCCGAATGGCAAAGGAGCAGATGCCAATTCAAAATTGAGGTGAAAACAAAAGGAAGCAAGTGGACATCCCAGCCATCACCATCGGGGTGGACAATGTGTGGAAATGCTTGTCTGCTTCCCTTGGCCTCTCACTGGAGACCGGAAGCCTATATGAGAGGCAGGGAGTAAGAAAGCATCCATTGCTTTCATAACGTGATACTGAGGGTCTTTTCTTTTTCTTTCTTTCTTTCTTTCTTTCTTTCTTTCTTTCTTTCTTTCTTTCTTTCTTTCTTTCTTTTTTCTTATTGATAAATGAAATCAATATTACATCTCATTTGCTATCCCATCCCATGCCTCCTCCCATTCTTCCCTCTCTCCTGCTTTCACCCCATTCCCCTTCCCTATGACTGTGACTGAGGGGGACCTCCTCCCCCTGAATATGATGCTAGGGTATCAAGTCTCTTCTTGGTAGTCTGCTATCCTTCCTCCAAATGCCATCGGGCCTCCCCATCAGACCTTTTCAATGTTAAGAATATGAATCTGAACAACAGAGATACTGTGAGTGAGATTTAATTTTGTTGATTCAGAAGATGCCCCCAGGCCTTTCAAAGGCCATGGAGATCACTATGGTTGTAAATGCCTGATTCGAGAGGAAATAGCACATTCTAGGCTAAAAGGAAGGCTATCCAACACAAACATTTTTTAAAAAATATTTTTTAACTATTGCCAACAGCCAAAGTTCCCTCTAATTCTGCCAAGAGCCAAAGTTCCCTCTAATTCTGCAAACTTTTTTTTTTTTTTTTTTTTTTTTTTTTTTTTTTTTTTTTTTTTTTT
>OU015747.1:36830298-36862222 GCA_907169655.1 Acomys percivali | reverse complement strand
AGAGAGAGAGAGAGAGAGAGAGAGAGAGAGAGAGAGAGAATAGAACTGCAATGATTCTGTGCAGTGAACTGAGCAGTGTACACACAGTGATCTGGGTGCAGTATTGTTCACGGGTGCAGGATACATGCTCATGTCAACCTCCGCCCTTGTGAGATCAGGTAGCCCATTGCCCATGGTTCACTTGGAAACATTTGCTATCCTATTGCCACATCGCCTACTAAAATCCAGGATCCTACTATATTGTCACCAAAAAAGATACCATATGAGCAATCTTTTACCTAAGCAGCACGCCATTACATTTTCTATGCAAAATGCACCATACAAGCACTGTAATCATCACTATGAAGCTAGCTAACAAAGCAATTAAGTAACTCTCCCTGATTCAAATTCAGCTGTTAGAGATCTGCCTCTCTTGTTCTAGCACCTTCTTCCCATTGTCCTGAATACCAGAGTCAACCATGAGTGCCTCACCCTCCTTGTAGACATAGGCTCTTCTCTACTTTCATGGTCATCTCTGTTCCACAGACAGCAGATCCTCCTAGAGGACATATTACTTCTCAGATGTCACCTTATTGTATGAATTATGTTCCTCCAGCATCTCCCCCACCTCAATATTGGTCCATTTGTAACTCTCCTCACCATTAATGTCCTATTCCTTTATCCTAACTTAGTGAAGATCAAAGCTTCAGAGCTTTTTAACAGCCAGGATGAGTGAATCCTGAAACAAGACAGCAACTTCCTTCTCCACAAATACAGGGCCTGTCATCTCAAACACCTCTTCCCAGACATCATGGTCTTGAAGATATGGGCCATCTTAGCACGGATACAAGTAGTTTGAACAGAAGACATGAGGAGGAAAACTGAAATATAGTCCATCTTTTAATCACACTTTCTTTTAAAAAATATTTTATTAATTTATTAATATTACATCTAAATTGTTATTGCATCCCTTGTATCCTCCCATTCCTTCCTCCCTCCCACTTTCACCCTATTCCCCTACTCTATGACTGTGACTGAGGGAGGGAGGAATGGGAGGATACAAGTGATGGGACAGCAATTGAATTGTAATCTGAATAAATTAATAAAATTAAAGAAAAAAGAAAAAAGTCTGTATCATTTGAATGACAATTAACTGCTGAAGTAGCTACCAGTCAAGGTGGTCAGTCACAGCTTCATGTTCCTAAGGGTGCTACTCTGTGGGATTTCCCAGCTTTGACCCACTCTGATGATTTCCTAATGAACAAGCATGAGCATTAGTGATCACCACCGTGGGCTCGCCTATCTACTTCAGTGGCAGCTACAGAAGACATTTGTCCCTCCCAGAAGTCCTCCTTAGGCAAAGTTCTCAGGCCAGCTCTGGTGAGAGGAATGCCAAATTAGGATCTTCTGGTGGGAAGATTCCGATAATCCTGGCTTCATTTTCCTTCACTGTTTTAAGAACAGTAAAGGTCATTTTATTAAATCTCAATGTTCTACACTAATACTTTTTATTTAACCAACAGACCATTAGCAAAGTAGCACAAATAATATTACATGTAACAAGCATGTGCTACGTGATCAGATAACAATTTGACTCACAGGCTTTCCTCCTATTAAATCTGTCTCCAAGTTACTCAGATCTTTGGTTTGTTTCCATATTAAGCTCAACTTTTCAGTAACTCAAATGTTTATCAATATTGCAACTTAAACAGTGATGCTTTGCTTATTGTTTTTACATTAAAATAAACTACTATTTATTAATTGTTCTGGAGAAGTACTGAGTTAAGTTCTTTGCTTGTTTTTTTTTTTTATCTTAATAAGACCATAGGGATTAGATTTTCATTATTCATTTGGAAGATTAGGAAAGCAATGATTAGGAAATAAAATTGGTTAAGACATACAGTTAAAGTAGCTCACCCAGTGTTCAAATTTTATGACAGTTAAATATGAAGGCCATAACTTTAATTTATGTCCCATAATTTATCTCTGGAAGGTATGAATTTAAGTTTCCAGCTAGAACAACATCCTAATATAGAACATATAACCAAAAGTGCTATATAATGTGCATTATGTGTAATATGTTATCATAATATGTATCTCATAGCCTACTGATATGTTTATTTTATTTTTTCCATATTCATTATCAAATCCTAGATTGTCTACCTATTAGACAAGTGCTCTACCACTGAGATACATTTTCATTTACATATATGTATATATATATATAAACACTATAAATATATGTATGTATATTTTTATATATTGGCTGTATATATGTGTAAATACATGTATACACACACACATATATTATGCCTTGCCTGCAAGTCTAAATTGGATTAATTGTAGTGGGAAGACCCACCTCAATGGTGGCAGCACCATTCCATGGTCTGCAGTAACAGACTGAATAAAATGGAGAAATCAAGCAGACCACTGACATTCAATGCTTCCTGCTTCCTGCTTCCTGCCCAAGGATGTGCTGTGACAGGATGCTTCACACTCTTGGTACCACGATTTCCCTGACGAGGTGAATCACACTCTGAAACTGTTACCCAAAAGGAACCTTTCCTTCCTTAAATCACTCTGTTGAGATACTTTATTACAGTAACAGAGAGATAGTAAATGCAGAAAATGGGTGCACAGAGTGAGACTGTGTCTCTGCTATACCTGGTCATGTGGTTGCTAGGTCTTCAGGAGTTGTTTGCTGCAGAAACCTTGTGGAGGAATTTAGTACTTTGGGCCAGAGCTCAGTGGGACAGAGTTTGGAAGACAAGAATTTTGAGAGCATTACAGACAATGGGGCCTGTGGTTTCGGAGGATGGTTTCTATTAGAAACTGGAACAGTTTGGGATTTTTCTCACCAAACAGTCTGGGAGCTTCCTTCTCCTGTCCTGAGAAGCTGAGTAAAGTTGAATTTAAAGATAATGGACAAGTACCATTCAGGTGCACAGTTAAAAAGACCAAAAAAACAAAAACAAAAACAAAACAAATGGACAGGAATAAAATATAAAAAAAGAATCTGCCCTTTGGTGAGTAAAAGAATGGAAGGTTAACACTGTTAAAAATGTGTGTGTGTGTGTGTGTGTGTGTGTGTGTGTATGTGTGTGTGTTGTGTTTATGTATGTATATTTGTATGTATAATTGTCTTAGAGAAACCTCTTAATCTGTACTGAGAGAATAGAATAAATGCCCTGAGTTCAAGACCTCACCTATCAAAGGTTCCAATTTATATAAAAATGCAAATTGATCTATTATCTTCTAAAAGGAGCAGGTCTGAACTATGAATGCATCTGAAGAGGCTCCTTACTCAAACACAACTGCCTGGGAAAGCAATATTGCAGATTCAGGCAAGAAGGCATACAGAGGCCATTACAGCTGGGACCAAGAGGCTAGACTGCAAATGGGTCAGGCAGCAGAGTGTGTTGTCATTCGTGTGGTAGTGGTCTTCAGGCATGACAGATGCAATACTCAGTGTGTCCTGGAATCTCACTCTGTATGTACTTCCAGAGAAATGCTAATAGTGGGAAATCTGAGGCAGGTTTGAAGTTCCTACAGGAAGGTCCTGTGAGGCCAACACACGAAGCTGAGAACACGAGACCTAAGTTACAGTGAAGCCCGCAGAATGTTAAAGATGCCCAACCTTTCATAATGTTCTACTTGTAGGTTTCTAGAACCCACTGGATCCTTCTACATTGCTATTCACCCATTGTTCTCTCATCTAGAGTCCCAATAGGATGTCCTCCCCTCGGTCCCAGTTTCCTGGTAAGGGAAGGCTTTCATGGGACATGTCCATTGGGCTAGTATGCAGATATAAGTGAGTATATACCATTTGAAAGGCAGATTTGGGTCATGGGGTCCCGCTCAAACTAAGGCCATAGCCAAGGACAATACAGGCGGTAAAATTTAAACCCCTACCCTGATCTAGCCCACGGACAAGACAGTCTCCACACTTGAGTGGAGAGAGGGATTTGACTTTCTCAAGTACTCTGGTGCCTCACATCTGACTATGTCCCCTGGCGGGGGAGACCTAGTGGCACTCAGAGGAAGGACAGCAGGTCACTGAGAAGAGACTTGATACCCTATGAGCATATACAGAGGGAGGTAATCCCTCTGAGGAACAGTCATAGGGGAGGAGAATAAGGGGAAAATGGGAGGGAGGGGAGAATGGGAGGATACAAGGGATGGGATAACCATAGAGATGTAACAAGAATAAATTAATAAAAAAAAAAAAAGATGCCCAACCATGTGTGATGATAAGAACAGTTGCATGTAGACATGGAGCTAGTTCAAGTGGAAAGTTGCCTGTGCTGTGAACATCAAAGTTGGGGTGTGGCAAGGCTCCTTGAACCCTTTGGAGCTTAGATCATTCCATTATGAGCTTCAGATTCTGGACATGGAGCTGCAGGATTTGATGTGCTCCCTCCTGGGCTCTGGTATGATCCTCTGCGGCCAGGCTTCCATCCCTCCTTTGTGGAATAAGGATGCTTATTTTGTGACAACATGTACCTGGGTTACGTGACTTGTCTTTGTTTGTAAGAGCTCACAGTCAAGACACTGTAGTATGTTTCAGATGGGTCAAAAGTGTCAGGTGCAGGTTTCAGATGGACAAAGACACAAATTTCTGCGGGGTTAAGAAGTGTACTAGCACTGTCCACAAGTGGACAGACCCGTGACAGCACTGTGGAGGCTCTAAAGGAGACTTGAGCCCCAGTAGCAGAAACAGCGTGACAGGTGCTCTGAAGAAAGTAACTGAAATCCCCATGGCAGCAACAGAGGTCTTTTTTTTTTTTTTTTTTTTGTGATAGGAGATGGTTTCACAGCAGGAGGATGTGTGGCCAGCAATACCACCTTGGATGTAAACTCAGTTCCCCAGGTGAGAAATCCTGGCACCTGGAGAAGTGTTGGCTAGTCATCGACAGTATTTCAGTGGGGTGCCTGTCTCCGTCTGTCATATCTGTTCCCCACAGGGAAGCACCGTGTCCTGGACAGCAGCTGGATTCAAACATTACATTCTTACAAAGAGACTTGAACTTTTAAACACTGGTACAACCCTTAAAGACTATGGGGACTTTCTGATGTCTGCCTGAATGCATTTTGCATTATGAGACAGCCATGAGCCTGTCAAGGATGGGGAAGGAGGTTATAATGTAGCAGTGATGAGATTTTGGCTCTTACATTGACAAGAGGTCAACTTGGGATGATTTCCACTGATCGTCATCTAGAGACTCCAGAGAACCATCTGAGCCACAGCCTCCTGGATAGGCCTAGAAGAAGTTATTTAGATTAAATTCCTTGAGATGGGAAGACCTACTTTAGTCACTGGCAACACCATTCTGAGGTTTCTAGGCTAAATGCAGAGGAGAAATAATGCTGAGCACTAGAATCACCCCTCTCTGCCTCCTGGCAGCAAGCAGAAGGTGAACAGATGCCTCCAGCACCTCTGGCCACACCTTTCTCCTGGTAGTCTGCCACGGTAGTCTATCCTCTGGAGATGTGAGCTAAAATAAGCCCTTCCTTCCTTAGCTTGATTTTGTTGGTGGTGTTTGCTCACAGCACCCAAAAGGTAACAGAGAAATAAATACACTTGCATATTTTTTGATATAACTGTAACTGAAATTCTCTAGCTCATTACAAATGGCGCACAGATTTTACATGGTCACTTAAATGTTTCCTGCATTTCTACAAAAGAATCTGCAACGAAAGCCATTAACTGGGATGCAATTTGTAAGCCTTTCATTAAATAATGATTCTCAGCTGGATTTCTTTAAAGGAATATTAATGCAAACATATGTAACCAGCATTGCAAGAAATTAGCCTTGGTGCTTTAGTCTTGAATCAATCATTTTCAGCTATGCGTTAGAGTCATTGCTGATACATTTCTGTCTCAGACAGCTTAGCACAGAGTGTGAGATGAGTACAGTGGCTTTCAGAGTGTGATTTGTGTGAAACGCTCCTAGCAGTTCAGGTTTCCTTGGTTTGCAGGGAGTGATCAACTCCATATGTAGAGAGTTGGGGATAGAGTTCAGTACATTTGTACATGCTTGCCTGGCATGTACATGAGCCTGGCTTCAACCTTCAGGACTACAAACAAACCAAGCAGAGCAAAATAAAAGCCCATCCATAGAAAGACAGAGCGGTGCTGAGCTAGGCTCAGTGGTCAATTACTAATTTCTAACATGTACACTCTTGGGCCTATGCTAAGAGATGAGTCAGAATTCACCCTAGCTACAGCTCCTTCTGGATCATGTAGCCAGATGGGTTATGGTGTGGGGGTGGTGGTGGTATGTTACAATCTCCAAGACCCAATTTAGGTTGCCAAGGTTTGAACATCTCATGAGGCATTTTCCAGTTTTCCTTCACAGCGTTACTGCACTGGTTCAGCAATATTTCCCTGAGGTTAGAGTATTTATGCTATTGTGCATACTTACCTTATTAGTCACAAGGCATGGCTTTACTAGAAAAGATTAAGCCGTCACTGAATGACAGCTAAGGGTTTAGTTAAGAAAGATTGGGAGAAGCAATAAGGCCGACTCCTAAGGCACTGGATTAGACATGTCTGCTCGTTCTGGGGACAACCACTGTGAAAAGCTCCACTAAGTTGGACAGGCTTGTGGCCATGCCAAGGCCCACAAGGTCCACTCTGGAAATCCCTGTATAGTGTTGGCTGTAATCACATGTGACTGTGATTTCATCTTCTGTCCTTCATGCCACAAGTGTTCCCCCTCTTTTCTACTTTCCATTTGAGCAACACATTTCTTTTTTAATTTATTTCCGAGGAATGTATTTGATTAGTTGCTACTTTATGGTGTGATTTAACTTGTTTTTCCTGATTAGGTTAAGATTCAAATTTGTAGTCCATATGCTGTGTGAACAGTGTCGTATCTCACCTAGCTCATGGTATCAGTGGTATGCTGTCAGACTAATTCCCAAGTCATTTTCCAGGTGATGTCAGATTGATACATTTGCTATGAAATTTCCCACTGACCCTTCACCTAATAATTTTGGTAGTGATACATGAAGATTTCCTCAGCTTGTGATGTTTTGAAGATACTAGAATCTTTCTGAAGGGATGACACTGATTCCATCTAAATGTAGGAAGTGAGGTGGGCTAGAATTCTGAAAAAGTAGCCAGATGTCACTGGGCATGCTCAGTATAACACTAATCAAAAGACAACACAATTCCAATGGGCAAACCCATGCAGTGCTTTCAAGGATATTTTATCAGTCAGTTTTCCATTGTTAATCAGTTAAAACATCTGTAGGCTGGGGCATGGTCAAAGCTACAATGTGGAAAAGCTCTATCAAAATGATTTAACAAAAACAGAACAGATTCAACTCCCTGTTCGTTAGTATACAGTCTAGTGATATCCAGATCATTATAGTTTCATGTTAACCTCAAATGAGATTCCAAGAAAGGTAATTGGTGACAGCTAAATCGTATTAAATAAACATTATAGAGACACTCCTTCCAATGCAAACCTTCAATTAAAAACAAATTATGAAAGCAAAAAATGTTTTACTGTTTTCAGTATGTTTATGCCGTAACAAACATCAAAATAGGTCGTTTCGATGTCTTCAGGAAGAAACAACTAGGGAACTGAAGTGATGGTTCAGTGATTAAGAGCACTTGTTGCTCTTGCAGAGCACCAGGGTTCAGTTGCCAGCACCCACATCACAGCTGATAACCCTGTAACTCCAGGTCCATTGGATCTGATACCCTCTCCTGGACATGACATGCATGTAGTATGCAGACATACACGCAGTCAAAATACTCATACATATAATATTGAAGTGAGTCTTTAAAAGAGAACAATTATAATAAAAATAAAACAAGAATAAATTTCAGATTTTTTTCTCTACCTCTTTCTTACATTACTCAAATTCCTTACTTATACAATAGAAAACTCCAAATGGCTCAAGCCATTATCCCAAGTTGAGTGCACAGTTGCTCACTTCCTCTCGTGGTTCACAGGAGGAAGGACCAGTTTTTCCTCCTGTTGCATTCCTGAGGACATCATTTCTAGAGTCTGGGGAGGTCTCAGTGGAGAAAGGTGGTTGTACTGTAAAAACATGATCATTTATTCTACTCTAAAAGATCTGGGAGAATCTTTTTTATCCATTGCTGTCTCCATTTTGTTGGCTAGATCAGTTCCCTCCCCACAGCAAATAAGCAAATAACACCTGACTCTTCTAAATGTGTTTAAGTCTAGATTCAACTCCACAGAACTTGCCTATGATGGCTAGGTTTTTTTTGTTTGTTTGTTTTTGTTGGTGGTTTTTCTCCTTTTGTTTGTCAACTCGACACAAATTGGAGTCTTCTTTGAAGAGGGAACTTCAATTAAGAAAATACCTCCATCTGATTGGTCTGTAGGAAAGACTGTTGGGGCATCTTCTTGATTAATGACTTACGTGAGAGCGCCTGGCCCAGATCACAGTGCGCAGTGCCCCCCCACCCCACCCCCTCCCCAGTCCGGTGTTTCTGAGTTGTAGAAAAGTCAAGCTGAGCAAGCTGTGAGAAGCAAGCATTCCTTCAGGACCTCTGCTTCAGTTCCTGCCTCCAGCTTTCTCCTCAGGTTTCTGCTTGACTTTCTATCCTGAATTCCTTCAAAGATGAACCTGGAAGTGAAATAAACAACTTTCTCTTCCAAGTTGATTTTGGTAAGTGTTTTATCATAGAAACAGAAAGCAAGCTTAGGCATTGCTCTTTCTCTGGAAAGCAGAAAGCAACAATGTTTCCCAACTGTTTGCTTTCTCAGACACACCCTCTCCTTTCTACATGATTCTCTCTGATAGATTATATATTTTTAAATATTTCTTTCATTTTTCCACTAAGAGAATGTAACGTTTCTCTTTGTTTCTTCTTTTTCTTCCTGTTTTCTTCATTAATCTCCCTTGCCCCCAGGAACTGCCTAGAATAATCCCTGGTACAAAATGATGAACAAATCTTTAAAGAACCTGTTTATATGAAGGATTTGGAATAGCATGCCCATTTCTTTGATGTCATGAGGCCCAGTATGTGTATTGAAAAGATGTTCTCAACTTCTTCATTTTAGATCTCTAGTACATAAAGCAACCACAGTCATTTCCCTGTGTGGCTAAGAGACACCTGTGCTGAATTACTCTATGTATTTTGTGACAGGTATTTAGGTGTTCCACTTACTCTGTTCCATGTCACTCCTTTCCAACAATGGCTCAATCGTTGTCATTGATTTCCAGGCCTGCCTGGTGTCCACACAGCATGGTCTTTGGCTTGGCTTCTCACTCCTTTCTAAGTCTAGACACAGTTCCTTCCTTAGTCCCCCATATCACCATAAGAGTATGCGGGAGTTAAGGGGCACTGCTGAAAATCAGAGACTATGAGAGACATCAACAGACAGCAGAGCCATCGCCATGGGATGAAGTCTGGTCTTGCTCCATCACAGTGGAACCCTCACTTCTGTGGTTTTTCTTTAGCTCTGGGTCTCCAGCTGCAGTCCTGGGGCATGCACCTTCAGCCGTGGCCCTGTTTGCTCTCTCCGATTCTCTCATTTTCTATCTATGCACCTACCTGACCTCCTCAGTAAAACTAATATCAGAGCCCAGTTGAGGCTGGGAAATAATTTTATTTTACCTATGTATCAACTCTGTCTAAAGGAAGGAGTCTGCTCTGCTGATACTTTTTATAGTCAACATCTTTCCTTTTAGGTTAGGCCCAAGTTTTACTTTTGGAAACCCAGAGAGGGGAAAAAGCACACTAAAAACTTTTGCCAAATAATAATAAGCAATTCTTCCTTTGGAAATGTTCTGATGCATTCAGAGTGAGTCATAGAATGTTTATTCTGCTTAAAAGGAAAATCTTGGGGCAGAAGAGAAGGGCCTGTCTGGGAGTCCAATGTGATTCAGAGGAGCAACACTGAGAAAGGTCCCTGTGTGGATGATGAACTTGACCGTACTGGCACTTTCTGAAGAATTGTCAGACATGTTCCAGCGCTGTCCAAGTTAAGTAGATAATTTTTTTTATCTCCTTAGGTTTGACAGTGATATGACAATGAATTTCCAACATTTCCAGTACTGCAGGGGTGAGCCTTAGGCTGGCGTCACAGGAGTATGTGCAGGCTAGACTGGTTACTGCTGTCTCAGTTGAGATAGATGGTGGCCTCAGAGCACAAAGTGAAGCCAACTTGGAATCTTTTTTTAAAAATATATTTTATTGATTTATTCATATTACATCTCAATTGTTATCCCATCCCTTCTATCGTCCCATTCCTCCCTACCTCCCAATTTCCCCTTACTCCCCTCCCCTATGACTGTGACTGAGGGGGACTTCCTCCCCCTGTATATGCTCATAGGGTATCAAGTCTCTTCTTGGTAGCCTGCTATCCTTCCTCTGAGTGCTACCAGGTCTCCCCCTCCAGGGAACGTGGTCAAATATGAGTCACCAGAGTTCATGTGAAAGTCAGACCTCACTCTCCACTCAACTGTGCAGAATGTCCTGTCCATTGGCTAGATGTGGGTAGGGGTTTGAAGTTTCCTGCACGTATTGTCCTTGGCTGGTACCATTGTTTGAGCAGGACCCCTGGGCCCAGATCTGCCCATCATAATGCTCTTCTTGTAGGTTTCTAGGACCCTCTGGATCCTTCTATTTCCCCATTATCCAATGCTTCTCTCACCTGGAATCCCAATAAGATGTTCTCCCCTCTGTCCCACTTTCCTGCTAAGTGAAGACTTTCATCGGACATGCCCCTTGGCCTAGTGTCCAGACAGAAGTTTGACTCTTTCTGCTTCTGGGTTAACTCACTCATTATGATCATTTCTAGTTCAATCCACTTGTCCACAAATTTCGGGAATTCCTTGTTTGTAATAGCTGAGTAGTATTCCACAGTGTAAATGTACCATAGTTTCTTTATCCATTCTTCTACTGAGGAATACTTAGGCTGTTTCCATGTTCTGGCTATTATGAATAAGGCTGCTATGAACATGGTTGATAAATGTTCTTATTGTGTGCTGGAGCATATTCTGGATATATTCCAAGGAGTGGAATAGCTGGGTCTTGAGGAAGCCTTATTCCCAGTTTTCTGAGATAGCGCCAAATACATTTCCAAAGTGGCTGTATTGGTTTGCATTCCTACCAGCAATGGAGGAGTGTTCCTCTCTTTCCACATCCTTGCCAGCATGTAGTGTCACTTGAATTTTTTATTTTAGGCATTCTGATGGGTATAAGATGGAATCTCAGAGTTGTTTTGATTTGCATTTCATTGATGACTAAGGAGGTTGAGCATTTCTTTAAGTGTTTCTCTGCCATTTGATATTCCTCTGTTGAGAATTCTCTGTTTAGTTCTGAATCCCATTTCTCAATTGGGTTATTTGGTTTGGTGGTGTTTAATTTCTTGAGTTCTTTATATATTTTGGATATTAGACCTTTGTCAGATGCAGGGTTGGTGAAGATCTTTTCCCAGTCTGTAGGTTGTCGCTTTGTTCTTTTGACAGTGTTTCCTGCCTTACAGAAGCTTCTCAGCCTAATGAGGTCCCATTTATTAATTGTTGACCTTAAGGCCTGGGCTGTTGGTGTTCTGTTCAGGAAGTTGTCTCCTGTGCCAATGTTTTTCAGGCTCTTCCCTACTTTTTCTTCTAACTGATTTAGTGTCTCTAGTTTTATGTTGAGGTCTTTAATCCACTTGGATTTGAGTTTTGTGCATGGTGACAAATATGGGTCCAATTGCATTTTTTACACATATACATCCAGTTAGACTAGCATCATTTGTTGAAGATGCTATCATTTCACCATTGAATAGATTTGTCTTCTTTGTCAAAAATCAAGTGACCATATGTGTGTGGATTCATATCTGGGTCTTTGATTCGAATCCACTGATCAACCAGCCGATTGCTGTGCCAGTACCATGCTGTTTTAATTACTGTTGCTTCATAGTACAGCTTGAGCTCAGGTATGGAGATTCATCTGGATGATCTTTTATTGTAAAAGATTGTTTTAGCTATTCTGGGTTTTTTGTTTTTCCATATGAAGTTGAGAATTGAACTTTCAATGTCTTTAAAATTTGTGTAGGTATTTTGATAGGAATTGCATTGAATCTGTAAATTGCTTTTGGTAAGATGGCCATTTTTACTACATTAATTCTCCTGGTCCACAAGCAAGGAAGATAATTCCATCTTCTCATGTCATCTTCAGTTTCTTTCTTCAGAATTTTGAAATTTTTTTCAAACAAGTCCTTCACTTGCTTGGTTAGAGTAACTACTAAATATTTTATATTGCTTGTGGCTAACGTGAAGGGTGTAGTTTTCCTAATTTCTTCCTCTGCATGATTGTCATTTGTATATAGGAAAGCTACTGCCCTTTTTGAGTTAATTTTGTATCCAGCCAATTTGCCGTAGTAGTTCTCTGGTGGAATTTTGGGGGTCAGTTGTGTACACTATCATATAATCTGCAAATAGGGATAATTTGACTTCCTCCTTTTCCATTTGGATACCCTTGATCTCCTTTTGTTGTCTTATTGCTCTGGCTAGAACTTCCAGTACTATATTGAAGAGATGTGGAGAGAGTGGGCAGCCTTGCCTTGTTCCTGATTTTAGAGGAATTTCCTTGAGTATCTCACCATTTAATTTGATTTTGGCTATTGGCTTGCTGTATATAGCCTTTATTATGTTGAGGTATGTGCCTTGTATCCCTGATCTCTTCAAAACTTAAACATGGATGGGTATTCGATTTTATCAAATACTTTCTCTGTATCAAGGGGATGATCATGTGGTATTTTATTTTCAGTTTGTTTAAAGGTGGATTACATTGATGGATTTCCATATATTAAACCATCCCTGCATGCCTGGAATGAAGCCTACCTGGTCATGGTGAATGCTATCTTTGATGTGTTCTTGTATTCGTTTTGCTAGTATTTTAGCATCAAATGTTCATAAGAGAAAACTGGTCTGAAATTCTCTTTCTTTGTTGGGTCTTTGTGAGGTTTAGGTATCAATGTGACTATGGCCTCCAGTTTGGAATCTTAATGCAGAGCACGGACTTAGGATTCTGGCTTGCAGTCCAACTCTTCATTGTTACCTGGCTGCAAGATCTTGGGCAAATCAATTTCTTTATTCTTTGAGCCTATCTTAAAAATTGCGATCAGTGTATAAAGGGATTATAGATAAATATAAATAAATAAATGGAAGAAAATGAGTAACCAATAATATTAAATAAAATAAAATTTAATAAAATCGACTTGCCAAGGTATATTGACTTTTGATAAAAGAATACTAAAATAAATATCAGCTATCAAATCAATATATTAAGTAGAATCAGAGTTTTATTGATATTTCGAGGTAATTTAACTAAGACAAAAAAAGAGTGAAACCAAGCATTGAATAGACATGTCAAACAGATTAATGATAAGCATAATATGTAAATTTAACTTTAAGGTGCTGATCATTGAGTTTATTGTAGAAGTTAAACCCAAAGAGTAGTAGATAAGAAGCGTTCTTAGGAGTGGGTGTCGATTTTCAAGATAGGAGCAGGTCACTACACTCTGGATTGTCTTTTTCCTGGGAAGTTATGCCACATAGAGGCCTTTGGTGTGTCCTGTTGCCCAAGGAACATCTTAAAAGCATGTGAGAAGCCACCTCAGAAACACAGCTGCATTCCTTTATTTTCACCGAGGACTTAGAACTCTTTATTTTAATTTAGAATATTATATGTGGGAACTGCATCAACATCATTTCCCTTTCTCTTTCCTTCCTCTAAATCCTTCTCAGATTCATGGTCTTTATTCTTCCCCCCCCCATGCCCCCCCTCTTTCTCACACACAGCTATTCATAAGTATAACCCATTCAATTCATTTAGTGTTGCCTATTTGTATATGTGTTTAGAGCTGACTGCTTAGGATTGGATCACCAATCAAGAAGCTCATCTCTGGAGTAGACTAATCTTCCCCTTTTCCTTTTCAGTAATCATTCATTGCCTCTGCATGGTATGTAATAACCCTCTGGAATGATGATGTCTCAACCAAAAAGGACATTTTAGGCTATAAGGAAGAGAAAATTGAGATGTTAATGATTCTAAATTTATAGGAGTAAAATCTAGCCACTAAAGAAAATTAACAGTCAAGACTAGAGACTACTAAGATTTCAGATTAAATTCTAAAAGAAAGATATACTGATGGGATAGTGGAACAAATGCTATGAAAGAAACCAGCAACTTTTGATTGGGTTTAATGCGCGCTTCAGGAGATGGAACCCATACCTAACACTGTTAAAGTGGCCCAAAACTTGAGACTAGACAGGTCATGGTCCATATGTGTAAATTATTCTGTTGAAGGAACACAGCAATAAAATGAATCCTAATGGCACAATCCTATATAATCTTATACTCATGGATCACTGACGTTATTCATCCAACTCAGAGAAGTTTCTTTCTGCCATAGATTAACACAGATGTAATCAATACAGAGACCCACAGCTGAACATTGCATAGAGAATAAGAGACTTTGGGGCAATCAGCCCTAAATGGGATATCGTTACGAAACCCTTTTTCTACATGCTCAGGCACCTATATTAGAAGACAAGGAAGAAAGAATGTAAGAGTCAGAAGTAGTGGATGAGTCCAAGGATACGGTGCCTTCCAGACAAAACAGAACTGATACACGTTATGGACTCACAAAGACAGTGATGGCATGAGAAAGGCCTGTACAGGTTCAAACAAGACAGAACCCCAGGACTGAGGAGAAGTAGACACAAAGCCTCACCTTTAGCCGAGAAGATATTTGTAACTGATGCCTGCTGAGAAAGGAAATAATGAGTTTTCTCCAGTGGAGTGTCACTGGGAACATCAATCACAGTGTAACTCAGGAGTAGTGGCCAGCATAAAACAGACCACGTGGATTTTTATGTACTTTTTATTTCACTTTGTTTGGGTATAATATATGTGTTATATATAGAATATATATGCGTTATATATTATATAACATTTATAATATGTATTTGAGTGTATGCACATATATCAAACAAAGCAAAATAAAAAGCACACAAAATACATATATGTACATACATACACCCACATACACGTTGGGTATTTGTTTGTTTTGATTTTCTTTTCTTTGTTTCTTTTTTAAGAGAGGGAGAAAAAGAGAGAGAGCAAGTGTGAGTATGAAGTTGAGTGAATAGGAAAGTAGGATAATATTAAAGAGTTGGGGAGTGGGGAAATATGATAAAATATTTGTATAGGAAAATTAAATAATAAGAAAGAAAAGAAAGTCATTTTTCTCAGGAAGTGTCAGAATCAATGACATTCACTGAATTTTATTTAAATCCATTCAGATATACTCAGGTATTTTCATCAATAGGGACTTAACCTTTCACCTCTGGGGCACAACTGAGAGCAACAGCAATAACCTATAATATTTTGGAAGCCTCTTAAATATCCTTGGACATCAACTCAAAATATGGCTTTTCATGCCTGTTTTAGGGGTTTTGTTAGATGGTATATGGCTCTTGGGGGAAGCATTTTCAACTCAGAGGAGAAATTTTTATTTAAACTTTATATGTACATACTGACTTACATGTAGTGTATTTTAGATAATTATTATTATGATTTCTTTGATGTTCTCAGGCATCTTTATTGTTACTTTGCCCTCCTCTCCATTAAAAAAACATTTACCTCCCTTCCTCCTGCTAACTAAAGCCTTCCAACTTCCCATTGCCCCCGTGCACCATCTCTATTGTTTCACTCACCATCCCATAATGGTCCCCTTTAAATTCCCATTTCATGGTTTGTGCAGTGATTATAGGGCATATGCTCACATATGGGATATCACATGAATTGGTTATTCAATAACAAGTGGTCAGCCCCCCAAACATATACAGATACATAATAGTAAACTGAGCACATTGCATTTATGTATTTAGGAACACAAAGGTATGTGCATGCACACACACACACACACACACACACACACACACACACACACACACACAAGAAATAAGCCATGAATTTGAAAGAAAGCTGGAGGAGGATTCTTAGGAAAGCTTGGAAGGAGGAAGCAGAATGGGAAAATGAGGTAATTTATTATCTCAAAAGGAATTTAAAAACTTAAAAGAAAAAACCTAAAAAAGAAAAAAATAAAATATTCACCCAGGCAGGGGCTAGAGAGGTAAGGGCTCTTGCACAAGCATGAGAGCTTGAGCTCAGCCCCCAAACCTGTACACAGTATCATGTGCACACACACACACACAGGCAAAAACATACACATGTATAGGCACATCCACATGCACGTGCACACACACATGCACACACATGTGCGTGCACATGCACGCACTATGCACACAACCACACACATGCACAATCACACACATGCAGACATACACGTGGACAACCACGCATGCACACACACATGTATGCACACACATGTGCACATACACAGGCACACACATGCTCTCATAGGCACACACATACACATGTACAGGCACATGCACATGCATGTGTATGCACACACACGTACACACATGTGCATGCACATGCATGTACAATGGACAAATACACATGCATGCACAACCACACACATGCATGCATACACATGGACAACCACACATACACACACACACATGAATGCACACATGCACACATATATGCACACATAGGAACACACATGCACACATACACATGCACTCACAATTTACTCACACAAATACAGAGTTGTTTCTTAAAATATTACCAGATGGTCTTCTGGGCCAAGGTGACATATGCATCAAAGCATGTACTTAATTTTCTTTTGTCAAGAACTTCAGGAAAATAATGAAATAAAAAAATACTAAAAGCACTCTAAGAATTATGTATTAAAAATTGTTCTCATTTCAGTTACTTGAGTTGCTACCAGTACAAGACATTCATAGCTACAATGCAAAATGAAACAAAGAAAACAAAATGACTTTACTCTTATAAACACACTTGGCCTTGCCTGAGAGCATATTCTTACAGGCAGGGGAGGTGACACAGTGTTTAGTGACTGGTCACAGAGAAAACCAATGTTTTTTTTTTTTTTTTTCTGTCTGTGAATAAGTATACTGTCCTGATTCTGCAACCAAGATGGCTACTTAGCTTTTACTGGCCTTGGCCAGTCAATACAATGTCTGTAGTTCTTTCTCATTTCTGCACATAAAAAGGTCTGTGATGCCCGAGTGACTCACATCAGCACTAAATACTCGTATAATTTCAAAGTTCTCTTTTCTCCGCTAATCTCATGCCAATATGTTGCAATATTTCAACCCATTATCTCTGTTCACCTGCACACATGCCACATATGTGAGTGTAGGCACTTTCTGCTTGAATGGATCAGTAGGAAAATCTCAGGAAGACATCTGACCTCTAAGACGTGATTTCAATGTAATCGGGAAAACTTCTTTTCCATCCCCCATCCCCCTTTTCAATAGCAAAGGCTTAAACTGATGCTTTTGGTGGATGACTCTTTGCTTTAAGTCCGAGTGTTCTTTTGTCATTGCTACAGGAGAGGTGATACCTCCTGTCACGTCAGATATTGAGTGTCTATGATCCAATTTGTCATAAATGCTTGGTTTGGAGAAGGAGGGTAGCTGCCGAGGGCACTGGGCACCTGGAGGGCAAGGATGGAATTAGCAGGAAGTGACAGAAGAGCTCAGACACCCAGGACACCCTGCACTCACAGAAGGTCCACAGCATAGAAGACTCTGAAATCATGGGAGCGTTTACTCTTCTTCTTTATTCAATAGGCTTTCAGATATCATAGACAGGAAAAAAGGAGACAAAGACCCATTCTCTAAAAGGGTGATGGTGCACTGAGTCATGTTTAGGCTAAGGAAAAGGTGATGTGATTAATCATCTTTGGGTTACTATCCAAGGCTCACTGAAATGCATGCTCATGGAGGTTCTAGTCCAAGGCTGAGCATCTTCTCTTCTTTGGGCTTCTGATGAAGGCAGCACATCATGGTGGGAGCACATGAAAGAGCAACCTGCTCACTTCATATCTGAACCCCCTTTCAGGGCACGTTCCCAATGACCTAAAAATATCCCATGAAGCCCCATTTCTTAAAGGGCCACAGTACCTCCCAGTGCTACCGTCTCAAGAAACACATCTTCATTATGTGCAGCTAGAAAGGCACGCCTGCAAACTGCAGGGATGATTCAGAGAGGGAATGAGGGAAGACATGGCCACTCTCTGGCTGAGAGGGAAAATGAGAGACACAGCTCTTGGATCAGGCACAAGGAATCATTTTGTGCATCTCCTTCAAGGGGAGTGGGAGAGTTAAAGATTGTCAAACAAGGCACAGGCTAGCTTGCCGGTCCAGAGAGCAGAGTATACTCAGGATTTCAAATATGATTCATGTGGAGTCCGGCCATTACCTAAATACTGAATGTGACAATGAGACAGACAATGAAGTGGGTGGCAAAAAGGTTATTTGAGATGTCACATTATACAGTGTAATAATGACTCTTTAAGGGGTCTGAATAGAAACCAAAAGACTGGCACTCTGAGGTGTCAAGACAAGCCAGCAGTATAAACAATCAGAATATCATTTAGTTTCAGCCAGAGTCCTAATTCTAAACAACCTACACATTTTCAGAGTTACAGGAATGAAAAAACATTGATGGCTAAATAAACATGGTGAGTACATGATTAATGTTTTAAAATAGCAAACACTTCACATGTGTGGCATTCCTCTAACAGACTGGCCTGGGAGACCTTGCTCTCATTCCTTCTTTGCAGTCTGTGTTCTGTTTATTTATTCTTCTTATGTTGGATTCCTCCCTTTTAATTTACCTTTCATCTGCATTTACTCCAGGGTACAAAGTGAAAATGTCTAAAAATGAGTGAAAAATCTAAAACAATTACAAGATTTAAGGCTGAGCAGCAACCAACCCAATGAATATACGCTGTTTTCTTTAGAATTAGAAGCACACCTAAAAATCAAACTTTATAAGTCTAACACAACAACAACAACAACAACAACAACAACAACAACAACAACAACAACAACAAAATAATCCAAGGAAGTACGGAGATTGAGAAGTGATGGAGTCTGTTTTCCTTCTTACTGTGGGAATGTGGGGACAGTGACGGACCCCAAGCAGGAATATGGTCTTGTAGACTCAAACCATCTTGGTGAATCTCAGTGCATGGTGTGAGTCTTAAAACTTAGTGCCACACTGTTGGTAAGTTGGTGTGTATTTTTTTCTACATGATACCCATTTTTTATTAAGAACATTTTCCTGCAACTATATAATGTACTTTGACTAAAACCCTCTGCTTTTAGCCTTCGTTTTCCCCTTCTGCGCCTTCTTGGTTGTCCTTTCCCTTCTCCTAGAGGATGACTTCTACTTTCCTGTACATGTGGTTCAACACAGCCATATGAAATCTAGCATCCACATGTGTTAAAAGAACTAAGCATTAGTTGTTTTTCTCAGCCTCACTTAATTCATTTAATATGGTTATGTCTAGCTGCATCCTTTTTTCCTGTGAATTTCATTCCCCTTTACAGCTGAATAAAATTCCTGTGTGGACATACACCACAATTTCAATCCAATCCCTTATGAACCATCATACAGATTTATTCTATAACTTGTCAGTGCAGCTGTAATAAACACTGGTGTGCACATACGTCTGTCATACACTGGCTTGGAGCCTATTGTAAAATTATGAAAAAGTGGCATAGTTGTGTCATATAGTAGAGATACTTTTAAGGATGGGGAGAATCTTTATACTGATTTACATAGTAGCTATGGACTAGTTTATATGCCATCATGTATGTACATGTATGTAGAGCAGAATATATCTTGTGATGGAAGGGGCTGGGATCAGACTGTAGAGTGATTAAATAAATAAATATATAAATAAACAAATAAATAAATGGAAAAATGGTCCCCATGGACTCATATGGAGAGCACTGTTTCAGAGGTTAGACGATGTGATGTGGCCTTATCCCTAAATAATTCAGGCTGTTGCCAAAGACAATAGGTTGCTCTCCACCAACTGAGACTAGCCAGCCCCGATTGCTGAAAACAACATCCACACATCTCATTGAATATGGAAGGATTGAGTTGGTGCCTACATAGAACCTTCACCCCAATGTTCTAATATCTATGACACAGAAAGGTACTCTGTAGGCTACCTTCCCCCCCCAAAAAAAAATCAAGTCAAACACAAAACCTTTTCTCTATAATCTGTCTTGTCTTCAAAATATGCTAAGGCAATGGTGGCACAAACCTTCTGGGAGTAACCAACTGACGGCTTATTTGACACTGAAAGGGTGACTAAGAACTAGGGTCTAGAAATCTCAGAGACCTAGGGTAAAACCAAAAGCGAAATTACCACTGGCCTAAAAAAATAAATAACAGTCAAATGACTCGTAATTATATTCTGCTATATTCATAGGTTTGTGCCTTATTTTTATCAGAGAGGCTCCCTCCTCCAAAAGATGGAACAAATACAGAGACTTATAGCAAGATGTGTGTGTATGTGTGTGTGTGTGTGTGTGTGTGTGTGTGTGAGAGAGAGAGAGAGAGAGAGAGAGAGAGAGAGAGAGAGAAAGAGACAGAGAGAGACAGAGACAGAGAGAGAGAGAGAGAGAGAGAGACAGACAGACAGACAGACAGACCGACCGACCTTGGAACACATGGCTATAAATGGCATTTCTCCATCAAATCCCTCCCCTCAAAGCTTAGGGAACCCCGTAGAAGAGGAGGCAGAAGGAGTCGAGAGACAGAGAAGGCGGTGGACACCAAAGGACAAGGTCCACTAAAACAACTGCGCAAGGCGCACACACACTTAGAGAGACTGAAGCAGCATGCTCAGGGCCTGCATTGGTCTGCACCGGGTCCTCTGTATATGCATAGCTTCCAGTCTAGTACTTTTACTGGACTCCCGAATATGTAAACAAGTGGGTCTTATGTTTGTGCCTTCTCTTGGAGATCTTGTAATTTTCTGTTGGCTTGTCTTATCTAATTTTGATATGGTGATTTCCTTTTTATCTTATATCTCATTTTTTTCAAAAGAAAGTTGGCCTTATTGGAATAGGTGTTGCCTTGTTAGAGAAAGGGTTTCAGAAGCCCAAGGTAGGCCCAGTGGCGCTCTCTCTCTTCCTGCTGCCTGCAGATCCAGATGGAGCAACTTGCTCAGCACCATGTCTGCCTGTGTGCTGCCATGCTCTGTGCTGTGAGCACAACGGACTAAACCTCTGAAACTGTAAGCCATCTCAAAGCTTCATTGAAAAAGTTTGGTAGCGTTCCCTATTTATTTTATGAGACAGGTTGGGGAATGTTCATGTTCTTTCTTTAAAGTCCGGGGGAAAGGGATTGGGGGAAGTGCTTAGTGGGTAATGTTGCTTGTTGTGTAACCATGGTGACCTGACTTTCGGTCCCAGAACCCATGTGGAAGTTGGGCACAATGAACTCTGTAATTCTAGCCTAAGGCAGTGAGGAGATGGGGCATTGGGGGGTTGCATGGTGAATCCCCGCAAGTTCATGGACTAGATGGATTCAGGCACACAGAGGTGAGGACATCCTCACCTTACAAAGTAAGGACCAAGACCCAAAAGGGTGTCCTCTGACTTTCACATATGTGCTGTAGCATGCACATGTCTGCACACCCACCACCACCACCACCACCACCACCACCACCACCACCACCACCACCACGCACACAAATACATAATGAAAGAATGCGGTATCAAACCTAACTGGGCCTGAATTTTGGAACGAGAGGTAGAGTTTTTTTTTTGTTAACTACTAATTTAATGTGTTATTTGACATAGATGTGCTTTATTTATTTTTCTGCACTTGCTTTGATGTCAGTTGGTTGTGCTCTGTTCTTTACACTATTAGCAGTCTTTGAATGTGGCATGTATCCCAGGAATAGAGTACATGTGAAAGGCCCTGGGGTTGATTCAGTTCTATACAAAAAAATTTTTTGATGCCTTTTAAAGAGGCTAATAATCTAATATGTGTAGTCTGGCAATGAAATGATGTCAATATTAGAAAGGCGGTATACTGACTGATCTCAGCACTGTTCTTTTCTGCCAATGTGAAGGCTTGTTTTCACCTTTGTCTTCTGTCTTGATCACATCTTTGTGGTAGGTTTCTTTCAAAGAGCTCTGTGATACAAGCCATCTAAATTCTGGAAAACTAAAATCTTTGACAGGTCAGAATGCTATTTTAGGTACAGCCTGGGCACCCTGGAAACCATAAACTAGCTCATTTAATCTGCACAATTAAAGTTTGCCCAGCTGTGTAAGCCGGGGCTCTCTAGAGCAAGCGATTCTCAAGCTGTGGGTCATGCATGACACCTTTAGGGGGCTGCATATCAAATATCCTATGCATTAGATATTTACACGGCAATTCCTAACAGTAGCGAAGCTGCTGTTATGACATAGCAATGAAACGAGGAACTGTGTTAAAGGGTTGCAGTGTTAGGGAGGCTGCGAATCACTGCTCCAGACGAACAGACCTGAGGGGATGAGTAGATACTAAATGGGATCTATTAGATTAGCTTTCATGATGTGGTCTGCATAGGGCAACAGTAGCTGCCTCTTACAGGAGAGGTTTAGAATCCAGTAGCTTCTCTCTGCCCATGGCTAGCTGTCTCAGCAGTCCCAGTGTGTTCTTGAGAGCTTGGAGGATTCCTGGAGAGCCTCTGGTCTTTGTTCGGTACTGGAAGCCCAGCACAGCTGGTTCTAATATCAGCAAAGAAGTGCAACAGCAACAGGTAGATACAGTCACCATGAAGGAACGGGGGGATGCAGCAGAGAGCAAGCACACGCCCTTCCTCCACGTCCTTTTGTCTGGGCTGCCACCAGAAGGTGATGCCTGCATGTCCCCTGCATCTGCCACTTCCAAACAATATGACCAGTAATATCCCTTCCAGGAGTGTCCAGGGCTTGTGTTTTAGTTGATTTTAGATCTGGTCTAGCTGACAACCAAGGTTGATCATCACACAAGCATACAGATGGCTGAATCATAATTCAGATGCAAGTTTGAAGCCCCCAAGTCCAACCTCCTTCTATCGGAAAACAAGTTTTAGCTCTTTTAAAAGTCTCAGGTCAAAGAGTAGAGAATTTATAATTCATAATTAACTAAAAGGCTTGTGTGTGTGAAATATTAGTTTAAAAATTTTAGTGCTTTGGAAGCAAAACAGTCAATATTTCAGAACAGCAATTCTTAAGCAGTAACTTAGTACAGATTAAAACTCAGTGTTCATATTAACTCCTGAGTAAATTTGCATTTTGTATTTCAAACCAGTTTGGCACACACTCATATTACAGTTGAAATTCTGAAATAGATCCCCAAATATAAGGTGGATCCAGGTGTGTTAGTGCAGGCCTTTAATCCTAGCAACCTGGAGGCAGAGCCCAGAGGATCATGTGATCAAGGGCAGTGTGATGACTCTCTCTTACAAACTAAAAAAAAAAAAACCAAACAAACAGACAACCAAGCCTATACAGCAGGCCAATTGCAGGCAAACTCATGTCACCTTCGCTTGAGCAGGTCATCACCTACCAATTATTCACAGGGCTGGATTGTACATGATGCTTCCGTACTGTGTGCCTAACTTTACGTCTTTTGGAATAACCTAGTATTATTGCAGAGATTTGTAGAATTTCGATATTGTGTCCTCTACTATAAGTAAGTTGGGAACATAGTTGCTCTTCCAAGACAATGACTATGAGTTCAAAGTCACAAACAGTTGGCTGCATCAAGATACCATGTTCCCTTCTCACTGGGGGTCTGATGTCACAAATGTTTTGAAGCAATGCCCAATGTCTTACAGATCTTTGCTTTAACTGTGCATATGCTTTTGTATTTAAAAAGTCTTGCAAAACCCATACTCAGTATGTATATATTTACACACACACATAAACATATACACACATGCAAAGAGAGGCAGGTGAAGAGAGGGAGGAGATCTTTGCCATTGGAGACAGGGTCGAGACTCCTTTGCTACCAAGAAAAAAAAATCTTTTTTATCCAAAGTTTTTTATTATCCTAGTAAAAAATATCTTCGCAGACAAGGTTCAGTATATTAATGTAATAGTTAACCTTGAAAAGTTTGAATTTCAGCACGTAAGATATAGCTTATAGAGTGGAGAATTTGTTGGACTTATTTCACAGGCTGTGCTAGTACCAGTTAACCGAGCATGCGGTCCAGCGTGCCATTCTCTTTACATATTCATCACACGTTACAAATAATCTTCTACCTTCTTAGTAAAAGTACCACCTGTTTTGGTAATGATTTGGAGATGCTTTGAAACAAAATAGATCCACACAGTTTTTTCACCATGCTAAATGTATCACCATGTTAAATACACACACTCACATACACACACACACATACACACACACACATACACACACACACACACACACACACAGTATCCTAGATATAGTTTCCAATTGAAATCTATATGGCTCCATACCATCTTCTACTTGACCACTGCAGAAACATGTGGTTGAAGTAATTTTTTCTGCCTAGTCAAATCTGCCTTAGTAAGTAATATTATCTTTGCCCATGCCTATAGCATTGAGGCCTTCTATTTGACATGAAGACAAAGGAAGCCCATAGTATCATGGCTGTCTTATTTATTCCTTCCTTTTAAGCTTAGTAAGGCTTAGGCTTCTGCCCTGCCATACAAGATCCAAGACAGCTTTGCCGAATTAAGCTGCCGTTCCATCCTTGACATACCCCCCAGGTGAGTGCCTGGGCTTCATGCTCGCACTCCTAAAGCAAGCGAACTTTAAGCTAATTATGTGCTAGTCGATTTTCCCTTGCTGAATTTTGGCAGGTTGCTTCTGTAAATTATGAAAAATAAATGTGAAATATGCAGATGTCTTTTGTTTGTAGCAGATGTTTGGTAGGTCTTGCCAAAATCTAATCAGCTGTTCCCCTGGGGGTCCTCCCCTTCCCGTGCTATCCCAGAGCAGTCAGAAACATGCAGAGGTGATCAGGATGAACTCTGTGGAACTTTGGGGGAGAATGTTTACTTACAGGTCTTTGCTATTGAACAACAATAATAGAAATATCCCAGTTGTCTCTGGTAGAAGACATTGGACACAGAGCAGCTTCTTCTGGTAGTCATTGGTGACAATGGCCAATGGGTGAGCTCAATTTTGCCATTGTCAGAAGCAGAACCCTTCTATCTCACTTGTTTAGGGTCAAGAATGCTGTTTTGAAGATGAAGTTTCTTACTTGGTTATCCAAGAGATCCAATTGCACCATGAAATATGGATAAGAATAAAATATTTGCATAGGTATTCTACATACATATGTGGATTACATACTCAAATGTCAAATTAGAAAATGTTTTACCATATCAAAGCTGTCAATGAGTTTCCTCTCTCTTGTAGACTTTAAGTAAAAGCAGAAACCAGTGGCAGTGTCCTGGCAGCTCAATGGAAAAAAAGCTGTAGTACTTGCTGGTGGTATATGCCAAGGTTATCACAACTGTGTGTCAATTACCACCCCAATGAAGAAAGTAGAGATGGCCACTACTTGCAATTCTGCTGGCCATGTGAACTTGGGCAGTTATATAGCTCTTTCTGACCTCAATTTTCTTATAATAACAATCCTACAGAGGAGAATTTTCATTTCAGTGAGACAATGTAAGTCAAATGCAGACACACAGTGGATGTGCCCTACACATTATTGACCAAGAGCTTGCCAACTGAAGAACAACTCATTCTGTAACTTTCTGTTCTCTACTCTACCTCACCCTATCAAGGACTTACATATCTGCTTACACTAATCAAATGGCCATCTTTTGCTTGACAAAATGAATGCTTTTATCTGCTTCCATTTGCCAAAGAGACGAAGCATCAGCCTTTGTCCAGCATTATCTCTTTCATTTAAGATATCATAGCATGGTATTATGTGATACTTGCAATATTCCTCTAGTTTCCTTCCGAATAATTACAGATGCCCTTTGCTTTCTTACTGGCTCACTTCCAACACCACTTTTCTCTTCTGAACCCCTTTCTAAAACCACAGATGCTTCTTTAGTGGAAGGTTCAAGTGTTCTTAGGATTTTACTGATATTAATATAAGAGACACTAAACTGAGCCAGTATTCCTTGTCAGTTATGTTCCTAGTACTTAAACAATTGGATGTGAGCAGTACAAGAAGGGCCCTTTCAAGGGCTCTCTGCTTACTCTAGAGAACACGTCTTACTTGCTTTGCTTGAAGCATTTACTCTTCAGAGCAATATCCTCTGGCTTTGATTTAAGCAGAGTTACAGTCTTGACATTCCATTTCCATGCCTTTTAGTCTATATTTCAGAAACATATGTAGAGCATGCATAAGATTTATATAACTGGTTAGAAGTGATAATTTTGTCTAATGGTACATTATTATTTCCCTCTGACAGAAGAAATGTTAGTTCTTTTGGCAATATGTTGACACAAACTCAGCTATGTTTAGCAAATCACATTATATAGAAGAAAAAAAAAAAACAATCCACCTTCTGAGTCTGTTCATAAAGCCACCTAAAAGGAAAGCAGATGAGCTAAAAGTAAAATAATTAAGAGGTGAATGGAACTTGTAGCCTTGGGGCTTTTACTATGAAATGAGTAATGTAAAGTCTATATACTAAAGAGAATGACATATTGTGTTAAAATAGCATTTCACCCAGTTCATTTAAAACACACATTCTTAAAGCTGGATAGTAATGGTGCTTACCTTATATGCCCACTCTCTGAGATGTTAGCTCAAAGTAGATACTCCAGAGTTCTGTAAACTTGGGGGGAGTGTTCAGGTGACATGTTGCTGAGTTTGAGAAGCACAGAGGTTGCTTCTCTTGCTGCTTTATGGCATAAAAGAAATGGAACCCCAGTCTGATCCACGTAGCTAACCTACATGCTAACAGCCAGAGAGCTCAACCAGACGTCTGGCTCTGCTGACCTCCAGCGAAGCATTTTCCCCATTACACCTGCCTAACTCTCATGGATATAAATAATTAAGAATCTACATAATAATAGGAACATATTAATAAAATATAAACCAAACACACAAACTTTTGACAAGTACAAAAACACTGTGAGTGCAATTAATGAGGAACGCTTCATGGAAGAAATCAGCTTTGAAGAAGATAGTGTGGGAAGATTCTACACAATACACTGTGTATAAAATATGCACTGGAGTCTTTTTTTATTATTTATTTTTAATTAATTTATTCTTGTTACATCTCTATGGTTATCCCATCCCTTGTATCCTCCCATTCTCCCCTCCCTCCCATATTCCCCTTATTCCCCTCCCCTATGACTGTTCCTCAGAGGGATTACCTCCCTCTGTATATGCTCATAGGGTATCAAGTCTCTTCTCAGTGACCTGCTGTCCTTCCTCTGAGTGGAGTCTTAATTTTTAACTTCAGATCTGACTTCCTTCTAACTTAAGCCTATAATTCAAATTTTTCTTTCAATCTTTGAAGGCATAGGTCCTGTCTCCCAGCAGCCTCCTACAAGGACACATTATCATGCTGAGAAAATGTGCATTCCTGGCTGAGGGACACTCCCAGAAAACAGAAGTAGAGGGATAGAAGATGCTGGAAATCTTCTCATGCTCCCTCTAAGGGGATTCCTAACTGTGGTCCAGAGATGAATAATACTATGAGCTAACTCAATAGGAATCTCAACATTCAAGTGTGTGTGTGCATGCACACACATATTTATTTATATGTATGTAAAATAAGGTTTCATGGAGCACACCTAGCCTGGAACTTACTTTGTAGCAGGCAATGACCTTGAGCTCATAACCCTCTTAACTCCCCAATCCATACTCAGGCATTACAGGCCTGTGCCACCCACTGCACACAGCGTCCTCGCTATTTTTAATTGCATCTATTTTTCTTGAAAAACAAAAGTTCTAAAATAGATGATAATATCAATAAAAATAATAATTCTTTGTTGCACTACATCTGGAGTTAATGGGAATATATTTTAGAGATAGCATATGGATGCATTTATCTAGCTTTAACCACCTCATCAACGAATATTATTTTTTAAAAAGACGCCTCATAAAGATGTATGAATAGATAGACCTATGATTATTCAAAAAAATTGTACAAATCAAAATAAGTTTGCCAGAGCAATTTAAAATAATTAACCTTTGACAAACCTCCCTCTCTGGTAATGAAACTGTAACTATATGAATAAAAGATAAGTCCTGACATTCAATGAATTATAATATTCATCCCATAAATTACTTGATATAATAGCTCTATAGTCTACATTTTTATAACACTAAAATGTCCCAAATGCCAAAAACTCATTCATTTCTTGTGTTTGGTTTGTGGATAGCCTGGGTGATTTAAAAAAATTTCTTCTTCAGATATCTTTCAATTAGTGTGTATTATTATTCTCCTTCACCCCACAAAAAAAAAATAGTTCCTGTCAGCCGTTCAAGCATCTGTGTAGTACATATACATAGTAAAATTAAGACTTGTGCTGACTGTCCCATAGCTTAGGAAAATAAGTGAACACTGGCATGATTTGTACATGGGAGCTGCCTTCAGTGTGGCATTGTTATCTGGCTCATTGTCACATTTGAGAACACAGTGGCCAGCGGTGTATTCTTCAGACAAACTGCTCTGCTCTCTCACCACTTTTGTCTCTACTTTCCTGAGATAACAACATATATTTAGCCTCATAGAGATGATGAGCAACCAAGGAGTGAAAGACCAAGCTTTGTGAAGGCTCTTTGGCATAACCAAGGCTAAGGATTGCAGAATAAATGTAGTATGCCAAGAGAGCTTTGGTCCAAAATCTATTGCAATTGTATGCATTCCCAGCTACCCATTTTGCCCATAAAATAAAAGAATTGTTAATCATCTAGGGGTGACCAGTTGGTTTCTTTTAACTCTTCCAAGGCATTTGGTAGAGTCCTGTGAACAAAACGGACCATGAAAGGAGGAGTAATTTTCAGTTCAATGTCTTCCAAATTCATTATGTACAGCAGAATGTGCCTCAACCCACACACTGTTCAACACTTCATCATATTTGATCTTTTAATCATGACCTGGATTCAATGACACCATAATAAAATCAGACATGTTTACTGACTATCTGCTATGTATTAGATATTGGGTCGAATTCTACAAAAAATATCTTTAATTTTGTCAAAACTCACAAGTTCAATTCTATTGTTAGTTCTACTTCACCTAAGGAAATTGAGGCCAAGTCTCTGTGTTTTGCCTCTTTCATCACTGAGTTTCCTTAGATAAGCTGTGATCTCTAGCTACTTGTCCGTCCACAGAACATCCTCAGAAATGATTATCTCTGAGTCATTTTCATGACTCACTTCATTACAGCATGTCACAGTTGCATCTGTGTAAGTTGGCAATGGTGGTTTTAGAGCTGGCTCACTTGTTCCCCTTCCACAGACACAGGGGCATCTGAGTGGGCACCTGCTAATCCCAGACCTCAAAAGTGGTCCCCACAGAACTGCACTCGAAAGCCTCTGGGGCTCCATCTCTTAGACCTCAAATACCTTTTGTTTATACTGTGTGTGTTTGTGTTTGTATGTGTTTCTGTGTTTGTGTGTGTGTATGTTTGTGTGTTTGTCATGTGTTTATGTGTGTGTTTGTGTGTGTGTGTGGTGTTTAAGTACAGATGAAAAAGCAAGAAAAGATCCATAGAAAATAAAAGTGATCAGTAAGCTATGCCCAAAAGCTTTCTTTCTTACATTTTTGTTTTTTCTTTTTTGTTTGGTTTTTTATTTTGTTTTGTTTTTTGTTTTTGTTTATTTTTTTGGAGACAGGGGTTCTCTCTGTAGTCTTGACTGTCCTGGACTTGCTTTGTAGAGCCTGCCTCTGCCTCCCCGAGTGCTGTGATTACAGGCATGAGCCACCTCACCCAGGTAAGCATTATTTTTTAATTTGAGGCACATGATAGTATTTGGGTTTTGGAGATGGTTACACAGACCATCATTGAAGAAGCCCAGAGTGACTTGTTTTTGCTTCCGTGGTTCTACCTAAAGCTCTTCTTTCCATTTCTTCAGGCAATTTTTTTCCCCAGAGAATCACAAATGCCTACACAAGGGTAGAGGGCATAGAGTTGGTGAAAGGTGATGAAATGTTGCTATGGGCTGGGTACTAGCATCCCATAAAATGTCTTCAAAGGAGATGTTGCTCTTACCCAACCCTCTCTTTTCAGCTGGACCTCAGAAGGATTAAGAACCTTGTCAGGTGTTTTGCATGGCCTGTTAGTAGGTGAGCCTGAAGTCTGAATCCCCATCTTCTCCTTTAGCATCAGTGCAGATCAAAGTTTGTCTATCTGTATGTTAGGAGCTAAGCACATTTGCTGCTTACCACAAACTTTGATTCGAGGAGGTAAGAAAATACACATTTTAACTCATGGAAGTTGCAATTCCCTTTCACTTACGGCATGCTTACCCTTCTCTCAAACTTCACAACCTTGTTTCCCTTTTTAGTAAACTACAAGACGTTGTACTGGGATGGGATTAGAAAGACAGTCCAGGTTGCAGTAATAGTACTCAGTATGAGGTAGCACGACATTTAATGAGGACTTTAGATTTTACATTACTGGTGATGGTGGTAGTTGATGGGAGCCTAATGTAAAATTCTTATTACAGCGAGTTCTGGTAGTTTTTAATGTAGAACAGAGTAGAAAAACACATTTGGTATCTTAGCACAGCATATAAATTACATGCATACATACAAATATGTTTACATGTATACATGTAGATAAAACCGTTACAGGAATATTATGTAAAATATGACTCTATTAAATATGTAAGTGCCATAAATATACCATATTGCCTATACTACTTTATTTTAATGTTTTGAAAGGAGATCAGAGACTCAAATCAAAACAATCTAGGCGAAATCTTTCACTTTATTCCTTAACTTTGCTTGGAAAAATACAGAAAGGCCAGTTGCCAGTGACCTGTGTGTGGATTAACTCTTGATTTCCGACTGAGTGGCTGGCTATTTGAATGTTAAGGGAACAGTAGAAAAGTCCTCTTTTCATTTCTTTTTCACTGACACGTGTGACCTTGAGGAATGACACAATGTTCCTGAACCTGCGTTGCACAAAGGGCTGGATCTCCGTGGCTCTCCTGATCTCTTCCTGCTTTGAAGGTCTGTGATTTCACATTTTTTTTTTTCATCTGGTGCCAGAACACTGATGAAATCTATCTCTGTCCATATATTCTCTGCAAGAACTAAACACTTCTAGAACAATGAATGGGTTTGTGTTGCTCCAGAAGTTTCTCTAAAATGTTGACAGAAGAGAAAGTGAACATTATAAACACTTTGTTTTGCACTTATTTCTACTGTTTCCATGGTGATGCTTTTATGAAATAGAGCCCCGTTACTGCTGTTTTTAGAATTCTCCTGGTTTTGTAGCAGCTTTAATTTGTTTAATGAACCTATTCTTAAGCTTTTGGTTTGGAGAGGCATAGCCATTGTTGGCTTTACGGAAGCCCAGGGAGATAGAAGTCTAGGTTTTCATTTTCAGAACCTTTTAGTTGTAGAGTCTCTATTGGTGACAGAAGCTGCCTTGCCACCAGCAAAGTCTTTTATATGTGCCTCACAAAGGCACAGGGTGGCCTTCAGCTAAGGCTAGTGAAAGGAAGTTGGTAACAGCCTGGAGTGGAACCAACTTTTTCGTGGTAGCCCAGTTGCCAAGAAAACGAGTCACTTCTGACTTTTAGCCATTTGTAGCTGTGTGAAGAGAAGACCCAGTCCTTGCCTTAGTCTGCGATAGAATGCCTTGGCAAAGAACATTTAGAGACAAGGAGACAGGTTGCAGAACTGAGCAGTAGCTGAGAGCTTAGGGAGCTTTGTCTTTTCTGACCAATAGGAGCTCAACTAAAGTTTAATATGGCACAATTGTATTATGGTTGGAATCTTTACATAGATGGGGCCAGTGTGCACCCTCAGCACTGAGAAACACATGTGTACTTGGAATTCCATTTGGGCACTAGATACACAAGATAAC
>OU015747.1:36808387-36823456 GCA_907169655.1 Acomys percivali | reverse complement strand
AACAACAACAACAACAACAACAACAACAACAACAACAACAACAACAAAAAACCATGGGTTTGCTGGTCACCGCACACATTTCTGGCTCATGGAATTGTGGCCAAGTAAAGTTATTTTAGTTCAAAGGCATCACATCTAGCGTGGCTTGTTACAGCCAATCGATAGCTGTGGCAGCGAGTGGGATGACGGGGCAAGACGACACCAGGAGGTAGCTACAATGATGAAAGTGAGATGATGTTGATGAGATAGATGCAGTCACATCTGTAGCTCTTTCCCTACAATGCAGATGCAGAAATAGTTCATTTTGTCTAACAGCATTGTCCTATTCCTAAAGCTCCCTGGATTCAGTGCTTTTACCTTCTCTTGCTTCCTTCTCTTTCTGCAGACCCTTTCTTGTGTATACAACAGAATAGCTTTTTTTGGACATTTTGTTGGAGAATGTATTATTGGCTAACGAAGAACCATGACATTACACCTATACCTGATAGCTATATCTTTCCCGTTATATATGGCCATACTTGAAGGAAACATCCTTGAAAACTAAATCCATGTCGCAAAACCAAACATGGTCAAATAGTTCGATGACTAATATACATTGATTAAATCACCCAAGTCAGTAGGCAAATTCACAGAGTTCCCAGAGAGACTCAATACTTAATAGTAATTTCATCGTGAAGTATTTAACTTGTATCAACAACAATCATGCCAGCTAAAGACTTTGGTAGTCTAATGGAGGCCTTGTGGCACCTCACTTTGCCTCAGAGATACACGAGAGAGTGTACAAGCCTCCTCACTCCAGAGTGCCCGGCCTGCCCTGACTATGAAGGCAGGTTGTGGGACACAGAGTGCCCCCCATGAAGCTCAGAACAGCGCTCCCTGGTCTGTGGGACTGGAGGTGGCAGCAGTGGCCCGCACAGGCTAGCTTTGAAGCGTATGTGCTAGGTCAATGGCTTTTAAAACTCCAGTAGGATTCCCTGGACTCGGAGGAATTAAATGGCAGAATAATAAAAAACAATTAATGAACATTGGCAATGCGTCTATTTTATTATTATTATATATTCTCTGATTCCTGCAAGGACTTTCAAGAAGAAGGTGAACAGAAAGTATCTTTCCTAGAATCTGTGCTCAACATCACCATCCCACCAATCAGTGCAGGCTGATTTTCCCGGAAGCAAATGGAGTTGAGGAAATATGAAGAAAGGCTCATCAACAATAAATCCAAGTCTTACTGACCCTACAGCTTCATACGAATTGGCAAAACCACTCAGGAAATGGGAATGATTTTCAGAGATGCCTCCCCACCCTCTGTTTCTGATAGTGTAGGCGGGAGCTGTTCCGTGTGCGAACCTCACATTTATGGCGAGAGGAACGGAAGACGAATTTTGTGTTGCTGGCTTACATGGAGCTGCTGGGGCTCATCAGCTCCAGCGTGTTGTGTTGTGGACCTGTTGCGTATAGGCAGGACACAGAAGTCTGCAACAGTGTGCTATTGGTCGGCATTATGATTAGAACTGCACAAGCTATGAATCTTGGAACCAGGTTGGGGCTTGAGCTAATGCGTGGGGAAAAAACCCTAAGCATGCATTGAGGCTAGTGTTGGTAAGCCTGCTCTCAAAGATAGCGTTCCTTCAGCTGGCAGCTGTTTGTTCTGTGTTCCTTCAGCTGGTCAGACAGAGGCAGCTCCTTGTCCGCCGCTACCTGAAATGTGTACCTTGGTCTCTGGATTGTTTACCCAGCAGTATTTAGGCTGGTGGATCCCTCTCACCTAATTTTGCTTTTATTATACATTCTTTTGGTGTCATAGGCAAGATTTCACTGTCAAAGTCATATCACCTGTCATTTCCAGCCGTTTGAAAAACGTTACCTTTTTTCATTTGCTGAGCAAACATGTTATCTGATCTTATCTTTCTGTGAGATGCTAATGGTTTCTGCTCAGTAACTCAGTTTATCTTTTTTAAAAAAAGTGTTGTGTCTGAGCATCTTCAACCACGTTAAATACTTTGATCCGGATATTTTGTTTACTTTACACATAAAATATTTGGTCAACAAGATGAAGCCCATGTAAAAAGGAATAAAAGAAAAAAGAATTGATGCACAGAAAGGAATTAGAGAAAGCAATATGGTGAACTATTGGTGCTACCTGTACCTCTCAGAAAGTCTACCTGTTAACCAAACAGTGTAACCTGCCATTCCTGAGCCAGTGGTTTTCTATCTAGGGCTTGATAGACAAGACAGCTTCTTGCTGCATCAATCAGGCTCCACTGCAATGCCTTAGCAGGTCCCTTAGTTCTGATTCCCAGCACTCTGTAGACCTGCTTATGTATTATTTTTGCTTCTTTGTATAGTCTTACTGTGTGTCTTTTTTATCTTAGTGGAATGCCATCCTCAGATTGTCCAAGACTAATAATATTTTCTTTATTTAATTATTATGTTATTCTTAACAGAGCCACATCATCTTGACTTTAAATAAATTTCAATAGTGATTACAAAGAACAACCGAAGATGGTAACACAACCAAAATTTACCTTGTCTCTGCTGTCTTTAAGGATTGTTAGAATTAATGTAGTCCTCTAGACCTCTGAGAAATAACCTTGGAAAGAGCTGAGATGGAAATACAACATAAGGGGCAACTAGTTATTTAAAAAGTAGTTGTATAAAAGCAACGTGTTATTGGAGCAGGAGGAGGGGCCACTGCAACTGCTCTGAGCTTTTCAAATCTACAAGTCCATGATATATATAGCTGTAGAAAATGCCTGAGTCTTGGGAAGAAGAAAAGAATTCTCTGGGTTCATGGCATCATTATAAGCAGCTTAACCCCATGGTTAGCACGAGGGAGTGGGACAGATAATGAGCATGACCACAGAATTTGCAGTGAACACCAGGGAATGGTGTGGTTAGTAAGAATCACCTCACCATACAACTTTTATTATAACAATTTGCACAACAAACCTTTTACTTTTAAAAATAACTCGCATAAAAACAAATATCTAGAAGTTAGGACCTCAGGCTCATTACATAGTTCACATAGTCCATCAAGAGGCATCCACCCAAGAGCCTAAGACATGACCCTCTGTGGCTAACAGCATGGCTGTGTTGTCCTGCCACCACTGCCTCTGTCAGGACTCCTACAGTGTTTAACTGCATGCTGGCCTTCACACTCATATGTCTGGTAAGGCTGAGCATCTCCTGAGGCAGAACCACCTGCATTGTAAGCCAGTGTTTGGACCACATCTCAGCAGCTCCTCTTCCTCCTGATTTACTTTTATTACTGCATTTCAACACTAGTATAATTAGGGTATCTTGACTCTGAAGTAAGTGGTGGGACTGCAAAGATTCATTACATCAGTCTTTCTACTGAGCCAGAGAAGCAAGAATTAATTACTAAAACAAATTATTAACTTCTGATCTTTTAGAATTTTGAATGATCTGTGTAAAAATACACAGCATATAGGACGGTATTCTGACACAAAGCACGATTAATTAAGAGTGCAAAACCTAGTAGAGAGTTTGGCACAAAGCAGGTGTTTAAGAAGCGATTAGCAATAAATATTAATGAGCCAATTCATAATTTCAGTGGCTTATGGACTACTGACTGTAGGAGTCTATAGAACACAGAAAAGGTGTCAAAAGAGCTGAAGCCACATGATCCTCATATATTGCATTGAATCTGGATCTTTTTTTTTTTTAATGTAGCCAAGAACATTTAAATGATTAGGGTTTGCTTTTGATTGGCTTTGCACTACTGTGGACTGAATCTAGGACTCTGAGCATGCTAAGACATACTCTCCCGTTCAGCCAAATCCCCAGTCCCTAAATGATATTTTTTGTTTCTTTGTTTTTAATTGTTTAGATACAATATTTGAGGAAATGGCAAAGGAGTTCCAGATATAACTCACGCATACGTGGTCAAGTAATTTTCAACAAGGCTGCATAGCGTCTATATTAGGACCTGGGTTCCATTTCCACCACCCACATGGTAGCTCACAAGTGGCTATAACTCCAGTTCCAGGGGATTTGAGACCCTCTTCTGGCCTCCATTGTCCATCCATACATGCGGTACACAGACCTGTACGCCGAGCAAACACTCATACACAGAAAATAAAATGAAGGGGGAAAAATCAACGCAAGACAGAGTAAAATAAGATCTGAAACCATAAAGCCTCCCAGGAAAAGAAATTTTGTTCATGTTGGTCGTGCCAATGAGTTTTGAGCTATGACATCAAAAGTACATATTAACAAAAGCAAAATTAGGTGAGTGAAATGAATTAAACCAAATGTGTCTGGACAGCAAGGTAAATATTCTACAACCTACAAGGCAAACTTTTGGGTAAAAGTTTGACAAAAACTGCCTTTGTGTGACTTGCTGCAGGAAAAGAGTAAGAATGAGAAAAATAAAAATCTATCCCAAAGAAAGAAAGGGAAGAAGAGCTTCAAAAATTCACAAAGGACGCCTGAAAAATGCAGAGGAAAAGAATGAGTGACACGCTGAAAAGAATTAAGCCAAGGCAAACATGGCTTCATCCAGGAGCCACCCTAGTGTAGGGAGGTGAAGGAGACAGTTTTCCAGGGAAAGGTAATTGTGCCCTCGGTGGCTAAAAGCACATCATGTGAACTGAGACTAACCTTGGAGTTGGATAGTTTGGAGCCTGTAGTCTGCAGGTGAGACTCCATCTGGCGCCATTCATTGCTGTGGAGCTTCAGAACTCTGAAGCTCCTCAGTCTACTGGATCTTCACACTTGTTTCCCATTGACTAATACTTTGGAGGACCCAAAGTAGAAAGGCAGGTCTCCTGCCTGTACAGTTCTCAATGTCATGGTTGCTTTTCACACCTCCAAAGCATGTAGGAGATAGCTCATTCCCTGGAACACTTACCTTTACTCTAGGTACAATCTGGGCTGTAGAGAACCTATCCAACACACGCTGAAAAGCTAAATATGGCAAAGTGACTCTCAGTTCACAAAGAAGGAATGCTTTTAAAGGAAAGACTGCATTTGCAGACACGATGATTCAACACAAGATCAACATCAAAAGAAAGTCATGAGTCTACAAGCTCAACTGACAACCCCCACCCCAGTCTCTGCGCATACAAAGACAGTCTCCAGTTTTCAAGAAGCTGAGACTATGAGAGGAGAGGAAGAGTTACAAAAGGAAGGAAAGGGGGAATAAAAGAGACCTATAGAATTCATGCGACATCAAAGTGGAGGGAGGGGACCAGAAAAACGAGAGGAAGAGAATAAGGAAGGACAGTAGGAGACAAATAAGGTCAAACTATAATGACATATAAGCATCAAAATAAAAATGTCACAATAATATGCATTATTTAACATTTGTTTTTCTAAAACGACCCTAAAACAACCTACAGATTGGAAGACCAACATTTCTCAACCTGAGATCCCATAAAGGGTTAGTATCTAAAATACAGAATGATTCCTGTAACTCAGTATTAACAATATGAATACAGTTTGAAAATACACAAAAGTGTGTGTGTGTGTGTGTGTGTGTGTGTGTGTGTGATACTTCATTGTCAAGCATATCCTCTTTTATAGCTCATGCTTAAAATCTACTGACTGATCTCTTAACTCTGTGTTCCGCACTGGCTTTTCTGGGGGAAGAATGGAAAGGCTTCCATTCTTTTCTGTGGTCAAGTTGAGAGTCCAGCTTTACTGGAGTGGAGGTACCTCAAAGATTGAGGTAGGGCTTCAGGTTGTGAGCAGAACTTTCAGAATATGTACCTGATAGCTTTGGGGCCCATTCAGACTCAGTCTGAATCATTGTTTGACAGGATCTTGCCAGTGAAATGCTTCCCTTTACACACACACACACACACACACACACACACACACACACGCGCGCGCACACACCCGCATGCACACATGTCACACCATTCAGGAACAGTTAGCTAGAAGAATGAGGACTGGATACATAGATGTCAGGGAGGTGGAGGAACTGCAGTGTGAGTGTAGAGCTGAGTAGAGATCCCTCGTTAGTTATAACATTCTGTAACTTTAATAATTATTAAGATGTCTAGATCTGGGCAATATCCCAACTTTGCTTAGCTGCTTTTCACTTCAGATTTTTATATGAGTTGATCGAATGCTAATTCTAATACTAATACTAATCCCTATGCTCAGCCAGTGATGTTAGTGCTGGCAGTCAACTTGGCAGGCCCTGGACTCACTCATGGCATAAACCCAGACCCAAGAGGGACTTTCTTGATTAGGTTACCTGAAGGGGGAAGGAACCCCTAGGCCCCTAAAGTACATGTGGATGGCTTTGATGCCAGACTGCATACAAGGAAAATAGCGAGCTGAGCTCAAACATCCATTGCCTTCTGCTTCTACCTGTACATGGAGTATGAGCAACAGGCCCCAGCTCCTGCCAGGACTTCATTCTGTGATGGATTGCACCTTCAAACCATGAGATAAAATGGCCCTTCCTTCCTTCTGTTGTTTTTTTTTTTCAGGTATATTATCATAGCAGTAGGAAAAGTAACTCAGTTAGCCAGCCTGCTCTCCCATTCCTTATCTTAGTAAATACGCTAGCATACAGATCTTATCTAAACCCAGTCACATTCTCATTGTTACCAAAATTAAGGAGACTACTTACTGTGTCTGAACAGCAAGGTGAACAGTCTACAACCTACATGGTTACTATAGCATTTGTATAGTTGGTTTGCCTAGTAGCTGCGGTTTCTTCTGTAGTTAATATTCTATTCTAGAAAATCTTAGCGCAGCAGTCACAATCATAGTCCTCAAGAAACCAACAAACACTAGCCAAAGTGTGGGCAAAGAAGCCCTTATATGTGGCTGGTTGGAATATTCATTCTTCTGCTTGAAAATCAATAGGGAAGAGCTTCAAAAACTGAAAGTAGAGATTCTTAAGACTGCGCTTTTCAACTCCTCAGAATCCCAAAGACTCCAAGCCGATGTATCACAAAGATAATTTCACATCTGTGTTTATTGCAACATTTTCTCAATAGCTAAGTCATAGAGCGAGCCTAGGCACCCGTTAACAAGAATGCATACAGGAAGTGTGGTGTGCATTCACATTGAGAATTTTTTTTCAGCCATAAGGAGGAATGAAGTTGTGCCATTCGAAGGAAAATAGGTGCAACTGGAGGTAACCACACTAAGCAACTTAAGTCAATCTCGTATGACAAATACCATGTTTTCTTTCATCTGTGAAGTCTAGATTTTTTTTTTCTGAGACACGGTTTATCTGTGTAGCTCTGACTGTCTTGGACTCCCTTTGTAGACCTGACTGGCTTTGAACTCACAGAGCTCCTCTTGCCTCTGCCTCTTGAGAGCTGGGATTAAAGGCTTGCACCACTTTGCCTGGCCATGAAGTCTAGATGTTACATGTTATGTATTTACAGAGGACAGGAAAGTAGAAGCCAACCTGTCTATTGGGGAGAGCAGTGCTAATTTTCAGAGGGAATGGAGAAAGTGGAGAAGGGGGATACAAAGATGGAGAGATGTCAACTGCTGACTTGCCAAACAATTTGAAGCGCAAATATTTTGTGCTTTGATTATAATTTTAAACATATTTAAAAAAAACCCTTTGTGATAGTCCTCTAGGAACTTATGATGTATATAAATAATTATATCAAACTTTATTTTGTCTCCAGTCCAGAAAAAATGTTCTGCCTAAACCTTTGTTCCCTGGCATCTTTATATATGGTCCCATGTGTTTTTAAAAGTAAAGGACCTCAATGAATTCTTGAGTATTATGCATGATCCAGCACACTCTTTGGCAAGGGAGAATCTGTAGCATGAAAGACATTGTTTAATTTTCTGTGTGTTTGTGTTGTACAGTATAGAAGCCAGAGCCTTGGCCATAGTGGACAAATGCTCTACCACTGACTAAATTTCAAGCCTTAAATATCATTATTTCTTCAAAGCTGAAAACCCAAAGGGGGAAAAAAAAGGCCACTGAATCCTCATCAGGGTTGAAGTTACAAGAAAACAGGCCTCAAGATATCCAACAGCCTGAGTAAGATGCAAGTCCCACAAGGACAAATCTGAAAGCTAAAGCCACAAGTGCTCAAGTGGTCATCTCTTCACCAGGTGGAAGAAAACGTATGCCCAGTCATTGCCACAGCCCTGTCAGGCCGACAACACTGGCATGATGGTAGCCACGTTACAATGTGACATACAGCTTCTAGCCAGGGAAGCTCGAGTCAGCAAAACAGTGTTCCAGTGGGTAGGTGTGGGGTCAAGGTGATTGGTTTCCCCGAAGTTAGAGCTGCGCCAAAGGTTGCCTTTGGCAGCAACTCCTGGCCCATCATTTCCTGAACAGTCTCACTTCCTCCAGCCCTCTAAAGTGAATTTAGACCTTGGCACAGATTCTGCCTCACTGCTTTATCCTGTGTCATCACATTTTAACCTGATGATAAACATCTGGCCTGAGAATTTTGTGATTTCCTCTATCAGTGCAATTTATGGCCTGTCTGGAACCTGAGGGTGTGCTGAGATCTCATAGTGCCATTGTCTGGATTCTCACCCAGCACAGAGTGGATAGTGTTGTCACGGTGACCACAGAGGCAGTTTATTATGAAAAGCAAATGGTTCATGCGTTGTGGTCACAGTTTGCCTAATGATATTTTCTTAAAACTGGGTCAGGGCTCTGTGAGAGACATTGGATTGATTGCCATTATAACTAAACGTCTGATGTTCCATTTCTGCTTGGTAAGATTTATAGAGAGATCTTCAAACTTTTACTTTATCTTGAGGAAGTCAGACACAGATCGTGAGTGGATCTATCTGAGGAAGGCTTAAGGCAGCTGCCTCAGTGACTGTCTCCAGCTGCTCAGTAATCAAGGGTTGTCCTGTTTAGAGAGCGATGGTAGTGGAGGCTAAGTGATTAGCCTAGTGCATTCCCATCCCAAATTTCCTAAGAAAGCCATCAATGGTCCCTAAGGCCAGTCCATTGAGGATGATGGTGTACGATGGATGAAGTGCTTTCCCAGTGGACTGGAACACCAGTGTGGGGACTTACTGCCTCATGGACTGTGGCCTCACTCTGGCTTCTCTGAGATCATCCCCAATGGTACTGATATCCTCTGAAATGTTCCTATAAAATGTTTGCCATGTCTCCTTGTGGCTCAGAAGCTGTCCTTGCTGAGGTAAAAAGAGATCACACATTGTTGTGTGGTATTTCCTGAAAACTGTTTTCACAGTAGTCTCTGGTTTATAAACTTCTCATAATTTGTGCCAGGTCGAAGGAGAGTTTGGAGGGCTTTTTTTTAACCTCTGTTGGATTTTGGGGGGTGGACAGTCTACCAAATCCATGTGGCTGTTTTGTTTTAAAGGAATACTTGATGATCAGGCCCAGAGTCACGAGACAAAAGCTCCTTTATCTCATGTTGCTTAATACTCAGATGCTGACGTTCTAGACCATTCTATTCTTTGAATAATATGATTGACACTATGACATTGGGTGACAGCCATAGCAGAGGAATGCGATAACAGTACATTTTCTCCAAATGTTTATCAATGTTCCTGTATGACTGTGGGCCTTCACAGTAGGTTTTGAACTTTTCCAAATAGAACACACGCTTAAGAGATAAAAATGCAAGCTACATAGATTATCTTAAATGTCTTGTAGCCATACTAAGAAAGTGAGAAGAGCAGGACTTGATGATGTATAACTTTAATCACAGCACTTAGGAAGCAGAGGTAGATAGAACCAGTGAGTTTGAGGCTGGTTTATGTACCCAGTTCTAGGCTATCTAGGGCTAGACAGTGAGAATCTGTCTCAAAAATAAAAATAAAAATAATTTAAAAAATTTAAAAGGTAATAGGAAATATTAAAAATAATGGAACATTTTATCTAATACCTTATACCTATTGTTTCAATGTTTACTATTATTTTTAAATTACTATTAAAAAGTTCCCATTTGTTTTTCATAGTATGTCTTAGAAATCCAGTATTCACAATATGTCTAATGTGGACTGGCTATATTTTATTGTTCAATAACCAGTAGCTGCACCACAAATATAGGCCAAGTGATTCCTTTAGCTGCTGTCAAATGTATTTTTTATGCCAATGTACTTCTGAATGATCTTATATTACTTATAATATTTTATTATATGTTTTATATTGTGTACTGTTACCATATTATTTATAGTATTAGAGTATATATAATCCTCTCAATGCTGCAACAGAAACATTTACTAAGAGTGAAAAATATTCACAGTTGTTAAATACACCTTTTTAATTATTTCTGCCTAAATCATGCTACTTTCATTTTTTTTTTAGCTAAACTCAGGAGCATTATGTGTGAGATAAGAACACAATTTGTATAACGTTAGGGAGCTTGGGCCATGATTTAACTCTGTTTATTGTGGTTCTCCATGCTATAACTGTTCCTAATTTGTATTCACTCTAGTAAGATAAGACTATGGTTTCAATTTGGCTAGTTAACCAGAGTGTAAGATTTAGATAGAAAGAAAAAAAAAGCAGAGGAAATATACTCAATTATAGCATTTATAAAGTGGGAGGGCTAGACTGGAATCAGGCTCCCTGCATTTTTTTTTCTGTATAGAGTCAGAGAACAAATATTCTAGATTTGTGGCTCTCATATTCTATCATGAGTCTTCTCTGTGATAATCAAGAAGCAGCTGTGGGGAAACCAATACATGAATACGTGTGGACAGATTCGGTCCAGCGGCTCATGGTTGGTAATTATGGCACTGAGTAAGGGACAATGGGCCTGTTATATGTCTCTTCATTGAGCACATGTTCCCACTGTGGACAGGGTGTCTTTGCGGTCCTTCGCATCACAATTATCTGGGCAACAACTTTAAGATGGCAAGAACATAGAAGCTTATGTCATTCTTGATGATTGCAGAGCTCTATCCTTAGGGCGAGTCTAATTTTAATATAATAAACATTTAAATATTGAGAATGAAGAAAAGAATACTATATATATATATATTTTTTTAAGTTTTAGTGTGAGTTAGATATTTTTCCCAATTTGTCCCAGGACAAAATCCACCTGTTCTCAGTAGAAAAATAAAATCTTATCTCAGTTCAGCCTCTACTCTGAAGAATGATGGTTATGGAACCAGGAGCTCCAACAGAGTTTCCAGGAGAAGCCTAGTCTCCTTATAGCAGAGGCGGCAGAAACTCTGTAGGTAAAAGAAAGGCTATTTCTAGAACCCTCAAGAGGTGGTATGACTCATGGGAAAATGGAACTGGGCTATGATGGGTTTCTCTGTAGATTAGCCATGCAAGTACTGGAACTGAAGAGTATTTGCGAGAACATTGTGATAGACCTACTCTGCTCCTATAAGAACAGTCAGTGTTGTTCCTGCCAGTGTGTGCTTTTAGTGGAGACCTACACTCAAGTGGACCAGTTTAGTGGTTGTAAGCAATTTGTTGCCATTCTACCTGTGCACATGATAACATACTGTCCTGCACTTCTAGTGTGGCTTTCCATTTAGCAGGCTGTCAGAGGTGCCTTGGTTTATGAAAAAGTTTCAAAGGCAAAAGTATGACGAAGCCATGGGAATTGAGGTAGGCACAAGAAAGACACTTGGACGTCTTCACAGAGTGACAGTTGAGGTCTGAATTGAGTCAAAGTTGACACAGCGTACTTCTTGCCCAACTCAAGGACTCTATTGCTTTGTCTTATGACTCCTTTGTTCTTGGCTCATCAGAAAGACATTAGGCTGGTATCCATCATCACTTCTACTGCAGCTGGTCTCAAGGTCATTAACCATGCTCAGGATTTCTCCCCCTCACCTGCCATTCTGGATGGTCCTCACTCTCAGCCAATTGGTGAGTAGGCTTATAGGACCCTTGCTCTGACCTTTGTCATTGTACGGTTGCTGACAAGGCCCTTCTACTCTTCTTCCAGCCATGGTGATACCAAGACATCCCCTGCATTTGTCAAGTTTCACACATGTTTCTTGCTAAACACTTGGAAGCAGAAGAATCAATTCTTCCCGGTAAATTTGGTTAATTATCCTTGCCTGTGTGAAATTATCCTTGCCTCCTTTTATTGCCTCCTGGTTCACAGAAGTGAGAAACCCACCATGGCCAGACAATAAACAAAGCTTTTGGTTCAGAAGAAATTTTATAGGAAGTAAGATGACTCAGAGGGGAAAATGCTTTCTGCTAAGCCCAAGGACCTGGGTTTGTCCCTGGAACCCCTGCAGTGGAAATACAGAACAAACTCAAAAGTTGTCCTCTGATCTCCATATACATGCCACGGCATGCATAGACCCAGCTATCACTAAGTAAATAAAATAAGTAGGTGTTATTTTAAAACCTCAGAGAAAGACTCTTTACAGTGGTCTGCTCACTCATGGAAGCATTTTTAGTCTTCACAGCTCTCCTAACCAGATACCTAGAACCTTTAACCCAAAGAACATGTGTGTGTGTGTGTGTGTGTGTGTGTGTGTGTGTGTGTGAGTGTGTGTGTGTGTGTGTGTGTGTGTTGGAGTACACATTCAACAACAGAACAACATGCCATGTGCAAACTTTTGTACAAACTATTTAGAAAGTCTTAGGAAACAGCACCATGCCCACTAAGGTTGTTAACCCTAAGCTGAGACCTTTATGGAATCTTATAAAACCTTATGATATTTTCTCTGGTCACCTGGGTCCATCTGGTGTTCTATATGGCATCGTCACTGAGTATCCCATGTTCCCATGCTTATAATTCTTTTAAGTGACAACCTTTTTAATTAAGTAATCAGAATATAGACAAGTCATTTTCTCAGTTATTTCAATGAAGATGTATTGAGAAGTAGTAAGAGACTCTGCTCTTGTCTAAAGGATGGAGGGGGGGAGGGATGACAATTAAGCATCCATTGGAAGACACCTGGAATTTAACTGGATGAAGTGGAGTGGGAACAGTGTCCCCAGAAAAGGGTAACACATTTTATGAACATGACATATTCAAGAAAATGAAAGATGGTACTGATTCTGAATAACATTTAAGGCACACAGTGTGAGAAGGAGAAGGAGAGAGAAGACTGAATGGGCCCCATAGGACGAGGGTGCTGAGAAGCCATCGAATCGTAGTGTGTACTCGGCTTATGTGGGGGGGAAAGGTGGGTATTAAAACAAAATGTCAACTTTGCACATAGATTTCCCTGGCGCTGAATGAAGGAGGTATTAGAAGGGGCCAAAGATACAAGGTAAGCAGATGTAATATGAAGCCATTGAACGTTTTAAGTGGGAGATGGTGGTAGCCTGACACATGACAGTGCATCAATCAACTATGCTGCTCTACATTTTGATGATCCCTAAGGTAGAAGGACAGGTTTCTATGTGATAGGAAGCATTAGTTATTTGGGGGACTTATGATACTTCTTTGCTGTCTAGGGTGTGAATGCACTTTTCCAAAGGCACAGATTTTGAAGTCAGGAGTCCAGGTACAGAACACATGCTAACCCATACTGATGTTGGCCTAAAATGCATTGGAGTAATCTCAGGAGAGGGTAGGATTGAAGATGATGGAGTGATGTGAGTACATCCACTAAGGTCAAGAAGGGTATGGCTGTACCCTGGAATTTTTTTCTCATATAGTTTTCATGGGATAAAATGCCCTTCCCATGGACTTTTATTGAAACTACTGAGGCTAACTGACAAGACATGCCAACTTATAACTAAATCTATTCTGTTTATTTAATATTGGAGTTCAGTAAATGCATTTAGGGTAATATGTGTTTGAATATCATCTTTATTTCATTGGAATCATTTTTTTTTTCATTTTGTATCATAAAATACTTTAATTTTTGAAAATAATCAAAACTGCAAAACTGTTAAGTTGATTCAATCCCAAGTTGTCCTAAGTAGCGTTATCTCAATTTGGATAGATTATAGAATCACTATAATTGTATAACTAAATGACATTTATTTTTACTTTATGGGTATAAGTGTTTTAAAATTACACTGTGTCCAATACTTGCATTGTTTCCCATAGGATGCTGGATCCCCTGGAACTGGTGTTAAACATGGCCAGTCCTAAGGCTGTCACATGGACACTGAGAACCAAACTTGTGTTCTCTGCAAAGGCAGTGTCCTTTAGCACTGAACATCACTCCAACCCCTAACCTCACATCTTTGTACTTTATCTGATGTGCCTAAATTTGGCAATGTGAAGGGCTCCTGCCTGTGTTCAGTGAGTAAAGTGACCACTGTCTGAGCTCATGGAAAATACAGGCATGCTTTGCAGGAAGCATAGAAGTCAAGAAAACCATTTGTTCATACAATATCTGAAGGCATTATTAGTTTTTCTGAAACGTGGCCCATTTAAGGTTGAGACTAAAAGAAAAAATATATAAAGTTTAAGGTTGAGACTAAAAGAAATATATTATATATATAAATATATATATAAAATATATAAAATATATATATATATATTAGAAAAGTATAAAATGGCGTCAGGAATATCAGTTGTTTGTTGTTCTCTGACAGGGTGTCCTTGCATAAGTCACTTGCCTGAGCTCTCATTTTACTAAAACATAAAGCTAAGGTAGCCATCTACTTGGTGGATTGTCAGAGGTATCATTATTGTGAGAATATTGTGCACATTATGACCTCATCTCCCAGCAACAGTCCCAGAGTTTTAATGTTCTAGTATCTTTCCACTTTAGAGGCTTCACTATGATGATGCCTGTTAATGTCCAAGCTGCCAGAGAAAAACAGTGATGCATATAGTTTATATTTCTGCAATTTGATCATGCATGTGTGAGAGAGAAAAAGTCAACCGTTGATTTTTGGAAAATATCTTTCAATACAAGAGATTATTCAAGTCCATGAAATCACTAAAATTGAGAAAGTTTCTAAAATTGAGCAAACTTTTCTTTCAGTTAAACTGTAAATAATTTCTCTATCAAGTGAATTTGGTTAGCACTTAGAAATCTCAATTCCTGCTTTAGGAATTTTTTTCCACAAAACAATAATATTTTCAACTCTTTTAGTTTATTTAAATGCAGTTTGCATTTTTATTTGTGATTCCGAAAAGTAATTATTCTACTACTCAGTCTCTGACACACACACACACACACACACACACACACACACACACACACACACACACACACACACAC
>OU015747.1:36785041-36808377 GCA_907169655.1 Acomys percivali | reverse complement strand
TCCTCCCTTCCTACCTCTCCTTGGAGAGATATGCCTCCATTATTTTCAGAAACTCCATCTCTGGGCTTGCTTCTTTGGCCAGAGATATAAATCAAAAAGCCAGTTCAATTTGGAGTTTAGGTTTTTGCCTTAGTTGCTGTAAGAAACAGATTGGATTATTTATAACCGTGGGCACCCAGGGTTTCATCACCACAGACAGAAGGGTGTTTTAGGACATTCACCTTTAAGATATCCAGAAGAGAAGCCGTTGCTCCTCCGTGGATTGTAAATTTCTAGAGTTGGGCTCCTTGGTTCTTGTCAGTGAGGCGAGTTTTATGATGACCATTACATTGCTCTGAAGGACTCAGAAGGCAGAAGCCTCTTTCCTATTAAGAAGCCTTACCTTGACTTTCCTACCAATAAAGTTGTTCTTAGACAAGAGTTCATCCTAATAAGCGTCGCGAGAATTGTTCCTAAAGTACAAAATAGTTCCCTATGTCTCTCCCCTAGCCTCAGAACCTTCAGCAGCCTATATGCTTTGAATCCAAGACGAGGATTGCAGCCTAACAGCCTTTTTTTCTTTTTGGGGTTTTTTTTTTTTTTTTGAGACAGGGTTTCTCTGTGTATATCCCTGGATGTCCTGGACTTGCTTTGTAGACCAGGCTGGCTGGCCAGTAGGCAGCCAAGCCTCCAGGTGGGCTAGACTGAGTGTGTAAGAAGCTTCCGTGGCAGCCTACGCTGAACCTTCTCAGAAAGGCCTCTCTGATAGGAATGCTTCCTTTCTGGACACAGATTCCCTCCAGGACGAGCACAGAATGGAAAAGGAGGCCTTGGTACTCTGCCACAGGCCTTGGGATGCTGAAGAAGGAGGGTCCTGCATGACACGTGGCCTTAGAATCTAAGCCTTAGAATCCAATGTAAAATGACATTAGAATACTAGTGAGAAAATGCCACGTGAGGAGCCTTTCCAGGAGAAAAATACCAAGGATTACTGCTTTGTGGAGCTGTTATGGCTTCTGGATAATCTTTCCAGAAAAGAAAGCATTTTTTCACAGGAAGGAGATGCTTCTTCTTGAGAAAAGCTAGTTAGGGGTCGGCCTTATGGTCTTATCTGAGGAAGACTTGCAGGCGTTCCCTAACATCTCGTCAAGATTAATACCTACCTCCTCGAACAAGAGTGCAGGGCTAGAAGAGGGGAAACACTGGCCTCTCTCAACTCTTCCTCAGAGCCAAGTGCCACATGCAGTGGCATCCTGAATAACAGCCAGCGGCCATGGAAACTGTCCTCATAGGGGTCTAGTTCAGCTGAGCTGACACTGACCAAGTTGCAACTACAGATGGCCTATTGATGGCTTTGGAATAGTGTGACCAATGCAGTCACTGAACAGGTTCTCCTTTCACAAGTCCCAGTGCCAAGGTCACACCCTCCTGAGTGTGTGGGGAGGCAAGGCATCCTTCTCAAGGCGCCCTGACAGTCAGTACTCACTCTGTAACCCTTTCTTCTCCACTTCCCCCAAGAAGTCCAACCCTTCCGCTGACAATATCATGACAAGTACAGATAGCCTCTTCATACCATTCTCTGGCTGATCTATGGCCCAGAAACCTGAATACTCATGACCAAACCTTCAGCCTTTTACCAAATAACTTCTTGTTGGAAAAAAAGAAAAAAGAAAAAACAAACAAACCAAAAAAAAAAAAAAAATGAGGGAGAGAGAACAAAAGCTTCTTAAATGAACTACATCCTGCCATAAGCCTAAATCATGGGCTGGAGGGTTTTCACGAAATTCCTTTGTTTTTCCTTGGCTACCATCTGAAAAAACATTTAGTGTCAGATGGGCGGGAAGTTGGGATGTGACTAGGAATGTGTCTGTCTCTTTTAAATGTTGGATATGATCTTACTGCCAGGGATTCCTACTCACTTGTTTTAAATAGAAAGATGGCCTTTCTGACGTTGGGCAGTGGAACGGCAAGAGAGAGCTCAGCGTAGCCCGCTGAATCCTTGCACTGTCTTGCAAAAAAAAGGGGGCTCTTGTCCTAGCGAGTGCTCCCTGGAGCCCAGCCAGGTCCCTGGGGATGTCTAGTGTCTACGACTTACAGAGCTGGCTGTCAGGTTAGCCCTGTGTGTTTGTAATTGACTATGCTGTCTGGATGTTGACAGAATGATTCTAGCCAATAGTTTCTCTCCAAAAAGGGTTTCCTGGCCAGCACTCCTGTGACAGAAATGCCAAGTTGGGAGTTGCCTGGAGACGCCAAAGATGCAGATTCATTTGGCTGAACTCTGGTTGTGGAGCCAACTGCTACAAAGTGCTGGAAAAACAGATGAGAGACTAAGCTTGAATTATAGTCAGTGCCTCCCGCCTCAAAAAAAAAATTTTTTTTTTTTGGCTCTTCTACTTTCCAATGCTATGTTTAATGTTTCAGAGCATATTTAGTAAACATGTCACTAGTGATTGCCAACCCTGAGTCCCTTCCCACTTTTCTTAATGGTTTTCCCTTTCTCCTCGGGTCAGTGCAGTGGGCTGAGCGTGAATATGAATGTGTGTGTATTTCATGCTAGACAGATTGGAGATTTGTTTTCACTAGTTCTAAGGCTTATTTATAGCATCCACTCCTTATGAACCCAGCAAGTAATACACGCGTCTTACTTTTCTCACCAGACTTGGCCACTTCTCCTCTCTTGAGAAAGCCGAGCTTACATCCTGCATTAATCAGCTCAACTTAGCAGGAATTTCTAGATCTGTGCAAAGTGAGCTTTCCTTCACCCAACCAGTTCAAAGGGCAGTGTTCCGCATCTGGCTCCATGGAGGATTCTGCCAGTTGGGGAGTGAGTGTTTTTCTGCAGTGTGAGGTCCCCTCATAAGCCCTGCATGCTTCTACCGAGTTTGTTTGGCCTCTAGAGACAGGGGCCGCCAGCACTATTCTATTCATTCTGCTCAAACCTCAACATGAGGTTCTGACCCCAAGACTCTACGTATCATAACCACTTGCCAGCACTTACTCATCGCCTGCTGTATGGCAAGAAGACCTGGGATCACTTTTCTCCTCTTTAAAGGGGCTTAAGTCGAGACAATCAAGTGAGTCATCAGAACTACAGAAGTAAGGGAAAGGGTCAGAAATGTGACCAACTGCCACCCCACCAGAAGTTCCCGAGGAAGGCGATACTCGACTGAGTATGACTCTTGTGTAAAAGGTTTACAGAACACAGCATGTGGGCTAGTGGCACTCTGAAAACCACAAAGCGTTGAAGCCTTTACAGCTATTTGGCTCCGGTGCAAAGGCCAAACAAATAAGTTTGAACAGATCTTTAGTTTGTGACAAATTAGAATTGATTTTTTTTAAGTGAACCTTCATCATATGTACTCTAAAGGCTATTTACTGGGTGGCAACGGTGACAAGAAGTCATGGGCTGAGGGGACAGCGTGTGTTATGAGATGATTAGTAAAGTCTCTAAATATAGCCAAGTTCCCAAGATCAAGTTTCTAGAATCCACAAGTGCTGTTTTATACAAGAAAAACAACAACAACAACAACAACAACAAAACCACACAAATTTCCTCATGTGGGTAAGTAAAGGATCTTAGAATGGGGGCGATTATATTGTCCCTTAGTCCGATCTCTGTAATCACAACAGCACTTGAAACTAGGACAACTTCAGAGGAAGGAGGACTAATCTTAGGTTGCACAAGAAAATAAAGTACATATTTGTGGAGGGGGTGTTAAATATGAGATTGTAATACCTAAAGAAAGTGTAGGATGCTGTTGTTTATTGCAATGAGACAGCTACAGAACTTTGCCATAAAGAAGGGAGAATCTATTTCCTTGCCCTTTAAATGTGGCTGACCTATTAGCCTGCTTTGACCATCTAAATGTTACAGACATTATAGCAGAGTGCTGCATTCAGCATTCAGGGACTTAGAAGCTTTACCCTTAGCTCCCACCCATGAACAAGGATGAGTAAGCCTCCTGAAAAACGTGAACACTTTAGAGACAGGTTTTATCTATTTATCTTTCCAGTCACCAAGCAGTCCACAGATAGGTGAATGAGCACAGGCAGGGACAGATGAGACCAGGTCAGTCTAGAATCTGGGCTACCTAGTCACTCCCGATAGTGCACAGACACATAGGTTAAACGCAGCGGTTTTCAGCCTTAGGGGTCATGGGTCGTTACGGAGCAGATACTAACTGACACAGAGAACTCAATGGAGCATTAGCAGTCCTGGAGTTAGTCTCTCAAACTTTTTGCCTCCATGATGACTTTGGTCAGGTAGACCAGCCTCTACCACTCCCATGGCACCTTTCAGAATGACAGCTTGGTTTATAATACTTGGGAATCAGCTGTTGGAAATACTCAATTCCTAAATTATTGATGTGACTCATGACCAAGGGAGTATGGATTCCGAATGTGGGGAGAGAAGCCACATGTCTGAGGGATGTTTTCATGGGCTTACAGGTGGGTCCACTGCTGCTTGGCTATGCTGGACATTTTTAACTTCTGCTATAAAGCATCAGATGCCCAGAGTTCATAAATCAGGTCTGTTACAGTCAACATTAAAAACATCTCATAATTTACCACAGTAAACCAATCAGTGTTTTCCTAGAGATATTGGAACTGAAAACAAGAGTTGAGTGGGAATAGGGAAATGTCTAGAGGTGGTGTTGGCTTACAGGTATTTCTCAAAATATTGAGTCCCTAGGGCTATAAGCCTCTATTAGAGAAATCTTTGGAAGATGTTTTTGTGATGTAAAGCTGCCTTCTAGAAAGCTGTTTATTGCTTGTTAGAAGGAACCCGTTAGGCAAGTCACTGAGGACAGTGGCTCTCAATTATTCAAGGAGCGTTATTCCAACTCCATACTTGATACAGACCTCTGTTCAAAAGCTCATTTCTCTACACCCCAGCTGCTGTCCAAGAAAGGCAGAAGGTATGTGTTAAGAATTTTAAAAGTTTTTTATAATAATATTCCTTTGATGAGAAAATCTCTGTATGTATTTTTTATTTTATTTTATTTAAACTACAAGAGGAGACACACCAAAAATGGCTCTGTTGTCATAAAGCCAAATCTGGTCCTGTTGATTATTATACTTGATAAGTAGATCAACAAATAATAAATAGTATATTTCTTTTATTTTGAAAGTCAGCACACAGTGATGGGTCACTTTATGGCGTTTTCACACATATATGTCATTATGCTTGGCCCATCTTCTCCACTGCCCTCTCTTATCCCTCCTTCATCCTCTTGACAGTCCCCTTCATCCCTGCAAAGAATAGTGCCCTTCTTTCACGTCATACAAAGCCCATTGCTCTCTTTCTGCCCTCCCTCTACTTTAAGTTCTTACCCTTTCCTGGTCCCTTTGTATTTTTAAGATTGTACACACACACACACACACACACACACACGCATGCACCCACACATTCATGGGTACACACTTAAATTTAGACTTTATGTGTGAGAAAGAAAACATGCACCATTTGTCTTTGTGACTCTGACTTGTTCCGTCAAGTTAATGATCTCCAAATTTATTTGTTTTCCTGAAAATGTAGTCATTTAATTCTTCTCTACAGCTGAAAATTATTCCGCATGTATATTTAACACAATGAAAAACAGTCCATTTATCTGTTGATAGTCATTTTGTGTGGCTTTATTTCCCAGCAATTGTGAACAGTATAGTAATAAGCAAAGATACGCTCGTACATCTATGTTATGTGATTTAGAGCCCGTCGTATAAATGCCCAGGAGTGGTGTAGCAGTGTTATAAGGTTAAGTTTGGTTTAGGTTTTGTCTTTATTGGTGTAGATTCTCAAAGCCAACTTCCACAGTCATCGTACCAGTTAACCCTGGCATCAACAGTGTATAATTCCTTTCCACACATTTGTTGTCCTTGATTCCATCAATGATGGATGCTGTGACTGGGGCAAGATGCAATCTCAAGGTAGTTTTACTGTGTGTTTCTCTTCTAGCTAAGCTATGGGACACATTTTGAATTTGTATTGTTCGCTGGCTCTTGAGAATTTCTTATTCTCTATATTAGTCTAATTTATTGATTGGATGATAAGGAGATATTTTTTCTTTTGGTGTAGTTCTTTATAGATGCTAGAGACAAATTCCTTGCCTAATGTGTACTTGGCCATTTTTCCTTATTCCGTAGGCTTTCTCTTCACTCTGGTGATTGTTTCTTTTGCTGTGCTGAACCTTTTCAGGTCCATGTAACTCCATTTGTCAATTATGATTATTTTTTTTCCAGTGCTTTTGGAGTTTTCTCAGAAAGTCCTAGTCTATGCCTTTATCTTTGGGGATTTTATTTATTTTCTTTCAGCAGCTTCAAACTTCCATGTCTTGCATTAATAAGTTTGATCCACTCTGAATTAATCCTTCTGTAGGTGAGACATATGAATCTAGTTTAACTTTTCTACATGTGAATATATAGTTTTACCAGCACTATATGTTGAAAGGATAGCCTTTCCTCCCTGTTTTAAGAGAAGATTTATTTATGTTTTATATCATGCATATGTATGTCTGTTTGAATGCATGCATATGTACCAGATGACTCCATAGGTTCATGGAAGCCAGAGAATTGCATTCGATTCTCTAGAACTGGAGTCATGGGTGGTTTTCATTTATTCTTTTGTTTGTTTGTTTGGTTAGTTAGTTTTTTGAGACAGAGTTTCCATATGTGACATTCCTGGCTATCCTGGAACCCACTTTGTAGAGCAGGCTGGCCTCGGACTCAACAGAGCTCTGCCTGCCTGAGTGGTGGAATTAAAGGCATGCAGGACCACACCTGGCTCCCGGGTGGTTTTACGGTATACCGAATGGGAGCTGGGAACCAAATCTGGGTCCTCTGGACGAGCTGAAAATGCTTGACCACTGAGTCGTCTCTCTAGCCTGTCCATGTCTGTCAGGCAGCTGAAGCCAGTTGGTTTGACTTCTTTGTCCTGTGTTTGACCCCACTGACCTACATCCACATCTGTTTCTGCCTCAGTATCAGACGTACGTGTTTCTTTATGGCTGTAATCAAAGTGTAGTATGCTTTTTGAAAACAGAATACTGACGTAGAAGACAGAAGCCCTCACCAGAGAGACAAGCGAAAACACAAAGGAAGAACTCTTGGGTGTTGGACCAAGAGAACTTGGCACAGACTCTTCTAGGAGACAAGTCAAGAAACTGGAGTTCCAGTTGAAAAAAAAAAAAAAAAAGCAAGCTCAGGGAGAACTGCAAGTCTTCCTCTTCCTCCGATTTCATAGACATTCCAAGAGCAATCTCAGTGTACTTCGTTGATCGCTTTTCCCCTTTCTTCTTTCACAACGGTCACAGCCCAAGTACCTGTGATAGTCTCTGCACAACAACAACAGAGGTAGAGAAAGCCCCAGCCCCCCCCACACACACACACTAATAATGAACCCAGAGAGTAAACAAAAGTCTGAGCAGACTTTGAAGGCCTCTGACACCTTGGCTCCTGTAGTCTTGCAAAAACAGCGATGAGGAAAAGCCAACGCCTAACCTTGTAGTGTGTGCTTTAATTTAGTTGTCTCGTCTGACGGAAGAAAGTTTAGTTTGGCGCTGGAGCTTGAAGGGAAGAGGGTAGGGTGTGATTTAATGGGTGCTTACCACCCATTTACTTGGCTTCAGAGTCTCTTTCGTTATCTCTGTTGGAGGGAGCTATCAGAGGAGGATATGGTGTCCTTGCCTGGTTACACAGCAACAGGAGCAGCATTTCCTGCTTGTGAGGAGAACACACTAGCCACACCTCCTCCCTCCCCTGACCACAAGTTCTGTGTAAACACGTGCATTTTAAGTAGCCACAGAGTGAGAACATCCTTTATGAGAACAGTCTTTGTCTCCTTTGCTGGTATTTCACACGGAAGGGGAAGATATGACTGCTCTCACGTGCTTCAGAGAAATGTCCCGCGTAATGGTTCTGAAACTTGCGATAATCTTCTGCCAAATGAAACTGGCTGCAATCCTTCTAGGAGTCGTTACCGCTCTGCTTATTTTGCCAAGGGGAGTCAGTTTACCCTGCTTCGCTCGTCACACACGCCGAGGAAGGAACGGTGGTGATATCCAATGGCGGCTCGTGTGTCTCATTTCATAACCTAGCCAGATGTGCTGGTGACGGAAGGGCTGTGCGGGTTATGTGAGTTAGCAGATGGTAATAGCTGAGCACGGTGCTTGGCACATGACGAGCATGTAGTAAGCTGGAGAAGCAGACAGGTATTATGGGTTGTGGGTTCATTACTGCTCCATTTACACCATATAATATGGGTTTAAGTCGTTCGTATGCTGGAAATAACTGTAGTTATGCTTCATTGAATTTTGTTTAATTTTTAAGTTGGAACTACGTACTTATTTCACTCCTCCAGGTACTACCCAGTGGCTGACTCTTCAAAATTCTATAATTGCTTCCTGCTCTTGTGACCGACAACAGCTTCATTGTTGGCATTTTGATTGTTAGGCAATGGGAAATTCCTGGTTACTAAAATCCTCTGGGAGATGTTTGGCAGAAACAAAACTTTAGCCTCTTTGGGCCAACAGCTATTAAGACACTTAGGAGTAATAAACCGAATGATTCTTGAAAGCAAACTTTGAACAAATTCCAGTTCTAGGGGACATGGGGACTCTTATCTGCTGAGGGGCTGGCACGGCTCTTATTCTGACAAAATTAAGCACTCCTTCCTTGATTCCTCATCGATGTCCCCCAGTGTTCCCGCCAGTTTGTGTGGTTTGTGACCATGTCATAAATGAGAAAATTGTGGCTCAAAAGGATGAGCTTTTGGTGTTTAATGGTTTGGTGCTGGGTTTAGAATCATATTCTTTACCATACTGGCAAAGCCACAAGGAAACATAGAGAATTAGCAAGCGTGGCTAGATTAGAATAAGAAAGCTTGTGACACAAGCTGTCTTTTTGACATATGCTTAAGAAAAGCTTCATAAGAAACTTGACCTTAAGGCCTGGGCTGCTGGAGTTCTGTTCAGGAAGTTGTCTCCTGTGCCAATGTGTTCCAGGCTCTTCCCTCACTTTTTCTTCTGACTGATTTAGTGTCTCTGGTTTTATGTTGAGGTCTTTGATCCACTTGGACTTGAGTTTTGTGCATGGTGACAAATATGGGTCCAATTGCATTTTCTTACACGATTTGACCATGTCCCCTGGATGGGGAGGCCTAGTGACACTCAGAGGAAGGATAGCAGGCTACCAAGAAGAGACTTGATACCCTATGAGCATATATAGGGGGAGGAGGTCCCCTTCAATCACAGACATAGGGGAGGGGAGTAAGGGGAAATGGGAGGGAGGGAGGAATGGGAGGATACAAGGGATGGGATAATAATTGAGATGTAATATGAATAAATTAATAAAATATATTTTTTAAAAAGTGATGTGTTGGGAGTCACCCTGAGAAGGGGTAGACTTATGCCATCATAGCTGTCTGCCATGAATGGACTATAAACAAATAAATTATCCTTGCATTGGTAAGAAAGAAAGAAAGAAAGAAAGAAAGAAAGAAAGAAAGAAAGAAACTTGAGCACCCAAGATGGCATGCTTGCCGTATCCTGCTCTGTTTGTGGATTAAGGACGCAGCATTTGTCTTCCTGTGGCTTCAGAGTCTAGCTAGACACTGGAGATTTAAGTAGCAGGTTTAACTGATCCTGGTGAGGTCTACTTTCCTAGCTTGCGGACACTAGCTGTCTCCTGTCCTATACCATATCACCGGGGCTCAAACACTGTGGTCTAACCTAACTTTAACTTCCTCCTCTGGATCCTATTTCCAAGTCTAAAACATTGGTGGTTGGGGCTTCCGCATAAGGAATTTTGGGAGAGGGGACACAATTCAGCCTAAATCAATGGCTTTCTCTGAGTTCACGCCTGCCTCTGTTTCTCTATCTCACTTTTTCATTCTTAGTGATTGGCATTAACTCATTTTGGATGAAATAGTGAATGCATGAATGAATAAAAGAAGAAACCAAAAATTCTTTCTTTCCAAGAGACTATACAAAATGGTGCTGAATCATAACAGGACTATAGAAAAGAATTTGCAGCAGGATAATTTTCTTTAAAGACTGCCTAATAATTTATATTAGATAACTTACAAAATCAATTCAATGTCAAACTAGGTTTCTTGAACAGTGACATTAATGACTCACTGGAGGCTGTGATGTTCATAACAGGAAGGTGAACACCACCACTGCTGTCTGTCTGTTTCCATGCCCCACACCACCACATCCCACAGCCCCGCACCAATCATCGGTGACAAAAATTGTGTTCAGATGTTGCCAAATATCACAGACAAGGGTGGATAAGAGTGAAAATTTCAACAGAGAACATCTGATGTAGATACTAGATTCTGGACCACAGGGCAAACATTGGAGCGTGTTATACCTGATTCTTTCATGATTTCCCAAGCTGTGGCCCTCTTTCTTTTCTGTTTCCCAAGTCTGTTTCACATGCATACACATGTAGACTTCTTGTTCTATCTGGCTTTAGTTTCTTGTTCTTGTGCTACCCATGTTTTGATCATCCTAGGTCAAAAGAAATGCCCACTAATGCTCTTAGAGCCAACTAAGCAAAGGCCAATTGAGGAAGCAACAAGTGTGGCCTCTTGGCTGTTCTTTCTTTTCTTTTTCTTTATTTCTTTTTGTTGTTGTTTTTCTATTCTGCTTCAAAGTAATGCAGTGACCCACAGTTTGCTTCTCAAGTTTCTAATGAATTTCTTGCCATCAGTGAAGCACATCTGCATTGTTACTTAAAAGGTCAAGACACACTGAGTTAACTGCGCTTAGCATCAGCTCCCCTTCCACAGCCTGTCCTTGGATTCACCAAGGAGGCAAATCCTTTATTCTAGCCAAGGCACTGTTCCCTCTTGTTATCCTTCCCAGCTGTGGCTCCCTCTGCATGGCCCAGCCTTCCTTTGTATCCACTCTCCGATGCTCTTGTCTCTTGTTCCTGGGCACTTGCTTAGCTTTTCTCCATTTTTAAATTCAGAAAGGAAAGTTCTTTTTCTTTATCTTGTGGGTCCCACTCAGGAAAGAATTTGATACATTTTGGGAAAATCTGGAGGCCTGTTGGGTTGTCAGAAGGGAGGAAGGAGTCCTACTGGTGCCTTGTGGGTAGCAGCCTAGAACGGTAGACAGAAGCCAAGGCAACGCCTAAACTAACTGGCCTCCCTTCCTCCAGCTTCAGCAAAGACTTGCCACCCTACATCCAGACAGCTCAGTATGTGGATAGCGTTGACTTCCTGGAGAAGTTGAATTTGTTTTGTTTTTTTGTTTTGTTTTTTTCTTTTTTCTTTTTAATTTCTTAGAAGAGCCACACACAACTGAAGCTCTGATTTCTCACTGCTCACTCACACTCCTTAGACCTTTACAATCTTATTTTTCTCCCACAGGTCACCAGAAGACCCAAGGCAAGAACTCTGGTCAGTCTTCTGTTTGTACGGCTTCTGAAGACTGCCAGAAGGTTGCCTAGGAAACCAGGAAAGGATCAGATGAAGTCAGTGGTACTTATGTGGCTTTGCCTTCTTTCTGCCCCCTCTGGGGATATTGGACAGTGCTGAGAAGGATTTGTTGCTATAATTTAGTAGTGAAGAGGGGCATGCTGGAATGTAGTAGTAGCGGCTGAGGATGCTGACAGGTACTCTACAGTTTCTCTTCTTCTGTCACATTATTTGCCTCCACCCTCCCCCTTTTTTTCTCTTCCTCTTTGTCTTATTTACCTTGCTGGCTTATCAACTCGTTGAAAATATTTTAATCATTTCAGACATCAGCAATATCTTTCAGGGATTCTACAAGGAGAGCGGCTCCATAACTGTTTGTTTCCTTGAGTATTGTTAGGTGTTGTGTGTATTAAACAAACCAAATAAGACAAGCTGGCTTCAATTCATGAGAACCTTTGAGCAGAAATTGGATCTTTATAAATCATATGATACGATGTTATCTGCATTTTATGTGATGATCAAACAGCCCTATGAAAAATTACAAAAGGAGCCAGGTATGGTGGTCTATACCTGAAATCCTGGCACTTGGAGAGTACAAGATTAGCATGGAACATATGGTGAGCCCTTGTCTCAGAAACGCCCGGTCAGTCAATCATAAGGCAGACAAAGAAGTTACAGTTTTAGCCTCTGTGTCTCATTAAGGACCAGAGTGATGTTGGTCAGTCTGTATCACTTTTAAAGCCCTGCTTCTTTATCTGAGAAATAAAAGGAGCAGGAAAAGATGAGTTTCAAGTCTGCTTGCAAACTATCAGATCTTTGATCCTAAATGCAAAATTCATTGATGTGAATCTCCAATAAAAGGCTTTTAATTCAGCAACATTTTCAGTAAATGGCATTCTAAAATTGCTCTACTATGTTAAATATATTTATAAATTTATAGGCTCATGTTTAAACATGCATATATTGTAATATATACATATTTAAGATATGCACATATTAAGCGTATATACCTACAAATACTAGAGCTATGTGGGGAAGCATATATATTTATGCATATATATGAGTATAGATATTAACTTGATATCATGTAAATCTGATCAAACTAGGCTTGAGTCCCAGATCAAATATTTTCATGGAGGTCTAAGTGAGTTAGGGTAAGTTAATCAGGAAGCACAATTCAACCTTAACCATGTGTGGTAGATAATGACAATGTAATAAGAGGGAATTTAAGAAACAATCAGAAATTATGTGTTTTCCCCCATTAAGCACATGTTCAATTAACCAGTAAGCCTTGAAGCCATGCATACCTGATGATTACTTTATGTTACCTTGTGTTTCAAAAAGCAGGTTGCAGAAAGCAAGATTTACAGCATGGCAAGATCCCACACTGTTGCAACGCTCTCTTCGATTCAGCCATTTCATATTGAGATTTCACACACAATAATTGGCTGACCTTCACAGCTATGGCAGAAACTAATTAAAGCTGTAAGGCCGTGCTGGCGATGCTTTTGTGTGAAATGTGAAGTTTGGTGATAATGAAATGTGGGGTGCAGATGTTATTGTCTTCCTTAGACTGTCCCCTTGGTTCACATTAATGAAGAACAGCGATTATTAAACAAAACGCATTTTTACCCATTAATTATTTTGTGTTGTGATAGTAGAAATAAAAACACCATGACATCTCTCCCACCAGCTTCTCTTAAAGTCATTTTATGGAAGGTTGCCAGCTGACTAGAGTACCATTAGACATCTCTTTTTTACTCCAACCCCCCCCCACACACACACAACACCGCCACTGATCTTAGACCCTTAGACCTTTAGGGGCCTCGAGGGAGGATCTGGATGGGTTCAGAGAGCAAAGGGGAAAGGGCAGGCTAAGAATGGTCACCCATAAAGATTTTTAGACAGCTTGAGGATTAAATAAATGAAAGTTTTTTTGGAAATAACTTCACCTGCCAAACTGAGAAACCTGAAGGTCTCCAAGCTACTGGTGTGCAGCCACCCAGGGTCACCCAGGTTGAGGTACAAGTAGAGAAATAAAGCAGGCCTGTGCTGTTTCAGGGTTTTTAGGAGTCTGCGTGTCTGTTAATAGGTCAGGGTGTCTTGCAGGATGTCCACTGTGTCAAATATTACAAATCACAGATTTGCAGCAACCATTACAATGAAGAAAATGACACGATGTTGTCAAGCTTAACTTTTCACTAGCTAATTATCTGCCCCGCTTCTCTTTATATCTCCCTTCACCAACACTTTTTTAAACTTTTTTTCTCCCTCTTATCATTGGGTCATTTGGCTCTCATTAGCAGGTTAAAATGGGAGCAAGAGATAAAAATCATCAAACTGAACAGTTACTGACATTTGTGTTTCCCGTCTTGAGAATACACATATCTGCAATACTAGATACCACATTAAAGCGTTGTCCAAAGTGTGTAATGTACTGTAACGCAGTGATGATGAGGATTGGAAGTGGCTGAAGAACCAGCAGGTGGTTGAGAGTCAACCACATCGCATCACCTCAGCTTGTGCAGGAAGGAAAGTTTAGTGGATTGGAAAGAAGAGGCTTAATGGACCTAGCGTTTGAGGAAAGGCATACCGTATGGCTAGAGGAAGTAGCTTCATCACACATAAAGCTCTATTTTCTGGTGCCACTCATGTGTGTATTTGTTCTTTACCTAACAGACTACAACAAAGAGATGCATCTCCATTGCTGGCAGCATAATGGTAAACTTCCAGGGGAAGGCATTGGAGAGACACTGGATAAGAAAGGGCTTTTCTCCTGGCTCTGCTGTGTCCTTTCCCTGCTCCTAGAGGATAAGGTGCCCAGAAGCTGATCAGACACCAGGGACTCTCAGTACAGGCATCACTATCTTGTGTAGCTCCTCCAGCAGTCCAGAGGGAAGTATTGCAGAATTGCAGAACTCTATCACAGCAAAAACTTTTGTGCCACCCAGTGACCCATGATCATGCCTGCTCCCAGGGAGACTGACTGGCAGCCCTTGGGCTAGGAGTAGCATCAGCCTTCTGATTTTGACTGTTTGCTGTTTCTGTAATTTTATCATGCTGCCCTAGTAGGTGAGAACACCTACTCCTAATAGGTTATCCATGGACATCATTAATAATCCTCTCTGTTAAACATTCCATGATCGAATGACTGTGAGGTTTCTTTTTGCTTGGAACCTGCAGTTAAGTCTTTTGTGCTCAAATAAAAAATCCGCACTGGAGTAGAACTAGCTAGCATAGCAGGACATGCGAGACTCTCTGATGTTGTTTCTGTCACCACGTGTCCAGGCCATTTATATGAGGCCAACTCCATTGTAGCAACAAATTGTATAGACACAGGATCCTAAGTACGGCCCTCTTTATAGCACAGCCATCATTTCCTCAGCAATTGTACCATTACAAAACATGATAAATGATGGAGTGGATGCAGCTAAGTAAGGCAGTAAAGACACATAGTTAGATACATTAATGAGAGAGAATGCATTGGAAGGGTATCCTTCTCCAAGGAGAAGAATTGAACCCCAAAAATATTGACTGTGAGAACAACAATTGGGCAGGAAAAAGAGGACAACAACTTGTTCAAAGAACAATATATGAGTTGTTATAATAACCCTGTCCAGGGGTATTGTACGATACTTCTATGCTGGCAATGCCCATTGGCCAAGAAAAAGCAATGTCAGACCCTTTTTCACTCAGGAACTCTGGGGAGAGATAAAACTCAGTTCTTACAAAGTAATGCTTCTTCATCTATTCTTCTGTTGATGGACCCCAAAAGGAGCTCTTATCTTGATTTATACATCATGATTAGAGACGAGAAATGCCTGGTCAAATCAGTAGGGATTGTGGAAACACTTGGAGGAGTCTGTGAATAAGAAACAAAGCCTGATATAAAGAACCAAATTCTAAGAAAGGACATGACCATGGCATAGAAGCTACATCCAATGGAACCAAGCCTGAGAGAGACAATGTAAGCTCATGCCCAGCTAAGACAGCTGTATGCTTTATTTCTAGCGAGAACTGATTATGAGTAGGAATAAATCAGAAACAAAGTCAGAAAGGCCTGAGTAGTTTTAGAATGGTCTTACTTATTCATCGACAATTCCATATTTATCTTGATCATACCAACTCCCTCCACCCACTTCTCCCAAACTCCCTATGTTTCTTCTTTCTAAATTCATGTCCTCTTCTTTTTGAAAAATACAGTCAACCAAGTCTAATTTATGCTGCTTACATGTGCATGGGTTTGAGTTCATCCAACAGAGCCTGGGCATCGTATTAGCAGCCACACTCCAGAAGGAAAAACAACTTCCTCTTCCTCAACATTCATTAGTCATCAATAGCTCTTCAGGTAGAGATGGAGAATCACAAGCCCCTCCTTCATACATGCGGGAAGGTTAACTGGCTTAATCTTGTGTGGACAGGTCTTGTGCAGGCGACCACAAATAATGTAATTTCATGTGTGTACTAACCATTTCATGTCCTAAAGAGAAGGTTACTCCCCATACTCTCATCCCCTCCTCTGCTATGCTTCCCAGATCTTTGGAGGGGTTCATATAGGTGCCCTGTTTATGGCTGAGCACTTAACAGCCACTTATTCTCAGCACTTCAAACAGATAAGAGTCTCTGTAGTTGACTGCTGCTCACTGTGAGAAGCTTCTCTGACCATAAACACAAATATTTAGAAACAAATTTGACAAAAATGCCCCTTTGTTTATTAATTTAGATTTTATTTATTTTTATTATATGTGTATTGTTGTTTGCTGACATGTATGTCTGTGCACCCTATCCATGTGTTGCCCTTGAAGGCCAAGAGGGAACAGGAGTCCCTGGGACTGGAATTACAGATGTTTGTGAGCCACTAGGTAAGTCCTGGGAATCTAATTCTGGTCTTCTGGAAGAGTAGCCTGTACTCATAACCATTGAGCCATTTATCCAGCCCCTATAGCCTGCCTTTTTACCATAGTAACTGTAGTAGATTCCTCTTTAAGGCCTATGTCCTCACCAGGAATGGATCTTACTAATTTTTTATAGTATCAGACATGATTTGAATGTCCTCAAATCCATTCATAAAGTAATTGGTTACTCCTGTAACAGAAATGCCACCGTTGCTCCCATGAGTACATTCTGCCTTGCTGGTTAGTATTGTTTTATGCATGCTCTACTAATGGGTAAGTCCTTTGATGACTTTTCTCTCTTAATAACTTGCATACTCCTAGCACTATGAAAGGTAGCCAGCTCAGCTCTAACTTGATTTCTCTCTGATAGGGGCCTCTGTTTTTAATGTATTTTTAGTGACTTTAAACCTAAAAGGTGTGACCAATTTGTATTTACACACACTTAGGTATAAATTCCAGGACTCAAGCTGCATTAGAGTAATTTGTAACTACAAAAAAAAAAAAAAAAAAAAAAGTTACAAATGAGAAGAACGCTATACATCACAGATATTCTGGTGGTAGTTATAAGACATTGAAAGGCATAATCGATGACAGTGAGGCCTTCAATGCACTTAAGGAGTAGGTAGAAGCTTGGTAGAAATAATGTACCAAGGGCATCTGAAGGAACAGTTTTGAGAGGAACTAAAATGGGAATGGGGGTTCATTATTTTAATGAACTGAGTTGACTAAGTGAAAAGGGAGATGCATATAGCTGGTAAGTATTTTGTGAGCATGCATGTGAGCCTGTGTTTGGAATGGATTAGCATTTGAGACGGTAACCTAAGTAAAAACAGTGTTGTCACAAACTCGAGCAGGCATTACCCAACACAGTGAGAGTCCAAAATAGAGAGATAGAGAAAGGCAATGTGTTTTCTTTTTCTTTTTCTGTGTGTCTGTCTCTGTCTTTCTGCCTTCCTCTCTTCATTGATCTAGGATATCCATCATTTGAATTTAGACTTTAGAAGCCTGGTCTTTGGGTTTTTGACTCTGAGTCTTACACCAGTATAAGGTGTCCAGCAACCCTGTAGATCAAGATTGAATCACATCAATTCTCCCGGGTCTTGAGTTTTCAGCTGGCAAATGACAGGGTGACTGAATCACAGATTGAGATCTTCTGGATCGTCAGCCTTCAGATAGTAGGAATTCTTAACCACTACAAGCCCATGAGTTAATTACTAGAGTAAGTGTCTTCATATACATTATATACTATTGGGTCTGTTGCTCTGAAAAATATTAGTTAATGCACAGGGAAATGTGTGATGTCCAGTATAAGCGAAATAGCATCGCATACTTCCTAACACTGTGTGTATGCATATGTGGGCATGTGCATGTGTGTGTGTGTGTGCGTATGTGTGTGTATGTGTGTGTGTGTGTGTGTGTGTGTGTGTGTGTGCAGGAGATAAGAGATGTGTCTAACATAAGACTAGATTTGAGAAAGCTCCCCAAATTCATTTTATTGCACACCTTAAACTTTGTTTTTTATCATTTTTCCTAGAATAGAAAATTCAGATTATAAGAAGACAAAGTGCACATTCTCAATGAACTTCTATCTTAATAGCTCACATTAAATAATTCCATGTAATCACTATGCTATATTTTAAGAAGCCACACAGCATAAAATAAAGTATGCAATTATTAAATATCCAGGATGATTTAATTTGGAGTATTATAGAAATTTATTATTTCCTATTGTCTCTTCCTATTATTAATAAAGTATATTAAGTTAGTCAAGTCATTCCAAATAGTATGAGGCAATTTATGATACACACCAGTTATACATTTGTGTGTGTGTATATATATATATATACATATATATATATTCTATATATAGAATTAAACTCTCTGTAGCAACAGCCAAACACGTAGATGTGTATGCCTTGAAGACTCATTATCCAAATAGTTTATAGCTTTGCTGAAAATTTAATAGCTATTTTTATGATTCAAAAAACATTTCAATAGCCTGGTTAAGAAATCTGAAAAATCATGTTCATAAGCACACATACTTACACACATTAATTGTTTTCTTTTTAATGAGATGCAATATTATATTAAAGGTTCACATCCTGATAAATTCTAAAATACACACATGTCTAAGCCTGGGTTCCCTATCTCCTTTGTCTCTGGCACTTAAAATAAGTTGGCAATAAAAACCAAAGAGGCTTTAATAAGGCAGTGTGGTTATTTCACAGGTGTGGCTTTTGACTTAGAGTCATAAATAAGAGGCACAGGATGGACCGTGCTAACCGTTAGCAAGAATGCCAGCAATATTCCAGCATTTCTTAAGCTCTGTTTGACCTTTCCTGGATTCCTCTCTTACAATGTCTGACACCTTGTCCTAGCATCAGCTAGGAAAGATCTTTGAAAAGCTTCTAAAGGCATATTTATTATTTCTTAAGCATTGATGCTTTAGGACTATTTTCTGGTGCCTTAGAATTTAAATTCTTTGACTTGAAATTAAATCAGTAATGAAGAAGTGATCTGTGTATCAAAGTCTCTATGTAAAAAACATGTTTATGTCCCACTAGCTAATACAGGCATATAACCATGCATGAACACAATCCAGAACTTCTTATTTAATGTGAAACAAAAAGGTGAAAGAATTATATTTAGTAGATCTGACAAAGAAGTACCAAGCTAGTACTTAAAATTAAGACAACATTTATACATAAATTTTAAAATATAAAATCACTGTACTTTGTTAATTATAAAAATGTATAAACAGTTTTTCTTTTTAAATGAAAATTTCCTGGGAGGACTTTGGCTGACAATTTTTTGTAATAGAGATTACAAAAAATCCACTAAAGAGAAACTCTGAAATTTTGTCATTTATTTCAGTTTCTTTCCCTAGAAGGATGCTGGTCTATAGCTTCTTATTATAATCTACACCTCCTGTAATTGTATGGCAGGCAACTAGAGCAAAGTGTTGAGAATTTAAGAAAGTGAGCTTGAGAATCTTGTTTGAATTAGAAAATAGAAGATATGCAGTTTAAATATATTAATTAATTTATTTTTGTGAGAATACATGTATATACATGTTCTTATAGGTTACACATATGTTTAAGTATGTACATTATATATGAGCATGCATATGTATGTATGTATGTGTGTGGGTTCATTCATGTGTATTCATGTGCATGTGAAACCAGACGTCTGATATAAGGTTTTACTTAATTTTCTCAGTTTTGGGGCGTGGAGATAGTAAATGTTCATTTATTCAATAAAAGATACTTTTCAAATATAAAAATAAAAAATGTTTTGCATTTCTATTAAATAAGGAGGCAAGTTGAAGCTTTACCAAATGTTATAAATTCTTGGAGAAGACAGCCCCATTGTTTAAGTATTATGATCTGACAAGAAGAGCGAGGCATGGTGTGAGAGAGGGAGGGGCAGGAAGAGGAAAAGGACAGTGCTAGAGTCCAGGGTGGAATAAGTAGCAGAAAGAAACATTACTCTCATTCAAAGTCACAAATTTACGCTAATGTGTAACCACTTGCATTTCCCTTCACATTTTATTAATGCACATATGCACAATCATGGGGTTCTTCAATTTTTTTTAACAGATTGATGCTAGAACTCTAAGCAGCACTAAAGATGTCTCTTTGATTCAGTGGAGCAGAACCAAGCCTTGGGAAAGCAAAGGCAGTTCAGGTTGTCACTCAGACTTTATTGTTCAACTCAGAGGCCAGCCCTAGCAGATAGCTGACTTGCTGTGCTACTACTTAATCATCTCACTCTCCCTCCCTCCCTCCCTCCCTCCCTCCCTCCCTCCCTCTCTCCCTCCCTCCCTCCCTCTCTCCTTCCCACTTTCCTCCCTCCCTCTCTCTTTCTTTCTTCCTTCTCCCCGCCCTCCATCTCTCTCTGTCTCTTTCTTTGACATCAGCTTCTCTCATTGGCCCGAAGCTCAACAATTGGCTAGAAGGACTGGCCACAAAGAAGCTCCCAGAATCCTCTGGTTTCTGCCCCTCCAGCACTGGAGTTATAGCACAGATTACCACATCAGCTTTCTATGCAGTGCAGGGGTTCAGCAAGTATCTTCACCCACTGAGCTAACACTGGCCTAGAGCTCTTGCTGTTCCCGCTAGACCCCAGCCTCCATGTGCTGGGATTCACTAGGACTATAGTTCTGATTAGATTAACTACCCTGAGAAAAGGGTACAATGAAACCTATGCTTAGAAACCCACTCACTGAACAGGGCTTTGAAAGTTTTCAAATGCTTCTGAATAATCATGAGTTTTGTAAGTACTCTGCCAGAGTTTGAGTTGGTGAAGTTACAGCTAAAAAATACTAGATAAAGGGGGAATCTGTAAGTTTGTCAGTACTAGCACTTTTCCCAATAGTCAGATGTTGTGAGTTTAGAGAGTCCCCTTAAGCACACACACGATTCAGTGTCTGCATTTATTTGCCCACTCTCAGAGGCTTTTGCAGCCATGTGACCGTGCCTGTACACAGAACAGCATGTAACCTCGTGTCAGCCCTGCTCTCAGTGTTCCCAACAGGCTGTTTGCCTCCATTAGCTTAACTAGTTTAAACACTTAGTAGCTCAAATTCATGACCCCTCTTGTGTGGGAAAGATTAAGGTTTGTCACAGGTGGAAGCAGTCTTGGCGGGCTTTACCCTTGGGGCACCCCATGAATACCTTGTGATAGACTGAGTGGAGCCATCCTGGGCCTGGAATTCAGGAAGCAGACCTGGGAACCCTACCTGGGCTATTGTTTTCCTAATGGACCCTCAACGGGAGAAGGAGACCGCCCTTCCCATGTGACTCAGGCAGGTGGGGAAGAGAAAAACAACAGATTCAGCCGGGGGTTTTTGGGGAGCGCATGTGGAGAAAGCAAACAGGCTGGACTATCACGTGGGCCAGAGAGACACCTAAGGACTCATCCTGTGGAACGGATACCAGAAGGTTCACTCTTTTGTCCCTTTAACCTTTTTTCCTTCTTGTGTAAGCTAGTTGGGTTGTATAATAAAGTTTAATTGTTAAGAAACAGAGCCAACACTCTTTTTTCAAGCAAATCGACATTCTGCGAGTCAAGTGACAGTGCCTTCAGGAAGCTCTGTTGTGAAGCTGAATTTGGGCTAATTGACACCAATAACACAACAGCATTAAATCACTCATATTTTTATAGTGGATAAATGAGTCTGCTTATAAATATGCTCAAGGATAGCTTGTAGGTGGCAGAAGAATTATGCTATAACTTTAACAGCTAATAAATCTTTATTTAAGCAGGGGACCTCTAAAATTTAATTAGGCATATGAAAGCACAGATCATTCTGAGAGGAAAAATATGCCAGTTCTCACAAGAAAAGGCATGTGCTTTGTGGAATAGTTCAGGTTAAAATTTACTGATCTGTTTCCTTGTCCAAAGAAAGGCTTTCTGGCAGAGGAGCAATACCTGGCTTTCAAATATATAACAGGTCAGCCAGAGGGTTTTCTGCCATACCCTACAATTAAGGAGAAGAGGTCTAGTTTGTGAACTCTACGTCCATTATTTAGCAGAATCCATCACTGTTTCCTTTTCATCTTCTCTTCTTTCCTGGGTCATGAAGGGAGGGTCAATCCAAGCACTCTCACTTTACAAGCAGCTCCTCAGTGTATGTTTACACTAAAGTAACACCACTCCCTCCACTATTTTATATATATATATATATATATATATATATATATATATATGTATATATATATATATTATGATTGCCTTGAGTTCCAAAATCACTCCTTAAAGGATAGAAACCTATAACTGTATAAACAAACTAATACACATACATACATACATGCACATACACATTCACATATATATGTGTGTATATATATATATATATATATATATATATATATATATATATATGTAAGACTGGTCAAGGAGTATTTGCTGCCCCTGGAGAGAGGCTGGGGTTTGTTCTCAGTGCCTACACAGACAATAGATAACAACTACCTATGTCTTTCTGCCAGGAATATAGTACTATATTCTGACCTCTACAACCACCAGGCAGTCACATGGTGAATAACAAGCTAAGTAGACAAACATACAAAAACTTTTTTAAAAACTCATGTATATTTCACACACACACACACATATATATCACATACATGTTGTGTGTGTATATGTGTGACAGAGAGAGAGAGAGAGAGAGAGAGAGAGAGAGAGAGAGAGAGAGAGAATATGATGGTACCCCGCATGAGTTGATAATTCCCAGAAGCCAAGGATTTCTAAGTGGCAATCCCAGTGCCAGCTGAGAGATCCTTCCCTCCGAGCTGTTTGTTTATTGAGCTCCCACAGACTTTCAAAGAACACAGGCTACTGCCCTATTCTTTATTACCTGCAGAACTAGATGGTAAATTCCTATTTCTGAAGACATTGTACACCTTGAATATAGACCACAAGGAAATCAAGCTGGAACTCATGGGAAACACCTTCCTTTCTGGTTAGTTTCCATAGTGACAGAAGATGCTATCCAAGGTGATGGGGAAGAAAAGTCATCAGTGAACTTAACCAGAAGAGGACCCTACATGCTATAGTTTTGGCTTTGATTTGTCTACTGGTGCACTAGTTGCAAGAATGTTTTGTAGTTAGCTAACAATTTCCTGATTAATGAATATTGTTCCACAGAAAATAATACATGCTTGGTACAGTAATTCTCAACAAAAGCCTATGGGGCTATTACAGGCCTTAGTGGAGAATGTGCTTCTGATGCTTGGCTAAATTGACATATAGCCAAACTTTCCCCTAAACATTGCTTATGTGTTGTGTATGTGGATGAGAGTTGCTTTGGGCTGAGTCAGAGAAGCCCTTCAAAGGATAATTATTGATGTGGAGTGTTGCACTGGCCAAAGTGCAAAGAGGAAGTGTCAGTTAAGTGCACATAACTAAATAGGACATCGCTATGAGTCCTTCCAAGTCTCAGAGAACATATGGAAGAGGGGTGGAAAGACTGTAAGTGGCAGAAGATGACTAACACCTTGAAATGCTGCCATGAACACATAGCTACTGTGGCTATCTGC
>OU015747.1:36769621-36785031 GCA_907169655.1 Acomys percivali | reverse complement strand
CTCTCTCTCTCTCTCTCTCTCTCTCTCTCTCTCTCTCTCTCTCTCTCCTTTCTTGGGATAGGATGGGAAATGGATGGAAAGAAGAGAACTAAGGAGGTATTGGGATGGCCAAGAGAGTGTAATGATGAATAGGATTCCAATAAATTCAACACCAATATAATTACCAAAACAATTGTAATGCAGAGACTGCTCTAAGTGCTTGAATGGGTGAGTGTGTTTCTTTGATATCTTTCTTAAGACAAGAGTCCTGGTAGAAATGGAATAACTCCTGGGAAAAGGTGGCAATAAACTCTAAGCAACAGCTGTATTATTTTACCTTTGATTCTCTTTTGCAAATATAGAATTTGGTAGGCAGTGAAGAGGCAGCTATTAAAGGTCTAACTTCTACTTTCATGGAACCTGATCTAGTTGAGAAGATGAGGCATAAATACTTGTAGCAGTTGTGTTAGTTGTAGCCCAAGGCAAGGTGTACAGTGAAGCAAAGCACTAGAGCAAATACTGATGGGGGCATTGGTGTTTCAATCCAAACGTACTCAAGAATCAAGAATTAAAACATTAGAAGCTGAGCCTATGTTAGCCCAATTGAATTGCCCTTTCATTTGCTCAAAAGCCACTTAGTCCTTTTTATGAACTTTCCTTTATGGTATTTTAAATATTATTTTGCAGTTAAAAATAAGGCAAGGGGATGCTCTCCTTTGCAAAAATCTTGAGGTATAACTTTAAATGACTACAGAACTCACATTAACAAACAAACAAACAAACTGAAAGATGGCTCTACAATGTTAGGAGAAATAACTGTACTTTTCCTTTTCCAAGTCACTGGTAGTAAAAAATCCTATCCTAGATTACAAATACTTGGCAATGACTCCAGCCCTTGTAGCTGTATCTGAAAGGCAGCACTGAGTGGGCTAAGATCAGATTCCTGACTTGGCCCTACAGCTGTGAGCTGTCTAAATGAACTTGAGAAAGTCTGGGACATCAGCTGTTGGGAGCCATATTGGAGACCATGACCAGACCATCTCTAAAGTTCCTTGTAGCAGTGAGATGCTACAAGATAGTCCAACTCATTGAGGAGACAATACTTAGAACAAATTTGTATCTTGTTTCCATTAGTGTGAGGAACTAATAGCTCTGATGTAGTAGAAGTGGTTTAGACTTTCCTCAAAATTATACCAGGCTGGAAGCTACTGTTCCTCATAGTTGACAATGGTACTTTGCATGTTTGGGAAATAATATTGGTAACCCTGTCAGGTGACATGACTCATACCCTGAATCAGAACATTTGTGTTGTACTCAGTTTCCTTTTCCTACTATAATCTCTAGAATGTTGAGGAGACTTTGATGATAAAGTTGCTAGTTACACTCACACCAGTTTAGTGGTTTGTGAACTATCAAATATAAATCCATCCCCACTCTACCATAGTAGGTTCCTTATGTGAAATTATTTACCATGGAATTGTTTTTTCAGAAAGTCAATCTAAAAGTTGCAATAGTGAAAATTATGTTACAGAGTGCTTAAACGCTGACATAATAAACCACACGAAATCTCAGTAGTTACATGACAACTGTATCATATTGTCTATGACTATATATTGGGCAAGGCTAAATATCTGTTGTACATGGACAGACCTAGGGTTAGATTGGCCTAGGCTGTACATGTGACCTCTTCTTCCATGAGGATTTCCAACTTCCTAGTGCCTTTTTGCTCAGGTGACCTGCTCCTTCACTGGGATGGTCTAAACCTCTTAGCATATCAGTGGGGCTCTGTGTTAATTTGTTTCTCATATCACTGTGACATATCTGGCATAAACATCTTGAAAGAAGGAATGATTAATTTTGACTCAGAGTCTTGGAGATGTTTGTCCACGGCCAGTCAGGTCCATTGTTGCTGTTCCTAAGACAAAACAAAGCATCACAGAGGTAAGTGGACTGGAGTGTGACAGCACACCTCACTCTGAATAGGAGGGAGACCAAGAGGGCTTAGAGGTAGGTTACGCCCTTCATGGACAGACATATACAAAGTAATCCATCTCCTATAAAGATAGCTTCGTCTCTTTTATTTATACAAGCTTCCAACGATGCCATTAAACATGACTTTCTATTCTCAATGGTGTGCTCAGGGTAAGCCCACCAAGCCCCGCCCCCCCATCTCATCTGTGCCACAGAGGGCCACGGTTAAATTCACTGGATCACAAAACAAAACAAAAAGATAAAGAAATTTGGAAAGGGATCTTTGGGGAGCAGGGGCTTTGACAGGGCTATGAGGGAGATGAGAGAGGGTAGGAGAGTGTAAAGCCATTTTTCTTTTTTTTAGTTCTAATTCTGTCATGCTTTTTGTTGCTTTGTTTTGTTCTTGCTAGTAGATAGGTTTATAAAAAATATTCCTGCAGCCTTCTTAATGTACATTCTAACTGTATGTTAGTTGTTTATTAAGTTGTTTAGACGTTGGGTTTGGTTAATTTTGGTACGTGATGCTTTTATTTATTTACAAGTTAAAGCAGGTAAGGTCTAAAACAAAAACGATATTTCTTTCATATTTTATTGTCCAAAACAAGTCACTCGGCTAAGGGATATCAAGGAGTTGGGCAACACGCTTCATTTCTGTGGGAGGAATGGAAAAGTCACTTTGTTACTGGTGAAGACCCAGAGAATCATGGGGACATTTTTAAAAATATATATTTATTAATTTATTCATATTACATCTCAATTGTTATCCCATCCCTTGTATCCTCCAATTCCTCCCTCCCTCCCATTTTCCCCTTACTCCCTTCCCCTATGACTGTGATTGAGGGGTACCTCCTCCCCCTGTATATACTCATAGGGTACCAAGTCTCTTCTTGGTAGCCTGCTATCCTTCCTCTGAGTGCCACCAGGCCTCCCCATCCAGGGGACATGGTCAAACATGGGGCACTAGAGTTCCTGTAAACCATGGATAAAGAAACTGATGTACATTTGCACTATGGACTACTACTCACCTATTAAAAACAAGGAATTCCCAAAATTTGTGGACAAATGGATTGAACTAGAAATGATCATAATGAGTGAGTTAACCCAGAAGCAGAAAGACTACATGGTATATACTCACTTATAATTGGGCACTAGCCCAAGGGGCAGGTCCCATGAAAGTCTTCACTTACCAGGGGACATTTTAAAGAACCATCCACAGCCTAAATAAAGTTGGTACACACTGGGCATCTGGTGAATGAGTAACATCATCCCTATTGCAACTCAGTCCAGCTGGTACTGGTTTCTTTGAGGCAGCACATATTTACTCCAAGAGCTAAGGAAAATGAAGACCGTATCATACTGACCAAATTCATGTTAATGTTTAGTAAGAACTTGATTGGGATCTGAGCCAAGTTTTATCACTCCAGATGATCTCTTCTATCTACTAAAACTTACTGATGTACACTGGGAAGAAGATGAAGTGCAAAAAGCAACTAGTGAATTACATGAATGTGGAGCTTCATCCAGCTGTGCCATTTTAGAGAACTGCCTTTTGGTTTGAGGCAACTGTGACTTACCCTCAATAAGGAGGAATACTTCCTTGACTGTTTTTTTCAGACACTTGCCAAAGTTTAATTATGAATGGGTAACTTTACCATTGAGTCTGGGCTTGTATTTATTATTAGATGATTTCCCCAGAATCATCTTCCTGTCAAAACTGGCTGAAGAGAACTGACTAAGACATGGAGTGGAGACAGCAAAACCTGAAATCCACATAACCACCGTCGTCTCCTGAACTCAGCCTCTGTGCCTTGTTTTCCTTCTTCAAGTTTGACAGGAAAACAATGACTACACTCAGCAAGAATGCATAAGAACAACAACAAAATATCAATAATGTTAAAAGCATAGAAAACTCATTGTAAAGCATACAATTATACTACATTCACACAATGATTCAAATCAGCGCATCAGACATTTTATATAAAAGTATCGTGGACACAGGTTGTATTCTTCACGTTGTAGCTGTTATTATCGCATTATTTGGCTGAGTCCCTTACTGAACTCTGAATTCTATTTGAACCTGAGATGACAGTCAAAACTGTGGGCTATTTGATAATCCCCATGAAGATGACTAAAACATTTTCATGAAAGCCCTGCAGACTGAACCCATTTAATTTAGAATAGTTCTCATACCAGAAGAAAGAAGCAGATGTTCCCAGGCAAATACACTTGGTTTAGTATACTTTACGTTGGATTTAATAGACAGATGTTTTGACTATGACATGGCAAGAGAAGGATTTGAAATGGTGGATTGGAAAGGTTTTGTCCATAAAAGTAATTGTTCTTGCATTACAAAGTACAGGATTTACATGTGGAAAATGTCGGCTTATTGCAGCATCTCATGACGGATTGTGTTACCACCACAAGCCATGGAGTTCACTAGGCATATAAGCGAATAAGTTCGGATGGGGCCCTTTTAATGAGCATTACATGGAGAAGAACAGGGAATGATAGTCTCAAATCCAGAATCCTTCTAGTTATGTAGTTAATCCTTGATTACACACATTTGGAATTATGTGCGACCTTCTTCCCTATACGAATGACTTCTGTGTATGCTATTCCATGGGCTAAAAGCAGTTTCATATGTTAACCACTATGCAGACAGATTTACAAATAGATGGTATATTTTGTCCTCATGGAAACTTCTAGGAACAGTGTGGAGTAAACGATTAGAGAAAATGTCACCCTGCTAATAAGTAGCAAAGGTAGAAAATCTATGCTGTCTATTATGTTCTCCTTATTCTTTTTCAAGTAGAGGAAGTCACTGAAGACTTTCTGTGAGTATAAGAGTGCCTGGTGTGTGTAGTGCACTCTCAATAAATGTTTGCTAAAGAGAAAGTAGCACTCCATTCCAATACCAAAGAGAAACTGTATTTGGTTTACAGGCATGGCAATGGATACGGAAATGGAAGTGGTTTTCTTAAGAGTCTTCCATATTTATACTTTCTTTCTTTTAAAATACCAAACTTCATCTTTCATCCACTTTGAAGCCCATGGCTAAACAAAGACAGATTCCTAGGTAGAAACATACCTCCTAGGTAAAAATCCAGCTTCATGGGTCAGATGTAGTTCTTCTGGAGATCCATCCAGGAAGCAACTGGTTTGTTAACATCTCTGGGTGATTGATTACCTGGCATTTTTGGCTTTATGTAAGAGGCAAAGGTGAATGTATCTTTGTAAGTGTATGTGCTCTTGACAAAAAATGACTGACAACAGATTAAGCCAGACATAACCTCTCCCAAATACAAATAAAGGCTTTACAATGTGAATGCAAATGTGGACACTTCACTGTGTTTTTTTGTGCAAAGTTGTTTGGGGCTTGGAAAGATAGCTCATCAGTTAAGATTCCTTATTGCTCTTGCAGGGGGACCTGGATTCAGGTCCCAGCGTTCTCATGGTGACTCACAAGCATATATAACTCCATCTCCAAGACATCCAACTCTTCTTCTGACTTCCATGGGCTCCTGTACAAACATGGTGCACACACATACACATAAAATTAAATAAATGCTTTTTAAATAAGATTTTTAGTTTTACATGTATACTTATATTATTACACATATATACAATAAACTACCTATAGCAAGAAGAACCATGGCATAATCGGGAATTATATAAATTTTACACCCAGCGTTTTAGCTATTTGTATTTGACAGCCTTGGATAAAATATTTTTCCTATTTTTCCTCTTGGTGAGTTTAAAATTCTAAATGTATATAAATCTCCATCACATCTCATCATTAACATAAAACATCTATCTAGATCTACAAACATCTTAACCCCTAAACAAATAAGCTTTGTAAAATTAAGCTACCTGGTATTCAATCCTACCAGAGACTTGAGAAGGAATAAATCTGAATATACCAGGAGTGCAGTAAGTAGCTTTCCATATGAGAAGATGACAGAGACAGTTTGCTACTTGAACAGTTACCCAACACTCTCTGTAATGTTGGAGCATCATCTTCAGCCTTCTGGCCCAATATATCTGACTGACATATTTGTGAGGCGGGAACTATTGAGGACTTGCTTACCCTGTCTTGGTAGAGTTTGGCCATTGACTCTGCCTGCATCCAAACTTGCCCTTTTTAAGGCAGAATTCTGTCTGTTGTATAAATGAGGACATTTTGCCCAGTGGCTTCTTTGACACATTTGAAGCCATCTCCATAAGGAGGTTCTTTGATGCTCATCATCCTCTTTGATGTAGGCTGGGTATTGCCAACGAGTTAACCTGTCTCATTGTCAGTGACTCTTTAAAATAATAAAAAACATTTAAAAATGTCATATTCTGCATAGCTCTGAGGTTTTTGAAGACCTTATCTAACTATCCTACCTTATCTCTCTATAGAACCATATGTATCTGCCGCACCTAAGATGTATATTCTTGTGATGAAAGTAGACCAACAATTGACATGACCATGATCTGACCCCAACGGATTGGTTCAGTACAGTTAAGGCCTGTCTTTCAATGGGACAGTACCTAGAATAGAAGGCTTATTTCCAGGAGTTTGCGCAACAACAGGCAATACAAAATCAGGCACAGGGGAATCTGGCCTGGGATTTTGAGATGCTCATGGGACAGGGGAGATTTGCCGGCAATCAGACAGGATATCCACTGCAAGTCTATGGACAGATCAATGAAATGGCAATCAAGGCTTGGAAGTCGCTCCCAAATAGAGGGGAAGTAAGAGGTAACCTCACCAAAATCATTCAGGGCCCCACAGAGCCATTTTCTGATTTTGTGGCCAGGATGGTAGAGGCAGCAGGCAGTATTTTTGGGGACCCAGATACTGCCATGCCCCTAGTTGAACAGTTAGTGTATGAACAATGTACTAAGGACTGTCGTGCAGCCATTACTCCGTGGAAACATAAGGGTCTTCATGCATGGCTGAAGGCTTGTAGAGAGATTGGTGGACCTCTCTCCAACTCTGGTCTTGCCGCAGCTGTGATATGTCAGCCATCTTTAATAGCACCTGTACTGGATATAATTTTACTTATTAGAATCCAGCTCAGGCCATGGTGGTAAACCCCTTTGACACCTGGCTCTTGTGTGGGGTCAACAGCAGCTGCACTAATCTATCCCCTTTTGCAATGATTGGTGGAGGAATGGTGGGAAATGCCACCTTTAATTGGGATCTCCCTCCTCTTTGACCCTTTATCGGCCCAAAAGAGACTTTGGGATTACCGCAGCCATTATTGCCGCGATATCTTTGGCTACCGTTGGAGCAGCTGCTGCTGCCATCTCCCTATCAACCACTGTTCAGACAGCTCAGACCTTGAATAATTTATCCACCTCTGTAGTGCACGCCTTGGATGTGCAGGCCAACATTAATGCACAGTTGAAAGGCGGCATTATGCTAGTTAACCAACGACTAGATTTGGTACAGGAGCAGGTAGATACACTCTGGCAACTAGCGCAATTGGGGTGTGAAAGGAAATATGCAGGGCTCTGTGTTACATCCGTAGCCTATCACAATATGACTTACGCAGCTAACCTCTCCCGAGAGTTGTCTCTTTATCTTAGAAGTAATTGGTCCAGAGGATTTGAGGCTTTGCTGACGGATCTTCACCTGGCCATCACAACAGTGAATTTAATGCGAGTTGACCTGTCCGTTGCAGAAGAATTGACATCTTGGATTTACCAAGCCATGGATCATCTAAAAGAGTGGGCGGGAATAGGGGCTTTAGCTGTTGTCCTGGTAAGGGTCTCTGTGCTCTGCCTTGTTTGTCTTTGCCATATTGTCCAAGCCTGAAAGAGAGACCTCGCCTTGGTTGCACAAGCCTTTTACGCCATTGAGGCAGGACAGTCCCCTCAGGCATGGCTAGCTGCCATGAAGTCCTGATCTGCTATCATGTTCAGGTTGCCAGGCTAAGCACTGCACTTGAGGCTTGCTGTGAGCAGTCTCAAGGAGAGCATGTCTGATTGATGCGGGTTGGTGCCGTCCTTTTCCCCACTAAATCCCCTCGTCACCCGCCTCAGGAAAAATCGGCGCCGGACAGGTCAGGTACTGCCTGGGCAGAGATGCCTGGGGAGGGCTAGTATGATGTCCTTATTCTCTCCTGAGATCAGACCTCTACTCTTGCCTGTTTCGTTAAACAGAAAGGGGGAACTGTAGAGAGCTGCGATGTGCCGCACCCCTAAGATGGCGCTGGCTTCTGCCTTCCACTATCCCGATGGTGAACGCTCTCTGAGATAAACAAGTCCTTATTTGGCTGCAAGGCAGTCGCAGTGATGGTGATGGTCTGGTGTCGATCTGGCGTGATTCGACCGGATGAATGAGGAATTGACACTTGACAGATGCTCATTGGCTCTTGCGATGGATATTAGCTTTAACCCTGGGTGAGGACGGGGCCATTCCCTGCTAAGCGATACTGCTGTAACTTCACTCCTGAGTAAACTGCCTTGAGAAGGAACCTGGTTGTCTTGAGTCTTATTCCTGTTGGTCAGGAAGGGCACGGACACGTCTGGCCTTTATTATAAACATACTTACTACTAATGTTAACTTTCCTATGAAAAGCAAAGACATTAGGATACGGGGCAATTTTACTTTCTAACTAACAACTGTTGCATTCCCTTGTTGTCTTGAGCAAAAGGATTACCAGTTGAACATCCCAGCCCTGCTACCATTATGCCAGCACCAGCTGTCTTGAAACTCAGCAGAATCCGTGAGAAAACCTATACAGTGATCACAGACGATCGCTCCAGCTCCCAAAGGCACAGCCTCATCTAGGGCTGTTTCAAACAGTGTGCACCAGACTTTCTCCTGTCACAAACCTGGTTGAACGCTAGGTGACCTTGAAGCCTAGCTCCAGAGGGAGAATACTTCTTTCTCACGGTAGTCTAGCAGAGGGACTGTTGCAACAGGTGTTAAAGAATCAAGGCTTTGACTGGGGTAAGCACCAGCCTCTGTTTGTGCCTCTAAAGATCCCTACTTTGGCTGTGTAAGCAGGGTGGTCAGCCACTTAATCGGTCAGCTGGAAATGCTTTGGTATCTCTTCCGTTGGTGTTGCAACATAGGCCCGCTGAAAGGTTTCTCTTGAGTGGTTAATTTCTTTCTACTTTAAAGCATGGGCTGAACCTGGTAACTCAAAGGAAACCATCAATCATGGCAGCCGAGACAGCAAAGCAGGAACCCCAATAGAGGCAGAGTTAGCCCAAAGCATGAGAGGGGGCGCAGTAGCCAGGTATTTGGAAGTACAGAAGCAGCCGCTGAGAAACCACATCAGGAAGAGGACGGGTCCTGGAAGCAGAGAACCAGCATGAGCTAAGACCAAAGAATTAAAGGCTGGCAGGAGGCAAAGAAGAGAAGCTATTGACCTTGCTTTACCAGAAAAGTTCCAGAAAATCATTGCATCTTTAGGGCAAGAGCTATAACCCTGGCTACTGGTAAAAGCTTAAATCTGTTGAAACCCGACTTCCTAGGTCAAAACAAGAGCTAAGGGCCCTCATTGCTGAAGCCCTCATGAGGACTATACAGCTAGACAGTGCCGTGTGCCCTTGTCTGCTGCTGCCAACACCAATATTATCAAAGACCATGAGACACAAAAGGTGCCCAAAGACCAGGGCTTGAAGAGCATTTGCATGATTTCTCTCTGAGTAGAGCACAAAGACCCCAGCCAGCTGATTAGCATTTCTGGAAGATTCTGGTACACATTCCCACTAGGCTTCCCTGCCCATAAGACTTGCCAGTTTGGTTCAGGAATTCCACTGTATACTTGACCACACCCTATAAGCCTTGAAGGCACAGAAGACTATACCTGCAATGCCTGTCCCATTTAGGCAGTGTCGATGCCCTTGTCTTCCTCATTTGGCATACTCTTTACACAAGACCCACCACATTCATTTATATCATTACATCTTCCCTGTCTATTTAAAACCTTTCTTCAAAAGGTGGAGGTGGATGGATGGAGGGAACTGGGTAGGAGAGGGGATGTCGAGGGGATGAGGGGTAGGGAACAGGCATAGGGAGAGCCAGGAGAGAGGTCTGGGGTGAGAGAATGGAAATAAGACATGGGGGTGCTTCTCTGGGACTTCCCAGAAACTCGGATAAGGGAGGCCCCAAGAAGTCTACAGGGGCCACTGTAGCTGACATTCCTAGCAGAGGGAGATATGGAGCCTGAAGTAGCCACCTCTGTAGCCAGGCATGACTTCCAGTGGAGGGATAAGGAAACCAACCCACACACAAAACCTTCGACACAAAATTTTTCCTGCCTACAAGATATATGGGAACAAATAGCAAAGATTGAGGAAATGAACAACCAAACACTGTCCCTACTTGAAACCCATCCCATGGGAAAGAACCAATCCCTGACACTATTAATGTTACTCTGCTATGCTTGTAGACAGGAGTCTTCACTCAGCAGATGATGGAAGCAGATGCAGAGGCCCAGAGGCAAACATTAGGCAGAGCTCAGGGAGTCATATGGAAGAGTTGGAGGAACAATTGAGGGATCTGGGGGTCAAGGACTCCACAAGAAGACCTACAGAGTCAGCTAACTTGGGCCCATGGGGGGCTCACAGAAACTGAACCACCAACCAAAGAGCATGCATGGATTGGTCCTAGGTTCCCTGCACATGTAGAAAATGTGCAGCTTGGTCTTCATGTGGATCCCCCACACCTGGAGAGGGAACCCTCTCTGACTCTGATGCCTCAGTTTGGAAGCTGTTCTCCTAACTGTGCTGCCCTGTCTGGCCTCAGTGGGAGAGGATTCACCTGGTCCTACAGCAACTTCATGTGCCTGGGTGTGTTGGTACCCATGGAGGGGGGGTCTTTTTCCTTCTCTGAGGAGAAAGGAAAATGGAGGGACTGGGAGGAGAGGAGAGGGTAATAATCAGGATGCAAAATGAATAGATAAATTAATTAAAAACAAAACAAAGACCTTTCTTCAGATCTGGGCAAGAAGAGACTATTACAATGGGATCCATCCTTGTCTTCATCTGGCCACATGTCGCTCAGCTGGATGAGGAAGTTTTTGGAGGGGAGAGCCCACTTGTCAAAGAACCACTCTCCTTCTAGTTCAGTGAATTCCAAACCTCAGTGGGTTTATGTCTATCTGGTGATGTGGCTGAAGGAAAGGTTCCACTTTCTTCATTCTGGAGTGTGTCTAAACCTCTCCATGGTAAAGTGGACCGTGCACTGGGTACCATGAGGTCACATCATGTGCCAAGTTCTCAGGCTCCTGGATGCACTGAAGCAAATGATGGCCTCTTCCCTGGGTCTCTCCTGAAGACACACTGTGAGGCTAGGGTGGATTTCCCTAACTTTGGGGGGGTATGGAATGCTTAAAGTATGGAAATAGCCTAGATAGGTGAAACCCTTGATTAACAACAACAACAACCCTCCCCCTTCCCAAACTAAACAGAACTATATAGATCAGAAAAGAAAGGGGAATCATGGGTTTGGATCTGAGTTGCCATCCGAGTCCACAGTTCAGTTCTTTCCACATGACCAACCACACCTTAACACAGCATTCTAGGTGGTCCACATGTCTTAAACTCAAACCCTCCCTTTCAGATTGATAGTTGATGCAGGTAAACAGAATGCATTTCACCTTATCAGTTTGTTAGCCTGATTGTAAATATATTTAAACATAAGGACATACATACAATGTGGTGAGCTTTACTGCTTACTATAGGCATCCAAATTGGTTTTTTTTTTTTAAGTCTCTTGTTAGAGGGGACCTGCTTTAGTAACTACCTCCCCACTTCATCTAGATGTCGACTCTAGATCATCCTAACTGCAAGCATTGCATGACCAAAATACCAGAGGGAGTCATTACCACAGCTCTTTTGTAGCTCTTTGTGTCTCCTGCCTGCATTGTCTCAATACGCTTGCCCGTCACGGCCCTCTGTTATAGTTAAATATGTGTTGTGTAGCTATTTGGATTATAACATTCTTCGTGGAACTCCTTCAGGCTTATGAAACTCATAAAAAGCAGCATTCCTGGGGCTTCTCTCTGAATTTGTATGAGCCGAAAGGAATTCCTTGGGATGAAGGGTGTGCTTCAGTAGTTTAGCTACTGCAGTGTATTAGTGAGATCCCATGATAAAGCTCTTGTGGGTGGGATGGGGACTTTAGGTGATGTGACTGCTGGAGTCACGCATGCTCCTGGCGGTAAGACCCTCACTGATCTAGCAAGAGTTTCTTGGATAGAATAATTGCTTCTATCTGTCATTGTTATCTCTACCTAGGATGATACCTTCCTTCCTCAGGAAAATAAAGAATCCAGAATGTCACAAATGCAAGCAATTTGTTGACTTCAGTTTCCTTCTTTGTGCTCCCCAGCAGGTATGCTGACTTATAAGGCTGTAGAACCCTTAGGAGACAGAGTCTGGCTGGCTGAAGCAGGTCACTAGAGTAGGATCTTAAAGGCTGTGCCTGGTCCCACCATGTAAAGAACACCCATCGTGTCCACTCACAGCTATCAAAAGGAGCTGCTTTTCCATCCCTCCGGAACCACGAGGCAATGAATCTTTCCTTTCGTAAGTTATTTCCGTAGGTATTGTAGCAAGCAATAAAAACCCAACTTAAACACCCTTTCATGTGCAAGTCAGGATGGTTGGTCTGTTTTAGTCTATGCACTACTGAACGCTGGGATGTGCTATGGGCATGGTCTCATCTGAACAGAGACAATACCTAGGTCAAAAGAGTGTTCAGGAGATTAAAAATATACATGTAAAAGAATTTAGAATAGCATCTGATACACATCAGCCAAATCATGTTTTCTATTATTAGTTCACTCAAAATGTGTCTCTTTGTCACTATTGTCTGAGTGATTCCTTAGCCCCTTCTTTCTAGTTGAAGTTAATCATCTTTGATTATCACTGTTTTACTAAATTTTGCTTATATTCTGTTGTTTACTATTAATTTCAGTTTTTCCCCCCTAAGAATAGGATACTACTGTCTTGGGTTGGGTCAATATCTTATTTTATATTTCCCATATCTCGGGGTGAAAAAGCAACACAAGCAAGACCCCAGATATCTCCTGGGTGATGAATTTAATGTAAGGAAATTCTTGAGAACAAAAAGAGGGTGATGAGTGTTCAAGAAAAATGGAAAGATGAAAGGACTCAAAGAAGAAAGGAGTCAGTGTCAACAAGTTGCAAAGATCTGGAGAAAGGAAATCACTCAGTTTGCTGAGGAAAGATTGAGATTAAAGTACTGATTTTCATCTGGCAGAATTCAGTAGGAAGGCTGACGTAAGTTTTCTGAGTGGGTGAGGAGGGCTGGGTTACTTAAGCTCAGGGCTACCTTCCCTCCACCACGGATAGCTTCCTCTCTTTGTTTCACACCCAACCCTGCTCATAGCCAAATATCTGGACATGAGCAAGAACATCGGGCTCACAGAAATTCATAAGAGTTTAAGATTGTAAAAAAAGTGTGGATTGTATATCGCTTCTTTGAGATCTGACTCCTCTCCTGGTTATCTCTGCTTCTGTTGCCCGAAGGCATCAGTAGGAGCCAACTGCATTTGGAAATAGTGTCAGCCATTTTTTGAGCCACAACATAAGACCGAAACAGCAAGAAATTTAACTCATTTATTTTCTTCCAAAGGAAATAAATATTAATATTTACTTCTGAGGCTGTGTATGTTGTAGAGTTCAAGTGTTCTTGAATGCTCACATAAAACTGGAGGCCCTTGCCTCTTTTATAAGTTAGTGAATGGATTTGGTTTCTAACTTCACATGAATAAGCACAAGAAAAGATGCTGTGTGACCCCTTAGACATCCTGTGCTTACCTTTGCACTCTGGGTAAGCAGGAGCTTTCTGTCTTTCAGTCTGGTGTTCCACAGAGGCCTCCTGCTTACTTACTCTCAGTGTCTGTCTGCCTCGCTTCTGCCTGGTCTGCAAAATAAGTGAAATACAAAACATATGTCAGACTAAGAATTGCGGGAGTCTGAAAAAGACACTCGCGCCACTGAGTCACAGAATGTACCCTCTGTTTACATGTCTCTGCCTGTCACTGCCGCTGTGTCATCTAATCCCCTTATATTTGTATTTTACTTCTTTGTATTAAAGCCATTTTTAAGCTATGTCTTCCAAATGTGTCTGAGGTTTCCTGTCTTGACAATGTATGCGCATTACAATTACAGCAGCACATTTCCTTCAGTCTGGGTTGAGTTAAGGGTGACTTTTAAAATAGTTTGAAAAGACAATTAAAATACATTGATCTGTATTTGAAAACTTGATTAAAATTTGGTTTTTACATTCACTTATATTTCTCAAAGTCTGCTACAGTGTGGTTTCATTTCATTTTTGTTTGTATGTTTTTGTTTGTTTGTTTGTTTTGTTCTGTTTTGTTTTGCTCTTGTTCTTGCAATGGTGGATAAAAAGGGTTTGAGAAGAAGGTTCTGGAGCAGGCCTCACTCCAGGTCTCAGCCAAAGCCTGATGTCCATATAGCACAACCTGTCTTCTGGCCCAAGATGAAGTGACTCACTCACCAAGGTCTTGGAATGGAGCCTTGAGCAAGCGCACTGTTCATACCAAACAAAACATCATGTCATTTCAGTACACAAGTTATGGGTGTGCTTTTAATAAACACATCTTCACACACATGTACCAAAAGAAAAAAAAAAAAAAGAAAAAAAAAAAAAAAGATTTGTTCTGCTTACCCTGGCATACAAAGGGCTTGGAAGGAAGAAAAAAAAATCTTTAACACCTTTTAAGGCACTGGAAGGTAACTTCACACTTCAGCCTCAAGTCAAGAAAGTGTGATAACAATTTGACAGGAAGTAAGTGGATTCTGTCCCAGGCCTTGCAAAGAGATGACCCTGGAGTATACAACAGTGTGATCTGCAGGTCCATAGCTTCCTGCCCAGCAGGGGGTAGCCAAGGGCCAGTAAATGGCAAGAGATGCAGTCCTGCGGGCAAACAACCCACCAGCCAGAAACAGCCCTGGAGTGTAGAAGGCAGCTCTTCTCACCAATGCCAATACATAGATTATTTGATCCAAAACGGCTACTCACCCGAGGCCTTTCTGGAGACCTAGAGCCTAGGTGACTGTGTCCTTTGAAAAGAGATTGAAAACGACAACATCAAAAGGGAGGTTAAAAGTTACTCGCCCAAGACTTGAACTGAATATTGGTGGGCTGCAAAGGCAAGAGGATTTCATTTTCACTCTCGGGTCTTATTTGTCTTTCCCAGTGGGCAGAGGTTGTGAGTTTCCACGCATGTGGAGAGACAGGTCCGGTCAGCTGCCCTGGCTCTCTCAGTGTAATGGCTGCTGATGGCAGAGCTTAGACACTATCATCTCATCTCTCCTCAGGGTACCTGGGAGCCAGCAGGTGAAAGGGTTGAGACAAAGTGGTGACTGATGGGTGAAAAGGCAAGGAGAAGAATTCTCCAGTACAAAGAAGGATGTGTGTGTGTGTGTGTGTGTGTGTGTGTGTGTGTGTGTGTGTGTGT
>OU015747.1:36722995-36754041 GCA_907169655.1 Acomys percivali | reverse complement strand
TGTGTGTGTGTGTGTGTGTGTGTGTGTGTGTGTGTGTGTGTGTGTGTATCTGGCACTTTTTGGCTAGCTAGTCAAACAAATTGTTGAGTACCATGCTTAGTGGGAGACTTGTTTCAAAAAATAATGGGGGAATAGTTGAAGAAAACAACAGATGTTGACATTCACCCTTCACATGCACACGTAAAAAATGTACACTACACATAACACACACACAATTTTTAAAGTGAACTACAGTAATCACTGTTCTTTTATGGTAATCACTATTGTTCTAAAGTTTCACAACCTCTGGATTTATAATATAAAATGACACCACCAATGCTTAAAAAAAATAAGGATTAAAAGCCTTTGATGATATTGAGGAGTGGGTGATGGATGTGCATTCATAGTGAAGTTAAGCGGCTAGTGGAAGAAATAAATAAAACGGGCAGGCAGGAGTTAAGAAGAAATCCTAGATATATGAGCTCTGTACGATAGGAAGAGGAGACAAGCATTAGGGAGCCCATAGGCTCCGGAAGAAGAGGTAGACAGGGCAGAACTATTAGCAAGAACACAGCCGACTCGCTAAAGCATGACCTCAGCATCGTAATGATCAGCTCTTACTGCAGCAACCTCAAGATTCTGCTGTGTAGAACTTATACAGTGACAGAGAGTAGGCAAGAGCCAACAGGCCAAAAAGAATGCCACAGTGTGTGTGCACCTAACCAATGAAAAGGGGAGCTGAGAGCTAACTCCTAGTGAATGAGAGGGGAGCCAGTAACACTTGGAACTCAATTCAGAGAAAAATCAACTGGGTCATTATTATGCACAAGGACTTTCAGTCTTCTTCTGTGTGAGGAGAATGATTGCAACTTGAATAGCAAAACGGCAAACCACTAATCAGGGAAGAACAGGTTTAACCTATTCAAGTATGTTCCAAATTATCCAATTAGCTAGATTGCCAATAAGTTCCTTGTAGCATTTACATTGGCACTGGTGATACCATAATCAGTTGTCTTAATCAAGCCTTTGAAAACAAAAATGATGAGCTGAATAGACTCATAACAAGGACCAGGCAATTAGAGACACCCGGTCTGGTCACTGCTGCTGAGTTACTCTACATTGTTTGGTGTGGATTTGTATTGTCTCTTTCCACTAGTCCTCAGTCTAAGTTACTGCTTCCTTATCCACTCAGTCTCTTTTGAAGGGGAATCATTGTCACCTGGGCGACCCTTACTTCAGTTCTCTTCCTTGCTGTGAACCCAGTGGCCCCTTTGAACCACATCTTGGTAGCTTTGTTCTGTTTTCACCTACTGGGTAGAATAGAGTTTGCAATCCTTAAATTACTGAAGTCAGGAAGTGAGTGCCTTGTCTCTGCCCTCATTTCCCAGGCTTTCCTAAAGACTGACTTGTCCTAGGCCGGTTTCTTTTTTTGCTAGGGAAAAAAAACCACTAACCAATATCTACCTAGGGAGGAAAGAGTTTATTTAGCTTGTAGATTATGGTCTGTTGTGGAGGCAAGCCAAGGTAGAAATTCAAGGGGGAAAACTGGGGAAGAAACCAGGGAAGATTACTGTTAATTGGCTTGTTTATTTTTTATTTCTCATGGATTGCCCAGATTGATTTCATATTCAACCTAAGACCACCTGCTTCAGGATGGCACTGCCCAAAGTGAATCCCTCTCTCATAACTCATTTACTTAAAAAAAAGGCTCCATAGACATGCCCACAGGCTAATATGATGGGAAAATGTAGGCAGTTCCTTGTTTCAAGTTCCTGTTTCTAATGTGACTCTAGTCAAAACTAACCAGCACACAAGTATTTTGTCCTTGGGGGAAAGCAGTAGTCTGATGGCAGCGCCTATCTACCTGCACTTCCAGGGTACATGTCTGACAAATATTATGCATACTTGATATTCTGTATCTAGGGATTCACCCCTATGGATTCAATCAGCCATGGATCAAAAATATTTAGAATGAAAAATACATTTACACTAAACATATGCAGATTTTATTGTCATTATTCCCTAAACAATATAACATAATGGATTTTTTCATAACACTGACAATGTAACAGGTGGTCTAAGTCATTTAGAGATGACTTAAAGTACACAGGAGGATTGCGTTGATTATATGCAAACACTATATCATTTTGTAGAATAAACATGAACATATATAGGTTTGAGAGTAGATGGAAGTCTCACTCATAGAGAGCCAGGAAAAAGTAAACTTATGCATGGTCAGCATACACACAGGAAGAAAAGAGATGTTTAGGACTTGTCTGAATGTGCCTCCAATAAAGGACCAGGCCACCATATTTCAAATGTTTGACTCCAACACATAGAAGGAGCCCTCAGTTTCATTCATTTATTATAGAGTCTAGAGTGATGTCTGGAGTACCATTGTACTCAAGAAATATACTTACTGAGAGATACTGTTTTTCTGTCTCTTGGGAAGAAATTATGAAGTGGGCTAATTTCCATATTTAGCTTAACATCAGCATTCCAGAACAAAAAGGAAGAATAGGAGACAGGAACTCAGCTTTCCCTGGAGCCACCAAAGTCCTACCAGGGTAAGAAGGTAAGAAATCATTGTTATCTTGGGAAGACACTGCCCTGTCTAGTGTGCATGGCATTTGTCTGACTTAATTCTATGACAGTCGAAGGTACAAGGTTACCACAGCTGGACTATGAGGTTACCCAATGAATTAAACAAACAATGAGCAATTGGCATAACGAAGCACAATGCTGTACAGGCAGGTTGAAAGATTTTGTTAGTCAAGTAATCTCCCAATGAGAATTGCTTCCCTTTAACCATGATTGACAGCTGTTCATGAGAAAACTCAAGAAGTGCCTTGCTTATCGGTGTAGCTAGCTGTGAAGTAGACACACAGCTCACAAGTGTGATTGGTTTATTAATTCCAGAAGGGCTGGCAGGGAAGAAAAGAAGTCACTTGGGAAGGGAAGAAAGAGGATGACCCATGGCATTACCCACTGGAACATGGAGCTTGTGCCTTGGAGAAAGCTCCGGGTGACAATGTGGGGCAGTCCTCAGTAGTTATTCACCCTTTCCTTCTCCCTCCCCCCCCCCCCCCCCCCCCCCCCCCCCCCCTTCCTCCCCTCCCTCTCTTCCTCCCCTCCCTCTTTCCTTCCCTCCCTCCTTCCCTGCCACTATGCTTGTCTTCCTTCCTTCCTTCCTTCCTTCTTTCCTTCCTTCCTTCCTTCCTTCCTTCCTTCTTTCCTTCCTTTCTTCCTTCTTTTCTTCCTTCTTACTCTGCTTTCTTAGAGAATTTTATAGAACAATTTTTTTTTGGACAGCCTTTCCCATTCCTCAACTCCTTCCAAATCCTCCCACCAAATTTCATGTTCTTTGTCTCTCTTGCAAAGCAAAACCAAAAGCAAACAAACCAAAACGCAACTTCAAAAAAAAGGTCATTCAATCTGTGTTGGAAAACGATTCCTGGGATGTGGGCTTGCCCTGGAATGTGGGTGATACACAGAGTTCTACTTCACGAAAGAAAATTGACTTTTCCCTGTCTCAGAGCTACTCTTTGTGAGTGGTGTCTTGGTTAGGGATGGGACTTTAGGTCCACTTTCCCTCCTGTATGCTGGGATTTTGTCTGAAATGAGTATGTGCAGGTCTCTATGAGTTCATATGTGTATGCCATGGTGTGTCTGGAAAATGCTGTTTCCTTAAAATCACTCCCCACCTCTGGCTCTTAAATCTCACTGCCCCGTCTTCTATATAGATCCCTGAATCTCAAGAGGAGAAGTATGACAGAAACATCCTAGTCAGGATGAACCATTCATTTCTCTAACAACTTCTTGACATTGATTGAAAGAGTGATTCTCCAGGAACTAGTTCTTTCCTGCTGACAGGAAGGGAAGAAAAGAACAGCCAAAGATCCCTGGGAAGAGTGTTTGTTACAAGGGGTCCCTCAACTTTTCAAGTAAAACATGGTACAACTACTACTCACTTGTGATTCACATGTCCAGATTTCACTCCAGCCTTTGCTAAGCTTCACTGCTCCAAACCAACAGATGTGGCTCTGTAATAACTGGAGTTAAAGAAGCATTTGCGCCTATTATTCTTGCACAAATAAGTCCCAGGGTAGAGCTCAGTTACTTCCCTACAGTAGGGTGCTTGAATTTCACTGGACTTGAACAATGGCCATTTCCTTGAAGCAGCATTCTTACCAATGCACCTGTCTCCTACAGGCATAGAAGAGACATTTTTCTAGACCTCTGGGTAGCTGTTCTGTTTGGTGCTGTCTGGCACTTCTGAAACTATTTCCATATCCTAGACTCAACTCTCTTGTCTCAACTTTCTGGAAGCAACGTTTTTATGTTTGAGCTACTTATGTGTGGCAGTGTGGCATCTGATTTTTTTTTTTTTTTTGGCAACAATTTTTCATACTTTATGGTTCCTAACATTGCACCTGGGAAATAAAAGGCAGTTTAAAATATTGCTGTGTAGGTGAATGGTGAAATTATCAATGAGTGTAGATGTAAGTGGTTGGCTGCATAATATTCTGTGGGCTGGTTTGAAACCCAATCCACTTGACCATCCTGAGCCTATTCATTGTTTCGGGTCTTTCAATCTCTCGTCTCGGTGCTTTCATGATGTTACTGCTCTGGACTCTCCCTCCAACAGAATTCTGTTTTGTATCCTTCTTCTCACATCTCACCTCCTTATTTGCTCTGCTTGCCCATTGGTTGCCTGGCTCCTTCTTGGAAGGGGCACATAACATGAATGCGTCTCTGTCAACTATTATGACACTCTTTTGGTGAAAGATTTCACTTTTAAGAAGATGCCAGAATCTCCCTAAAAGGTGTCTTGCTGAGTTCTTAGTGTGATCAGAATATATGTACTGGACCTTGGGCCTCCTGCTTTCTACTCTTTCCTAATTCTACCTACTGTCATTTCCTGTGGACAGGGTGAAGGCACAGGCTTTGGATTTCCTGCCCTGTCAACCGACAGAAAGAAGACTCTATTCTGCTGCAACCATTTGTCTATCTTACCTGCTTATTTTCCAATAGGGAAACTAAACATACTCTGAGGATTTAAAACTTCAAGTAGAGTTATGAAGCCGGACTGCATCCAACCTTTATTTTGACATTAGTCACTTCTGTGGAAGTAGCAATTTCTGACAAAGAACACAATTCTGCCAAAAAATACCAAAGATGAGCCAGGTATGGTGGCACATGTCTTTAATCCCAGCACACAGGGAGGCAGAAGTAGGTGGATCTCTGTGAGTTTAAGGTCAGCATGGTCTGCAAAGTGAGTCCTGGACAGCCACGGCTACAAACAAACAAACAAACAAACAAACAAAATCCTAAAGATCCATGATCTTTGAGGAAAAAGATATTGGGTACATAACCAAGGATTGAGACTTTAACCAAAAGTATCATGTAGGTGTAACAGACTAGTCCAAAAAGAAGTGGAGTTGACCCTGAACTTCTAGATACTGTCACAGAAAGAAAGCAGGTGAGGGAAATAAAATGCTGCCAAAAAACCATTATTCAGAAATTTTAGGTTTCTAAGAATGAAAAGGAACTCAAATCTGTGCATTTTAAGAAAGATGCAACTGTACACACTCATCATCATGGCTAAGTGGATAGATCTTACAGTATGATAGAGAGGTTTGGTGGTGCTGATGAAATTGGTTTACAGTACTAGGCAACAGCTACAGAATTAATGAAGACTCCGGGGCTGAGAAAAGGCAGCAGACCTAAGCCTAATCTCTAGCTCAGAAGTTATCTCCAGTTGATAAAGGCTCACAAAGGAAAAATTAGTTTTCTCCAAGGGAGTCTCACAATGCAGGCAGGTCCCATGCTCAGCAGTAGATGGCCAACACAGAACAAAATCAATGATATTTTTAGAGTTATTTCTTTGTTTTTGTTTTTTTTTTAAATCTCACAATGGTTTATTCTGGGCATCTTTTCTTTCTTTCTCTATTTTTACCTTACAGATATTTTGCTTATATATTATAGTTTTCATTTTGTTTTTCTGTGTTTTCTGTGTCTCTCCATGTGTCAGCATCTGTGTTTCTTTCTTTTTTTTTTTTACTTTGTAGAATATTGTTTTCTTTTCTTTTTAAATTATATATATATATAATTAATTTATTCATATTACATCTCAATTGTTATCCCATCACTTGTATCCTCCCATTCCTCCCTCCCCCCACTTCTCCCCTACTCTCCTCCCCTATGACTGTGACTGAGGGGGACCTCCTCCCCCTGTATATGTTCATAGGGTATCAAGTCTCTTCTTGGTAGGCTGCTATCTTTCCTCTGAGTGCCACCAGGTCTCCCCATCCAGGGGACGTGGTCAAATATGAGGCACCAGAGTTCGTGTGAAAGTCAGACCTCACTCTCCACTCACATGTGGGAAACGTTCTGTCCATTGGTTAGGTCTGAGTTGGGGTTCGAAATTTACTGCACGTATTGTCCTTGGCTGGTGCCATAGTTTGAGCAGGACCCCCAGGCCCAGATCTGCCCATGATAATGTTCTTCTCATAGGTTTCTAGGACCCTCTGGATCCTTCTATTTCCCCATTCTCCCATGCTTCTCTCACCCAGAGTCCCAATAGGATGTCCTCCTCTCTGCTCCACTTTCCTAGTAGGTGAACCCAGAAGCAGAACGAGTCAAATGGTATATACTCACTTATACCTGGACACTAGCCCAAGGGGCATGTCCTATGTATGTGTTTCTTTTGCTTTTTCTTTGGAGGTTTTTAAAAAACCTAACATTTTTATCGGCTCTCTGGGACTTTCACATCATGCACCCTGATCACTTCCCAGTCCCTTGATGTCCACCCCACACCCACCAACCTTTCCCCATACTTAATGAAAATAAGAATTAACAAAAATTAAAAATAAAACCAAGTCCTACTTATGTTCTTTGGCACTTTTTCTATTTTTCCTATTTGTTGTTTGTTTTGTCCTATTCTGGTTTGCTTGTTTTTATTTCACCTAATTTTATCTTTTTAAAAGAATGTCTATTTATATTATACTGAGAGAGATAAAGAAAGGCTATGGACTTTGGTGGGTGGGGAAGTAGGGAGGATTTGGAAGGAGATGTGGGAGAGAAAACCATAACCAGAATATATTTATAGAAATTCCCTCTATTTTCAAAAAAATTAACAATTTTAACCTATTAAAGATGCAGAGAGAGAAAGAGAGAAAGGAGAGAATTTGGTTTTCCAAAAGAAGCCAATGATAGATCTATCTGGACTTGGAAAGTATGTGACGCCCCACACAATCATCCAATATTAATTCATCCAGCTTAAATATTACCATTACCATATATACTAAAATCTAGCTTGTAAATTAATGAAAAAGTATCTCAAAGAGAAAAAGAAAGAGTGAAAGGAAGAAAGAAAGAGAGAAAACTGCACCATGAAATGAAAATTAATGAGAAAAAGGAAATAAATGTACATATATGCATATATATCACTAAATATATACATATGTATGTGCCTCAATATATTGTTTATCTTTAGATATAAATTACTGTACACAAAAATAGCCCTTTAGAAGAAAATCAAGGAAGCAATGGATTCAACAACTGTGGAAGAAATTGTATAAGGTCATGTGGCAGAAATGCTTTAATGGGAGACATCTAGGAGGAATCTTGGGAAGTCTAAGTTTTCCTTGTTCAAACCTTTTAGACTCTTCATTGGTCCACTTCTCATGCAAATATATGCAAATTCATACAGCTAGATAGGCACACACAGATATATACAGACAATGAATGCACAGAGAAACAGCCACACATAGAGATATGCATAGACATACAGACACACAAATACACACAGATATACACAGGCACACACATATTGATGCACAGCACACACACACAGGAACGTAGAGAAACCCAGCAGGATATATGTATGTGTGTATGTGTGTGTGTGTGTGTGTGTGTGTGTGTGTATTATATATATAAAGAGAGAGACAGAGACAGAGACAGAGACACAGAGACACAGAGAGACAGAGACACAGAGACATACACACATAAAGATATACACAGGCATATATACACATATAAACTGTGATGTTTTAAATGAAATGTCCCCCATGAGGGCATAACAAGTGACACTATTAGGAAGTGTGGACTTGTAGGAGTAGGTGGCCTTGTTGGAGGAAGTGTGTCACTGAGTAGGCTTTGAGGTTCCAGATGCTCAAACCAGGTAGAGTGTCTTTGTTCTTCTAGCTGCCTGCAGATCCAGATGTAGAACTCTCACCTACCTCTCCAGCACCATGTCTGCCTACATGCCACCCTGCTTTCTACCAAGATGATAATGAACTAGAGCTCTGAACTATTAGCCAGCCCTAATTAATTATTTCCCTTTACAAGAGTTGCCAGGGTGGTCATAGTGTTTATTCAAAGCAATAGAAACCCTAGCCAAAACACAAAATTCCAAGAATAAAATATAGGTTTTTTTTAACACATACACACACACACACACACACACACACACACACACACACACATATATATATATATATATATATATTCGAAACAGGGTTTCTCTGTGTAGCCTTAGCTGTCCTGGACTCACTTTGTAGACCAGGTTGGCCTCAAACTCACAGCGATCTGCTTGGCTTTGCCTCCTGAGTGCTGGGATTAAAGACATGCACCACCACTCCTAAGACTGAATTTAAATCTTCTTCTATTTTTTCAAGACAGAGTTTCTCTCTGTGGCCTTCACTGTCCTGGACTCTCTGTAGACCAGGCTGGCCTCGAACTCACAGCGACCCACCTACCTCTGCTTCCCAAACACTGCTATTAAAGGCAAGCGCCACCATGCCTGGGGCTCTAAATTTTTTTAAAAAACAGATATTGCTACTGTTGGAAAATTTGATTCAAAGGAAAAGAAGTCCAAAGTAATTTTCCAATGAACTGAATAACATAAAACATACTACATTTTCATTTAATTTATCTTCCCATTATTCCTTAAACATTTCTGTTTTTAGAAACTTTTAAAAAACCTTTGAACCAACAGGCCTCTCAGGCTAAGGAAGCAGCTGCCAACTCCAGCAGGCTCCTCAGAGAACAAGCCAGACAAGGCTGCCAGCAAAGTAGGTAGATGAGGTTCTGCCTCCCTCTCCCTCTCTGGCTTCGTGTTTACTCCCCAGTCTTTTCCTGAGCTCAGTAGCAGACTGAAGTGTCTTGGCCTCTCCTCACTCTCTGTCCCCATCCCCAGGGGACTAAGTATATTCTATCAGAATACACTGCTTTCCTCCCTCCTGTGGACTCCCCTCAATATTCTCACCAGTCCATCTTCGTTTCTAAGTGCCAGCTCCCAGTGCCTAGGAACACAAGGACCATGCATGGTGAGGACCTAGCCCCTCTGCTCAGCTGTACTACATAGACAGCAAGGTCTCCTTGTGGATCCCATAATACAGAGAATAAGCACTACTTCTAACATGGTCTGTGGTGCCCACTTGGGGATCACTTCTCCCTGGTGGGACATCCTTGCCAGGTCACAGAGGAAGAGGATATAGGCAGTCCAAGTGAGACTGGATAGGATGAGATCAAATGTTATGGGAGGAGGGATCCCCTTTCTGAGGACTAAGGGAAGAAGGGATAGGGTATGACAGAGGGAGGGTGGCATGGGGAGGCAACAAGGAAGGGGGCTACAATCAGGATGTAAAGTGAACACATTAAAAAAAAATAAAATTAAAAATGTGAGATAAACTTGGAACAAAAGAACTTGATAGCTTTAGGTAGAGAGTGAGTTACCCCTTAAGAATGTCCCATTTTGTTATTTGAAGAGAACTTAGAAAGAACAGTGTCCTAGCTGGCTAGTTCCTAAGTGCTCCTTTTTTCTTGTCCGCGAACATTCTTACCTGGAAACCCCAGTGGGCAGACCTATTAGGATCTCAGAGGAATTCTCTACCAAGCAACACATAGCCACTACACTCTCCTAAGAACCAGTAAGGACAACAGAAACTAAGGAATGAAACTCCCACTCAACAAAGACAAAAGCAGATACCAGCACCTAGAATTACAATCTTCCCAAACCCAGCTGCCTAGACACCAGTGTGAAAACATAATCAAGAACAGCTAGGACACTACATCTCCACTAGACCCCAGAAACTCTACCACAGTAGGCAGAGAGTGTTGTACCCCTGAAGCACAAGACAAAGATCTTAAAATGGCCTTCATGGATATAATAGACATTCTTCAAGAGGAAATCAAGATATCCCTTAAAGAAACCTATGAAAGGAGGAGGATCCAACATGGCAGCGCATAACACACACCATCTCTGATCAGCAGGACAGCCGTGATTTCACAGCAACCTAAGGACCAAACTGAGAACTACAAAACACCAGTGCTGGTGATTCTCAGGAGAGAGAGGTCTACCAGGATTGTGGGTCCACCTTGAACCACCTGGCAAATCCACAGAAAAGCCTCTGAGTCTCTGCAGGTATGTGGGCAGTCTCACAAGTCTATCCATTAGCCTGTTTGTAGGATGCACTGCCACTCTAGGTATCAGACTGAACTGAAGACTACAAAACACCAGCGTCTGGGTTTTCTAGTCCAGAGCACACCCACAGGCTGGAACACAAGTGGATCTGACCTCAGGTCACGTGGACAATCCATGGAAAATTCCCAGATGGAAATAATGAAACTCAAGGGCTGAAATCAATAAATCAGAAACAAAGAAAACAATTCAAAGAATCAACAATACCAACAGATAGTTCTTTGAGAAAATTAACAAGATAGACAATCCCTTATCCAAACTAACTAAAAGATTCAGAACACTAGCCAAATCAACAAAATCAGAAATGAAAAAGAGACATAACAACAGACACCAGAGGGAATCCAAAGAATCATTAGGTCTTACTTCAAAAGACTATATGCACAAAATTTGAAAATCTAAATTAAATGAACAATTTTCTTGATAGATTACATTTACCAAAGTTGAATCAAGATTAGGTAAACAAATTTAAAAATTCTATATCTCCTGAGGAAATAAGAACAGTCATCAAAAGTCTCCCAACCAAAAAATAAATAAATAAGTAAATAAATAAATAAAATAAATTAAAAAAGAGCAAAAAAAAAAAAAAAAAAAAAGCCCAGTACCAGATTGTTTCAGTGCAGAATTCTATCAGAAGAACATTACCGAACTCATTCCATGAGGCCACAATGACCTTGATACCTAACCTACACAAAGACCAAACAAGAACAGATAATTTCAGAACAATTTCTCTTATGGAGATGCAAAATACTCAATAAAATACTCAAAAAACTATTCCAAGAACACATCAAAGATATCATTCACCATGATCAGGTAAGCTGGTCATCCCAGGCATGCATGGGTGGTTTAATATATGAACATCCATCAATGCATCCCACCATATAAACAAACTGAAACAAGAAAGCCACATGATCATTCCTTAGATGCAAAAAACAAAACAAAACAAAACAAAACAAACAAACAAACAAAAACCAATTTGACAAAATCTGACACCCATTCATGCTAAAAGTCTTGGAGAGATCAGAAATACAAGGTGAATACCTAAACGTAATAACATAATAAAGGCTATATACAGCAGGCCAATAGCCACCCTCAAATTAAATGGAGAGAAACTCAAAGATATTCCACTAAATCAGGGACTAGACAAGGCTGCCCACTCTCTATCTCTTCAATATAGTACTTGAAGTTCTAGCTAGAGCAATAACACATCAAACAGAGATCACAAGGATCCACATCAGAAATGAGCAAGTCAAAGCATTGCTATTTGCAGATATGGCAGTATACATAAGTGACCCCCAATATTCCACCAGAGACCTCCTAGATCTGATAAACACCTTCAGCATAGTGGCAGGATACAAGATTAATTGTTTAAAAACTCAGTAGCCATTCTGTATACAAATGACAAATGGACTGAGAAAGAAGTAAGGAAAACTACACCCTTCAAATTAGCAACGAATAATATAAAGTATCTTGGTGTAACTCTAACCAAGCAAGTGAAAGACTTGTATAAAAATTTCAACTCTCTGAAGACAAAACTTGAAGAAGATATCAGAAGGTGGGAAGATAAAAGGGAGGGGATAACAATCGGAATGTAATGTGAATGAATTATAAAAAGTAAAATACATTTTAAAATTCCAGACGGGGGGGGGGGTGCTGCAGAGACTGATGCACCAACTAAGGACCATGCATGGTGAGGACTTGGACAATCTGCTCAGATGTAGTAGATAGGTAGCACAGTCTCCTTGTGGGTCTCACTATATTGGAGTAGGGACTACTTCTGACATGGACTTTGGCCCACCAACTTTGATCACTTCCCCCTGGCAGGGAAGCCTTACCAGGCCACAGAGGAAGAGGATACAGGTAGTTAGATGAGACTTGATAGGCTGAGGTCAGATATTAGGGGAGGAGGTCTCCCCTTTCTGAGGACTATGGGAGGGGATGAAAGAGGGAAGGTGGAATTGGGAGGCGATGAGGGAGGGAGTTAAAATTGGGATGTAAAGAATTCAAACTGCAGAAAAATCAGGTAACTTATATAGCTAATTCTAGTATATGGGAATAGCTCTGAGACTGGCTGTGATATGAATGTCTAGGCATAGACAATGCTTCTTGTTGACGACAGAATTCTGTGAATTATTATTAGATGCCATTCTTCATGTGGCATGAATGAAGATCTACAGATCTCTTTCTTGTGCTCATACAAAGAGCAGAGAACTAATTTAATTGTTCTGTGCATGCTGCACACCTTATACACTTAACATTTTAGAACTGTATGATGCTCATGAGAAATTATTGTTTTCAGAAAAAAATAATCGGACACTGACACTGGATCAGACTTAACAGGACTCATTCCTCTCAGCATGCTGGATGCTGACATCTCCATCTTTCATGTTCCAGCACCAAGTGCTTCAGTTGCTGTTCCTCATCAGAATAGCACAGCTCCAGAGACAGCTTCAAAGAAAGCTTCCGATCCCAATTGGTCCAGCATTTCATGCAGGACTTCTATTAAGCCTGGAATTTTTCAACATTTAGAAACTGGAGGGCAAAATGCTAGTCCTAGCTTGTTTAACCATTTTCTCCAATTTTATTTGAGCCCCTACAAAGATATTTTTCATCTCATATCAGCAGGAAGAAACCTTAAGAGAATGACACTTCATTTCTCTTAAGGAGGGTTGGGTAGATTTTTGGTTGTTTTCTTGAGCTATAGATGTTTTCATTTTCATGGGGAGTTGGTTATAAGTTACTATTGGTCTTATTCAGAGAGAAAATGAGGTTGGACTCAGGGATGTATCTCTTTTCCTTTATCTTTCTTTCTTAGATTTGGAGATAGGGTGGAAAAGAAAGAAGGGGGAATATAGAAATATATAGGGATGATAGGACAAAAAGTAGATTATTGAATCTACTCCTGAACTTAAGGTTTTAATTATTACTCACAAATAAGGTTATTTTTAATTCATTGGTATAGAATTTTGCATATTGTTGCAAAATAAGTTTAATTTTGATATATTGCTATAGAATTCAAATTTAATATTATTCTTCACACATTATGTATATATTTCTACTCTAATATGAGGTATTACGCCCATATACTCAAGTAGAATACAAGGTTTACCTTCAGTACTTTGAAAATGCTATTGCAGGCAGTTCAGGATAAGTAAGGTATACAAGTTAATTGTTAGTTGATCAAATCATGGTCATTTCAATTGCTAGTCTATTCATATTAGAAAAATATACATCCTAAGTTTAACAGATAGATATGGTTCTATAGATAGATAAGGTAAAATAGTTAGATAAGGTCTTAAAAAACCTCAGAGACCTACAGATTATGGCATTTAAAGATGTTTTTATTACTATAAATATTGATTGACAATAAGATAGTTTAACTCCAAAGAAGATGATAAACATCAAAGAAACTCTTATGGATATATGGCTTCAAATGTGGCAAAGCTGCCACTAGGCAAAATGTCCTCATTTTGGCCACTGACAGAATTCTGCCTAAAAATGGGCAAGCTTGGATGCAGGCAGAGTGGAAGGCCAAACTCTCCTAAGACAGGGTAAGCAAGTCCTCAATAGTTCCTGCCTCACAAATATGGCTGTCAGATATACTGGGCTAGAAGGCTGAAGATGATGCTCCAACTCTTCAGCAAATGATGCTTGTCTAACTGCATGTCCATATGTAGAAAAATGCAAATAGATCCATATTTATCACTCTGCACAGTCCAAGTGGATTAAAGAATTCAACATAAACCAGACAAACTAAATCTGCTAGAAGAAAAAAGTAGGGAAGATCCTTGAACTCATTGTCATTGAAGACAGCTTCCTGAACAGAACACCAATTGCTCAGGCTCTAAAATCAGCAATTAATAAATAGGACCTCATGAAACTGAAAAGCTTCTGTAAGGCAAAGGACACTGTCAACAGAGCAAAATGACAGTCTACAGATTGGGAGATCTTCATCAACCCCACATCTGGGAAAGGGCTAATATCTAAAATATATGAACTCAGGAAATTAAACACCACCAAACCAAATAATTCAATTTAAAAATGGGGTACAGAGCTAAACAGAGATTTTATAACACAGGAACACTGAATGACTGAGAAACACCTAAAGAAATTCTCACCATCTTTAGTTATCAGGGAAATGCAAATTAAAAATTGGACTCTGAGATTCTAACTTATACCTACCACAATAGCTAAGATCAAAAATCCAAGTGACAGCACACGCTGGTCAAGGTGTGGAGAAAAGGGAACATTCCTCCATTGCTGGTGGGAATGCAAACTTCTATAACCGCTTTGGAAATCAGTCTTGTGCTTTCTCAGAAAATTGGGAATAATTCTACCTGAGGACCCAGCCATACCATACCTGGGCATATACCCGAAAGATGCTCCACCATACAACAAGGACATTTGCTCACATATGTTCATAGCAGTTTTATCCATAATAGCTAGAATCTGGAAACAACCTAGATGTCCCTCAATGGAAGAATTGATAAATAAACGGTGGTACATTTATACAATGGAATACTATTTAGCTATTGAAAACAAGGAAATCCTGAAATTTGCAGGCAAATGGATGGAACTAGAAATGATCATCCTGAGTGAGGTAACCCAGACCCAGAAAGACACTCATGTTATATATTAACTTATAAGTGAATATTAGTCCAACATAGATGTCCACTGAGAGACTTCACCCAGATGCTGCGTGGATGTTCAGGGTGGAGCACAGTGAGTGTTCAGCTATAGCAATGGACATCTCATTGGACATGGTTATGGGAGAAGCAGGGATTGCCTCTGATGTGAGCTCTGGTGCTTTAGGTTTGATCACTTCTGATTTACAGGGAGACCAGATGGCACACAGAGGAAGGGGATGCAGGCTATCAGGATGAGACATGATAGGCTGTGGTCAGAAGGTGGGGAAAGGAAGGATCTCAGAGGTCTAGGGGAGGGGAATAGGGCTGAAGAGGGATGGAGCATGGGGATGGGAAGATACAAGTGAGGGCATAACAATTGGGATGTTATTGAATAAATTATAATAAATATTAAAAAAATTAATTTCTAAAAATTTCTTCACTGATGATCACATATTAGCCATATTTAACCTAAGGATCACCACAGGCTAGATAATCTTCCAGAATTTATAAAATATTATATAAGGTTTATTAAATGAGCATGGGGGAGAAGGAAAGGGTGGAGGGGTGCCCCAGAAAGAACGAAAAAGAGAGATAGGGGAGAGAGAGAGAAGGAAAGAGAGAAAAGCAAACTTCCAGAATTTAAGTATTTCTACAGTTATTTTTCTCAACATAATTTCAGTTCCTGCAAGGGAAAGGTGGGAGCAACCAGTGATTTGGATAGCTAAGAAAATCCTGGAGCTAAGAGGTGAGTAGTTACTGCATGTTCAGTATGATTTGAGTCTAATATTGACCATACTTATTATTTATTTCAGGTTTCAAGATCATCTTCTGCAGTTAAGTAAATCGGATGTCACTTTAAGATGGACAAGTTGGCCTTCAAACTTAACGCTTAAACTTTTATGGGATTGATAAAATTATCATTTTAGCCTAACATATTGGAAATTTTCATACTAGGTGCAATATGAATGTAAGAGTATGGGGAGAGTGTCTCTCCTTGTTTGGGTCTTACATTTTAGAACCTTATTACAATCCAATTTGAAAACCAGAGAAAGAGAGCTAAATAGAACAAATCTTTCCAAATTCTGTGCTCATATGATTTAGTGTTCAAAATGTCAGAGTTAGGAAAAGTAAAACCTACTATGTTTTGAGTCTCACCCCAGTCAATGTTCTATTTTGTTCAATGTTAAGATAAAACTGGAGAGAAGTCAATTGATCAATCATTTTTCCTAAATAGAGTGTTAATAAAATAACAGACAAGAACTTCCTGTGAGTTCTACAAGCATTCCCCTCTTCCTCCACCTGCTGTTCTTCAGCTCCGTTGGACACTCCCAACTGATGCTCTACAAGGATGGGTCTTCATCTTGTACACAGTCTCCTCCCACTGAGAGATTATCATTCACATCCATGGGTTTCTTCTCGGGGAGAGAATCAACTCATGGTTTCCCTACATACCCTCAAACTCACAGAGATCCACCTGCCTCTGTCTCCCTGAGTGCTGGGATTAAAGTTGTGTGGCACCGAGTTCAGTTTACATCCATGCTTTTCTAATCTATTTGCACCCCTACACATTTCTAAGGTGGTAGTTTGTTTTTCCAGAAGCAAAACCATAAGTAGAATTTGAGCATAAAGAGCTTATTCCTGATCACAGGAAGCCCAGGGCAGAGAGGAAGTGGGTCAGGGAAGGAAGCCAAGCCAAGGCATTATTAAGTCAATCACCATTGTGAGCCAGTGGAACACAATCCTTTTGGGAAACTCTGTGACCCATGAAGAACACCTTCCCTATACTGAATTAGATAGGTCAGCCACAGTCCTACTGACTAACAGCTGGAGTTCTCCAGTGCACACTTAGTGCTCTGAACCCTCGCCTATAAAACTAATATTAAATATCAGCCACAAAAGAAAGAATCTGTTGTTGACCATTTAAAACTCTTGTTTCAGTAGTGTTTGCTTTCAATGAGGTATGTAAGCTTCCTTTTTGTAAAGAGGCAAATGGGACTATTTATAAATAACCTCAGCAATACAAAATATTTATAGAGGCATACACATACGTGCGCGTGCGCAAACACACACACACACATGACTGTATGTGCATTGCTTAAGCACATGTGGACACTCACTAGACACCTAGGATCTCAGCACTCCTCTGCCTATGAAGCCAGTTTGGGTGGTTGCCAGCAATCCCTCCTAAAATCTGGGGCTTCTCCGTAGTTTGTTCAGCCAAGAGCAAGTTGATTGGCTTGCAGTCAGCAGTACCTTCTCCCAATTCAGCTGATGTTTGGTTTCTTCATTATATTCATTAGGTAAATTTTTTTATATTTCTGTTCCAGTCATGTACTTTATCTCCTAGCACTCTACTGAGAAATCTCTGACAGCTGTTTAATCACTACAAAGAAAAAGCATCCATTCCTTTTGTGTTTCTTTCTTATTTGAAAATTGCCTTCAACTAAATAATGTATTGCGATCCAATTTTCCTGTGTTGTCCTTGTAGCTGAGCAGTAAAAAGGGGGTGGGAGAGTCAAAGAGATGGCAGTTAGAGAAAAGTAGCTAAGGTCAAGATCAGATTAGATCTACCTTAGCAGAGGCCTGACAAGCAAAGAGTTGAAAATACTAATCTATTTCAATACAGCCGAAGTCATCCATACAATACTGGAAGGTTGTCAGTACTGACTAGTATGCAGCTGGTGGAAAGGATGACTGAGGCATGAGGTAGAGACCCTGAAATGACTCTTGCATTGTAGTAGCATTTAAATAAAATAGGCTTATAGAGAAATGATGCCTCCAAGTTGTTGGAGAGTAGATAAAATGAGGTGGGGGATGGAAAGGCAGAGTAGAAAAAGGAAACTGGGAGGAATAACCATCACTAAAGACTTGCCTCCAAAGAACGTCCCTGATAAACACTCCATTGTAGTATCCCTGGAAATCTACTAAGCATTTCATTAGACATCTATAGCAATTATTGAGTAGGGATATGGGCTGCAAAGATACTTTTGACATTTAGAGGGCTCCCTGTTATCACACTGGTCCATTATTTGAGAAACAGTGACTTTGAAAGATACATTTAATTTGAAGATATGTGTGCAAGAAAAATAAAGAAAAAAGATAAATACTTTCTCATTTTTAAAGTCAGGGCAATCATTGTCAAAAAGGTTTGACTTTAACTCATGACATAATGCTTATTTTAACTACAATTCACATTTTATTTTATTGGGTGGAATGAAACATGAAATAGTTTTAACACTGTATTCTGCATAAAGAAACAAAGATGTGTGACATATGTAGAGGTTATAAATAGTAATTTAGTATGGTTGAAATGAGGTGCAAAAACATCAAAATACTGGTCAACACTAGTCAATACTATTTCAAAACATTCACCCCTAATATTTAAGTAAGCTAACCCTTAATAATTCTGGTGATTCACTAATAGTAGAAAATCTCTAATAAAATTAAATCTATTAACAAGTGAAAGGAGAACAACATAGTATGTTCACAATGGATGCCAAAAGTATATTTGACAAAAACCCCAAGTTCAGTACTGTCTTAAAAGACAGAACTGTGAAATAGAATCATGGCATCATAATATGTATGTGTGTAGGAACTCCAGTACTTTTCCAGGAGGGGAAGTACTGTTTATATTTACCTCAAATGAAGAGAGCAATCACATATTGTAGAAGCAATTCCAGACTGCTTAGCCAATGGTCTTATCGCAATTTCTTACTTGAGTGTGTGCAACGTATAGACAATTGCACTGCTTCCTTCATGGTAAAACATATACATACATACATACATACATACATACATACATACATACACACACACACACATACATAAACACACATGGAAAAGCTTGAATTTGAGGATAGCCTAGAGTAGAAATAACGCAGAGACTCACAACTGGTCAGTGTGCTGAAAATAAGTGATGGTTCCCAGCTCATCCCTAAATGGGACATCTGTGCTACTCTGTCCAGTGATCAGGGAACCGAATAGAAGAGTCAAAAGAATGTAAGAGGCAGTCATGGGGCAACGTGACCATTACATCCATGAACTCACTACAGCTATGGTCACTTGCGCAATATCTGACAAGACTGAGCACGTCAACATTCCATCATGAATTTGAGGGGTTCATAAGGCTACACTGTTAGCTAAGGAGCTATTGTCAGTTAATGGCTGCTGGGGAGGGTTTCATCTTTCTTCAGTGGTGTAAACAGTGGCTAATTTCAAATGCTAACACTCATGACCATGAACTTTCCCCAAAATTCCACCTTAATAGCCCCAGATGGTCCCTCCCATTCTGCTTCTTAAAACAAAACAAAATAAACAAACAAACAAAAATCAAACTGCTGGGGCTGGGGCTGGAGAAGGATAATGGCAAATGAATGTGATCATTTTATATTGAATAAATGTACAAAGCTTTAAAATAATTTTTAAAAATACTGTTACAAAAAGAAGCCCCTCTATTTGAAGCATGCCACAAAAAGAAGGATTCCAAGAAATTTAAGCAAACCAGGCCATTGCATAACTAGTATTGTAGCTACATCTTTTTGTAGTATTGTAGGAATGCAAAAACAACTATTTGGTCAAGTCACTCAAAATTCTGAATAGGCAGTAAAACATTTGCCAAACCAAATGGATAGTCCAGCCAATCTCTTTAATCTGCCTTGAAACTTTTATAATGTATTTCCCTGTGCTTCCCAGTCTACCCAACAGTGTTATTGTCTTGAGTTTTCTTCAATAACATAACCCAGTTTCCTAGTACTGGTGTCTTATTTTTTTTTCCAATGAAATTTCTTATTTAGTTAATTTATTCAGATTATATTCCAAAGAAACTCCTGAGTGTGTTTTAAGTTTTCTAACCTCTGTACTTGTATTAATAAAAATGATGTAAATAATTTGGAATAGTTGATACGAAATCCTGTTGGTAATGATGAAAGTAGGTTTGTAAATTACATTAGCTTCATAATTTCATACATGATGCTTACTCCAAGAGCCTTTCTTATTACATTTGACTTTTAAAAATATTGTTCAGGGTTCAGAATGTAGCTCAGTGACGGAGCACTCATCTAGCATGCACACAGTTCAGTCTCTATCACAAGAAAAACTACAACCAACAAAAACAGCCTGAATCACAAAATTCCATGACTGTCTTCCAGGTAAAGTGTAGCCCATGTCTATAATCACATCATAGGAGACTGGGGCAAGAGGACATGGAGTATGAGCCCAGAGTGAGCTTTAATGCAACGCTGTGTTCCCAAAAGGGAAAAGTAATATATTGTCCAGTCTGACATACATTCTGGTACCTTTTCTTGACCTAGATTCTAGACCCAGACATCTTCTTAATGCTTCATATCCCACTAAGAACTTTCCTTTTTACTTTTCTTTTCTTTTCTTTTCTTTTCTTTCTTCATCTTCTCTTCATTCTTCTCTTCCTCCTCTAGATTTTTGAAGCAAGATCTCATGTAACCCTGGATGACCTTGAAGTTGCTCTATACCTTACTTAAGATGGCTTTAAATGGCTAATTTTCTTGCTTCTACCTCCCATGTGCTGGGATTATAGGTATGACTGTAACCACATGCCTGGCATGTCTACTCAGAACTTTTTATACCATCAAAAGTCACTCCTTTGTGGTGTGTCACAAGACAATAAAATTTAACTATGCAATATTCACATTTTGAGTGATATATTTAAAAAGTATTCAAGTAGGGCTTTCAAAGTTGAGGGTGAGGACTCCTGGCCTCCGAATCTTTAAGGTTCTTTGTAGGGGGTTTTCATTGTGGTTTTTTTTTCATCCAACTGCTGTGTAAAGCTGTATTTTCTTTATATATTATGTCCACTCAACACAACACATCTATCAATTTGAATACAGATGACATTGTAAAAATCCACATGTTCTCTACTAAAAGTGAAGGGGGCTTATGAAAATTTACTTCAATAAAAGCTTTCACATATTGCCTTGTCTTGAAATTTTATCTACTTTTAAAAAATATACATGATTATACTACATATTGAACATAAAACAATAGATATTTATAATTTTCCTTCTAATTTCTAACATTATAAATATTACCAATTTACTCTATATAAGTCAAGACTTCTGTGGACCTTGATCATTCTGAGATTTTTTTTCTTTTATTATTTTTTTCTTTAACTGAAAAGAGATTTTTTCCAACATTATACATCTTGATTACAGTTCCCCCTTCCTTTATTCCTCCCAGTTCCTCCACTTCTCCCATGCAGATTCACTCTCTTTCTGTCTCTTGTTAGAAAATAGGCTTCTGAAAATAATAGTAAAATATAATAAAATAAAGCAAAAACTGATACATTGGAATTGGACAACATAAGCAGATGGAAAATAACCCAAGAAAAGACAGAACAGAGGCCTGCTCATTTGCAGACTCAGGAATCCCATAAAACACTGAACTAGAAGTCATTATACATATGCAAATTATCTGAAAGGTAAAAAGAGAAAAGAAAAAATATACATCTATATAATGAACATAAAAATATGATGCAATTTTAAAAACAAATAAATAAAAGGAAGAGCCCTGACCTGATGTTTTAAGACAAGGAACCTCCAAAGATGGCATTGAGTTTGTTTTAGGTTGGAAACCAGTGCTGCTAAGCATGGGGCCTACTCTTAAGAGTAGATTGTTTCTTTCCCCAATGAGACTCTGTTGGAGGAAACTAAATTGTCATTTGCAAGTGATTATCAATTGGAGATTCCTCTAGGTTAGGGATGGGGATTTGTCCACTTGTTTCAGCTATAAGAGCCCAATTGATGTAAACTTATATGTAGGCTCAATTGTCTTAAGCAATATATTTTATTACAACTTATTAACTGAGCGTACGTCACTTATAACCCAACTAAGCAAAACAATAGGAAAAAAGGATTAAAGAACACAATAACAAAACCATAAGGATATCAATTCCAAGGAATGATTCTCCTGGCGTAATCAGCAGGATTTCTTCTGCTGGAACCTGGAATAACCAGAACCAGGAACCTCAGCAGGAGCTGGAGCCCCAAAGCCTTCCCTTGAGCAGTTCTCTCTAGGAGCATCTTAAGTGGAGTGATGAACAGCCAAAAACTATCCCAAAGTCTCCAAAAGCCCGGCCTCCAGTTCTAGGCTCATTTATATATCTCCTCCCAGAGTCTGTTCATGGGATCTTTTCAGCTGACAACAATCAAGCTCCCACATGAGGTGGTTGGTCTTCTAGTGGATTAATCTCACCTGTTCTCTCACAAGACCATTCTGATCCCGCACTTGGGATCATAACGAAAACAGGTTTATCTCTCCTTCACCTATAGAAGCTGCCTCAGTATCTGCAAGTTCGTATGTGTATCCATCATGTTGATTTAGAGGGCCTCATTTTCTTGGTGCCGTCTGTGCCTCCTGGCTCTTGCAGTCTTTCTGCCTCTTCATCCACAGGGTTTCCTGAGCCCTAAGTGAAAGAAGTTGATGAAGACATCTTATTTAGAATGAGTGTTCCAAAATTTCTCACTCTATATAATGTCTGGCTGTGGGTCTCTGTATTTGTTAGCACCTGTTGCCGAAGGAAGCTCCTCTGATGATGGCTGAGCAAGGCACTGATCTACAAGGATAACAGAATGTTATTTGGAGTTATTTTATTGACTTTTGTTTAGAATGGTAGTATTTGGTTTTACCCTAGGTCCCTGGGTTATCTAGTCTCAGGTTCGTGGTCACCCAAGCAGTGTTGGATATGGGTTCCATCTGGTGGAGTGAGCCTTGAGTCAAACCAGATATTTGTTAGTTATTACTACAAAATTTGTGTCACCTTATAACTAGCATATCTTGCAGGTAGGACACCAATAAAGATCAAATGGTTTGTGGCTGGGTTGGTATTTATATTTCTTCTTTGGTAGCATGCAGAGTACCTTCCTATATAAAAGATGTTAACATGCAGATATGGAGACATATATTGACTTCTCAGTGCTCAATAAGTTGTGTTTACACTGTCATCAGCAATAGGACCTTGCTGAAGAGCAATCTATAGTCTTGCCAATAGCCTGGGTTGTTTGTGGGTTCCCATGGGACACCAGAGGTCAACACCTTAACTAGATATAACACATTACTGGACTGGAAAGTACATTTGGTGACAAGAAATGACAAGTTGGTTCCATTTCCCCCATTTTTTGGCAGTTTCATTTGGATCTCTTATATATTTTAGAAAGTTTCTACTGTGTTAGACTTTTATACTACCCTTCGAATGGCCTTTAATTTTGTTGTCTCTTCCCATAATTCCTCTGTCACCTTCCCCCTTCCCTTCCATTCTCAACTTGACCCTCCTGTTACGATCTTGCCTCCTCCTTTCTCCAATAATTATCTATTACATTTCCCTTTCCTAAGGATATCTGTTCTCCTTAGTCCCTTGCTCTATACCTAACATCTATGTTTCTATGAACTATAGATTTCTTATCTTTTATTGTACAGCTAATATCCACATATAAACAAATACAAACCATACTTATATTTCCAGTTCTGGGTTACCTCACTCAGGATGATTTTTTTTTAAGTCCCATCAATCTATTTGTTTGAAAATATAATGACTTCATTTACATTCTTCTTTCTTCCCTTTTCTCCCCCCCCCCCTTTTGAGAAAGGGTTTCTCTGTGTAGCCTTGGCTGTCCCAGAACTCACTCTGCAGACCAGGCTGGACTCAACCTCAGAGATCCACTTGCCTCTGCCTCCTTGAGATAATTTCATTTTCTTAGCTGCTGAGTAATATTCCTTGTGTAAATGTACAAGATTTTCTTTATCCACCCATTTGTTGATGCACCTCTACATTGTTTCCAATTTATGGCTATTATGAATAGAGCAGCAATGAACATGGTTGATCATGTTTCTTTGAGGTAGGGTAAAACATCCTTTGGGTACATTTCCTAGAGTGGTATTTCTGGCTTCTTTATTAAAATTCAGGTGTGGATTTAAGCCTCAAACTTCAGTTTTATCTGATTGATCACAGTGTCTGTTTTTATCCCAATATCACACTGTTTTTGTTACCATAACTTTGTAATATAACTTGAACTCAGGAATAGTGATACCTCCATTCATTTTTTATTATTTAGGATAGCTCTAGATAATCTGGATATTTTTCTGTTTCTACATGAAGCTGAAGATTATACTTTAATATCTGTGAATAATTATATTGGATCTTTGATGGGAATTGCATTGAATCTGTAGATTGCTCTTGATAAGATCATCATTTTACTCTATTAATCCAAGCCATCCATGGGCATGTGTGATCTTTCCATCTTCTGATATCTTCTTCTATTTCTTTCTTCAGAATCCCAATGTTTTTATCATATAAGTCTTTTATTTGCTTGATTAAAGTTACAAGATTATTAAAGTTACAATATTACTTAAAATTATTGTGAAAGGTATTGTTTTCCTGATTTCTTTCTCACACCAATTGTCATTAATATATAGAAAGGATACTTAGTTTTGTAAGTTAATTTTGTATTCAGCTATGTTACTGAAAGAGTTTATCAGCTGTAGAAATCTCCTGGTGAAATTTTTCATATGACTTATCTATACTATCATATAATCTACAAATAAAAATACTTTAACTTAATTTCATTTTTTGGGGGGGGTTCTTTTTAAATGTATTCTTGTTACATCTCAATGGTTATCCCATCCCTTGTGTCCTCCCATTCTTCCCTCCCTCCCATTTTCCCCTTACTCCCTTCCCCTATGACTGTGCCTGAGGGGGACCTCCTCCCCCTGTATATGTTCATAGGGTATCAAGTCTCTTCTTGGTAGCCGGGAATGCAAACTAGTACAGCCACTTTGGAAATCTATCTGGTGCTATCTCAGAAAACTGGGAATAGGATTTCCTCAAGACCCAGCTATTCCACTCCTTGGAATATACCCAGAAGATGCTCCAGCACACAACAAGAAAATTTGCTCAACTATGTTCATAGCCGCCTTATTCATAATAGTCAGAACATGGAAACAGCCTAAGTGTCCCTCAGTAGAAGAATGGATAAAGAAATTGTGGTACATTTACACTATGGAATACTACTCAGCTATTAAAAACAAAGAATTCCCAAAATTTGTGGACAAATGGATTGAGCTAGAAATGATCATAATGAGTAAGTTAACCCAGAAGCAGAAAGACTCAAATGGTATATACTCACTTATATCTGCATACTAGCCCAATGGGCATGTCCCATGAAAGTCTTCACTTACCAGGAAACTGGGACAGAGGGGAGGACATCCTATTAATTTCATATTTCAATCTCCCTTGTCTCCTTCAGTTATTGTATTCCTCCAGCTAAGACTTCAAAAACTATATTTAATAGATATGAAAGAGTAAACAACCTTGTCTAGTTCCTGGTTTTAGTGGAATTGCTTCATTTAATTTGATATTGGTTATGTGCTTGATGTAAACTACCTTTGTTGTTGAGGTGTGTTTATTGTCCCTAATCTCTCCAGGACTTTTTTCATGAAAAGATGTTGGATTTTGTCAAAAGCCATTTCTGCATCTAATGACATGATCATGTGGAATTTATCTTTCAGCTTTTTATAAGGTAGATTGCATTAATCAATTTACATATATTAAACCATTTCTTCATCTCTGGGATGAGACCTACTCAATAATCCTGAACAATATTTATGTTTTTAGTACTTTGATAGGAATCTCCTTCTTTAGGTTAGAGAAATTTTTCACTTGTGATTTTGTTGAAATTATTTTGTGTGTCTTTGACCTGGGTTTCTTCTCCTTCTACTATTCTACTTATTCTTATATTTATTCTTTTTATAATGTTCCATATTTCCAGAATGTTTTGTCACTGGAGTGTTTTATATTTATTATTTTAATTGACAAAGGTGTCCATTTTTTTGCTGTGTCTTTAATGTCAGAGATTCTCTTTTCTATCTCTTTTATTATGTTGGTGAGTTGGCGATTTCCCTCTTTGGGTTTTCTTTATTGATTCTTTTTCCTTCAACTGTTTGTGTTTTCATAGATTTCTTTTTTTAAAAAATTAATTTATTATAATTTATTCAGATTACATCCTGACTGTTATACCCTCACTTGCTCTTTCAGGTTCCCACCCTCCCTCCCTCTTCTGCCCTATTCCTCTCCCCTAGACCTCTGACAGAAGGGCACCCCTTCCTACCATATCACCAGAGCTTATCAGGTTTCATCCAGAAAGCCATTCCTCTGTGTACCCACCAGGCCTCCTCACTACAGGGAAGTGATCAAATTGTGGACACCAGAGTTCATGCCAGAGGCAGTCCCTGCTCTCACCACAAGCCTGGAGAATAAGCTGTTCATTGGCTACATATGAACAGGGGGTCTAGGTTTATTGTATGCATTGTCCTTGGTTGGTGCAACAATATGTGAAGCCCCTCTGGGTCCAGATCCACTTGTATTGATAGTCTACTTGTGGGGCTCCTGAACCTTCTGGGTCCTTCCATCCTCCCATTCTTCCATACCCAAAAGATGTTCCACCATACAACAAGGACATTTGCTCACCTATGTTCAGAGCAGCTTTATTCTCCATCCAGAGGATCCTTACAACATCTGTCCTGATCCTCTACTGGGTGGAGTCTCTTGGAGGACATCTATGTTGGGCTAATATCTACTTAGAAGTGACTATATACCATGCATATCTTTCTGGATCTGGGTTACCTCACTCAGGATGATCATTCCTGAGTTCCATCCATTTTCCTGCAAATTTCAGGATTTCCTTGTTTTCAATAGATGAATAGTATTCCATTGTGTAAATGTACCACAGTTTCTGTTTTCATTTTTCTATTGAGAGACATCTAGGTTGTCCCTCAAATAGCACAATTAGTGATACTTTGAATTCCTCATATCTGATGTGGATCCCCTTGATCTCTGTTTGTTGTCTCATTGCTATAGATAGAACCTCAAGTACTATATTGAAGAGATACGGAGAGAGTGGGCAGCCTTGTCTATTCCCTGATTTAGTGGAATTTCCTTAAGTGTCTCTCCATTTAATTTGATGCTGGCTATTGGTTTGCTCTATATATCCTTTATTACATTTAGGTATGCATCTTGTATTTCTGATCTCTCCAAGACTCTTAGCATGAATGAGTGTTGAATTTTGTCAAATGCTTTTTCAGCATATGACAACACAGATATGATCATGTGTTTTTTTTTTCTTCAGTTTGTTTATATGGTGGATTCCACTGATGCATTTCCATATATTGAATCATCCCTACAAGCCTGGGATGAATCCTGCTTGGTTATGATGAATGATATATTTGATGTGTTCTTGGATTCGATTTGTTCTTGGATGCATCTAATGTTCATAAGAGAAATTGGTCAGAAAGTCTCGTCCTTTGTTGGGTCATTTTGTGTTTTAGGTATCAACTTGACTGTGGCCTCATAGAATTGAGTTTGGTCATATTCTTCCCATTTTTATTTTGTGGAATAGTTTGAAGAACATTGGTATTAGATCTTCCTTGAAGGTATGGTAGAATTATGTCCTGAAACCATCTGGCTCTGGGCTTTTTATGGGGGGGTACAGGGTTAGGAGACTTTTGATGGCTGCATCTATTTCTGAAGTAGTTATAGGACTATTTAATTTGTTTACCTTATATGATTCAACTCTGTTAAGTTGAATCTGTCAAGAAACCACCTCATACCCTATATTTATCCATGTGATATTTGTTGGGCTGAGAAATCACAGTTTCTGGTGGTAATTTGCTGTACACTAAATTTCAAGTAATACATTTGAACTGAGTTAAGGAAGGAATTAAAATTATTTGCCCCTTGCATCTTGGTAATTACAAATGGCACTTCCAAAGGATTGAGAACTCTCCAGAAAATGGAACTGTCTGTAACCTTTAGAATTTATGTTTATGAGCAAAATCTGTAGGATAAAATCAAATGGTAAGTAAGAAAATCTTCCAAATTTCTCTTCAATGTTCCAAGAAGAGCCATTACTTTGTTTGACAGATTTTATAATTTAAACTGTGGTATCAGTATCTTTTTCAAAATATTGCATAGTAGCAACTAAAATGGCATTCTTCTTACTTCAGGCATTTAAAGAGCTCCTTTCACAAATGTTTCTTAAAATTGCTTACAGTTTCCTCATTTTTCCTAATTTATTCTCCAAACAAACTCTCTTTTTACTTAAATAAGTTTTTGTAAGGAAATTTCATGTTGGAACCGTAAAAAAATGTCCTATTTAACTTTTATAAATAGAAGGTTATTGGGATAAGAAAATAAATTTTATTAATACTGGCTAAATTCTACTCCTTTTCAGATGAATCATGAAAATAGTTCGCTGAATAGTTGGCTGGAAAACTCTTTAGCATGTCTTGCATTAAACTAAGGCTTTCTCTTCAAGGGATAAGAATGGCTGCCAAGTGTTGGGAGCCCTCAGATCTCACGGAAGCAGCCTTAACTGCAGCCTTCCTCCAGTGTTTGGAAGGTCATTAAAAGCAGCTCACTGCCACCACTCTGGGAACATTTTATAACTTGATAAGACTGCCTTTGTATATTGCACTAATATAATAATTTGCTATGTTTGTGTGCACGGTGTGCAACTTTCAGGTTTAGTTAACTATGCATATGAGCATCTTCTTCTATCTCAATAGTAATAGTTATGTGAAGGGTATAAATAGACCCTTTCTCATCTGTTAAAACACCCTTGTGCAACTATTTTCTTTTCTCTGTAGTTTTTGAAACTTTTATAGAAACAAATGTGTGGTTACAACCTTAGCCCACATGTCTACCAAGTCCATACGGCTTTGAATTTCTTCTAATGTCACTGGTTGAAAGAAAATGGAACATACTGTGGGGATCTAATACAGTTACTAAGTTTTCGTCCTATAGGTTGTGTCCTCCTAGAGTCATGGAAAAAATCACAAAACCCTAATGAAGATGAAAATAATCTCTCAGGAACATGGATGTAGTACTCACTTCCTCCTCCAAGTTAAAAGTAACTTCAAATATTGTCTTTAAAAAAATCTACCTCATCTTTAACATTAGTATAAAAGGAAACACTCAGAGATTATTATTATACATATTTGGCCATTAGTATCAACATTACCTTACATTTATTTTCTCTCAGTTTTTTAATATGAGCTCATATGGAAACTCATTAATCTTTCAGTAGGCAGTTGTTAAGTTTCTACCTGATTTCAAGGAGTATAAGTGTATCCATGTAATAGTATGTATGGAGGATACTTAAAATGGTATTTAACTTGTTTGCAGAGATATGTGGAGTTCCATAATATGAAATAAACAGTTTTCTGAATATGAACTACCATATGGGGAATCTGTACGGGGCGAGTGCTCTCTATTCCCTGTATCCAACAATAGTTGCTCTCCCTATAAAGACTATGTGTTTTAATAAAGATTCATAGAAACTTACAATTACTAGAAAAAGACAGACACACAGACATATAGTGATGATAATGTTTGAAATATTGACAAATCTACCTTTTCTCAGTTATTAGGTAAGGTATACTAGGATGTTTACTGTTCTTGATAGAAGCAATGATGCTCACAATGTCATCTGAGTCACTTTGTGGAGAAGACCCCAAAACAATGACTATAAAGCATTTGTTCTAAGGTTTTATATTTCAACTCAAACAACTTGGGTACATGAAAGTTTCTAGACTAAAAAGTGATATGCTTTTACCCACACAACAGCTTTTTGACAAATAATTTCTCAGTGAACTAATTGCATCAATATAAACACAAAATATCTAATGATAAATATTAAAGTTCTTGTGGTAAATTACCCTATTTGAACAGGCTGCTCTTACAGTACCTCAAAATTAACTTCATTTATTTATTTAATTACAATTGCTATGCCTTAAAAAAAAACCATAATGTGCACTTTCTCACCCTTAGTATATTACATCAGCACTGCATTGCATACATGGCTAAAGGTTACAGGCATTTAATGATTTAGTGTGCCTCCCTCACTTCTGAAATTCCTGATAGTAGACCTCCAGTTGCACAATGGTCCGTTGATCATCTGGTCTGAAGATTGTGCTGTGTCTTGAAGTTCCACAGAGATAGCTTTTGCTGTAAGGATGCTGGAATATTTGGACTTCAGCTGACGTGGTTGACAATGGATAGTTATTATAAGGAAGAACAAGCATGGTCAGTCCCAAACACATTCAATTTGTCAGTCCCTGAGCCATTAACCTCCAGAAAGGTTACCATTAACTGATAAAGAGACGATCAAGGTGTTACCTGCCTGAACTTGTTAAATTTGTTTACCCCAGTTCTTTACACCAAGACAGTTCAGTTTGGAACAAATAAATTCTTTGATGCTCATTAAGTCAGAGATTTGAAGTGCATTTAAAGCAACACATCTTACTGTGTGTACTTCTAAATGCCACCACCAATCACAAAGTCCTTGTCCTTACTTATGAATTTTAAAGGAAACCTCTGGCCACTATTTTGTCCTGAATCATAGTATGAGTGATATGTGAAATGGAATCTGATTTTTGGATTGAAAACACATTGATTTTTTTCCCCCCAATCTTAGTGAACATAGATTGAACCACAAAACCAAAACATGAGGTATTGAAAGCAGTTTCCAACTTGAATAACTCTGTCTCTATAGTGTTTTCATTTGTCAGCAAAATATGATTTAAAAAAACCCTCATGCTACAGCTTAGGCGCTGTTACAGACTGAATTGTACCACCCCAAAATTCATATGTTGAAAGTCTTTATTTTCAGACTCTCAGAATGAGACAGTTTTAAAGTTGTGGGCTTGTCAGACAGCTCAGTGAGTGAAAAGACTTGAAGCCAAGACTGAGAACCTGAGTTTGGTCTTTGAAACCCACACAGCAGGAGAGATAAGTTTTGTAAGCTTTCCTCTGACTTCTACACACACATTGCAAGTACCACATGCACGCACACACACACACACACACACACACACACACACACACACAGAGAGAGAGAGAGAGAGAGAGAGAGAGAGAGAGAGAGAGAGAGAGA
>OU015747.1:36707094-36722985 GCA_907169655.1 Acomys percivali | reverse complement strand
GAGAGAGAGAGAGAGAGAGAGAGAGAGAGAGAGAGAGAGAGAGAGAGGGTCCAGAGACAGAAACAGAGACAGAGAGACAGAGTGAAATGTAAAAAAAAAACCTAAGACTTTGATTATGTAACTAAGGATAATTAAGGTCTTTGGAATGAACCATGTGCTAACACTGGTGTCTTCATCAAAAGAGATTAAGGGGCAAAGGTACAAAAAAATACATCTCTTTTGTGGAAGACACTACAGAAAGATGATCACTTGAAAGTCAAGGAAGGATTAGAAAAGCAGCCCTGCAAACAACCTTCAGCTGGCTTGAAGCTACCTTGCTGCTGTCACTTTGTTATAGCAGTCCTTAGAAAACAGTAGCTTCCCTGCCCTCTGTAGTCTTGAAATTTGTCAGGCTGACTTTAAAAAGTTACCCTCCACTTCCTCTTCCTCTTCATCATCGTGGTGCATCTTACTAACTATTTTAGTTATGCATAAATTAGAGTTATAATCTTGTGTGTTTCAGCCCTACCCAAGCCCAAGAACTGCAGGCAGCTAGGAATGCTGAGAATGGGCAAATAGTCTTCTCCGGGACATCAGTTGGCTATGCAATGCCAATGTTGTTCATCCCTGAAAACATTCATACATTATGAGCATGTTGTCCTTATGTATCTATATTACATTCATATATTTACATATGTGTATTTATGTGTCTAACAACAATTAATGAAAAAGAGGCCGTGATTTTGAAAGAGAGCAAGGAGGAATATATGGGTTGGTTTGAAGGGAGGAAATAGGAGAGGAAATGGTGTGATTATATTTTCAAAAAATAAAAAGAAACAATTAAAAAACACTTTGTGAGCCAATCTGTCTGTTTTTATTTTTAAATATATTTTCTTCTTTAAGTATTTGTTTTATAACCCAGTCTTCCTGTGCTAATTCTGAAATATTTGTAAGTTGGAGAGTTTATTTCAATCTCTTAATTTTGTTTACCTTTCCTTGCTATACTAGGAAAGTGATGTGCCATACTCCTCAAAATATGTGTGTTAGTGTATTTCTTATTTTCTTGGCCCTTTATTAAAATTTATTTTTTAAAAATACATTTATTTTTGTTTAATGTATATGAGTGTTTTATTTGCATCAGTGCACCATGTACATGCAGTCCCTACAGATTCCAGAAAAGGTTGTCAGATCTCCTGGGACTGAAGTTACACACAGTTATATGCTGCTGTGTGGGTGCTTGGAATTGAACCTGAGTTTACTGGAAGAACTGCTAATTCTCTTAATCACTGAGTCATTTTTTTAAAGCCCCTTAAAAGTTCACCTAAAAGAATTCATGGTGACCAGTAAGCATTGTTTCTGTCGACGCATAGAAGGAAAGCAACGGGTATCCTGAAGTCACTGTCATGTAAGCACAAAGGAGCCTATCAGGAACTGCATCTGACTGCTCTGACCACAGGCTTGAACACTCCATGTTGCCAGAACATAACCTTGTTAGCAGCCTCTGGAGGGTAAATTTGATTTACTTCCCCATTTACCAGTATTGTCACCTAGCAGAGTTTGAAAACTGTTATCTTTCTTTCCTCCCTAGAAAACGAAGGTTTTTGATAAGACTTTTAAACTCTAATAATGTTAATGCTCCATTTTCACAACATACGGAGTGTCCCTGGTGAATCTGGCTGGCCAAATATGAGACACCTTGGTCCTAGGCAGAAACACAAACAAACAACAAAACTAACGAGACAAAATATAACAAACCAAAAATCCAGTGGCCATGGTAAGATGATGTGCTTCTGTCACTGGTTCTAAAATGGGAGAAAGAGTATTTTTGATACTTGGATAATTATGGATCTCTCTCTTTTTTAGTTTTATTTTTTGTTTTATATATTTATATATATTATTAATTTATTCATATGACATCTAAATTGTTATCCCATCCCTTCTATCCTCCCATTCCTCCCTCCCTCCCACTTTCTCCCTACTACCCTCCTCTATGACTGTGACTGAGGAGGACCTCCTCCCCCGTCTTTGAGTTAGAAAATAGACACAAACTACATTAGCTTGAATGTTTGATATTTTAAAGTCTTTCCTCGGAATGTCATTTGGAAGCACTAACTCCACAGATGTGTCTCAAAGCTGGTTTTGTCCATTTCTAAGCCTTTAGGAAATATACCAAAGCCATCGTAGATAAGTCTTTTTTCTACAAGACTTTAAAGAACTTCCTAGATAGTTATTCTATAACCATCTATAATTAGATTTTCATTACATGTCATTTTTTTTTTAAAATAGAAGGGCACTGGGAAATGCTATATTATCGGGATGCTGGTGGAAGAAATACACTTAGAAGCATTTGGACCAATAATTTTCCTAGCTAAGAGATCTCATTCACCAACTGTGTGCTCTATTTCCCTTCTGCCTCTCAATCCCAAGATAATTATCCTTATCTTATTTTGTGGCATAGCAATATTTCTGAGTAAAACTGAATACCCCAATCTTATCATTAGTTTCTTATCAACACCACCCACCCTTCCCCATCAGTTTTGTTTTTCTTATTCTGTGCTCCCGCAATTGGTTTCTGCTTCCTTCTTATCACGTTTCAACATACTGGTCAACTCCTTTATCAATGGGAACCTTACTGTTTTCTAGGCTGGTAGATTCACTAGATGCCTTTCCTGTTGTGTAAATTAAGTCACAGTCGTTTCCTGGCAGACAGAAGCAATTCAGTTGTGTAAGTCCAAAGCTCATAATGACTTAACAGTTATAGATCAAACTTGTACCATGGTGCTCTGCACAAATGATCACTACAGACCACTCGACCTTTCCAATGATGGCTTGTACTTTGAAGACATAAAATAAGACTTGATAGCAAGCTATGTCACTTAACTTATACCTCTTGACACTGGGATGCTCTGCTAGTCTACCAGGAAGTCCACTTTCAATAGGACATTATGAAGTATTTCAATTAGAAACTATTACGCACTTTATCACACATTGACTCTTGCCATTTCATACTTGAGTGGTCATTATTTGTCAGTTTTTAGGTGTCTAGGTTATGTAAATTATTTCATAGTTGAATTCTTTATTCTGAAAGGGGAAGCCTCCTAAAGTCTGCTAATATCTTCCAATTCTGTCTCAGAGTGCACTGTGTGTCATAACTCTGGATGGTTTCAATTTAATCAAGACAAAACGAAAGTGCGTGCCCATTTGTTTCAACCATTAGGCTCATTCACCATCTATCTTACTCACTGTGTGGTTACTCAGGATACAGCATTAATGATAGCTGTCAAACTAATAGTGTGCAGATCATAGGGCAAGAAAAGTATGTAAAAAATAAAAGTAAAAATAACTCCAGAAGACCAGATGATAAAGTAACTGATTAGGCCCTGTAAATGCTAGGCTGGCATGGCATTGGTGGGGTCAAAGGTTAGTGGAAGTGAGAAGAATAAGTGTGGACATATCCAAGTCATTTATTCTTGTTAAAGGGAGAAACGATGATAATAGCATTACCAAACAAGCACACTAGAGACAATTTTCTTAATTGTAGTGCTGACCCAGCAGTGCACACAGAGTGGTCTTGCTGTTGGCATGAAATCCTTTCCTTTCAAATAACATTACCCCTTCTTGGTATTGTATGTCTTAATTAAAAACAATTCCTGGAAGTGCTGCCAACATCAGCATCTTCTTATTTTCATTGGCTTTTCCTCTAAATACTGTCACACTGAAGATACAACTTCACCATATATTTTATATTATTTGTGGCATGCAGAGCATTGCAACTCAATTCTTGAGTATAACTAATTATGACATGTTTTTATTTGTGGTGGAGTTGGACCTCTAAGCAGGTTGAAAAAAAATTGGCTTCTGTAAAGGAACACATAATTTATTCTTTCCTGAACAATAGAGTTACAATTATTGACAGAGCAGTCATACTGTGGTAGGCATTACATGATTCAGTGATTATTTAAATTAAAGAACTTGAATGTTCATGGAATTTTCTATCCACAGAAGTCCTGGAGACAATTCTGTGGGAGAATGAATGAGAAAATATATATATATATATAAGCACCAGGGAAATGCTTGTGGTAATTATGAAGTATAAGAAGCCCCGATACACCATACAATTTTTAAACCAATGCTTGCATTGATAAGCTATTGCAGTGGTCTAAGGGGGACTAGAGAGAATAGTCTTAAGTAATTTAGGGGTTGTTTTGAGAGATCTGTGATATAGTGTAATTCTAAAGTACATTTTCGTCATATTCTAAGTTTTCATGTCCGTATATATTGTACTTTTGAGGATTTTCTCACAATCTCCCCTCTCTCACCAGTCCGCTCTGTTCCTCTAGATAAATTTGCTTCTACTTTCATGTCAAATATGCATACATGATTTTATATACCTATATAAAACCTAGCATCCACAGGTGCGAGAAAACATATTTGTCTTTCTGACACTGACTTAATTTGCTTAATATGGTTATCAGCAGTTACTCCATTTCCGTGAAAATGACATAATTTCATTTTTTCTTTCTAGCTGAAAAGACATTCCATTGTGTGCATATACATATTTTTATTCATCCTGATGTTGTTGGACATACAGGTTGGTTCCATTACTTGATGACTGTCAACAGTGCTGTAGTAAACACTGATGCACATATATCTCTATGATGTCTTGAGTTGCTGGACATATGATAGATCTGTTTTTAGAATTTTGAGACATATTATGTTGAATTTCATAGTTTACACCCTATGAGCAGTATTTAGATGGTTTTCTTTTGCCTACATTTTCACCCACCATTTATTGTTCTTTGCCTTTTTTTTTTGTTAATTTATTTATTTATTCACATAACAACCTGATCACAGCCCCCCTTCCTCCTCTCCTGGTGCCACCTTCACACACTCTCCCTCTCTTCTTCCATACCCCCTTCCCCCTCAGAGAATGGGAGGCACCTCATGGGTACCAACCCACCCTGGCACATCAAGTCACAGTAGGACTAAGTGTATTCTCTCCCACTGGGGCCAGTCAAGGCAGCCTAGCTAGGGGAAAGAGATCCAAAGGCAGGCAACAGGGTCAGAGACAGCCTCATTCCAATTGTTAGGGGACCCACATGATGACTGAACTACACATCTGCTACATATGTGTAGTGGGCCTAGGTCTAGCCCATGCATGCTCTTTGGTTGATGGTTCAGTCACTGTGTGCGCTGTAGGTCTAGGTTTGTTTACTTTGTAGGTCTTCTTGTGGTGTTGTTGACCCCTCTGGCTATCTCCATCCTTTCCCCAACTCTTCCAAAAGACTCCCTGAGCTTCACTTATTGTTTGGCTGTGGGTCTCAGCATCTGCTTCCATTAGATGCTGAATGAAGCCTCTCTCAGGACAGTTATGCTAGGCATCTGTCTGCAAGCATAACAGTGTGTCATTAAAAGTGTCAAGGATTGGCTTTCTCCCATGTGGTGGGTCTTAAATCGGACCAGTCATTGGTTAGCTATTCCCTCAATCTCCTCTCCATCTTTATCCCTGCATATCTTATTGGCAAGACAAATTTTGGGTCAAAGATTTTGTGGGTGGGTGTTTTTTTCCTACCCTCCACTGAGTTCCACCTGGTTATAAAAGGTGGACAGTAGGACAAAATGACAGCCAACAGAATGGGAAAAGATCTTTACCAACCATACATCTGGCAGAGGCTTAATATCCAAAATGCATAAACAACTCAAGAAACTAAACACCAACAAACCTAATAACTCAATTAAATATGGCGTGCAGATCTAAACAGAGAATTCTCAATAAAGGAGTCTCTAATGGCCAAAAACAAGCAAACAAAAATACTTAAAGAAATGTTCAAAATCCTTAGTCATCAGGTAAATGCAAATCAAAATGACTCTGTGATTCTTTCTTATACCTGTCAGAATGGCTAAATCAAAAACTCCAGTGACATCATATGCTGGCGAGGATGTGAGGCAAGAGGGAACACTCCTGTATTGCTGGTAGGAGTGTAAACTTGTTCAACCACGTTGGAAACCAATCTGGTGCTTTTTCAGAAAGTTGGCAATAGTTCTACCTCAAGACTCAGTTGTACTCCTGGGCATATACCCCAAAGATGCTCCACCATACCACAAGGACACTTGCTTAACTATGTTCATGGTGGCTTTATTCATAATAGCCAAAAACTGAAAACAACCCAGATGTCCCTCAACCAAAGAATAGAAAAAGAAAATGTGATACATTTACATTATGGCATACATACTACTCAGCTATTAAAAACAAGAACATCAGGATAGAACTAGAAAATATCATGCATAGTGAGGCAATCCAGACCCAGAAAGACATACATGGTATGTACTCACTTATAATTGATATTAACCATAAAGTACAGTATTACCATGCTACAATCCATACATACAGAAGCTTAGTAACAAGGAGGGTCCAAAGGAGGATGTTAGAATCTCCTTTATTCAGATGAGATCAGGTGTGTTCAAGGTGGTATGGCTGTAGACGAAATTCCCTCATTTTAAGGGGAACTAAAATAGACACTGGAAGTGGATGGATGGAGGGAACTGGCTGGGAGAGGGGTTGGGGAGGGAAATGGGAGTGGAGGTCAGATATGGGCAGAAGGAGAGAGAAGGCTGTGAGAGAGAACAGAAATTGGTGTGGGGCCATATCTTGGAAAAATGGACATGGGAAGGAGGACTCCATGGAGAGTATGGTGGTGACTCTAGCTAAGACTTTTAGTTCCTTGCTCTTTTAATGACTACCATTCTGAGTGTGGCAAGATGAAATCTCAATGCAGCTTTGATTTGAATTTCTCTGATAGATAGTGAGGTAGAACGTTTTAATCTCATGTTTACTGGAAACGTATACACCTCTTTTAAGAATAGTCCACTTCATTTGCCCATTATTTTTCAGGTTGTTTGGCTTCTTTTTTCTAATCCTTGATGGATTATAGATATTGATAATCTGTTTTCCTACCATTCTGTAGGCTGTCTCATTACTCAATAACCATTTTTTTTTCTTTTACTTGAGAGAAGCCTTTAATTTCATAAATTTCCATTTGTGGGGTTATGGTTTTCCTGAGTGACTGGAATCCTGTTCAAAGATGTGTGTTTTGAAGTGTTTATTTTTCCCTCCAAACAGTTTCAGATTCAGAGGTCTTTGATCATATAGAGTTGATTTATGTGTAGGACAGAAGAAATCTATTTTCACTATTTGATATGTGGATATCAAGATTTCTCAACCCCTTTGTTGAGGTTGCTTTGTCTCCACTATGTGTTTTTTTGGTTTCTTTCTAAAAAGCCAGGTGCCTATAGCTACATGAGGTTAGATTTGGGTCTTCTATTCTATTCCATTGATTTATGTCTCTATTTTGTGACTGTGCCACCATATCTTATTGTTATAACTTTGTAGTATAACTTGAAATCAAGTATCCAGTATTATTTTTAGTGTTTTGGGTTGCTTTTGTATCTCAGATTTTAATGTTTTCATATGAATTTGAAGACTTTTCTATTTCTGTGAATAGTGTTCCGGATTGAGTGTTGTGAAAATAGCTTCCTCAACAAAAACAATTATTTCTATATATGAGTATTGGGTTTTGAATGTTGTTTTCATTTTCACTTGACTTAGATCTCTTTTATTTATTTCTTCCATAAGCTTGTGCACATTCCATCATTTTTATTGTTGTCAATTTCTAATTTTATTCCATTATCGTCAGATAGAATTAAAAAATAATTTCAAGTTTTTGTTTAAGACTTAAATTTTGTCTTATTATATGATCTACTGTAGAGAATGATCCATTAGCTTCCATGAGATTGTGTCTTCTGCAATATTTGTATGAAATATTCTATAGATTTGTATTAGTTCTATTTGATCTCTGATTACCTTTGTCAAGATGACTCGTCTATTTCTGAGAGTTGGCTTCCTAAGTCACATGCTAGTATTGTGTTGTCCTTAGTGTTTAACTTTACATCTAGTATAATTTGACTTAGGAAATTGGATAGACCTATATTTGTTGCATATATGTTTAAGAACTTTAAGGTCTTCTTGATGTGTTGTTTCCTTAGCATGAAGTGAAATTTCTTATCTTTTTTGTCTATGCTTGGTTTGAAATCAATCTGGTTAGATCTTGAATATCGTCCAAACTTTCATTTACTTGAAATACCATTTTCTATCCTTTTACATCTGCTTTTGAAAGTAAGATGCCAGTTTTTGGAGGCAACCATGGCATATATTCTGTTTGTTAATACAATCTACAAATCTGTGTCATTTCATTAGGAATTGAGAACATTCATATTCAGAATTTTTACTAAAATATGTATTAATTTCTAACATATTTTGAAATCAATTATGTTTTCTTAACCCTGTTTTTAACTATTGCTTAGCATCATGCAGCCTTTCTCGTAGCCTTAATGATTTGAAGGAAGAATTCTTTCGAATATCTTCTATAGACATGGTTTAATGATCATTAGTTAACTACCTTGTTTTCATTATTGAAAGTCTTCTTTTCTTCTTCCAGTATGTAAGACAGTTTTGCTGGATATCATAGTTTAGTTTGGCAGTTCTTGTCTTCTGAACTCAAATACATCCCTTTTTTTAAAATTTTAAACATTTTTTGATATTGATTCTTCTCTTATACAATACATTCTGACCACAGTTTCCTCTTCTTCCATTTCTCTTAAGCCATAACTCATATCTCCCCTCTGTCTTCTATCAGTAAAGAGCAAACCTCCAAGAGACAACAAGCAAAACCAAGGTAACACCCACAACAGAGGATCTCGTGTAGACCCATGTAGTCTCTATACTTGCCACTACTGTCTCTGTGAATCCATATGTACCCTTCTTGGCTATTTTATTGGTCCTGCTCTCCTGGTGTCCTCAGTTCCCTCTGATACCTAGAGACCTTCCCTCGATCCCCTTTCTGGGGAATTCCCTGGCTCCAAGGAGAGGAACCTGATGGAAACTTCAAATTTAGACTTTCTTCACATAATGTGTGGCCATAGGCCTCTGTATGGTCTCCCATTTACTCCTAGATCAAACCTCTCTGAAGTTGAAAGGACATGGCATGGATCTACGAGTGTAACAATTCTCCTACTAGACACCACAAGCTAACAAATGGAAATCCTAATGTCAGGAGTGGGTTGCCTCATTTGGCGTTCCTGGCCAGCAAGTTCCCATAGACCTCTAAATGTACACATACTTCCCATTGCTCTTAGTTGCTCTTAAGAATTTGTTGCTAAGAGCCTGTTGTTGAATACAGCACCTACTTGAGTCATAGAATGAGATGAAGTGAGCCATTTAACTGGAAGCTTCATCCTTTCTCTGTCTGTCTTTTATAGTTCTGGAAGGTGCTATGTACACTTCTGGAGGAGAGAAGTATGAGACGTGCACCCTGTAAGGTACAATAACTACTGACCTAGTAAAACATGCCTTCTATTGCAGTAGTGGCATGAATGTTGAGGGAGCAACCAAATAATTCCTGATGGAATTTAAGTCCTGCTCCACAAGAGCAAGTCCACATCTGTCACTGTCACTATGGGCAAGAATCTGTGGCTAGATATGTCATAGGTCCTGAGGTGGTAAGGGAGAGGACATTCTACTATTATTCTGCATGCCAGTTAGTTTTTGTCAGCTTGACACAAACCAGAGTTACCTGGAAACAGGAAATCTCAATTAAGGAGTAGTCTAACGCATTGGCCTGTGGTGCATTTTCATGACTGATGACTGGTGTAGGAGGGCTGAGTTGACTATGAGATGTGCCACCCATAAGCAGATGGCCCTGGATTTTTGAAAGAAAGCAATGTGAACAAGCTGTAGAGAGAAAACCTGCAAATCAGTCCATTCCTCCATGATCTCTGTTTCAGCTCTTGCTTTGGCTGTGCCTGATGGTGGGCTATAATTTGCAAACCAGATGAACCTATCTCTCAAGGTGTTCTGCTATAACTAGTGACTTACAGACACTAACACAGAAATATCCCAGAGAATCCAAGGAAGCAACTGACTTGCTTTGGAATGTGGAACTAACTTTTGGGGGAAAAATCTCTAAAACCCCAGTCTTATTTTAGCTCTATTCATATTTAACTTCTCTATCACCAACTATCAAAGAAAAATTGTGGTTTCCCATGAAGCATGCTAACTGTTTAAAGATGCTATAACTAAGAGCACAGTGTGCCTGAAAGCAGAAGAGATGTGACATCGCACAGGTTTGCAGAATAGAGGTCCAAAATCAAGAGGCAAGCAAGGCCAGCTTCCCTCCAGAGGCTCTAGTCAGAGTCTGTTGCTTCTTGCTTATTTAGATGTGTTGCTCCAGCCTCCACTTCTGTTGCCACATATTAGTGCCTCTATCTCATCTACTATTTTATACGAATGCTAATCTGAGTTGATTAAAGTCCCAACCTACTTCAGCATGACATCATCTTTTTGTTTTGTTTTTGTTTTTTTGAGACAGGGTTTCTCTGTGTATCCCTGGCTGTCCTGGACTTGCTTTGTAGACCAGGCTGGCCTCAAACTCACAGCAATCCACCTACCTGCCTTTGCTTCCCAAGTACTGTGATTAAAGGCGTGCACCACCACACCCGGCTGACATCATCTTAACTAATTACATCTGAAGTGATCCTATTTAGAGGTAACCTCACATTTAGAAGTACTGAGGAGCAAGGAAATCAACCTCTGTTTTCTTGCAGGGGAACAGGTACAGAATTTAGCTCATAACATGCTACCCAAAGCCCAGGGAGACCCAAGGCTGGACCAGCAAAGCACATTATTGTGGGATGTGTTAAACTGTTGCCCCTGATATGCATCCTGTTATCCTAATTGAAGAGAGAGGAGCTTGACCACCAGGAACACAGGAAGGGAATTCTTGGATTGTTTCTCACTTTTTCCCCCTTCAAAACCAGCTTATCCTCTCCACTTGGAGAAGGTAGTCCTCCTGCCATCACCTTTGCTCACTGTCCCCTGCCTCTCCCTCATAAAGTGTGCGCCTGGCCGGCTTCACAGCCCTTGCTCACTGCCTGAGCATGGAGGATCACAATGGCTAATGGAAACTCGGTGCAGCTCTCTATAATTTGTTTAGCTAAACTGTATTAGTCATGCTGAAAGTTTTATTATCAGAGTCAAATACAGGAAGCAGGAGCAGATGTGGCTCTATTTTTAAAAATTAAAGCATTTTTAAAAATAATCTTGGCTTATTGATTAGCCAATTTTCTAAACAAGAGTCCCATTCCCTTTAATCCTCAGCATTGCTGTAAATTGTATTTCCGCCTATGGTCTTACTGTTCCAAATAAGATTAGCGTGCATGTGTACACGCGCGCGCGTGCGCCCACACACACACACACACACACACACACACACACACACACACACACAAATCCCTTATGTTAGATATTGCTTTAGGATCACCTCTGCTAAGATAGTATTGAATATATTCAAAGAAATATGGCCCTGGGTTTCTATAGAACCTTGCTATTTGGGAAAGAGAACTATGATTTTATTCATGAATAGAAAGTAAAAAGAAAATCTATCTTTATAAATATATTTGACCACGTCCCCTGGATGGGGAGACCTGGTGGCACTCAGAAGAAGGATAGCAGGCTACCAAAAAGAGACTTGATACCCTATGAGCATATAAAGGGGGAGGAGGTCTCCCTCAGGAACAGTCATAGGGGAGGGGAGTAAGGGGAAATTGGGAGGTAGGGAGGAATGGGAGGATAGAAGGGATGGATAACCATTGAGATGTAATAACAATAAATTAATAAAATTAAATTAAAAAATAAAATAAATATACATTTTTTTTGTATATAGTCTAAGCAAACAACTGGGAGCAAGTATCCTGTCCTTTCTGTAGCGCCCACTCATTTGAACAGCTTCTTGGCCCATCCACCTTTTTAGAGGAGTGAAGCCTTAGGAGTTTCTCTTCTCCCTGGTACTACTTGTTTGATGTTTGTTTGTTTGTTTATAACTCATCTGGAAAGCACCATGATCTTCCTCAACAATTCAGTGAACATTACTGGGTGGCTCACGTTGTTATTATTTGAAATGTATTAGTGAGTTGGATTCCTTCATGCTAGAGAGGTTTTTGATGGTAATCTATGATGTGTTATGGAGACTATTACTCATGTGCAGAATATAGAAGACTTGGAGCCTTTCAAGTGTGTTACCAGTTAGTGATCTGACTTGAAATCTGCTTTCTGAGTACTACTATTTGGTCATAGAAGTCATATCATGCTGTTTACTGGTACTGTTCATAGTGCCACATGCAGGGCTCATGTGATAAGTCCCAATAGCCTGCTGCATCATAGTGAGGAACAAGCAGGTAGTTTCTTGTTAGCTTACATGTAAGGATGAAATGCCTTATTCTTGATCATTCCTACAAATGAAGGTTTTATTAGACGATTGGGTTGATTAGAATTTCTCATATTACAACAGCAGAGAGAAAACCTTTCCCAGATTAACCATCCTATAGGCAAATGCTTTAGGTGCGATGACTCAGTATATGCTGAACAGCAAAGAAAATGATGTAAAGGGTTTTGTCCTCTTACCTGAAATCTAACCAATGCCATTAAATTGGAAAAGCAATCCCTTTATCGTTGCTTCTGGAATTTATTTAGGATAACGAAAATTCAGTAGATTCCACATTACCAAGTTAACTGCATGGCCTTTGCAAATGGATCGAACAGTGTAACATCACCTGCTTCTCTGGGAAAAAAAAAGAAAAAAGAAAAACATGTAAAACAAATATCACAGGAACTGTCCTCACATCATTCCACTGTCCTCACTCAATGTGTGTAGAGCCAGTGCACGTGGCTTTCCCCTTTGCTGCAAACACCGGGCCACCCTGGAAAGGCACCTCCTGTGCAATGTCTTCATGATGAATGATCGAATGACTATGAAACACTCAGAGATTCTTGAGCAAGACACTACCTAATTACAAAGTACAGTTTCATTATTCAATGGAAGCTATTTGCCCTGTTTTTTGTTATCCCATCTATTTCCTTTCTACCCTCTTCCTGGTAGTTAACATTGTAAATAGAATCCAGATTCTTAAAATAAAAACAGTGGAGGGAGGTGCACAGTCATGAGAGCTTAATAATTTTAAGTCACAGTGCATTGCACATGCCCAGAAAGGCCTAGATCACTTCCAAACTCAAGGACTAATAAAAATTGGAAGCACTCCAGTAATTTTAAATTGCTTTGCACATTGAAGAGTGATTTAAAATCATTGAAGTGATTCAATTTTATATATATATATATGCACTTCAATTTAGAAGTGAGTCAGACAGACAGCATCACAACATAGACGTCCAAAATACTGATTTAATGTTTAAAACTTAGGAATCAGGCTGAAACATAGCCGGAACAAACAAGATTCAATAATCACCAGAGTGGGCTGGACCATTAAGTTGAAAGATCGTGCTCAATTTCTGGACACATTTTTCAAGGCCTATCCTTATTTTTTCTGTTCTCATTTTGAAAATAGCAATACATAAGTCTCTACTGCTAATTAATCAAGTGTTATATGTTAGTTTTAACATTTCTTAGAATAGCTTTCAATGCTGTATAATTATTCATGTCTGATCATTTAATACTTATATGGGTAAGTGCAAATAAAATAGTGACAAAATGAAATCTAAATATGTAAAAGGGAAATATAAAATGAGAAAAATAAAATAAAGGAAGTTAATTATATTTATAATTTATGTAATTTAATATATCCACAATATTATAATTTCCATTTGTAATTAATATACAGTGTTACGGAGGTATTTCACATTAGTACTTGGTCCTACAGTGTTCTAAATTTGGTGCATAATTTACAATAACTGCATGTCCCAATTTAGAGTCATTGTGCTTAAAGTTTTCAATAGCTGTTCTTGGCTAGTGCCTACAGACTAGGATCACTTTAAAATATATATACTTCAGAGGGGGTCACAAGGCCCCATAATTTCTTAAGGATAGCGAGGCAGTTAATGGTTGTTCATACGTGGGGAAACATTTTTTCAGTGACTTGGCCACTCGGGGTCTTACAAATAATCCCTCACTGCACTTCTGTAAGCAACCCTAACTAAATTCATTGGGGCACCCCAAAATAGGTGAAATAGAGGAAAGACTAGATGGGGAGAGGAAGGGGTTCAGGAGGAGTGGGAGAGGACAAAAGAGTGTAATGGGGGTGAATATGACCAAAACACACTATGTATATGTACATGCGTAAACGTGTGCTAATGAAAACCATTATCATGGAAATTTAGTATGATGCAATGCTTTTTGTTTTTTTAAAGAATGAAATGTGTTTTCTCTTTTGCAATACCAGGGTTACTGTTTCTAATAACTTAGCTCTGTCATTTCATCTTTCTTTGCTTCTTTCTCTTTTGTGCCTACCGTCGTCAATGGTGCAGCTTTATTAGCATAAAAAAAGCCAAACCAAACAGCCTAGTGATCATTCTTGAGACACATTCAGTCTGAGGCCTTGTATTCTACCTAAGATGCACATGACTGGGATGGAGGGCTGACATATGGAGCTTCCTGGAGGCCTAAGGCTGGATTTCAATTTCTATGCATTATGCATAAAATTCAAATCTAGCCATGATGATGATCTCTCTTTCTATCAGCTATAACAGATAGAAGAAAAATAACACAATAATGCAAGTGGTCAAATTGGGAGAAGTTTATTCACAGCTGCCCTCTCTCCCAAAAGAACTTTTTTTTTTCCAATGAAGACCCTCACCCACTCTTTGTTCCCAGCCCAAATCTCTCCTGGAAAAAGTGTCCTGTGCTCTGTGGACAGACTGCTCAGAGTCTGAGAGGCCAGGACTTGAGGATATGGGCAAATGTGAAAGAAGAGGCAACACACAGTGGATGTATTGTCAGGAAAGCAAATGTTTTACATGACTCAGGGCAAAGAAAGGATGTGCAAGGCCACAGATGACAGTTTGATTGATGATGAGAGATGGCAAAGGAGAGAGTCGCACTTAAAATTCTTCCTTTGAACATCCCCCATTGGAGGATTTCACAGAACCACACTGCATTTTCCCTTCATTGTTAGGCCTTGATTGCTTATTTCTTTATTTCACAAAGAAATGCAAAGTCTTTATTTTTAAAGAACCAATATGTTAAAACAACAACAAAAGAAATTTCTTTTAGGCTCTAAGGTGAACTTTGTTTTCACTAACCAGAAGAAACCACTATTCATATTTAAGATATTTCTCTCTAGTTTTTTATGATGGATTTTTTCATGGACTAGATTGTATTATATCTTTTTGCTTTTATAGTTTATTATTAATATTTCTCTATATCTCTGAAGACCCCTTAAGCCACAGTAAAGTTTACTGTGTTAAAGTCACTCTTCCCATCATGGTTGGTGCTGCGATGAACATCTTTTATGTAAATGTTTTTATATTTCAATTTGTTCACTTAATACAGATAATACACTGGGTCAAAAATGTAAGCTTCAATAAGGATTTGGATGTTACACTGCTAAATTTTCTTTTTTAAAAGGAGTGTTGACCTTCTGATGGTGTTCTGATGAACACGATGCAAGTCAAAAGTTTTTGTTCTAGTCTGGTTTGAAAACAAATGTTGGTTCCTGGTGATGTGGCTTGGTGGTAGTAGTCTGTATGTCTATGACTCATTGTAAATAATACAATGGGATATTATTCCAGGTCCAAAGCATTCTGCCTATAACATCTCATCACACACAAAAGAGGGGAGCCTTTGAAATGATTTGCCTACTGTTACAATTTATTATTGCTTTAATTCAAATTAATTAGTGGAAAAACTACTCCCCCCTGTAGATTCTGTAGACTTAAACTTTGACATTTTGCCCTCTCTTACCTGGAAAATTAATTATGTTTTAAGATTTTTTTCAGTCTCCTTATTTAGTATGAGTTTTCAGATATTTTTCTAACTACCTTATAATTTGTATTTCTTCATTTTATCCTCA
>OU015747.1:36689113-36707084 GCA_907169655.1 Acomys percivali | reverse complement strand
TATTTTTCTAACTACCTTATAATTTGTATTTCTTCATTTTATCCTCACAATAACTCTGTGTGGAAGAGATTGTTGTCTGCTCCTGAGCTGCTTAGGTTTAGAATCTCTTGGAGACAGAGCCTCACTTGAGGAGTTGTCGAGTTCAGGTTAGCGTATGGGCATGTCTGTTGGGAACTGTCTTGATTATTATTTGCTCTAGGAAGAGAAGGCCCATTGTGGGTGGCACGATTCTCTAGCCAGGAATGCCCTGGATTGTACAAGACAAGAGGAAGCTAGCTGAGGGTCATCAGGCAGCTTGAGTACAGTAGTTTCTTCTCAGTTCTTCAGCATGGACGTGGTGTGACCAGCTATCTCAGAGTGCCCCTATGACCTCCCTGCTATGATGGGCTATAACACGGAATTATAAACTAAAAACAACCTCTTCCTCCATAAATTGTTTTGATGAGGATATTTTCTTTTTTTAATGTTATGACAGCAACAGAAATAAAATTGGAACAGTCCCTATTTTGTTCTCATGCTACTCACATGTTACTCAAGGTACAATGTGATTAAACAGCAGGCTCCGGATACTAATTTGGGACACAGAAAGTGTTTTGGCTACCTCCAGTTCTCAACTGCTGCCATTTTGAAGCCGCGTAGGCCATTCTCTTTGGTGAAATCTTTCTGAATCATATTCATGTGGAGCCTATTTTCCTTGTTACATCCCAGCAGATCCATTTCCTTCTGTTGTGCTTGCAGCATCAGTGCCTCATTGCACATTGTCTGTTTGCTGATGGGAAGCTTCCTGAAGGCCGGGCATTGGCTTCTCATGGCCAGATCTCTGCTATCTCACATAGCCAAGCACTTGGTAAGCACTCTGGGAATACACACTGATTAAGTGATGTGAGTCAAGAGTCTTTCTCGCGAGAGCCCTGAGTCAGTTTGTAATGGATTTCCTTTAGTGGAATTCTTCACATTAAATGATTTTGTTATGAGTGCAGTTTAAACTAATAACTCAGAGAGGAAGAAGAGCTGGATGGTTTCATGGTATGGGAACTTTCCGTTGCTAAACGACAATTAGATTGCTCTGGGCTGTGTGTGTTCTATAACGCAGAACAAAATCTCAGCCAATTCTCTTTAAAGATTCTCTAACTTCTGTAAACCAGAAGCTCATTTCTTTAATGAGTCTAGATTGATGTGGAATAACTTAGTGAGAAGTCATGTGAACTTTCACCACTTCAGTTGCCATGCTTTGGTTTTATTTTAGTGTGTTTTAGTCCACGAAACCCAGACAGTGAGGGCGCAGAATGTACAGAATGTTTGGAAGCTGAAGATGCAGACTACAGCTTTACTCAGCAACTCAAGGAGGTGACTGTGCCTAACACTGCAGTCTAGTGCACTAAGGAAAACGATGATTCCTCAGGCAGTTGGACTAAATGTTTAAAAACTACATAGCAAGGAATTCATTTAATAACCCGTGGGTATGTTCATGAGTTCTGTCTGCTTGAGCTCCCTCTCCTCTCTCTCTCTCTCTCTCTCTCTCTCTCTCTCTCTCTCTCTCTCTCTGTGAGTGTTTTAAACAGGGAAGAATTTGTACTTTGAAGATGTGTGAGGCCCCAAAATGCTCAGCCTAAGCCCCTCGGATGATAAAATAGCTTCCCCATATACCTTTTCTACACTTTAAAAAAGAATGGCTTTAACAATGGTGGAGAAGCACCCTACAATTATCCATCTCATAACATTTTAGATAAATGACCTCTGTTTAGAAGGAGATCTGTTTTGCTCTGTGTTTACTTAAGAAATGCATAAAAATCACTCTGGATTTTTATACACATCCTCATTAATTTTATATTTGTTTCTTTAGTAGCTGAACTTGGTATATTATCATAACCTAAAGACATGTTATCACCAAGTGAAAATAATGTAGAAAATGCATTTGAACCAGAAAACAACTATTTACAAATATAATTAGAAACTTTGTACATATATCTATACCTATGAATGATACATGTCCATATAACACATTCTTTTAATGTATTATGTGCATATATGTATACATATATAAACTAGATAGAATTTCGGCCTTCATTTTAATAATCCTTATATCAATTATATCTTATAACTCATCTTCAGATGTGGAATGCAAATGTTTTTGAAATATATGTACAAAAAATCTTATATTTGTTTCATTGAATGTCAATATTGGCAACAAAAAGGCTTCAGCTTTACTAGAAACCTGAGATTTTATTTTTGATAATTCATCCCTGCTATGCTCTAGACAAATTATAATATAATATGATTTGAATGCCATGTAAGGCTCGGAGTCCCATTTATCCAAATTTGAAAATGCTGTGTGTTCTAGACCTAAAGTAAGTGGCCAGCAGACACATTCTGTAAATGACTTGGCATTTTAAGGCTACATAATGAAATACATCAGTATAGTGTATATAATATGTATTTCTCCTTCAAGGCCTGAATCCATAATTTTTGAATCACTGGGAGTGGATGGCTATGTGACTTCACAAAAGAAAATGTGTCCCTGAAATACCAGCTTACTCTCAGGTATTATGTTCATGGGATTTGGATCATCCAGTGGGCTCCCAGTCCTAGAATTCCGTATCAGTGACATGCTACATAATGTTGCTGCCAAGAGGCATACAAGTTCACTGGGTGGACATGTTTGTAGCCATGTTATATGGCATGCACTGTTCTTGATTAAGATGCTTGGTTCTCATGTGCTAGGGAAGCTCCAATCATTACAGATCAAGTAGCCTGAAGGATCAGAAGGCCCGTCATTCTACACTTTACCTCTAAGTGTATCGTTAAAACAGTTAGATAAAACCACATTAAAAGCTACATTTTTTTCCATGGGATATTTTCCTGTGAGTAATTCTGGTTTTCAAACTTCCAAGTCTTTCAGTGATAATGTATAGGCCTTGATGATCAGAAAGATAATGACACCACAGGACTATTAAGCTTTAGTTTTAGCTAAGATTTTTAAACAGAACCTAGAGTACATCTGGAAAATATAATAACTCAAAAATTGTCTAAAAAAGCAAAAATCATAGAGGCAGAGAGGGAGGAGAGGTTTGTAGGAGCTTGAGAGTGTGGGAAATTTAGAGTTACTCCTTATTTGGCATGAGGTTTCAGTGAGGCAAAATGAGCAACTCCAAAGGTATGTGTATACCACTGAGCCTGTAGTCCTATACATGTGAAATTTTGTTGAAAGAATAGAAATTGTGTTACACCCACATTTACATGTACACACATAAGACCCTCCAAAATTTGTGGATATTTCCTATACAACGTCTTGAGGCATTCCCTGAACCTAAGCAAAAACCTTTGGTTAGAGGCTGTGGATAGTTTATCCTCTTGAATCAAGAGTTGTGGCTTTCTAGTCTAATGTAGATTTCTGGACAAATGAAGAAATTTTTGTGAAAGGATCCACATATACAGTGAGCTATGTGAAAATGATTGGATTTGGGTAGAGAAACGCCATGTTCTGTGCAGTGCGGAAAGTGAAAAGAAAGAAGTACGCTAGATGCCCTGCACAGAACCACTATTTAGAAATGCCACAAACAGGAAGAATCTTCTCTTCCCAGCACTGACAGTCTCCATCCTCGGCAATGAGAACACAAGTGGGTAGGACTTAGCAGCAAACTCTCAGGAAAGATCTTCTGAAATCCAGTGCTATCCTGGTACTGCAGAAAAGGAAAGGACCAATTTCAAGTATAAGAAATGTGGCTTCCTTCTAGAAACAGCTAAGAAAATTCTGCCAATACTACAGCTGCGTCCATTAGATAATTATTCAATTTCCCTCATGCACAGCAACTTACAAGCAATGGCAGAGGCTTCTCTCTCTTAACACTGCTTAGGGCCCAGCACTCATATTCACTCATGTTCCAGAATCATTCATTAAAGGGACTTTTGATGAGGTCATGACAAACATAAGAATATATATATACACACACATATATACATATATAAATACATACACACATATATACATATATACATACACACACATATATATGTATTATATATATATATATATATATATATATATATATATATAATCTCCCAGGTGTGTTAAATATTGCTGTGTATCTTTTGTGTGTGTGTGTGTGTGTGTGTGTGTGTGTGTGTGTGTGTGTATCTTTTAACAGTTTAAAAGTGCCAAAAATTTTGGCATCTTTTATTCATTTACATCACAATTCCTCTATACCATCATAATTACTGACTTCCATGATGGACACTTTAACTAAAATCATTTGAGATTTCCCAAAGGAAAATACAAGCACCATGCAAATAATAACTTATTTGCAATCTATTTATCTATTTATTTATCTCCCACCCATGGATAAGTTAATTGCAATAATTTGGGTTTCCCAAAGGTAGTGTCATACAAGTACCATACAAGCCGGGCTCTGTGGCACACACCTGTAATCCCAGCACTCAGGAGGCAGAGGCAGGCAGACCTTTGTGAATTCCAGGCCAGCTTGGTCTACAAAGTGAGTCGAGGATAGCTGAGGCTACACTGAGAAACACTGTTTTGAAAAAAAGACAAAACCAAAAAACAAAATGAAACAAAAACCTCAAGCACTGTACAAAGAACAGCCTATTTGCAACTTTAAGAAGATGTGAACTATGAGAGAAAAGGCATTCTCTGTCCATCTGCCTCCCACCCATGGATTACATCCTTTGAACAGGAACAGTCTGTCTTCAAGATTGCATCAACTAACACTTGGATTAGGTTACTAGTACACACTCTTGCCAGCTTTTGTTAGTTCAAAAAGCCTCTTCATGACTTTGTTTAGCAGTCACAATAAGATTATTTTTCCTAGAATTAGACCCGTTAATGAGCATTAAAATTTTCATCTAAGGCTCCATTTTTATGGACGTGCCAATGAGTTGGTAGGATTGAGACTTTAAGTGAGACACACTAATAAATACTTCCTCTCTGTGGTAAGGAGGATTTAGAACCAATTACCTTAAGGTACTTTTAACCAGAGATTCATTAATAAAAATTACAATGAACTGTTTATGCATTTTATGGGTACGTAACCACCAAGCTTGCAACATACTTGTTGAAGGCTTCACTCTGTTTATTGGTTTAGATCCTAGAATCAGAGCATTTTTCATAGTCATACCGTATATTCTTCTGTATTATTAACTCTTCCTCTCATTAAGGCAAGAAATTAGGCAGACATTTTCTAAAAGAGTTTCATTAAAAAATTGGAATGAAAATGATTTCTCTTAATCAGTCATGAAAAAATTGACCAGCATTCTTTTTTTTTTATATAATTATAATTTCTTTGATTTCACTAGGTCATTAGCATATCTATTTCTCCCTCCTCCAAACACTCCTATATATGTGTTCTTTCTGTCTTTCAAATTCATGGCTTCTTTCTTCATTAAGTAATGTTATATACATACATATGTATTCCTATATGTATACATATATATATTATTTTTCTCTATTTATTTATATCATCAATTTATAGCCTAATACCAATCCATTCTCCTTCTCCAAGAGGTCCTCCCTTTCTTTTCCTACCCCTTCAACTTATTCTCAGAAAAAAGGGGGTCCATCAGGGGTACCAACTCACCCTGGCACATCAAGTCACAGTAGAACAAAGTGCATCCTCTCCCACTGAGGCCAGACAAGGCAGCCCAGCTAGGGAAAAGGGATCCAAAGGTAGGGAACAGCGTCAGAGACAGCCCCTACTCCCATGATTAGAAACCCATAGGATGACCTCGCTACATATCTGATATATCTATGTAGGGGGTCTAGTTCTGGTCCATGCAAGCTCATTATTTGGTGCTTCAGTCTCTGTGAGTTCCCATTGGCCCAAGTTAGTTTATCCTGTAGGTCTTCTTGTGGTGTCCTTAAGCCCTCTGGATTCCTCCATCTTTCCTCCTACTCTTCCACAAAATACCAAGAGCTCAGCCTACTGTTTCGCTGTGGGTCTCTGCATCTGTTTCCATCAGGTGCTGGTTGAAGCCTCTCAGAAGACAGTTGTGCCAGGCTCTTGTCTGTAAGAATAGAAGAGTGCCATTGATAGTGTCAGAGATTGGCTCTCTCCCATGGGATGGCCATATATATTCTTAAATACAACCTGCTCAGCCTGGATGTATTTTTTAGGGCTAAGTCTCGTCATCATAACTGCTTAAACTTGGGCTGAACAAGGGCAACAACAATAGGCATGCTAAAGTAGCTGGGAAAGACAATGAGGTTACATCCTACACGAAGAACTACAGGTAACTAGGGACAACTAGGAAATGCCAAGGGTGGGAGAAACAGTCTTCCCAGGCAAGAAAGAGCATACTAAATGGTAGTAGAACATCACTACTAATCACTAGAGTGCCCAACTTTGTATTAATCACACTTTTACTTTCTGTGACAATTCTAGGAAGTAAGAAAACAACATAATGAGCTACACATTGTAGCAAATAAATGTCAGAGTAAGCCATTCATATCTTACCCTCTTTCTGTCATAGATATAGATTTTGTTTTGCTATTTAAAAATACCATTTATCATCCATTGAGGGATACTCTACCTTAATGGGTCTTCAGTGCTGGCCTGCCTTTATATGTGGAGTTTATACTGCTCAATATATTTGGCACAAACTTTTTTAGAGATTAGGTGAGGCCTTAAATTTATAACATAAATAATCTACATTTCCTACATTTCCAAACACTATGTTATATTTTGTTTATACTCCTTTATACTACTTTTTATTTATCTTTGAGTTAATATTCATTAGAATAACTAATCATTATATGATTGCATACAATATATATTTATGACCAACATACCGACACAATACAATAACTGGCCAAGTCTAACCAATATGATCAGTGCTTTCATTGTGAAAAAGAATTTTTATGTCTATAACTATACAGAACAATCTGTTAGGCAAAGTTCCTGAAGTCTGATGTGTTTCCCAGACAGAAACAAATATAAACAAAAGTAAAAGAATTGAACATTTTCTGTGATTTATCAACATAAACTCAAGACTATAGTTCAAAATTTCTTGTAGATTTAATATAACCAGCTTTCTCAGCTTTAGAATAGAACTATATTTATTGCTCCATCTGTAAATCTATGCTTTCTTCCCCAAAATAGTATTAGATAAGAGCTCTCCACAAATGGGAATGGAAGCTTCAAAGCCACATTAGTTGACTGTGCTGCATTTCTGTTCCTATCACTAACACTACTACATCTGGGATTGAAGATTTGTATCAAACATAGATGATGCCTATACTTTTGACAATGTGAATTATGAGTAAAATATTTTTTGGTGGGTTGTGCAAAAAGCATTTGTGCTATTTTGTATGAGCGAGGACTTTTTAAACTTTTCTTGCACATCTAATGTCGATTCAATTTCGACTTAGGGTAGCTGAGACTCATAGAAAGATATCTCTTCAAGTAGGAAACATGATTCTTCCTAAGACCTTCAAGGAAGAAAAATACAGATGTGCCCTAATCCGATTGAGATTCTCATTTTCAAATTGTGTCAGGGAAGTGTGTGTTTCTTACCAAAAAGAATACATTTTGAGAGATCCAAGATGGCGGCAAGCAGTGTGGACCGTGTTTGGAAGCTCCAGTGAACAATTCAGGGAATTGCACAGATTTCTGAGCCAGGAACACCAAGGTACCAACACCACGGCAGCAGGAGTGCTCCACAGTTCGGAAGGACCAGGGTGCAGAGGACCTGCATGCCCCTACACATGGGAGGAGTGCGGATTTTCTCGGATCAGAGCAGCGGCGTCACAAGCGGCATCAGCGGCACCAGCGGCAGCGACTGAGGTTTGCAGCTCAGAGCCTTCCAGTGGAGGCGGTTAGTGTGGTGGCCGGTGGGAGTTGCTGCGGGAGAGGGAACACTGGACAGGATTTGAGTCGCGTGGTGCTTTGTGACCCAAGCTGGACTCGGCGGACAGTTCAGCCCCAGAGTCCCAGGTACAGCTCAGTGTGCAGTGCTGTGGAGACGCTGACTCAGCGCAGCAGGCAATTCTGCTCAAGGCAACAGCTAAGTGCAGGCACGGCGCCCCTGCTGTGACGCAGGCTGGGCGGAGCGCTCAGGTCCACCGAAGGCGCCATCTCAGCACAGCCGCAGTTACCTGCTGTGACACAGGCTGGGCAGAGCGCTCAGGTTCACCAGGGCCGCCGGCTCGGCGCAGCCGCAGTTCACCTGCTGTGACACTGGCTGGGCGGAGCACTCGGGTCCACAGAAGGCATCAGATCAGCGCAGCTGCAGTTCACCTACTGTGGCGCAGGCTGGGCGGAGCGCTCAGGCCCACCGAGGGCTCCATCTCAGTGCAGCTGCAGTTCACCTGCTGTGACGCCGGCTGGGCGGAGAGCTCAGTCCCACCGGAGGCGCTAGCGCACATCAACGAGCAGTTCTGCTCAAGACACTAGCTCTCCTCAGAGGGCAGTTTTGGGGCGCTGACGCAGGCTGAGGTCAGCACGCAGATTCAGCCCAGAGGCCCTAGCTGGACTTGCCGGGCAGATTAGGCCCAGAGATTCTTCCTGAGCTGTGCACACAGGCTTGGTGGCCCCAAGATTCTGGCTGGACTATCCACGCAGTATAGTCCCGGGCTGAATTCAGCGTGTAGTGTGGGTCCATAGTCCCTGGCTGAGCTCGGTGCACAATTCCGCCCCGGAGACTCAGGTGGAGCTCGGTGTGCAGTTTAGGGCCAGAGTCCCTAATCGTACTTGGCAGACAGATTGGGCCCAGAGACTCTAGTAGAGCTTTTGGCACAGTCCCAGCTCTAAGACTATGGCTGGACACAGTGTGCAGGTAGAATCCAGAATTCCTGGCTGAGCTGCGCGGATGTTTCAGGCATGAGTCAATAACTGACCACAGCACGCAGTTTGGCCAAACGCTTCTAGCTGAGCTTGGTGCGCAGTCCCAGCCCGAAAATTCTGACTGGACCCTGTGTGCATTTTGAGCCCACAATTCTTAGCTGAGCTCGGCAGACGGTTCAGGCCCTGAGATTCTAGCTGAGCTTGGAGGGTAGTTCGGGCCCACTGTCCCTGGCTGGACTTGGCAGGGAACCCAGGAGGCTGTGGATACCTTGGCCTGACCCAACGCTCATCCAGAGACCCAGAACGATTGCAGGACCCACAGCATAGGGGAGCTGAGAATCACTGGCTGTGAGAGCCCAAAACGCCAGGGCTAACCTCCTGCCATCCACAACAGTGAAACATCAGAGCTTCCAACCTACAGAAATTGTGAGAAAACAAGTGAATCTATCATCAGACTCCCTCCATCCAACTCGGGAAGCTACCCAACCAAAACAAAGCCGGCAAGATGTCTAAAGGACAGCGTAAAAGCATACGCAAAAGACCCCAAAACAACATGGCATCTCCAGTTTCCAGCTATCCCAAAGAAAACAACCTAGAGAGCTCAAATACAATGGAAATACAAGAAAATGACTTCAAATTCCTAATAAGGAGCATATTAATGGAGAAAACAAATAAAATTCAGAATCAAATACAGGAAGATGCAGCCAAACAGGTGAGAGACATAAAAGAAGCACATAGAGTAGAACTGGAAAAATTTCAGGAAAATGCAAATAACCAGATGGAAGAAATAAATAAAACGGTTCAAGCTCTGAAGACCTATAAAGAGGCAATGGAAGAAACTCAGGAATATACAAACAATCAGATGAAAGAAATAAAAAAATCAGTTCAAGATCTGAAGACGAAAATGGATTCAATGATAAACACACAGACAGAAGAAAAACGAGAACGTGAGACCTCAGAGAAGAAGGCGAGCAACACAGAGATGAGCTTTTCTAACAGAATCCAAGAGACAGAAGAAAGAATCTCAGGTCTAGAAGATACAATCACAGATCTTGAAGCAACCATTAAAGAAAATGCCAAATCTGGAAAACTCCTGACACAAAACATCCAAGAAATTCAGGACACCATGAAAAGAAGAAATCTGAGGATAATAGGCATTGAAGAAAGAGAAGATATAAGACTCCAAGGCCCAGAAAATATTCTCAACAAAATCATAGAAGAAAATTTCCCCAACCTAAAGAAAGAGATACCTATAAACAGACAAGAGGCCTACAGAACACCAAATAGAATTGACCAGAAAAGGAAAACTGCCTGTCACATAATAATCAAAACACAAAACATACAGAACAAAGAAAAAATATTAAAAGCTGCAAGGGAAAAGGGCCAAATAACATTCAATGGCAAACCTATCAGAATTACACCAGACTTCTCAGCAGAGACCATAAAAGCCAGAAGAACCTGGACAGAGATCCTGCAAACCCTGAGAGACTACAGATGCCAGGCCAGACTACTTTATCCAGCAAAACTATCAATAACCATTGATGGAGAAAACAAAATATTCCATGACAAAAACAAATTCAAACAGTACCTATCCACAAACCCAGTTTTACAGAAGGTACTAGAAGGAAAACTCCATCCCAAAGGGTCAAGCTACAACGAAAACTACTCAGGAATTAGGTAACTATACCATGGCAAAAACACAACTACACAAACACTCGATTGGACACAACATCAAAATTAAGACTCTTAACAGTCACTGGTCATTAATATATCTCAACATCAATGGTCTTAATTCTCCAATAAAAAGACATAGACTAACTGAATGGGTGCATAAACAAGATCCAACATTCTTCTGCATTCAAGAAACACATCTCACCTATAACGATAGGCATTACCTCAGGGTAAAAGGTTGGAAAAAAATATTCCAAGCAAATGGTCACAAGAAGCAAGCAGGCATAGCCATTTTAATATCAAACAAGATAGACTTTCAACCAAAATTAATCAAAAGGGATGCAGAAGGACACTTCATACTCATCAAAGGTAAAGCCAACCAAGATGACATCACAATTCTGAACATCTATGCTCCCAATAAAAAGGCACGCACATTTGTAAAAGATCTGCTAAAAAAACTTAAACCACACATCGATCACCACACAATAATAGTGGGAGACTTCAACACCCCACTCTCACTGAAGGATAAGTCATTGAAACAGAAAGCAAGCCGAGAAATAACATCATTAACCAATGCCATGGGTCAAATGGATCTAACAGATATCTATAGAACCTTTCACCCAAACAAGAAAGAATATACCTTCTTCTCTGAACGCCATGGAACCCTCTCCAAAATTGATCACATCGTAGGTCACAAAGTAGGCCTCAACAGATACAAGAGTATTGAAATAATACCTTGTATCTTATCAGATCACCATGCTCTTAGGCTGCAATTCAACAACAGTAACAACAATAAGCCTGCACGTATGTGGAAACTAAACAACTCTCTGCTAAATGACACATGGGTCAGGGAAGAAATAAAGAAAGAAATCAAGGAGTTTCTGAAATTCAGTGAAAACGAGGGAACAACATACCCAAATTTGTGGGATACATTGAAAGCAGGGTTAAGAGGAAAATTCATAGCACTAAGTGCCTTTAAAAAGAAATTGGAAACATCACACATAAGCAACTTAACAAAACAGCTGGAAGCCCTAGAAAAAAAAGAAGCAGAAACACTCAAAAGGAGTAGACGTCTGGAAATAATCAAACTCAGGGCTGAAATTAACAAATTAGAAACTAAGAAAACAGTCCAAAGAATCAACAAAACCAAGAGCTGGTTCTTGGAGAAAATCAACAAGATAGACAGACCATTAGCCAAACTAACTAAAAGGCAGAGAGAGAGTATTGAAATCAACAAAATCAGAAATGAAAAGGGAGACATAACAACAGACACTGAAGAAATACAAAGAATCATAAGATCCTACTTTGAAGGCATATATGCCACAAAATTTGAAAATCTAAGGGAAATAGATGATTTTCTTGATCAATTTCACTTGCCAAAGTTGAGTGAAGAACAGATAAACAAGCTAAATAGTCCCATTTCCCCTACAGAAATAGAAGCAACCATTGATAGTCTCCCAACCAAAAAAAAAGCCCAGGGCCAGATGGTTTCAGTGCAGAATTCTACCAGATGTTCAAGGGCGAGCTAATACCGATACTCTTCAAGCTACTCCAAAAGATAGAAATGGATGGAACATTACCAAATTCATTCTATGAGGCCATAGTCACGTTGATACCTAAACCTGACAAAGACTCAACAAAGAAAGAGAATTTCAGACCAATTTCTTTTATGAACATCGATGCAAAAATACTAAATAAAATTCTTGCAAAACGAATACAAGAACACATAAAGGATATCATTCACCATGACCAAGTAGACTTCATTCCAGGCATGCAGGGATGGTTTAATATACGGAAATCCATCAATGTAATCCACCATATAAACAAACTGAAAATAAAAACCACATGATCATCTCTTTAGATGCAGAGAAAGCATTTGATAAAATCCAACACCCATTCATGTTTAAAGTTTTAGAGAGACCGGGGATACAAGTCACTTTCCTCAATATAATAAAGGCTATATACAGCAAGCCAACAGCCAAAATTAAAGTAAATGGGGAGATACTCAAGGAAATTCCTCTAAAATCGGAAACAAGCAAGGCTGCCCACTCTCTCCATATCTCTTCAATATAGTACTCAAAGTTCTAGCCAGAGCAATAAGACAAAAAAAGGAGATCAAGGGTATCCAAATGGGAAAGGAGGAAGTCAAACTATCCCTATTTGCAGATGATATGATAGTGTACATAAGTGACCCTCAAAATTCCACCAGAGAACTCCTACAGCTGATAAACACTTTCAGCAACTTGGCTGGATACAAAATTAACTCAAAAAAGTCTGTAGCCTTCCTATACACAAATGACAAGCTTGCAGAGGAAGAAATTAGGAAAGCCATACCCTTCACATTAGCCACAAGCAATATAAAATATCTAGGAATTACTTTAACTAAGCAAGTGAAGGACTTGTTTGAAAAAAAATTCAAAACTCTGAAGAAGGAGATTGAAGATGACATGAGAAGATGGGAAGATCTTCCTTGCTCATGGATAGGGAGAATTAACATAGTAAAAATGGCTATCCTACCAAAAGCAATTTACAGATTCAATGTAATCCCTATCAAAATACCTACACAATTTTTTAAAGACATTGAAAGTTCAATCCTGAACTTCATATGGAAAAACAAAAAACCCAGAATAGCAAAAACGATCTTGTACAATAAAAGGTGCTGTGGAGGAATCTCCATACCTGATCTCAAATTGTACTATAAAGCAATTGTAATTAAAACAGCATGGTAGTGACACAGCAACAGGCTGTTTGATCAGTGGAATCGAATTGAAGACCCACATATGAATCCACACACATATGGTCACTTGATTTTTGATAAAGAAGCCAAATCCATTCAATGGAAAAAGGATAGCATCTTCAACAAATGGTGTTGGTCTAACTGGATGTCTATGTGTAAAAAAATGCAACTGGACCCATATTTGTCACCTTGCACAAAACTCAAATCCAAGTGGATTAAAGACCTCAACATAAAACCAGAGACACTAAGTCAGTTAGAAGAAAAAGTGGGGAAGAGCCTGGAACATATTGGCACAGGAGACAACTTCCTGAACAGAACACCAATAGCCCAGGCCTTAATGTCAACAATTAATAAATGGGACCTCATGAGGCTGAGAAGCTTCTGTAAGGCTAGAAACACTATCAAGAAAACAAACTGACAGCCTACAGACTGGGAAAAGATCTTCACCAACCCTACATCTGACAAAGGTCTAATATCCAAAATATATAAAGAACTCAAGAAATTAAACACCACCAAACCAAATAACCCAATTGAGAAATGGGGCTTGGAACTAAACAGAGAATACTCAACAGAAGAATATCAAATGGCTGAGAAACATTTAAAGAAATGCTCAACCTCCTTAGTCATCAGGGAAATGCAAATCAAAACAACTCTGAGATTCCATTTTACACCCATCAGAACGGCTAAGATCAAAAATTCAAGTGACACCACATGCTGGCGAGGATGTGGGGAGAGAGGAACACTCCTTCATTGCTGGTGGGAATGCAAACTAGTACAACCACTTTGGAAATCTATCTGGTACTATCTCAGAAAACTGGGAATAGGGCTTCCTCAAGACCCAGCTATTCCACTCCTTGGAATATACCCAGAAGATTCACCAGCACACAACAAAAAAAATTTGCTCAACCATGTTCGTAGCAGCCTTATTCATAATAGCCAGATTATGGAAACAGCCTAAATGTCCCTCAGTAGAAGAATGGATAAAGAAACTGTGGTATATATACACTATGGAATACTACGCAGCTATTAAAACAGGGAATTCCCGAAATTTGTGGATAAATGGATTGAGCTAGAAATGATCATAATGAGTGAGTTAACCCAGAAGCAGAAAGACTCAAATGGTATATACTCACTTATATCTGCATACTAGCCCAATGGGTATGTCCCACGAAAGCATTCTCTTACCAGGAAACTGGGACCGAGGGGAGGACATCCTATTGGGACTCTAGATTAGAGAACCCTGTGAGAATAGCAATGTAGAAGGATCCAGTGGGTCCTAGAAACCTACAAGTAGAACATTATGATAGGCAGATTTGGGTCAAGCGGTCCCACTCAAACTACGGCACTAGCCAAGGACAATACAGGCGGTAAAATTTAAACCCCTACCCGGATCTAGCCCATAGACAGGACAGTCTCCCCACTTGAGTGGAGAGAGGGATATGACTTTCTCATGTACTCTGGTGCCCCACATTTGACTATGTCCCCTGGAGGGGAGACCTAGTGGCACTCAGAAGAAGGACAGCAGGTCACCGAGAAGAGACTTGATACCCTATGAGCATATACAGGGGGAGGTAATCCACCTCAGGAACAGTCATAGGGGAAGGGAATAAGGGGAAAATGGGAGGGAGGGGAGAATGGGAGGATAGAAGGGATGGGATAATCATAGAGATGTAACAAGAATAAATTAATTTAAAAAAATTTAAAAAAAGAATACATTTTGATAGGGTGATTATGCAAAACTTATTACAACGCTTTTCTAAAAGTGCTCATTTGCCAAGAGAAGTGTCAGAAGAGTCAATATCACAAAAGAGAGAAAGGTCATTTGTGTTTTATACCAGATGCCACATGTAAAAAGATGCTGTACTTAGAAGGTCCAGTGCATACAACACATGATCTCAGGGCTGGCCTTAAGAAAGGATGGCAGTGTTTCTTTGAATGAGACATGTCCAGTACAAGACAGGGTCCTCGCACACTTGTTCCCCAGTTGGCAATGCTGTTTAGGGGAAGTTTAGGGGATGCAGCCTTGCAGATCACTAGTGAATTGCTTTCAGCGTTTAAAGGCTTATGCCACTTTCAGTTTTCTCTCCACTTTGTGAGCTCTTGGCTTCCTGCTTCTTTAGCCATATCTTTCTCATGCTGCCATGCCTCCCTAGCATGAGAGACCCTTCTCCTTCTGGTACTGTATGCCCAAATAAATTTCTTCTTCTGTGTGTTTCCTTGGTCATGGTGTTTTATCAAAGCAACAGAAGTCTTCTGAAACCATAACAACATTTTAATATCTCCCAGTGAATTAGATATTTAAAATAAGAATAAGATTATACAACTATTGCATTACAGTATTGGTAAATGCCTGTATGTCCCATATTTAGGGAATAGATTGGAATATAATCCCAAATCTAAAAACTGTGGGAGTAACACATTTTAGTACATAAAGCTAAAATATTCCCTTCTATTGGTTTAAAGATGAATGACAAGTTCAGAAAAAATATTTTTATTAGTGAAATGTGATATAAAAGGTGAGGAAAGAATATTTGGGTTAGAAATGTCTAAATGAAGGTAAGGAGGAGAAATACAGAGGAGGATAGAAAGGAAATGGATTGAAGTGCCCTATGTGGGTGGATAGTGGCCTTGACAGAACAAGAAACAAACAAATAAGTAAAAACAAAACAAAACAAAACAAAACAGTGTCAGGTACAGGATCCCTCCTGACTTTTTGGACAGGGAGGCTTCAGAGTTCTTCACTATAATAAAGGCTATTGTCATTGCTCTTGGTTGTCTACCAGAACTTGACGGTAAGACCCACTGCTACAAGGACCACAGACTCTGGGTACATAGCACAAAGGAATCAAGTGCAGCTAAGCTAGAACGAACCAGAAACTTCTTCAACTGATGCCCTGTGGGAAGAGACTCAGCATGGAATTCACAAAGGTTGGAGGAATTTTCTCTGAGTGTAGTTTGTGTTGGGCAGTTTTGACATTTGGAGTCATGTACCTATTCTGTAGACTTAGAAAAGTAAAGACACAAAGAAGAGGTGACTCACTTAAGTTCACCAAAATAGTTACACTTAATGGAGGTGGAATGGGTGTACTGCAGCATGAACAGTGAAAGCTCAGAGAAAGGGACGAAAAGGAAGAACAAAAAGACTACAGGCAAACATGCATGCTACCTTGATACCTTAACCAAACAGGAAGACATTTCAAGTCCTTCTTTGTATGAGTCACTAACCTGGAATTGAAGCAGCATTTATGCTCTTAAGCCAACCAGAACGTTTAACCCAAACCCAATAAGCAAACAGCAGGAAAGCCAAATTATGAGAATTTTTAAAAATTTATTTATTTTTTTATTAATTTATTCTTGTTACATCTCAATGGTTATCCCATCCCTTGTATCTTCCCATTCTTCCCTCCCTCCCATTTTCCCCTTATTCCCCTCCCCTATGACTGTTCCTGAGGGGGACTTCCTCCCCCTGTATATGCTCATAGGGTATCAAGTCTCTTCTTGGTAACCTGCTATCCTTCCCATGGTCAAATATGAGGCACCAGAGTATGTGAGAAAGTCATATCCCACTCTCCACTCAACTGTGGAGAATGTTCTGCCCATTGGCTAGATTGGGTAGGGATTTAAAGTTTACTGCCTGTATTGTCCTTGGCTGGTGCCTTAGTTTGAGCGGGACCCCTGGGCCCAAATCTGTCTATCATAATGTTCTACTTGTAGGTTTCTAGGACCCTCTGGATCCTTCTATTTTGCTATTCTCCCATGCTTCTTGGCATAGGAGACAACTTCCTGAACAGAACACAAACAGCCCAGGCCTTAATGTCAACAATTAATAAATGGGACATCATGAGGCTGAAAAGCTTCTGTAAGGCAGGAGACACTGTCAAGAGAACAAAGTGACAGTCTACAGACTGGGAAAAGGTCTTCACCAACCCTACATCTGACAAAGGTATAATATCCAAAATATATAAAGAACTCAAGAAATTAAACACCACCAAACCAAATAACCCAATTGAGAAATGGGGCTTGGAACTAAACAGAGAATTCTCAACAGAGGAATATCAAATGGCTGAGAAACACTTAAAGAAATGCTCAACCTCCTTAGTCATCAGGGAAATGCAAATCAAAACAACTCTGAGATGCCATCTTACACCCATCAGAATGGCTAAGATCAAAAATTCAAGTGACACCACATGCTGGCAAGGATGTGGAGAGAGAGGAACACTCCTTCATTGCTAGTGGGAATGCAAACTAGTACAGCAACTTTGGAAATCTATCTGGTGCTATCTCAGAAAACTGGGAATAGGGCTTCCTCAAGACCCAGCTATTCCACTCCTTGGAATATACCCAGAAGATGCACCAGAACACACCAAGAAAATTTGCTCAACCATGTTCATATCAGCCTATTCATAATAGCCAGATCATGGAAACAGCCTAAGTGTCCCTCAGTAGAAGAATGGATAAAAAAACTGTGGTATATATACACTATGGAATACACTAAACTCAGCTATTAAAAACAAGGAATTCCCGAAATTTGTGGACAAATGGATTGAGCTAGAAATGATCATAATGAGTGAGTTAACCCAGAAGCAGAAAGACTCAAATGGTATATACTCACTTATATCTGCATACTAGCCCAAGGGGCATGTCCCACGAAATTTTTCCCTTACCAGGAAACTGGGACTGAGGGGAGGACATCCTATTGGGACTCTAGATGAGAATTTTTAGTAAAAACAAAACAAAACAAAACAAAACAAAACAAAACAAAACAAAACAA
>OU015747.1:36652751-36680580 GCA_907169655.1 Acomys percivali | reverse complement strand
ACACACACACACACACACACACACACACACACACACACACACACACATCTGTTTTGTGCTTGTCAGGTAATTCTAGGCATGGAACCTGTCCTGGGGTGTGGTTGATAAATTCAGCAACTTTTCATTGGAGAAACTGAGTTTTCTTTTTCCTGTGAGTATCAGATTGCAAATAGCTTCTTGTTTAGGGGTGGCACTTTTGTCCACTTCTCCTTCTTTGTGCTGGAGTTTTGTCTGGTTTGAAATTATTCTAGTCTTGTGCATGCTGCCACAGTTTTTGTGAGCTCATATGTGTTCAGTCTTGCTGTGTCTAGAAGAGACCGAAGTTCGAAGTTTCCTTGGACCCATCGGACATCTTTGGCTCTTACACTCCTTCTATCTTCTTCTCCACCTACCTCCCTGAGCCATGAGATGGAAGAGGTTTAGTCAAGACATATCATCAGATCTGAGTCCTCCAACATCTCTCACTGTCTGCATATTGTTCAGTCATAGGTCTTTGTGTTAATAGTCATCTGCTGCAAGAAACAGCTTCTCCGATGAGAGTTGAATAGTACACTGACCTAATGGCACAGAAATATATAGTTAGGAGTTATTTTATTGTTAGATTCATTTAGCAGAGTAATAGTAGATTTCCCCCTAGGCCCTGTAACCTATGTAGTTTCAGGTTTGTGGCCACTTTAATAGTACCATGCATGGATTGAATCTCATGGAGTGTGCCTTAAACCCAATCAACAAGTGGTTGCTTACTCCTGTAATATTTATGCCACTATTGTACCAGTATGTCTTCCAGGCAGGTTGCTGTTGTAGGTCTTAATGTTTTTTTTTGATAGGTGGTTGATACTGATGATTACTTTTCTCATCTAGTAATGTCCATGGTTTGGCACCATGGCACCTTTGGCACCATGGACACTAATCTGTATGAAGGAAGTTTCTAGTTGGACTGAATTCTCTGCATTCAATGACACAACTATTGTCTTCAGTGATAGGGCCCTGCAACCAGGTTATGAATAATAACGATTTTTCAATAGCCTGTGATTTTTGTGTGTGTGTGTGTCTGTGGGACCACACAGGCCAATTACAATCAAGATGTAACTCATACTCTTTTCTATCCCTGTGCCATAAATTGTCTCCCTGGGGGCATTGCCTCCATTACTGCGTGGTGACTCCATTTGGATATTTTTCCACCTATGTATATAATTTAGAAAGCCCTTTTTTTACAAAAGTAAATTTCTATATGACTTTTCAAAAGGCTGTTGATGTTAATTGTCCCTTCGCATTTTAACTCCTTTTTCCTGGCTTACCATCCACCTCTCAATTTCCCCATTTAATTCTCTTATCCTTGTTCCCCATATATCCCTTCATAACACTATATTCTATTTCTCTGCCCTGGGAAGATCTCTTCTCCTTCCTGGTCCCTTACTGGCTACCAAACTTTTGTAGTTATTATAGCTGAAGTTTGCTTGTCTAAAGCTTTAAAATCAATATCCAGGTAAGAGAAAACACAAGCATGTTTGTCTTTCTAATTCTTGGTTACCTCATTTAGTATAATTGTTTCTAGCCTTATCCATCTACCTGCAAATTCCATAATTCCATTTTTTGTTAACAGTTGAATAACATTTCATTGTATAAATGTTCCACATTTTAATTATCTATTCATCATCTGATGAACATTAGATTATTTCCAATTTCTTGCTATTATGACTAGAACAACAATGAAGATGGATGAGCAAGTATCTCTATATTAAGATGTAGAGTCTTTGGGGTATATGCCCTAGGGTGATCTGGTTCAGGTAATAGAACAATTTCCAGCTTTTGGCAGACCCACCGCACTGATTTCAATACTGTCTGCATCAGTTTACACTCATGTCATCGAAGAATAAGTGACCCCTTTCCCAGCATCCTCTCTGGTATCTACTGCCATTTGTTTTATTAAGCTTGCCCATTCTGACTTGGGTAGAACAGAGCTTCAATGTGGTTTTAATTTGCATTTCCCTGATGGCTAAGGGAATTGAATATTCTTAAGCGGTTCTCAGCCATTTGTGATTCATCTTTTCAGAACTCTTTGTTTAGTTCTGTGCCTCATTTTTATTGGGTTTATGTACTTATTTATGTCTTTTAGTTTCTTTGAGCTCTCTTGGATATTCTGGTATTCACCCAGTCAAACATTTTCCCTTCTCTGTACGCTGCGCCCTTGCTTGGGTGATGGCATTCTTTGATGTACAGCAGCTTTTTAGCTGCATGGGGTCCTTTTTATCAATAGTTGGTCTTCATGCCTGTGCCTCTGGTGTCTGTTCAGAAACTCCATTCCTATACCAGTGAGTCCCAGTCTAGTCCTCAGTTTCTACTTTTTAAAGTTATCTGGTCTTATGTTGATCTGGAGTTTAACTTTTATACAGAATGATAAATATGAATATATTTTCTGTATTATATATGCAGCTATTCATTTTGACAACCACTATTTGTTGAAGATTCTGTATTTTCTCTGGTGTATATTTTTGATATATATATATAGTATATATAAATATATATGGTATATATACAATATATAATTTTGTTCCTAGTTTTGATGTGTGTGTGTGTTTGTGTGTGTGTGTGTGTGTGTGTGTGTGTGTGTGTGTGTGTGTGCACCAGCACATGCACTCATGCTCAGTCTGTATGTTTGTTTTCAAGGCTAACTATTTGGGTTGGATAACCAATTGGTGTGCTCTTCCCTGAGGAAGACAAGTTCTTCTAATTCTACTTCCACCACTCTTCTCATTCTGTGCTCTCTATGGCAACGTTTGCTGAGCCTTAGGTGCACAACGGTTTTGTAGCCTCATGCCAGGCTCCACAATTTTGCATTTTAATATGTTGTGGTTTTCCCCTGTAGTGGTCTATATTGATTGCAAAGAAAAGTTTCCTTGATGAGGATAAGGACTGCACACACCTATGGGTAAAAGGATGAATATTTAGAGTGTATTTAGGGATTATGCTGGCTTAGTAGTGTTGCAGTTGGACATTCTCCCCCGAGATCCATGACTTCACTGGTCCTAGGTACTTGTCTAGCTTTCAGTACCAGGCCTGAACCTTTATGTAAGCTTCCAAAGAAGGGAAGTAACCAACAGTCCTACCCAGTTATGATGCCCATAGCATGACACAGTCCTACCTAGTTATGATGCCCATAGCATGACACAGTCCAACCCAGATATGATGCCCATAGCATGACACAGCACGGCAATAGTCAGCATGACAAGTTAACCCTGGAACCATTTCCTGCCATAAAGGACAATCTTCATGGAAGAGACTTTCGTGTCAGCTTCAGTTTGGGGGCCATTGGGCCTATGTCATAGTATCTTCAGCATTAAGGACTTACATTTTATTACTAGGGGAGCAACAATAGCAATGGCAACAGCCTATAATGTTTTGAGAGTCTCTTGAACAACCCTGACCAACAACTCAAAGCACGTCTTTCTATGCCTAATGCTGGGGGTTTTGTTAGATAGCCTAGGGTTCTTGTAGAAAATATTGTTAGCTCAAGTGTGAGATTTTTAAATTTAAATTATATGTGGATATTTACAAATCAACTTCTCTATATTATAGTTTTTTAAGGTAGAATATTTCCTTATGATTTTTCCAGACACTATAAACATTTTTAGCTATATGTCTGTATGTATATACATATGTGTATAGTAGGTGTTGTTTGTATCAGAATATTAATCCTTCTATAATCAACAATAATGTTTGATAACAAGAAGCATCATCAGAAGAGTGACTTCTTTAAAAGGGGGAGTTCACATAAGGAAGGATATGGTCTCAAAGGCAGTTGTAGCATGTCTCTATGGATACACAGGGGGAAATGTGCAGCTGTTTCAGTGCAACTAGACTTGGAGACCCCACATTTTCAGAAGAACTTGTGTTCACTTTGTAAGTTTTGTGTAAGTCACTTAAATCTTGCCATATATCAAGTTATTTGGAATATGGCCAAGCTGTACAATCTGTGGCCAAGAGAGCAAGAGGTCACAGTGCCCAATTGCAACTCAGAGCGCTGTGGGAGGTGGGAGGGCACTGTGGCTCTCCCTCTGCTATCCAGGCCTTTGATGAGTAATGTCTATTGATGTTATTAAATTCTTCTTTGAACTAGTTTCACAATGTAAACTAGTCTGGAGTTAGAATTTTTTAACTGTTTGAGTGACAGTCAAAATAACTCTCATGTGGCTATTCCTTAATAGCTATGTATTGAGATGCAAGAGTAAAACCTACGAATTTTCTAAAGGTGATTGTCAATCAAGAGAATTTGGGAATGTGCTCACATCCTCTTGGCTCCTGTTACCCCTGGCTAAGCATGATTGAGCTTTGCATGCCGGGCTGATGTTTTCCTCACCCTCCATTTTCAGCTATTAATCTCATTATGCATTTTAGTCCTGACACTAAATGACTCAAAATTTAACAAAAACATTACCCAGACTCTTGAAACACAGGGTCTTTGTTTTTTTGTGTAAAACCACATAGATTTGACATAGTACCATAACCTCCTGTGGAATGGCTGTAGGGCTATGATGCTCTTATAGAACTGTAGATCTAAAGATATGAGACAGAATTATGACCCCTTAGTGGTCCCCCTGCTCTCGCCATGGCACTTCAGCAGCATCTCCATCTGTACCTACAAATGTGCATCCCAGAGAGGAGAAGCTCACTTGCTTTAATAGCTGCTTTCCCATTAGCCCATGCGGACCCCAGTTTGGAGACAATGCTTCTGTTGTCAACCTTTCCCCCCACCTTCCACTTCTGTATCATGAAAGCTTAGTTATTTCCAGGGGCCTGCTTTACCTTGCTCAACAAAATTTACTGAGATGATAAACTATTGAGGCTAGTAAGGGTTATTGTGGTATACATACCTTAATTCTAGCACTCGATGGACAGAGGCAAGAAGATCTCTGTGAGTTTGAGGCCAATCTAGTCTTCAGAGTGAGTTCCAAGACAGCCAAGGCTACAGTGTGACCCTGTCTCAAAATGATAAATAACAACAACAAAACAAAGATACTTAAAGTAAACCACTAATGTAGTGTAGTTTCATTAATGGCAAAAAATAAATGAAACAAGATATGGGAACTAAGGCTCTCTATTCATTTGTTCATCTGTTTATTCACTTATTCCACAAGTATGTATTGACTATCTCTTACAGCGACTAAGACGGAGTCATTCCTCTCCCCATGTCTTATATTTCAAGGAGGAGTGATATGCAGAAAACATACGTATGAATGTAATAACACACAATTCCATAAAGACAACGGAAGAGTGTAGCCATTAAAAGACAGGGCTTGACTTACGTGTTGACTGATAAGGCAGTCCTACCTGAGGGTGGGGGCTTACTTCAGCGACAGGGAGCTTGTAACATGAAGGTCAGGTCTCAGGAAGTCATTCAGGCCATGAGAGAATACGGTCTGCAAGCAAGTGTGGCGGATGCGCCACAACATGAGCTCTCTTGAGGTGCCTGGCGTGGTGTGTCTATTTGTCAAGACCCTTGGCAGTGAGCCTTTGGCACATATGTGTTTGTAAGAGGACACAGGAACCTATTGAATTCTACCTCTGATGTTAGGGTGGCAGTGCTGCCTGAGCCAGGAACCTGCACTTGGATTTCTCATGCAGGAGCTGGTCATCATAAAGCTTACATCCTAACAGGCTCTGCAAGACACAATCTACGTGTTAGAAACGAATGGCTCATTCAGCTATCAGAGCAAGTGACCAATAAATTGTGGGAAGAAAGGGACCCCATGTCCTGTAGCAGTTTCATCACATCCTTTATAGTCTATCCTGTCTCATTCGTTCTCCAACTCTCTGCCCTCTAATAATGTGCCTTTTGTCAGCTCCATTCACCTGGAAAAAATGCAAGGCGAGTGTGGAGAAGACATTAGAGCTTAGCCAGGATAGATGATCAATATCCACCTTCCATGACCTGTCCAGTCTTGACTCATGACCAGAAGTGCAACGTCAAGTCCGATATCACTGTGCAAGCTTCTCAGAAGAGGAACCTGCCTTACTAGGCATTTGCTTTCAATCCTCATGAATCTCATGATCGCCACTCCAACCCTTTGAGTGATCTATGGTCACAGTTGCTCAATTATTATGTTTAAAACAAACAATGGCAATAGTTCCTAACATTATGATCCTTCCTTGTGAGGTCTGGCTCTGTTTGTTGGCGCAAACAGCGGTTGCAAGGTCTGTTGCGTTTGCTTTCTGATTTCACCATCAAGAGCAGGTGATGAAAGTGTCTTCAAGGCTCATTTGATGTTAAGAATGGGTCATAGATATTTAGATGCTGGAAAATGAGAAAGAAATTGTAGACTAGGTTTAAGACCCAGTATGGGGATGTCCTCATATCTGTCCTAATCTCCTGGTAAGTGAAGACATTCATGGGACATGCTTTTTGGGCTAGTGTCCAATTATAAATGAATATATACCATGTGAGTCTTTCTGTTTCTGGGTTAACTCACTCAGTATAGAAGGATCCAGAGGATCTTAGAAACCTACAAGAAGAACATCATAATGGGTAGATGAGGACCCAGGGGTGTCTGCTCAAACTATTGTACTAACCAAGGACAATACAAGTAGTAAACACCGAACCCCTACTCTGATCTAGCCAGTGGACAGGACATCTTCCACAGTTATGTGGAGATCAGGGACTGACTCTGACATGAGCTCTTGTGCCCCATATTTGACGACCTCCCCTTGGTGGGGAGCTTGGTGACACTCAAAGAAAGAATAGGCAAACTACCAAGATAAGACTTGTTAGCCTGTGACCATAAAGTGGGGCAGGAGATCCCCCTCAGCCATGGACCTAAGGGAGGGTAATAGGGTGGGGGTGGGAGGGTAGGAGGAATGATAGGCTATGAGTGATGAAAGAAAAATTGAGTTGTAATCGGAATAAAAAAAAAAAAAAGACCCAGTGTGGGAAAAATATACTCAGACACTTATTCAGATCTCACTATCCATCTCTTCCAGAGTTCATGTGAAGAAACAGAAAAGATTTAATTAGGGTATATATATATATAGTTACTTATAAGAATATTTTGGAACAACTGCTATTGATAAGACAAAAAGTGAAAATAAAATATGTAATAAAAGGATATTAATAAATATCATTACATTCACATAAAAGAAAACAATGTAACAATTATAATTTACTATGCAAACATACTCATAATGTATTTTTAAAGAACAAGAATTTTTATGCAACAGCAAATGAATCCCTTTGAAACCATGATCTTAAATAACTGTTTCTTCCTTCAGGTTGTTTATGTCAGATATTATGTTAGAAGTAGGGGAAAGATCCACTCATGGTTTAAAATTCAGTCTGTAAAATAAGGAAAAATATTCATTCTAAAAAAGAAAAGAAAAGAAGTTGAAGCTATAAATTGTGTGAGTGCTCCTTTCTAGCAGAACAATTATTTATATTTGGTTTTTATTCATCTTTTTAGTACAGTAAAATTCACAGTCTATATGCTAGAGGAGACATCCAAAGCCAGAAATGTGTAAGCAAACAGGTGTAGCATGTTTGCACACCTAGAAAACTAACTGACCCTTCACCTAACCAGTTTATTCTTTATTTCCCAGAAAAACAAGAGTTTATGAAAAGGTTAGTTAACACACACACGTACACACACACATACAATACGCACACACAGAAGTCAGTCAATTTCTTATTTTTGCTACTTTTAGACAGTAGATAATTGTTTAATACACATCTGTACCAGAATTTGCAAAAAAACAGCTCGAGGACGGAAGAAAATCTATTATGCAAATTGGTATTCAGTGTTCCTTTTTATTGGGTTCTTCATGATCCAAACCCTTTGAGTGTGGATGTGCTAAAGCATCCCATGCTGGCCTCTGTAGATGTGAAGCTCTAGATTCCAACCCACTCAGTGTGTCCAACATCTATTGTTACCTTCACGAGACTTCTTCCTCTTGGGCTGAAGGAGAGCACATTTGTCTCAACCTGCTATTATACATACATACATACATATATATATATATATATATATATAATCAAATATAGCTCTAAATTGAAATATATATCAAATCAAATATATATATATTAATCAAGTTTAAAAATCAATTCTAGCACATAAAATAGTGGCCACATTTCACATTTATGTACAAATAAAGTACAGTATCTTCAACCAACAAAGAAAAATTATATCACCTTCACTTGAGTGTTTTTCCTAAGAAAATAATAAACTCATAGTAGAAATTTTTTTTCCTTAAAACACAAGCTAATGTATTTATTTTACTGCAACTTAGATAAAAATTACCACTCATGCTCTGATCTAATTAGTCATGCCCTTGTAGAAATTAGTCAGCAGAACTCGATTATTTCACTAATTTAAAGCAACAACAAAACTCCTTTCCTGTTTAGCACTTCGTAATTAGAAGTGTCTTTGCTGAATTACATTCGCTTTGCTCCAGCATGTCTGCCTCTAATCCCCCCAATCCCCCACCTCCACTGGCCTCTATTACTCTTATTCGGCTCTTGGATGTGCATGTTAAGAAGATGAGGCTGATGAGAAGAGCCCGGATCCTTATTACACACTGTAGAGGTGATGATGCACTCATTATTAAATTTGGAAATGATTACTTATCATCCTTCGACTCCTATGTAGGTGAGTGAGTGTTGCTGCCCATCTGTTACTCTGCCTTCATCAAAAGCTCTGCCTTTCTGGATCCATCAGAACCCCAGATAGTTCTCTGTATCTCCAAGGTTTAATTTCCCCTCACTGAGGGAGGAACAGAAATCCTGTTATCTTTATTTAGGGTTGGAACTTAAACTCCTTACAAAAACTCAAAATCTGCAATGTCTTCTCAGTAAGATGTTCCAACTCTCTATATAAAAAATTAAAACTCTGGTAACCAAAGGATTAGTCAATATTCCAATTTAATAAATTATTGGTACACTTAGGTGTTATTGTTTCAAAGGCTACTTATGGTGAGGCCGTTTAATAGCTCTGACTGGATGATGGTTTTAGAGCCAAGGATTGCTTTCCTGACTCCCTTTTCATCCACATTTAGTTCAAGAGAAAAAAAAAAGTTAATATTTGACAACTAAATTCTCTCTTTACGGCATTTTAAGTGCATTTCAAGGCATAATAGCAACCCAGTAATTTATTTATACCTTATGAGTAAATTTTTTAAAATGTAGAAAATCGAGTACCTGCTTCCAGAAACTCTGAGCTAAAGAATCTTCCTCTTCTTCAGGCTGAGCTACAAATTCTGTTTCTCAGGATCAGAAATTCCTGAACCAGCTGCTATGTGCAGTGCTGAAACACAAAACATATGGAGAGATGCTAGAACAGTCCATCTTTCCTTATTTATGTTAGATGGCTGAAGTAATGTTTATGGGACTAGGAATGTGTTTAAGTGAGTGGCTGAATGTTATGAATTTCTTGTCATACTTTGTCTGGATTCACAATTGATATAGTGAACCGAGATCAGCATACACACACTTGCATACATACACAGGCAGTAAAACTGATACAGCCATATATACATATCAAGGGAGGTGGTTCTCTTTTTGTGTGTGTACTTAGGGAAATTTCCAGACACTAAGGTGTCTACATTTATTTTTGTGAAGTTGAAGGCAGACTATAAGGGTGGACTCTGAGTGTAAATAAAATAAATATTTGTCACAAACTCATGCTATTAAAACACTGCATGCTTCAACAGAATATACAGTTTGAAACTAAAATTGTTTAATTGAGTATTTTCTTTTTAAAAGAACAATATTGCCACAGATCTGCTTCCTGCCCCAAAATACTTTGAGAGGCATTTTTTTCCCTTTTCTTCAGTTTTAAAGTCATATATTGAGGGGAAGCTATGTACAGAGAAATACGGGATAAATATGAGTGAAAATATGAAGACCTATTATTATGTTACTGGAAACTGTTAAGCAAAAAGCTTGACCTCATTATTTGTTAGACCTTGTCTTAGTTTCGTTCTCCATTGCTGTGATTAAGTACCCCGATAAAAGCAATGAAAGGGAGAAAGGGATTTACGGCTTAGCATTCTGGGTCACAGTGAATTATTGCAGGGAAGTTAGCATGTTAGAAACTTAAAGCAGCTGGTCATAACAGTCAAGAGAAAAAAAAGCAATGAAAAAACACATGAACACTTAGTGCTCAGACCTCTCTCTCTCTTCTTATATAGTTTAGATTCTTCTTCCTAGGGAATGGTACCACCCACAATGGGCAGATTTTGCCACTTCAATTAGCGTAATCAATATAATACCCCACTGGACTACTCACAGACCTACCTAATCTCTCATTAAGACTCCCTCCCAAGGTTGTTCTAAGTTATGTCAAGTTGATAATTAATACAATCCTTCCTCAGTGTGACAATTAATTGTTCTCTGTCTACCATATTTTTATCCTCTGAATAATTAATACATTTTGTCCAGAGAAATAGAATAATATCCCTACTGTATTCTGACTACTGTTTGGCACATGAGGAGACTCAGAGTGTTATTGTGTTTGGTTCTTCTTATTTCATTTGAGGCATATAATCTATCCTTTGGCAGTCCTGGGAATTCATAACTGACTGTCGGTTGGTGGGATTTGGTGGTGTAAGAGTTGTCTATGAAAGAAAAGTCTTTTCACCAAGGTATATAGTAGTATCAGTCAATTGTTTCTTATGTGATAGAAAATATTTATTCATTATTGATTTTAAAATAATTGAAACTCTTCTAAGACAAAGCATCTAAAAGTTTGATTTATTAAAAATCAAACTAAACTCACTTGTTTAAGCTACTAGCCTTTCACATATTGAGAGCTGTTAGTAATGTCTTTCATGATTATTATTGGTGCAGCCTTGTTGGCCTATCTAATTATAAATTAATATGCATATCTCTGTGTACATGTTTAGTCACACAGTTTTGACGGTTAAGAAAGTCATCTACAAAGAATATTAATTTATATCAACATAATTCAAAATACACACATATACATATATATATATATATATATATATATATATATATATATAATTCCACATTGTCCTTTTATTGGATTTTGCTCTGGATTAAATTCTTTTAGCTTCATATGTTAACTTTTGTTTGGTGATCTCTGATACCTAGTGACATTGAAGGAGTTTGATACATTTACATTGCATACATAATACTAGGAAAAGTGGAACCTATATTTTATAAAAATAGTTGCTCTTTTAAAACACGGCTTTTTTGTTAGAAATTAAAGTTAGAAAAACAACATGATGAGGTAATGGCTTTGTTAATATTTATAAGAAGCAAAAATTTGCCCTGATGGCAAAAGAGAAAGTGATTCTACAAATGTTATCCTCTGTACACTTGAGTGGCCTTTAATGCTATCATATACATGGTGTTATAGTCCTGTTTCTACCACAAGGTATTTACGAGTTTTAAAAATCAGTCCTTAAAATACGCATGACTAAGAACCAAATGTTTTACCTCTTAGCTCCTTATAGTGCTCTGTGAAATTTCAAACATACACTTCTCGCTAAATAATGTTCCAATTAGGACTAGAAAGAAGAATCAGTGACCTTATAGAATGACCAGTAGATGGTAGAATATATTTGTGAGAAGAAACCGACCATATTTATTAGGTATTCAGTTTCTGATAATGATGGGCCAGTCACAAACTCCTTTAAGAGCAAGAGGACTGCTGGAAAAGATAGTTTAAGAAATCTCTTTGAAATGGCTCAGCAGTTAAGGAGAAAAAAATGTCAGTAGTCATCAAGTTATATGCACTTAACATGAGCCCACCAGTTGTCCAGCTTACCCTTAAGGGAGTTTCCAGGCTGTGATCTGGGAAGGAGAAACACAGGCTGAGTCTGGTAGACTCTATAAGTCGAGGAGATGTAACTAATGTTCCATGAAACAAGCTAGTCTCCACAGAGGAAATACTGTAAGAGCCAAAGCCTGCAAAGACAGAAGCTAAATTGCAGCTTAGAACACAGCTGGGGAAGATCCTCCCACCTCTAAGGGAACTCCGCTAGGCTGGGACGAGTGCATTAAAAAGGATTGAAAACAGGTGCCTGGAGATAATGCAGAACTGGCATTTGAGCTCATGGTTCCTTCAGAAGAGACAGGAGAATGGCCTTAGCCCCAGCTAATGAACAATTAGCTTTCTGAAGAGTACCACACTGCATAACTGAGCTTAGGTATAAACACTGAAAGCATCACACTGGACCTTAGAAGGGAGCTTTAGGCATTTACAAATGTCCAAAATTATCCAGGACATAAGAAGGTAATTTTTTATATTTTATTAATTTATTCATATTACATCTCAAGAATTTTTATAATGTCTGCTATCCAATCAAAAACTGTGAGGTGTGGAAGGAAGCAGGAAAATGTAAAGCCCAAATTAGAACAGAAGGATCTTAAATCGATAGCTTCAGCTTCTTCATTTTAAAGTTGAAAAAAACCATGATCAAGTTTAACCCAAAGTAAGCAGAAAATAGAAAGAGAAAACAAATGTTCTGTGCAGATGTCAATGATGTAGAAAAAAAATTGGAACTACTTGGGTGAAATCAATAAAAGACAAAGTTTGCTCATGGAAAACACCAATAAAATTGATAAGTCTCCAGCAAGACTGATCAGACAAACAAAACAAAACAAAACAAAACAAACAAACAAAAATGAGAGAAGCTCGAAGTGAACAGTGTTCAGCACGAGAAAGGAAATAGACACTTAGTGGATAATAAGGGCGTGTTTCCTTCAACAACTTTATGCCAATGTATTAGATACAGCTAAAGAAACTGAGAAAGCATTCAGTGCTCCAATTAAAGATTATTCAGGAAGAGTGTGATTGATCTGCATTGTTAAAGAAATTGAATTTGTTATTAAAACCTTCACAAAATGAAATTTCCAGTTTCAGGTGATTTAATGTATACATTTTAAAAATCCATATTTAACTATTAAATTTAATATCTGAGGGAAATGTGATACTGGTTCTTCATCAATTCTTTCATGAAACTCTATAGGAGTTTTGTTCCAATTTCTTTTCTGTTTGCTGTGATAAAGGCAAATTTGGAAAAGAGAATGTTTATCTGGCTTATACTCTGAGGTCACAAGCCACCTTTGAGGGAAGACAGGGCAGGGAATCAATCAATAACTGGAGCAGAAAAAAATGTGTGATCATTTCTTACTGACTAACTCACTGGTTTATGCTAAGCTAGCTTTCTTATACCTCAGACTCACATGCCTAGGGATTGAGCCACCCACAGTGGGCTATGCATTCCCATATCAGTCATAATTTTTTCTCATAGACCTGGCCACAGGCCACTCTGATCTAGAAAGTTCCTCAATTAAACTTCTTTCTTTCCAGGTGTCTACTCAGACATTCATAAAGAATGTCCAGAGACTAAGGAAGTAATCACCATAGTGGGTACTGTCTAGCCTTTTCTATTTTTATAAAGTTAAGATATTGATAGAGTTTTTCACAAAATGCTTAGAGAGTTTTATTTTTCTATTTAATTATAATACAAATATACATTGAACATAAGTATTCAGTTTAACTCATTATCATAAAGACCCTCAAGTATCCAGATGAATAAGTGTATTGTTTGTGTATGTATGTTTGTATGTATGTATGTCCCCAAAAAGTCATCTGTTACCATGGAGCCTTTTGTTCCTTGAGTTAATTAGAACTTGGATTCGTAATTTTACTACCTAATAGAAAAGTTTCCATATCATTAATTTGGCTTTGATTCTGTCAATGATTCTGAAATTGCCATTCTGATGCTATGAAATTGGCTTTGCTTGTCAACTTGTTATAACAGAGACTCAGCGGTGAACAATCTCAGTGAAGGAATGCTCATGTTAGGCTGGCTTGTGGGGCTGTCTGTGGAAGATTGTCTTAAATTAATTGATGTCAGAAGGCCCAGCCCCACTGTGCATGGCACCATTCTCAAGGCAGGAGGCCGTGTGAACTGTACAAGAGTAGAGAAATCAAGCTGATCCCAAGCAAGCGAGCACACCGGAACCCAGTCACGTGTCTGCTCATCCAGTCACGTCTCTGCTCGTGACTGTGGGTGTGCTGTGATGAACTGGTTCAAGCCCCTGCCGTAAGTTCTTACAATGATGGACTGTGGCAGGAACTATGAGCTAGAGTAAGCCTTTCTTCCCTAAGCTGCTGTTGTCTGAGTGCTTTATCAGAGCAACAGGAATGAAACTAGGACAGACGTTTATTTTACAATTCAATCACACCACTGAATATTTAGTCCACGAATGTGGTGCCCTTCTCAACATGTTTTAACTTCGATAAGCTCTCATAATTTTGCCCACTGGTATTTGCCATGTTTTATTCTGGGTTTATTTTGTCTCCTTATATTTTTAACATGGGTAATATTCTTTTATATTAAGTATATAGAAGATATAGTACTGGAAGAGTCTAATCATTTATTACTAGCATGTGCAAATAAAGGTGACTTTTTTGTACATATTATTGTTGTACTTAGAAAACTTTCTTAAGTTCTTGTTTGCTCTTATATTCCATTTTTCTATTCTTTGGGAGTTTTTCTACAAATAATATCTATAATGAAAATGCTATGTTTTTAATCATATATACATATATAGTGTGTGTGCATGCATGTGTGCATATATGTGCATGAGTGTATGTGTGTTTCATTGCATGGGTTAGAATTTTCAGTAAAATTTTCAAGCGTGCTAATATCACATAGCCTTTTACCATTATTAATACAAAAAGGACCTGTTAAATTGATGTGGTTTTATAGGAAATAAGGAAAATATTAGAATTCCTTTTTTTGTATTTTTTTATATCATACATTTAATATATATTTTATCAATTGCTTTGTTAACATATTTAAATTGTTTTAACTAGGTTATTATGAAATTTGTTCTTTCTTTAGTATTAAAAAGTTTGTATCCCTAAAAAACACAGTGTTATAACTTTCCAGATATAGATGGAAATTATTTGCCAAATTTAGTTTTTTGGTAAGAGTGATTACTCATATTCCTGTTGTCACTGAATTGTAATATCAAAGTTTCAGTTACCCCATGAAAGTGTGGATGGGTATATCCTGGCTTTTGCTACTTTGTGTAAGCTTCTCTAAGATTGGAACTATTTTCCCTGTATGAATATAAACTCAGACAATACAAGTAAGAAGTCAGTGATAAAGACATATTGATCTGGAGTTTTTTTAAATGGGAAGATTTTAACTAATAATTCAGGTTAATTCAATTCAGAAAGGACTAATAATATATCTATCCTCTTAGTAATTTGTATTGTTTGAGAGTTTATTCATGTTATTTTACTTGTCATATTTTTGACAGAAGTGTAATTTCGGTCCCTGTGGCAGGTACTGTAATCTCTCCCTGTTCACTCAGATATTAGACGGCCAGACACTCTCCTTTTATTTTCTTCAGTCTTAAATTACACTTGTTAGCTTTTTTTTCACTTTCATGAATTTTATTTTTCTATGTCCAAATGAATAACTAAGCACTGAAGTACAGTATCATATTTGTATTTTTCCACTGAATTCAGTTACGGATGCCCTTATGCCCATGGCTAAGGGGGTATGTAGTGAGGCCCAGGCAACACAGTAGTCACCACATTCTCAGAGAAAAAATCCATCCCTCTGCAGCAGCCATATCTTGCTGGTAGCTCCTCAGCCAGGCCTGGTGTCTCTGGAGTCATACTGACCTCCATGCTAGGATTTTGTCTGGCTTGACTGTTGCAGGTCTTACAACCACATCATCTGTGAGTTCATATGTGAAGCTGCCATGTCATGGTCAGGGGACAGTGTGTGTTCCATAGAGCTTGTCCCCATCTGTCAGCTCTTACATTCTCCCTGCCATCTCTTCTGTGATGTTCCATGTTCCTTGGCAGAGGAAAACTGATAAGGATGTCCAAGTTAAGTGAGGTATTCTGCATCTTGGTTTGAGTAAAAGATCTTTTAAAATAAACAAAAATGTTTAAGTGTTAGCAGTGTGGCTTGGTGGAAGGACTCTCATTAGCATGTGAGAGTTTGGATTTGAAGCCCTGCACCACCAAAAGAAAACACACACACATAGACACACACACACACACACACACACACACACACACACAAACACACACTCATTTCCTATCCCAATGTAAAAAAATATGATTATAAATTGCTAGAAAAAGAAACCTCAAATGACATAAGTGAAAGTATACTATTTTATTATTATATTCAAATCTACAAAATTATACTCAAATTAAAGAACTAAAATCTTACCATGTCTTCCTCTTTCTTCCTCCTCTTCTTTTAGAATTAATTTTCATTTAATGGAATGAAATCAAGTTGAAGGATACATCCTACATAGTACACAGACCTTCTTAGAGTTAGCATATGTAGGAGAAGATGTGCCTCTGGCCCTGGTTGAGTAAAACAATAAAGAATAACATGTGCAGAAACTCAAAGACTGGCTCCAACAGCTGGCACTGTTATGTGCCTACCTCTGGGCCCCATCCTGGGGACTCAGGGTCAATAAAACACAGCTCTGCTCTTGAAGTATTCTTAGTAAAACAAGAGAAAAATGGAGGGAGAGAAGGAGAGAGCAGAGTTTGTCCTGCATCGCCAGAGCTACTACCAGCACATGGTTATGTGGAAAGGGTCCTTTCTGCCTGGGTAAGCTTTGGGCTAAGCACAGGGATTCTGAGGTCGGCGTTTTTCTCCTTACAGCCTGAATGGAGTACAGACTGCCAAATCTGTGAATTCCTAATGTGAGCCAGGTATACAGAGATGCAAAATGTCCTAACTTGTGTCTGCTTTTGAATTTGCGTAGCTGACTGAACTGCTGGCACTTGCTCTGAGCATTGGCAATGGACGCCATTGTGGTGCCAGAGAGTTAAAGGACATTTACTGGTCATAAGTTCCCTTGAAATATGTGAGGTCTGACTGGGGTCTCAGAAGGCCTGGAGAGTGCAAAAGAAGGTTGGGAAAAGAAGAGAAGGATAGGGTGAGTCCAGACAAGAAAAACTTGGCTATCCGAGGTGCTGTGTGGAGTTTGGGAAGAAGAGGTAACCACAACTATCCTGTACTGCTTGAGGTCGCCTATTATGCAAAGAATTCCATGCTCATCTCTATAGGGAAAGGGAAAGGCCTCTTTCCTCCCCACTCCTCACACACAGTGTGTGTGTACCAGCCAGGTGATGCCATTACCCTTTGGATGTGTGCCAGGGTTTATCAGGATGTGATACTGAGATGGCCTTCCTGCCCTACTACTAACAGAAGCACCTAACACATGACATAAATACTGACTCTTATGTCACTCTATACCTACAGGCAAAGTTGGCTGAGGATAACCACCTTTTAGTCTGCATTGTATTTATTTACTTATTTACTTTTGTTTTTTTATCATTTACAACAATGTTTAAATTTCAATATATTTTGATTATAATCTTTTCTTTCCTCAGGTCCTTACAGATCCTCTCCTTATGCCACCCAAGATTAAGTTCTTTCTAAAGAAACAAAACAAAAACCTAACAAAAAATAGAATAAAACACAACCCAAAAAGCAAAGCAAATGAAAGCAAACAAGCAAAATCCCCACCAAATTGTAACCAAAAAAAAGCACACAGAAAAATCAACGGAGTCAACTACTCCTGAACCTGCCGTGGAGTGGTTGATATACTCAGTGTCACTCCATTGAAGAAAAAGTATTTTCTCTCTCTCAGCAGGTATAAATAACAGTCCAGCTGTTAGCTTTTATCCTAGTGGCTAGGATAAAATTAATTAATTAACTAATTAGTTAATTAATTCTTTAACAAAAACTATCAGACAGGAGCTCCCCAAGGAGACAAACAGAGCCAACAAACCTGGGTCCAGGGAAGCCTGCAGAGGCTGATGCACCAACCAAGGACCATGCATGGTGAAGATCTAGACCTCCTGCTCAGATGCAGTTGATAGGCACCACAGTCTCCTTGTGGGTCCCATAATATGGGGAGTAGGAGATACCTTTGACATGGACTCTGGTGTCCGTGCATTGATCACTTCCCCCTGGTAGGGGCAGCGTTGCCAGGCCACAGAGGAAGAGGATGCAGGCAGTCCAGATGAGACTTGGGAGGCTGGGATCAGATGATAGGGAAAGAGTGTTCCCCCTTTCTGAGGACTAGGGGGTGGGGGATGAGAGATAGAGGGCAGGGCTGGGAGGAGATAAGAGATGGGGCTACAATCAGATTGTAAAGTGAATAAATTAAAAAAAAGAACTATCAAATTAAAGTTGGACAAGGCAAACCAAAGGAAGAAAAAGAAGCCAAGACAAGGCACAAGTACCAGAGACCCACTCATTCCCACAGTCGGGAATCCCACAAAAACACTAAACTTGAAGCCATACTATAAGTGCAGGGGACTGGTACAGCCTCACGCAGGCCTGACGCATGTTGCCTCAGTCTCTGTGAGGAAACTGGGACAGAGGGGAGGACATCCTATTGGGACTCTAGATGAGAGAAGCATGGGAGAATAGCAATGTAGAAGGATCCAGAGGGTCCTACAAACCTACAAGTAGAACATTATGATAGGCAGATTTGGGCCCAGGAGTCCCGCTCAAGCTAAGGCACTAGCCAAGGACAATACAGGCAGTAAAATTTAAACCCCTACCCAGATCTAGCCAATGGACAGGACAGTCTCCACACTTGAGTGGAGAGTGGGGTATGACATTCACATGATGCCTCATATTTGACCACGTCCCCTGGAGGGGGAGACCTGGTGGCACTCAGAGGAAGGATAGCAGGCTACCAAGAAAAGACTTGATACTCTATGAGCATATACAAGGGGAGGAGGTCTCCCTCAGGCACAGTCATAGGGGAGGGGAGTAAGGGGGAAATGGGAGGGAGGGAAGAATGGGAGGATACAAGGAATGGGATAACCATTGATATGTAACAAGAATAAATTAATAAAAATTAAAAAACAAACAAACAACAACAACAACAAAAAACAAGCTTTGCTTACATTGACTTAGAGGGCCTTGTTTTCCCGGTGCTCTCCATCCCCACTGACTTTTACTCTTTCTGCTTCCCTCTTCCACAGGGTTCCCTGAGGTTTGAGGGGAAGAATTGGATCCAATTTAGGCCCGAGTGTTCCATCTTTCATTTTCTGCATAATGTCTAGCTGTGAGTCCGCTGAAGAAGGACGCTCCTCTGATGATGGCCGTGAAAGGTACTAATTTATGAGTATAGCAAAATGTCATTAGGATTCATTTTATCACTACTTTTTTCTAGACTAGTATTATTTAGTTTTACCTTTGGTTCCTGGGTTATCTAGTTTTAGGTTCTTGGTCACCCTAGCAATATCAGATATGGATTTTATTTCATAAAGTAGATCTTAAGTCAAATCAGTTATTGGTTGGTTATTCCCACAGGAATTGTGCCACCATCGCCCTAGCGTATCTTGCAGGCAGTACACAATTGTAGATGAAGGTTTTGTATCTGGCTTGGTGTTTATATTTCTCTTTTGATAACACATAGAGTACATTCCTGTATAAAAGAGGATAGAAATTAGGGGTGAAGGTTCTATGCAGGCACCACCCGAACTTCTCAAATGAGTTGTATAGGGTGTTGTCTTTAGCAGTGAGGTCTTGCTGTCAGCTTGTGGAGTCTTGGCTACAGTCTGGGTTAAGTATCCCCATGACAGCCCTTTGGCTAAAACTCAATTAGTTTTAACTCAACCCTGGTACTGGAAGCATCCTTTGGTGACAAGAGATTACAAATTGGGACTCTGTCTCCACTATTTGGAAATTTCATTTAGATCACCTTCATATATGAACATATTTTAGGAAGTTCCTACTGTATTAAGTTTTCATACAACCCCTCAAATGCCCCATAATTTTTAGCTGTTTCTCCCCATATTCTTTCACAGTATTTTCCCCCGCCCTGTTCTCACTTGATCCTTCCACTCCAGCTCCCCCATCTGTATTTATTTATTCTATTTCTCTTTCCTAACAGATCTATCTGTCCCTCTACTGCCTTACTCTATACCTACCCCCTGTAGTTTATAGATTATAGGTTAGTTATCACTGACTTAACAGTTAATATACACATATAAGTGACGAGATACTATATTTGCCTTTCTGAGTCTGGAATATCTAACTCAGGGTGTTATTTTCTAGTTTTATCCATTTGCCTGCTAATTTCATGATGTCATTTTTAATGTCTAAGTAATGCTCCATCAAGTAAGTGTACCACATTTTTTTGTGTCCAATTTTCTGTTGAAGAACTCTAGATTGTTCTCACTTTCTGGTTATCATGAATAGAGCAGCAGTGAATATGCTTGAGTAAGATCTCTATTGTAGGATGAAACATCCTTTGAGTATATGAAAGTATATTGAAAGTCTTACTTTCAATTTCTGTATTTGTTATTTGGAAGTGACAGACACCCAGATGGCTTCACCATTGGCTTCTATCACGCACACCGGTGTGTGTGTGTGTGTGTGTGTGTGTGTGTGTGTGTGTGTGTATGGGGTATTCAGTGAGCACTTGCTATGTACCAATTAAGTCTGATGTAGTATTGTATTTTTCATCTGTCAGTTCTTAAAATGTGTGTTTTAAAATCTGTTAATTCTTCCGCTGTTGTAGTACTGAATTCCAACTATTATTTTGTTGTGTGTATTTAGAATTCTCTTGTCCTTGGCTGGAAAGATGGCTCGGCTGTTAAACACTAGGCTCACAAGCGAAAATAGAATTCTCCTTTTCCTAGTGAAGTGAAATTTCACTCTTTTAACTATATAATGAATTTCCTATGTAGAGCAAAACCAACACAAACATCAAGTTTTGTCATTAGTAATGTTTCTATACTAATACTATTTTGTGCCTATATATTATGTTTCAATACTAAATACACTATGTTAATATTATTTTAATCAACCATATGTACATACACAATACATATACATGTAATAACATACATATATATGTATATATTTAAGTTATATAAATTGCAAAGAGCTATTTTAGTGCAATACAATAAAGGCTTGCAACATAACACATGAACTATATATTTTGCTAGTAAAATTGCTGGTTAGGGAACAAATTAATGTATCTATTATCTGATGAATTTTCATTTTTTGCAAGACTTGCAAATATCAACTAGTTTAACGAAAAACCCTCTCACGCACAAATAATTTATTCTAGTTCTTACCTTCTACATATTGTCTATGAATTTGTTCATCTCCACATCTGCTGCTTTGTGTTCCTTGACCCACATCTCATATCTTGAAGTCCTCAGCTAATACTATTTTTACTTTATATTCTATATTTGGTGTTCTTTAAGCCATGCTGTACTTTTCTTTTTGTGATGGGTTATTTTGCTTAGCATAATGTCTTTCATGTCCTTCCTATGGCGAATGGCAGAATTTCTCTCTCTTTTTTTCAAATGACATTTTTATTGATTTTTTTCTGGAAGTTTCACAACATGGACCCAAATCACACTCACTTCTCAGTTCTTCTATGTGTGCCCCCACTGTTATGACACCTCAAAAAAAGTAAAAATAAAAGTAAGAATTAAAAAAAAAAACAAGTAATGTGTGCAATGTTATATACTCATTAGAACGTGGTCAAGTTCTTGTGGGCTGCCCCTTAAATAGAACTGAATCCTTTCCTTTCTGCACCCCTAGTAGAAGCCACCAATGGTAGAGAGCTACACTGCTGTATCCTTATCACACTTTTCCAGAGTTCTCCTTGGTGGCTTCCTGTCTAGGCTGTTACTTTTTGGGTGCTTTTGGTACTTTTTGGTTACTTTTAGACGTTGTCACCTTCCATGTCCCTTCCTCTCAATTGTGCATCTTAAGTCGTTGATATTACAGCAAAATTCACCTCCATACTCTTTACAGTCAGTGGGAGCATGGATCATGGGCTTCTATACAGTTTCTGGTGGCAGCACAGACCACGAACATGGTTCCTGGCTTCAGAAAGACTACTGACCTAGACAATGCCCTCAGAGCCAGCCTGGAGCAAGGAGGCAGTGCAGGTCACTGAGATCAGTATGGCCCCTGGCAGCAGTACAGGCCATGGACCTCAACATGGCTTTAGGATGCAACATAGGCCATGGACATCTGCCTGATATTTGCTGGTAATAGAAGCCAGAGACATCAACAAATACCTCGGCTACAGTAGGATCGCAGACCCTTACGTGGGCCTAGACATCACTATAGCCTCAGGTGGCAGTGTAGGCCACTCACATCAATGTGGCCCCTTGACAGCAACACATCCTATGGACATCAATGTGGCTTCAGGCTGCAGCACACACCACAGGCATCTTCATGGCTGTTGGTGGTAACATGAGCCACAGACATCAACAAGACCCCTGGTGAGGTGGGAATGGCCTGGTGGATGGCTCTGCAAAATGTCTTTAAGGCTGAAAATAGCTGTTTGTGTGTACACTGATGTGCATATATTTGTGAGGTATGTGTTTTTTTTATAAATTCTTCTATTGATGTACATTTAAGTTGTTACTATAATACAGCTATTGATGAAATACTGCAAAGATCGTGACAATGGAAATTTCTTCATGAGTTAGTGTGTTAGGTCTCTTTTATGCATAAACCCAGAAGTAGGATTCCTGGCTCACACGGAAGTTCCAATTATAGCTTATTATAAGTAAATATAGTACAGTTAGGTATGTGTTTTATTTTCTATAGGTTCAGCAGTCCATTTCTTTGTCTGTAGTATTGCTTCATTTGAATTAATTTATTTTTTCTTCTATAGGCTTCCAAGTTATGTGATATTTTAGCATTCTGACTGTTCTAGAAATTATATCAGCACATTAAAAATATTAACTCTGCTCTAATGTCATTAAGTTCACCTTTTTCCCAGACCAGGAAAAAATATTGGAATAACCTAACACCTATGTGATTTTTTAGTGTAATGTTTACACTTCCACCTGATTTCCTTTTTTACACACACACACACTCTCTCTCTCTCTTAATATATACATGTTAGTGTGTGTGTAAATATAATTATGCATTCATGTGTGCATCAAAAGTTATCATTATTATTACAGTTAGACGTACTTACATATATAGACACACTTGTGTTTTCTCATTATTCACTTCATTCATGCCTTAGTGTTACCTATTCTCTCTGGATCAGTTTTCCTTTCATTTGGAGAACTTGTGGAACTTCATTTATTATAGGTAATCAATAATCAGCTTCTAAATTATTTGAGTTCATCGTCTAACTTTATGTTTGAAGAGTCCAACCTTTTCCCTTCTATAGCTCTGAAGATGATGTTCTGTGATTTCCATCGTCATCTGTCTTCCATTGCTGTTGTTCAGTTATCTGCTGTCTATGTGCATGGTTCATTTTGTAGATATGCATCCTCAGCTTGACTCTTTTGTTTGCTTCCTGTTGTTCTGAGTCAGGCTTTTGTAATGTAGCCCAGGCTGGTTCTGAAGTTACTATACAGCTCAATCACCCGATCCTCCTAGCTTACCTGAATGCTTAGTTTGGGGGTCTGAATATTTTGTCTTTGTCATGTTGTTTGACCCTTTTACTGTGAAATATTTCTCTGCAACTTTTTATATTATTTGCTGCTCATTGGCATTCTTGAATTTATAAATGTATTTCTCTGAAAATGTTGAGAAAATAAACTTTTAGGAGCAAAGACCTATTCTGTTTTATAGTTTCAGTCAAGCATGAAGTGGCTCTGTTGTTTGAAAGCCTGTTGAGAAGCAGAAAATCATGGTGTTCAGCACGTGGGATAAGTGGTGACCATGAAGTACAAAGATAGACTATATCATCTTCAATGGCATGACCTCAGGGAATTTTGATGCACATCTAATTTGAGTAATCGCAACAACAACTTTCAGGTGGGGGTTGTATAAATGTAAGTCCTATGCTTTAAAGTATTTACACAACTGGTTTCATTTAAAATTTCCTTATCTTTCTCAGAAAGGTTATTTTTATATTAATCTTATGCTAAAGCAATTTAGGCTCAGATTTGTTGACTGTTTGGCCAAAGACCACAGAGGAGAGGCACCTGGCACAAAAAGTTTATGCTCATAACCATTTAGTCTGATTCCTATCATGAAAGGGGGATCTGCTTTGAAATTATTTTCAGATAGACTTTGACTTAGTCAGTTAAGGTGTTATACAGGCCTTATAACTTTATCTAACATTTATAACAGGATAGTTCTACATTTTCACGTGAGTGTATCCCTATAGTTGGATATCATAACCAGTGAAATAAAATTGGAATCCACCAGTTTATACCCACCACAAGTGAGTAAATATGTTTATTTTACAATAAGAAGTCAACTAACTAAATAAAATCTACTGCATTATTTCAGTTTTACAGCCAAGGAAGCTGAAGCAAAGCAGTGTTTTGGGAGCTTAACTGTCTTCCTCATCACGGTAAGGCCAGTAAGAAACACATCCAGGCCAGCAGCCTAATCCATCCAACTGCAGAGGCCAAGTTCTTGTTCACTGTATGTAGTTTCTTGATTCGGATCCTGGCCTGACTGTTTACCTTCTCTGAAGCTTTGGCAAATGCCCAGCAGTCACCACTGTATAATGAAACTGGAGTTACAGTAGTTACTATTATAAACTAAATCCTTTGGTATCATATACAACCACCACCCCGACTCTCTATAAGGATTGCTGCAGATGAGTACTCATATTCAAACACCCTTTCCATTTAGATTTTGCTTTTGTTACTGGAATTACTATGAGTGTGATTTTTGTTCCCTAGAGCTCAGCTAAATAAAGCCGTCTTTTGGAGGACCCAGTTCACAAAAAGCAAATACATGTGTGATGTCTCCTCCCTTTGCTCTCAGCAAACCAAGTCATTGAATAAATCTGAGTACATATCATATTTTACAACAAACCCTAAGGCAGCTGCCAGCCAAATTCTGCCTCTTCCTGTGTCTCCCTCATTGGAACGTTCCATTCTAATTACAGGAAAAGTTTACAGACACAGTATGATTCAAAATAAAAATCAGACTTGTTCAGAATAGGTTCACTCCTGAAACAGTGAGGATTTGAGGTGGCCTGGGATTGCAGCACCATTTGATGGATGAGCCAAGACTTGGCTCCTGTAGGCAAAATAGTGCTGGGATCTCAGAAAAGGTCTCATGTTTGACCACACAAGCTCAGAGCCTTCGGTTGACACATAGCCACATGCTCCTTTTTAATCCTACAACTTTGCCCTACCCTGTAGTTTCTACCCTGAAACAAATTTGGAGGCAAATACATGAAAAAAAATCAGCCAAAGACTTTGTTTCTCTTTGGCTTTATATGTTAAACCTAAATATATGGGTGTTTTAAAATACAATTATGAGTTTGGCTCTTAACACCAATGATGACGTATCTATTGTTTAGTTGCATAATAACTCACAGTAGAGTTTACCCAAAACTATCAGGATCAGACTAAGAACGTGAGGAGCGGTGATACACTTAGGAATATGCTGACTTCTCTTTCTTCACCTTCTTGCATAATAGATAAATCTTTTAAAAAGAAATATTTATTATTCACAGTAAAAATTCAAACCACAAACCACTAGTTAAATATACCGCATCCACTGGATATTGAGTTTGAACACAAGATGTGCAGAAGTTATAATGCAGAGTGTTTTATGGACTAAATAAGAATCTCAGGCCTTGGATCAGCACCTAAACAGCATGTACAGAGCCTGCTTCAAGTGAGACGAGCTTGCAGGTCAGGGTGATATGCTGTCATCAGTGTTGGTGAATGGAGAGGGGATAGAGACCTCCTCAAGGATGACTTTTATCAATGTTATGTATTTCACCTCTTGAGATGTTGTTTTCATTGACCAGGTAGGAATCCTGGCTGTGCACACGCTCCTCAACAGTAAGAATAGTGATGTTCTTCTTTAGTTAGGCGTTTCAACTCCGTCTCCATCACTGCTCTCACCACTCCCCTCTTTATCACCTGCAGCTGGTGAGACTGAGTGTTCATTGAATGAGAAACACTGAGTTAAGCCAAAGCATGCTGCATGCAGAGAATTCAAACACAGACCTGTATACGCAAAACCAGAGAACTCTGAACTAAATATTAATTAAATTAAATTGTGAATTTAGTTAAATGTTAATTTTAATTATTAACTCTCCCTAATAATAATAATAATAATAATAATAATAATAATAATAATAATATAGAAAGCGTCTTGCCTAAACTTATCTGGCTGCCATTTGGAACTTCATTTAGAATCACTGCACATCTCCAAGTCTCCTGCCAGTCCCTGAATTTCCCTGGAGAGGGGCCTATGTCACCAAGTCTCTTCTTGCTAAGATTTCCTACTTGCAGTAGGTTGTCCTTGCCAGCCATGCCCTTCTAACCCTCACTATTCTGCTTTTTGTATTGTGTCACAATGTGTCACAATGCACCTTGACAGGCACTGCTCTGAGCTCAAGACTTCACTTCCCCACAGTATGCTTACATCCGAGCAGCTTGCATAGACGGTAGAAGATAGATGAGTGTACGTGTATATGTGTGATGGAGTGATAGATACAGCCAGCTCATCAAAATAACAACAAACTTAACAGTGAATGATTTTTCCTTTCAAGTTCTAGGCCGTCTCTTGATGATACTCCTACTGGGAACTGTGTGGAGGCTTTCTCCTGGCGCCTCTTCTCTTTTACCTCTGCTCATCCCGCAAGCTCTGTGCCTTTCCTCTTAACTGCCCATCTATCACATGCTACCAAGTATTCAAAAGTTATAATTTATTGGTAAAAATAATTTATTTCATTCTTGCTCTTCTATTTCTTCCCGCTATACATTTTAGAATTGCTTATAATCAAAACATAACAAAACTTACCCACTCTAACAAAAGTATTTCAATGTAAGATTCTGAGATAACTGTTTACATACTGGTTTGTATACATGTTTGCATGGAAACACATGCCTTTCAATAACCCCACAAACATATCCCATCCAAGCCAACAAACCTTTAGTTAGCCTATGGCTCCTTTTCAAAATACTATCAACTTTTATAAATAGCTACATTGTTTCAAAGGAAATAAGTCTCTATTACTCAAATCATGACTAGCAAGCAACCAAGAAATACCTGTCCAAACAGAGAAAGAAACCTCCCTTGTAAAGAGAAAACCAAAACCTTAAACCATAGGTCAGGGAGAGTGTTTGCTAGGTAAAAGTGTCTATTGCTAAACTGTTTAACCTGAGTTCACTTCCCATGACCAGACATGCACAAATGTGCATGTTAAACACATAAAATGTAAAAACATAAAAATGCTTTCTTTTCACCCATAGTTTGACAGTGATAAAATTTTTGACTACATGCTGTGTTAATTTGGTGTAAACTGACACTCTCAGGCAAGGCTGTGGAAAGTGTGCGCTGATAGAGCTTCTGTACAAGATAATCTGTCAACATCTATCAGAATCAAACGTACTGATTTGCTTTGACCCTGTAAAACTTGCTCCTGGGAATGTTTTCTGCAGAGACCCTCACATGGAGGTGTGATTATGCATGTATGAGCTATTGCCATAAGCACAAGCTGGAAAGAAGCAAAACCAAATCTCTCTTTTAACAAAAGGCTGTCAGTTAAAGAGATCGTGATGAGCTAAAACGATACAGAACAGTCCATGTGTAAAAAGAGATGGCTTGAGGCCTCGGAGAAGGCTGAAAGAGTGAGTACCTGAGCTCGGATCTCCACATACATGTAAAATGCCGGGTGAGGAGACACATACCTGAACTCCTACTTCTGGGGAGGTACTCACAGAAGGATTCCCCGGGCTTGCTGGCTAGAGGGTTCAGCGAGAGACCCTGTCTTGGAAAATAAGGTACAAAGTGATGTAAATAGAAGCATAATGTCATTGGCACCCCTCTCTCCGTGTGTGTGTGTGTGTGTGTGTGTGTGTGTGTGTGTGTGTGT